>CM028359.1:53439010-54051149 GCA_016618105.1 Dendrobium huoshanense
AAAGTGTGTGAGAAAGGTCGTGTGGCTGGGATAGATCCTAAGTAGTGATTAGTTAAAGTTGTCTAAAAGTTTGGATTGTTAAGGCTTATAAGGGATTTAAATTAAAATTTAATATTATGAATTAATAATTTTAATTAGACATATTTTAAAAGTTAATTGATTACTACTTTGTTTGCACACCGAGGCCGTGAAGTTTATTTCACCTTCCTTGGGGCTAAGCTAATAGCCTCGTAGGCCTGGGTTACCCAGTAGCAATCGGGTTGATTAAGTTATTTAAGTTGGGTTTGGAATTAAAAGAGTGGATTAATATTAAAATGAGTTAGTTACTGATTTTAAAAACTGATTAGTTTAAGTTTGCCATTAATTGATTCGTGGCGTTGTGCCCCAGGCTCGAGGAACCAGCCTCCTTAGGACACTTAGCCCCGCAGCCCGGAGTAGTCCAGTCGATAAACCAAATTAATGTAATTGAATTAGAGATTTTTTTTTTATGTTAAATAATTAAAAATTAATCCATTTTAAGGTTTGACACCCTTTGAATTCATTCGTGGCGTTGTGCCACCAGGCTCGAGAACCAGCCTCCTTAGGACACTTAGCCCCGCACCCGGAGTAGTCCAGCCAATAACTTCAACTTAGGGTGGTTGTTGTGTTTTTTAAGAGATGTTTTTAAGTGTTTTAAGCATTTAACCATATTTTCTGGAGTTTAGAATAATTTTGAATTTTTATGAATTTTTTGAATATGTTAATCATTTAATTAAAGGGTCAAAAGTTGAATTTTTGATTAAGCTCAATTCTGGAATGTTTGTATTTTATTAAAATATAGACCTTACTACGATCATTAGAAGGTAAGTATGTTAAAATCGGATTTTTCTGCATTTTTTTACGAAGGTTTGAAGTTTGAACTAGATTTAACTACGGTTTGACCAATTTGTTGACTTTTTGAAATATTGTAGATTTCTGAATTTAACATTTTTAATAACATTAAAGCTGATTAGGAGTTGAATGCAAGTGAGTTTAGGTGATTTGGATTTTTCTAGAATTAGTTATTGGATTATTGAAGTTTGGGTATTTTAATGATTTTTTGGAATTTCTTAATTAGAAGGCCTCTTTTGTGATTTTGCTTCAACAAGTTCTCAATCCCTTGAAAACTCCTCCAAAGTCAGAAATACCTAAGTAGGATCCCAAGTTTTTGGGAGATTTTGGGATTTTTTTATTTTTTTATTAATTATCTAATTAAATATTGATTTTCACTTAAAATTAAATTAGGGTTTAAATTGCTGTCAAATCAAGGGCTTTCAATTATCATGGATTAAGGACTAGATTCTGGTTAGTTTGAGGGTTTATATGTAATTTTTGGATTTAATTGGATTTTATTACATTTTTAGAAGTTTTAAAGGCTTAATTAAGTTTTTAAGAATTAGAAAATTAATTAGTGGTCTTAATGATTTCAAAAATCAGTAAAATAAATGTCTAAGGCTAAGATGGTCACTAAGTTTAAATGGTTCAATTCCAAGTCCAAATGGATATCAATTCTAAGCACAATAATTTTCTAAGTTTTTCTACTCAAAGTTTCTAATTATTGTCCTTAATAGTGTCACTAGTTTTTGATAGGTTTCAATCAAAGTTCTTCTAACCTTTTGAGTAATATGGCATGCATACACAAATAGCAAGCAAACAAGTCCTTAGATCTAGGAGAGCCTAGGCTAGTGGTGTGTGCCACCTTAACATGCAATTAACTAATTAACATAATTAAGACAAAATTAGTGAATAATCAAGGAAATGATTATCCACTAATCGTCCTCTTTATTTCTATTCAAACATGGTCATCCTACATTTAAGATCTCAAGTGACTTCTTACACTTAAAGATTTACATATATAGTCTAAAAGTAGGTTTTTGAAATGTATTATATATAAATGGATATATGTATATATATATATATTTATATAATATAATATATATATATATATATTATATAATATATATATATCATATATATATATATATAATAATATATATATATATATATTATGTATATTATATATATATATATATTATAAATAATTTAAAAATATTATTAGAACACATTTTGATGAGTTTAAAAGACACTGATCTCCAGGGAAGTTTGATAATAACAAAAGATTTTCCTTATAATTTTCAAATATTTACATTTAATTAAATATAAAAAAATCAATATGCTCCAATAATTCTAAATACTATCAAAATCCACTCAAATAATATTGAAAATTTTTCTGGAGATCAGTCATGCACTCAAAACATGCATGTTAAATTTTAAATAAAAATAATTTTATAATAATTAATTAAAAATAGAGTAGCTTTTCTCTATATTTCTCAAATTACCATTAAAATAATAGATAAAAAGGTTTGATTTTATTTTTAAAATAAACTAGACAGAATTATGAGAAAAATGAATATATACCTCATTTTTTTGACCTTGTATTTGATTTACTATGATTTTTTGAAGTTTTCAGTGATTAAAACAAATTAAAAATACATTTTTCCTTAATTAAAACGGCGGCGGTCAGACACGCGGCACGCGCGGGATTCGCGGATCGAAACGAAACGCGTGACGGCGGGGGACACGCGTCGGCCGCGGGCCGCTTAACGCGGTTTTCCACTTAACCACTAGCGGCTCATGGCACCCGTTTGGATTAACCGCGGGTTCGATCTAACTGCTGAGATCGGATCCCGCGGTTAATCTCACCAGAAGAAGATCAAACGGCGGAGGTTTGATCCCGCTGTTCCGATGGACGGCCCTGATCTCGCCGGTCGATCGATCGAATGCTAACCGAATACACGGTCGAACCAAGGCGCGGGACGGCAAGATCTAGACCGTTAATCGCGTGATCAACGGCCTAGAAAAAACGTACATCTGCAGCGAACTGCGAATGACGCCCTAGAATCCATTTTTTGGTTCGTTCTCCCAATCGGGTGGACCAAATCACTTGAAATTTTAAACTTAGAGAGTAGGAATGACAGAAATAATGGGGAAAGATTGGTTTTCAGCCAAAGCCTAAAAACATGAAGCTATTTAAGTCTAACTAATGTGAACTAGATCTAAGGTTTTAAGGAGTTTATACCGTTTAGATCTTTGAAATTTCTGGATGGATGAGCTTGTAGACTGTCCAGTGAAGATCCCCAGCACAAACCAAGTTGAACACGTCTGGATCGACTTCTATAGGCTTGGGACGGTCTAGGTGGTGGGCTCGCCGGAAACTCGCCGCCGGTAATGTGCAACCACTTGGGTTTTGTAGTGGGGAGGTAGAGAGGGCTTTGGAGATCCCAAAACGAACAGAGAGCTCGATCTGGGAGGCCTAGAATGAGTGAGAGAAAGTGCTTTGATCCAATGCTCTCAAAATCAACTTTTCTCCCTATTCAAGCGGCCTGGGTGAATTTGGACGGCTGGGATTGACTCCTGGGCTCTCCAGATTAATGCCACCTGTCCCTCGGAAAGCTGGAAGAATGCCCCCAAGAGGGCTTGGACATGCTCATTCCCAGTGGGTGGACTTGGGATGAGTGGAGGAGAGGGATTGCCATTTATGGCTAAACCAGGGGCATAGCTCGGTTAAGGGGGCCTATTAGAGAGCTTTAGGGCACTAATGGTCGGCTTGGGCAGCTTAACTCAGGGGAAAGTAGCTTAGCATGTGATAAAGCCTTCTAGAAGGGGTTTAGGCTTGAGTTTGACCAGGTTGACCAGTCAACAGGTCAAGCTGGTGATGGGCATAAGGGAAGTAGGGCAGCCAATGGAGAGCTTCCAAGCCTAATCTCAACACTCCTTGAAGTTAAATAGATGGTTTGACCAATCAAGGAGGGATTTAGGGCTTTGTTGACTTGGTTTGACCAGTCAACTAGGTCAAAGTTAGTGATGTGGCATTTGAGGAGTAAAGGATCATTTGGAATAATTTAATCAAGGGGTTAAAGTCAAAGTGAGAGCTTAGAAGGACTGGGAGCAAATGCCATTAAGCTTTGACCTAGAATTGAGGGTTGACTTGGTCAACCCAAGTTGGGTTGAACTCAAAATGGTTTTAGAAATTTTCAAGGCTTTGAATAGAATGATTTCAAGGGGTTAGATATTGACGTGGTTAAACAAGTTGAAATGGTTCACTTGAAACCTAAGGGTCCATTGGGTCAACCATTGACTTAAAGTTCGATGGCGATGTTTAAGCCCTATGACTTAGTCCCAAACTAACCAAGAGGGGGGGGGGGGGGTGATTGGTATTTTAAAAACTTCTTTTTAAACAAAGAATAAAATCACATAAACCAATCACACCACAAAATAATGCGGAATTTAAAAGTGCGGAAGCAAGAAAAAGAACACAGAAATTTATAGTGTTCGTTCGACTCGACCTACGTCCACTCCTTGGAGGCACCCTCCAAGTATTGCACTACACAAAAAGTGACTCTCCTTTAGCCCCCACGGCTAGGTGGAGAAACCCTCACAAGAACCTCCTTTTTTCCACCCCCGCAAGGCAGAGAACCTATCTCCTTTTGCTTCTCCTGAAGCTGGCAGAGAACCAGAACTAAAGCAAAGCTCCCTTACCTCTACCGACCCATCCACGGACGAGAAACTCTAGACGAAGATGACGCAGAGATCCTTGAAGCAACCCTTATGAAACCCCTCCACATCGCTCCCCCTCACAAGATCCTCTCTCTCTCTTCTCTCTCTCTTTCTCTCCTCAAGGCCTTCTTAGGTCAAGGCAAGCAGCCAAAGATCTCTAAAAACGTTGAACAAGAAGCTCTTAAATAGAGAGCTCCAAAGAGCTCATTAATTGCAAGTTGCCGACAATATCGTCTAGCCGATATGGATATCGGCCTGGCCGATCAATACAAATCAATGAAGATCGCCAGAGCATAGCCCCTGGATGTAAAGTTGGACGATTGAAAATTGGCTTGATCGTCCAGGCCGATCTCACAATCGTCCTGGCCGATCAGTTCAAATCAGAGGAAAATCGTCCTGATAATAGCCCTGAATACGGGCTGGCCGATATTGATCGTCCTGAAGTATCTTAAGGTTTTTTGACTAGATCGTCCTTGCCGATCCTTGCGATCGTCCATGAAGATATGATCGTATCAATCATCCTTAATTACTTCCACTTGATTTCCTGAACAATTATGGCTTAATTGTTAATATCGTCCTGCCGATACGAGTATCGTCCTGGCCGATAATTTTAAAGATATGGTATACCATACTTGTCTATGGCAGCTACTTATTTCTGTTTTGAGCTTATCGTCCTGGCCGATACACGTATCGTCCAAGACGATTTATTAACATAGGCTGCCTTAATTAAGAACCTTAATTAGACTTTCTGTGTTTTAAGCTGATCGGCCAGGCCGATCAAGAAATCGTCCTGGCCGATATGAGTAAAAACAGAATTTCTAAGTCTCTCAAGTGTGTGTGTGAAGGGTTCAAAAGCATCAGTCTTTTAGACTATTACAAGAGGACTCAAAGGTAAAAAACAAAGTACAGACTGACTCAACCCTAAACCTACGCATTTCTGAACTTGGCTCCTTTTTGATTGTCCGATCGTCGATTCCTGAAAAGTTAGAAGCAACAAGCTGTCCAGAAAAGCAGAGTGTTTGTCAATCATCAAAACATAAGACATGAAAAATAGATTTGCAACAATCTCCCCCTTTTTGATGATGGCAAAACACAAGTAGGACAAAAATAGATTCATTAGAAAACAAGTTACAACATCAATTTTTTTCTACCATACCCTATCCTACTCCCCCTTTTTTGTCATCACAAAAGAGGTCCAGAAACAGCGAGAAAAGAGAAAGAAGAAAACAAACATCACAAGACAAAAAAGACAGAAACAATAACTCAAAGTATAAACTAAAGAACGAGGGATCCTGATCATCAGATGGAGGAGGTGAGTGGCTGCTGAAAGTAACTGGCAAGGGTAGTAAACTGAGCATTGAACCAGGCGATGTCCTGGTCATGCTCTGGCTGGTGAGTAAGAAAGCTGTCAAATCGAGCTAAATCCTCAGCGCGGTGATGCTCGTAACGGGCAATGTCCTCAGAGTGTTGCTGCTCCTGGGCAGCAACATATGCATCAATCGGGTCTCCCATCGATCAAAACTCTCAATCAACTGATCAACCGTGAGTGTTGGTGTGAGAGGGACAGGGTCAGAAAGGGAGCTGGAGCGGGAGCCTCCTCCTCTCGAGCCCCCTGAGGTTCCTCAGTGGAGATGAGTACTGTGAAGGGTGCTGAAGAGTTGTTTGAGTAGAACGGAGTTGGAAGTTTGGTGGTATAGGATAATTGAAGTTGGTATTTAGTTTCAAGAACATAGGCTATGATGTGTCCTAAGGCTAGATTTGGCTTTCTTCTGTGGCCTGGATCGCGAATTGTTGTTAGGTGATCAATGTAACGAAAAAATAGATCAGCAGTGTTGAATTCCCTATGAGCATGATATAGAAGGTATGTGAGGGAAAGTAGAGGGGTAATGTGGACACGGTCGCCGGCTTTTTGGAATGACGGAGGTGCGAAGGACATGTTGATTGTCCTAGCATCTCTGACTAAAGAGCTAGTCTCTCCAACATGGTAACGGACATTGGTCTGGCGAAGAAAGTGATTTGCCGTGGACCAGTCAGATCAGGGTCAAGGGCAATTAGTGCAGCTTATCTCCGGTGGTGGATAGCTGTAAGAGATCAACATAGTCCTGATATGTGATTTCGACAGGGCGTCGATTCACATAGGAGGACAGGGCTGTGAAGGTGGAGTTGATGCGCAGGTTTGCAAAAATTCTAGAAGGAACTCAGAATTGAAGGGAAAAATAAGAGACAGAATGAAGCAAAGGAAGTGTGAGCGAAGAGATCCATTACCGGGTAAGGATGTGGGACTGGATTGATAATTCTGGAAATAGTATTCCACATTCTTTATAGCGATGATATGCAGCTTCATCTTCTGCTTCACGGAAAATGGGTCAACCCTTGCCCTCGAGAACTTCCAGAGGTCTGACGGACGCGCTTCCCACCAGCCATTTGAGAGAACTTAAGTAAAAACACAAAGGAGAAAGGATGAGGAGTGAAAAACATGGCTTGATCGGCCTGAATTTAAAGAAACGTCCATATCGTCCTGGCCGATCGCGGAATCGTCCAGGCCGATATGTGTCAATAATTACGTACATGCCGATTGGTCAAAAAGGCGGTCAATCGTCCGGGCCGATCAATATCGGCCAGGCCGATTAGACACAGGCTATCGGCCCGAGGAGTCAGTCCGGACGACCGTTGAAAAAGCAGATCGTCCGGGCCGATTAGGTGTATCGTCCAGGACGATGCACAATAATTGATCGTACCGGCCGAAGTTAAAACGTTTTAAATGCTTGCCACGTGTATCGTCCAGGACGAATAGTGGATCGGCCCTGCCGATGGTCCAATAATAGATCGTCCGGGGCCAATTTAAGATCAAAACGTACTGACACGTGGATCGTCCCGACGGTCCAGTGTATCGGCCAGGACGATGCACATAGAAATGCATCGGCCAGACAAATTTACTATCGGCCAGAACTATCATCATGAGTTTGATCAAATCGTCCAGGACGATAATGTATCGCCAGGACGATGAATTTCAGTAAGCACAGCAAAAAAAGGTCAGCAGATGGATTTTGGAAAGAATTTGTTATATCGGCCAGGACGATAAAAATATCGGTCAGGCCGATGTGACTTGTATTTGAAATCAAGAAAAGAATGGTGATGATCAAGACCCTCAAAAATAAAACACAAGAAAGACGTCAAAGACACAAAAAAAAAAAAAACACCGAATATTTTTGGATTTTTATTTTTCTATTTTTTTTTGTTTTATGGAGTGATCATATGAGAATTCTTTTCATGAATTTAATTTTTTAAAGTTTTAGGAGATCAAGAGGTTTAACAAAATCCAATTAGAAGAAGGTAGAAAAACTGATTCCATTTACCCTAGATCGGACATTCTTCAGGGTACAAAATTCTCTTAAAAACAACGGAGTCTGACTCGAATAACAAAAAGAATAAGAAGATCCAATCAAGACTTGTTACCAACTAAAATATCTCATAAGTAATAAACCAAAATAGTTTTTCTCAATCATGGAATTTGAAATCAAATCTTTGAACGTATCACATAATTAATGAGTTTTCTAAGTTTTAAGAGTTTTTACCAAGAGATGATAGCTTGCATTTAGTGGGCTATTTTATGCTCTTGTCACTTTTTTTTGGCTCTTTGAGCATCTTTTGATTTTTGATACACTTTTGTGTATATAGCTTTCTTTTCAATTTGGCTTTATTGGCCTTTTTCCTTTTTAACTTTTGCAAGCTAAAAATCTTTAATATACCCTTAAAAAAAACTTAGTTGTGAGTATATCCTCCAAATATTAGAGAATAGGAGCTCTCTCTCTAACATAGGGAAGAAATAATCCACAACACAAAATCAAAATCACGTGATAACTGCAATGGTAAGATTTCAAAAGCTTGAATGATATCAAAGCATTTTGACTATTATGCATAAGATGTTTTTATGTAGCAAGATTTAGAAAGAGATCTTATAAAGCCATTGGTTAAACTGAGTTTAGACTTTTGTTTTATAGAAGAAAATCATGCCACTGAACAAAGTCAGAAGAAGGAAAAAGGAAACATCAACAGTTTACTCCCTTTAACTAATTTTAAAAAGCTAAACCCTATCTCCAAAAACTCCAATATTTAAAAGCTTGAGAAGTTTTATCATATGAAAGCCCAAAGTAAAGACCAAAGTAAAACAAAAAACAAAACAACAACTTAAAAGAAATAGCACAAAGTGAACACAAAAAAAAAAAAACATACAAAAAGAACTAAAAGATTTCAGCAAGTGATAAAGCAAGGATTTAAGCAATTGAGCTGCAAGCCTCCTTATATTCAGTTACCTTATGCTCCCATGAGGTCTTTGATGAGAGCACTCCTGTAAAACTCAACAACAGTCAGTTTTAGGAACCCAAGCAGATTTGGGCTCCTTCTTAGGAAATGTAGAGTGCAATGTAGATATGGTATGCTTTGAATCATGCATCTTAGGTCTCCACACCCAATGTGTACTGCAGTGAACTGTGCAAGTGTGTGAGATGTTTCTAGCATGCCACAAGAAAAACATTGAACTCCAGGAAAAGGTTTTCTTAAATGTTTGGATAAAAAATGCCTCTTCCTAGGTTCTGGCCTTTGATTAAAAGTCGGTGTCATCCTAGCTTTCTTACATAAATCATTTTGAATTCTCAGTTAGTTCTTTTTTAAGCATCATTCTCAATCCTCAAATTTTTTTCAATCTCTTTAGATTTCTTAAGATCATCATTAAGTGAGGTGTGTGAAGCTTTTAATGCATTACTTTTCTCAACTAATTCCAAATGCTTCTTGTTTAATTCATCAAATTCATCAAGGAGAGCCATGTGATTTGAATCAATCGTTGCATGATCTTTGAGAAAAACTTCATGCTTCTTTTTGTAGATTTGAATGTTCTAATTTTAGGCTAGCATGAGTTTTCTTAAGTTTTTGTATGATGTATGGATTTTTTCCCAAATTTCAAACAATTCATCATAGGTTGGTCTACATACCTCTTCCTCATCACTTTGATTTTCTCCCATGAAACACAAGTTTGTAGTCTCTTCCTCTGATTCAGTCTCAGAGGAATCAGTACCAGATTCTGCCTAGAAGCCTCTTTGGATTTTCTTATTCTCCTTCCTAGACTTAGCTTTCTCTCACCTTTTTCTTTTTCTTTGCTTGATTGATCTTGAAGTGTAGGACAATCGGCTCTTACATGTCCCGTTTTCCTGCACTCAAAATAAACAACATCAGAAGATCCTTTATATGTTTTATGATCCTTACCTTTTCTCCAATTTTGATGATGCTTCTGTTTCTTCCTTAGAAAGCTTTTGAATTGCCTTGTGATGAAGGCAACTACATCGCTTTCAGACCCGGAAGATTCAGAATCCGTTTTGTGTGCGTTCAATGCAATTGTTTTCTCTTTTTTCTTCTCACCTGCATCAAGATTTCTTTGATTCACCCCTTGCTCGTAAGCAATGAGTGAGCCAAGCAAGTTATCAATAGAATAGGTGTTTAAATCTTTAGATTCAGTGATTGCAGTAATTTTTGCATCATAAGAAGAAGGCAAGCATCTCAAAATCTTGTTAACTTTTTCATAGTTCGAAAGTTCTTTTCCTAGTGCATGCAATGAAGTAGCAATCTGAGTAAACCTAGTGTACATGTCAGAAATCGATTCATGAGGTTTCATACGAAAAAGTTCGTAGTCATGCAAGAGAATGTTTAAACGGGATTGTTTAACATCATTAGTGCCTTCATAAGTAATGCACAATTTATCCCAAATTTCTTTACCAGTCTTGTAAGTTGAAACACGCATGTAATCTTCAGATTTTAAAGCACAGAAAAAACAATTCAAACATTTCGTATTTAGTTGAGCTAAATCTCGTTCATCAAAAGTCCATTCGGTAAAAGTAACTTTAGTTTTAAAACCGTTAATTTCACGAGAAGGTGGAGAATAACCTTCTTGAATAAGCATCGACATGCGATAATCAGTAGATTGTAGAAAAGTTGACATGCGAGTTTTCCAAAAATCAAAAGGTAGGTTATCGAACAGAGGAGGTCGGGTAATAGAATACCCTTCCATAGTGTTGCGATTCCCAAAGTTAGAACATGGATCAAATTCAAAAAGTTTTCAAACTTTAATTTTCGAATCAAGCTCTGATACCACTGAAATTCGATGGGGATCTTTAAGCCCTATGAACTTAGTCCCAAACTAACCAAGAGGGGGGGTGAATTGGTATTTTAAAAACTTCTTTTTAAACAAAGAAATAAAATCACATAAACCAAATCACACCACAAAATAATGCGGAATTTAAAAGTGCGGAAGCAAGAAAAAGAACACAGAAATTTATAGTGGTTCGGTCGACTCGACCTACGTCCACTCCTTGGAGGCACCCTCCAAGTATTGCACTTACACAAAAAGTGACTCTCCTTTAGCCCCACGGCTAGGTGGAGAAACCCTCACAAGAACCTCCTTTTGCCACCCCGGCAAGGCAGAGAACCTATTCCTTTTGCTTCCTCCTGAAGCTAGCAGAGAACCAGAACTAAAAGCAAAAGCTCCTTACCTCTACCGACCCTTCCACGGACGAGAAACTCTAGACGAAGATGACGCAGAGAGATCCTTGAAGCAACCCTTGTGAAACCTCTCACAAGCTCCCCTCACAAGATCCTCTCCTCTCTCTTCTCTCTCTCTTTTCTCCTCAAGGCCTTCTTAGGTCAAGGCAGCAGCCAAAGATCTCTAAAAAGTTTTGAACAAGAAGCTCTTAAATAGAAGAGCTCCAAAAGAGCTCATTAATTGCAAGTTGCCGACAATATCGTCCAGGCCGATATGGATATCGGCCTGGCCGATCAATACAAATCAATGAAGATCGGCCAGAGCATAGCCCTGGATGTAAAGCTGGACGATTGAAAATTGGCTTGATCGTCCAGGCCGATCTCACGATCGTCCTGGCCGATCAGTTCAAATCAGAGGAAAATTGTCCTGACAATAGCCCTGAATATGGGCTGGCCGATATTGATCGTCCTGAAGTAACTTAAGGTTTTTGACTAGATCGTCCTGGCTGATCTTGCGATCGTCCAGGACGATATGATCGTATCAATCATCCTTAATTACTTCCTTGATTTCCTGAACAATTATGACATAAATTGTTAATATCGTCCAGGCCGATACGAGTATCGTCATGGCCGATAATTTAAAGATATGGTATACCATACTTGTCTATGGCGGCTACTTATTTCTATTTTGAGCTTATCATCCTGGCCGATACACGTATCATCCAGGACGATCTGTTAACATAGACTGCCTTAATTAAGAATCCTTAATTAGACTTTCTGTTTTAAGCTGATCGGCCAGGCCGATCAAAGAAATCGTCCTGGCCGATATGAGTAAAAACAGAATTTCTAAGTCTCTCAAGTGTGTGTGTGAAGGGTTACAAAGCATCAGTATTTTAGACTATTACAAGAGGAATCAAAAGGTAAAAAACAAAAGTACAGACTGACTCAACCCTAAACCTACGCATTTCTGAACTTGGCTCCTTTTTGATTGTCCGATCGTCGATTCCTGAAAAGTTAGAAGCAACAAGCTGTCCAAGAAAAGCAATGTTTGTCAATCATCAAAACATAAGACATGAAAAATAGATTTGCAACAGACTGAGTCAACTAGGTTGACCCAATGGGTGAGTCTGGGCTGGACAGGTTTGAAAAGGCATTTGGAGACCATTGAGGGTGGTTCCTAGGTCTGGGGAGGTCAAATTGACCCAAATCCCTATTTGAGCCCCTAAGGGTCTGTTTGGTCAACCTGGGTTGACTTGGTCAACCAGGTTGACCCAGGGTCTGGGTTTGGGCTCAACAAGTTTGAAATGATATTTCAGGTTCAAAGGAAGTGGTTGGATGACTTAGAGAGGTCATTTGGGTCAAAACACATGTTTGGACCCTTAAAGGGCCTCTTGGGTCAAACCAGTTGACTTGGTCAACCAGGTTGACCCAAGGGTTGGAAATAGGTTCAAAAGATTTGAAATGACATTTGAAATTTGTCAAAGGTGGTTGCATCCAATTTGGAGCTCATTTGGTTTGGAATCCCTATTTGAGCCCCACAGGGGTATTTTGGTCAATTTTGACCTATTGGTCAACTATGGTTAAAAATGGGTCTGAAAAATGTAGTTTACTGCTCAATGGGTTAAAATCAAGGGTCTGGAAGTGATTGGAGGCTTGGATAAGAGTTCCAAGGTCAAGATCTCAAAGGGGTTAGGTTCAGTGGCATAGGCTGTAAATATTTGAAGGTTTTACAGCCTTTGAATTTTAATTCAGATTCTGGGGTTAGAGACCTCAGAATGAGCTCAAAATTAGAGGGTAACCTCTAGAGACATGTCTTATCACTTTGCAAGTGATAGACCCTGAATCAAAGATCATTTGACTGGGTTTTGAAATGTTTGAAAAATCTCTGAAAAGGGTGTTTAGGACAGGGCCTCTAGAGTTTGGATTTGAGTTTGAATTCTGGGTTTGGATTTGATTTGAAGTTTGAATGATTAATATTGAAGTATCCAAACCATTTACAATCATGTGGTGATTGTTAATAAATGGACAGGGTCAAAGCTAGATTGAAGTTTGGATCAAAGTTTAGATTGAAATTTGGATTGTCAAATTGATTGGATCAAGGTTTGGATATGTTTGAAATTTGAATTAATTTGGATTTGAATTGGATGGAGTTTGAGATTCAAATTGATCACAGGTAGGAATCAAATTGAAATTGGAGTGGATCAAATATAGGAATTGATTTAAAATTGAGGTTGATCAAGGGTGGAGATTGATTTGAAGTTGGAGTGATCCTAAGATCTAGAAGAATTCTAAGATCTAGGATTTAAGGGAATCCTAGGCTCTAGAATAGGCTCTAAGGTCTTGGACCTAGAGGGATCCTAAGGTCTAGAGTGGATCCTAGGGTCTAAGATTAAATCTGGATTCTGGATGGGTCTTAGTGACCTCATACAAAAATGAGGTCAACAAATGGACCCCCAATGTGTGTAGTAGAAGGAACTTCTGCTGCACACATTGGCGTTGACCGAATGGAAGTAGAATTTTGAGAGTGAAGGGAGATCATCTCCCATCCTCAAGCCTATAGGATTCTAATGGAAGGCTTACACCTATTGGATAAGGAAAACTGGTAAAACCAAGGTAGGGAATACCTAAACTTGGGTCTAAGGAAGGGCATCACCCAACCTTAGGTCTACAGGATGCTGATAGAAGACTTACTCCTGATAGGCAGATTAACTGGAAACCAAAGTAGGGAATACCTAGCTTTGGGTCTAAGGAAGGGCATCACCCAACCTTAGGTCTACAGGATGCTGATAGAAGACTTACTCCTAGTAGACGGATCAACTGGAAACCAAGGTAGGGAATACCTAGCCTTGGGTCTAAGGAAGGGCATCACCCAACCTTAGGCCTATAGGATGCTGATAGAAGACTTACTCCTAATAGGCAGATTAACTGGAAACCAAAGTAGGGAATACCTAGCTTTGGGTCTAAGGAAGGGCATCACCCAACCTTAGGTCTACAGGATGCTGATAGAAGACTTACTCCTAGTAGACGGATCAACTGGAAACCAAGGTAGGGAATACCTAACCTTGGGTCTAAGGAAGGGCATCACCCAACCTTAGGCCTATAGGATGCTGATAGAAGACTTACTCCTAATAGGCAGATCAACTGGAAACCAAAGTAGGGAATACCTAGCTTTGGGTCTAAGGAAGGGCATCACCCAACCTTAGGTCTACAGGATGCTGATAGAAGACTTACTCCTAGTAGACGGATCAACTGGAAACCAAGGTAGGGAATACCTAACCTTGGGTCTAAGGAAGGGCATCACCCAACCTTAGGCCTATAGGATGCTGATAGAAGACTTACTCCTAATAGGCAGATCAACTGGAAACCTAGGATGGTGCCACGAAGGGCGTACTCCATCACTAGCGAATGGGAATCAGGATGGTGCCACGAAGGGCGTACTCCACCACTAATCCCCGGGTGAAATGCCAGGGTGGTGCCACAGATGGCGTACTCCACCACTAGCGGGTCTAATCCTAAGGGAAGGAAAGACCTAACCTTAAGGAGAAGGCGAAGAGCGTTAAAAAAACTTAAAAAAATGGTAGAATCAAGTTATAAATCAAGAAAAGGAAGTTTTATTAATTGATAAAATGAGCTACATCAAGCATAGTATTTCTTAAGGAAACGCCCATTGACAGGTAGCATCGGGTGGTTCCCTTTATAATCTACTAACTGATACGAGCCTCCTTCGTAGACAGTCTCTATAACGAAGGGTCCTTCCCATGTAGGTTCAAATTTGCCTCCCAGCTTCCGATGGGCCAAGATAGGCCTCCGAAGGACCAATACCAAGTCTCCCGCTTGGAAGGTCCTAGGTCGCACTAACTTGTCATGGGCTTGAATCATACGGGATTTATATAACTCTAAACTTTGTTGAGCTTGGAGACGTCGCTCTTCAAGGCCTTCGAGTTCTTCTAATCGTAGTTTTGCATTTTGTTCATTGGTAATTTGATTTTGAACTGCAATTCTGAGCGAAGGGATTTGTATTTCCAAGGGTAGAACGGCCTCGGATCCATACACTAGTGCAAACGGGGTGGATTGGGTCGGGGTTCTATAAGTGGTACGATAAGCCCACGAAGCTTCCACCAACCGCTCATCCCACTGTCGTTTGTTATCATCAAGGGTCTTTTTGACAATTTGCACCAAGGTTTTGTTGAAGGCCTCGGCCAATCCATTCGCCCGAGGGTAATAGATCGTCGAATATCTCCAATCAATATTATGGCGCCTTACAAAACTATTGATTTTTGTAGACTTGAATGCGGACCCATTATCGGATATGATTCTGCGAGGTACGCCGAATCGATATACAATATGGTCACGAAAGAATTTTAAGACATGGTGTGATGTTACGTTTCGTAGGGGAATTGCTTCCGCCCACTTTGAAAAGTAATCAGTCGCTGCTAATATGAAACGATGACCTCTCGCGGAGGGAGGGTCAATCGGCCCAATGATATCCGTGCCCCAACTCTCGAAGGGACACGAGGCTATCGTAGGGTGTAACACATTAGGCGGCTGATGTAAAACCACACCATGGACCTGACATTGATGACAGTGCTTTGCAGTATTCATGCAATCGTCAATCATTGTCGGCCAATAGTATCCAAGTCTTTTAATCTTTAATTTCATTTTTGGACCCGATTGATGAGCACCGCACAGTCCTGAATGAACTTCATTAACAATTTTCTGGGCATCTCGCTTGTTCAAACAGCGCAGCCACATGTGATCAAAGGACCGACGGTACAACAGATCGTTAACTAGTGCATATGATAGGGCACGTTTCTTAATCTGGTTGGAGAGTGATTTATCCTGGGGAAGCTTCCCTTCTTTAAGGTAATCGACTAAGGGTCGTCTCCAATCGCCTTCTTCGTCAGTTGTCGAAGAGGCAGAAAGGATCTGAGGGGGAGTCTTACTAATGTATTCCAAATCTATAAGAGAGAGAGTCTTACGACCCTGAATCTCTATAGGGATGGAATCTTCCTCAGGACATGCAAATTACTTTGCAAGTTTTGCTAAGGCATCCACCGCGGAATTGCTTCCACGGGGAACCCTATACAAAGTAGCAATAGGGATTTGTTCCAACAGGTGAAGTGTATACTGGTGATATCTTAGGAGATTCGGATTCAAGACTTTATAAGTTCCGGCGACTTGGTTAATAACTAGTTGGGAATCTCCAAAGATCTTAATCTCTTTAATCTCCATTAGAATTGCAAGTTCCAAACCAGTTATCAGAGCTTCGTATTCAGCTTCGTTGTTTGTGCAAGGCTCCGACAAGTGGTAGGAAAAATGCATCATTCCTTTTTCTGGTGTAATAAAAATTAGACCGACTCCAGCCTTTCCAGGAATTACAGATTGTTGGGTCGCAATCCTACGAGAGGATGCTGCCCCATCAAAATATAATTCCCAGATGGCCTCTCCAGATTCCCCAAACTCATGATTTGTTCGTCGGGTAAGTCATCGTTCAGAGGAGAATCTGCCGGCAGCGGGTGTGCTGCCAGAAAGTCGGCAACAGCCTGTCCTTTCACAGCACGAAGAGGAGTGAAAGTAATCTCAAATTGCAACAATATCATAGACCAACGAGCTAAACGTCCTGACAACGTAGGTCGGGTCATAAGATATTGCAAAGGATTAACTCTTGAAATCAGACTGATTGAGTGGGAGAGCATGTAATGCCTCAGTTTCTGAGCTGCAAAAACCAAAGCAAGACAATGCTTCTCAATTGACGGGTATCGAATTTCAGTAGGAAGGAGTCTCCGACTAAGGTAGTAGAGGGCATTCTCTTTTCCTTCGTCGTTAACTTGAGCCAACAGGGCACCTAAAGACTCATCTAGAGCTGCGGTGTAGAGGATTAATGGCTTTCCCGGAATCGGAGCTGCCAAGACTGGCGGGTTAGAAAGGTATTGTTTGATATCGTCAAAAGCATTTTGACACTTCTCGCCCCATACGAATTTAGTATCCTTTTTCGCAAGGACAGAAAAGGGTTGACATCTCCCGGAAAGATTAGAAATAAACCTCCTTATATATGCCAATCTACCTTGTAGAGACCTTAACTGAGTAAGGCTCTTAGGGGATGGCATATCTAAGATGGCTTCAATTTTAGCAGGGTCTATCTCGATTCCGCGGTGCCTCACTACGAATCCTAAGAATTTTCCCGAGGCGACGCCAAAGGCGCACTTCAAAGGGTTCATTTTCAAATCGTAGCGTCGCAACCGTTCGAAAACAACTCTTAAGTCATACAGGTGAGCCTCTTTAACCTTGCTCTTGACAACTAAATCATCAATATAACATTCAACTTGATTATGAATTAAGTCGTCAAAGATACGGGTCATGGCCCGTTGGTAGGTTGCTCCGGCATTCTTTAAGCCGAATGGCATTACCTTATAACAAAAGATTCCAATAGGGGTTCTGAACGCCGTATTTCTCTCATCTTCAGGGGCCATCTTGATTTGGTTATAACCCGACGAGCCATCCATGAATGAGAAAATAGCATGTGAGGAGGCAATGTCCACCATGAGTTCTGGTATTGGTAGAGGGAACTCATCTTTAGGGCATGCCTTATTCAGATCCCTATAGTCGACACAAATCCGAATTTGACCATTTTTCTTTCGAACTGGCACGACGCTGGCCACCCAAGAGGGATATTGTTCCTCTCGAATGAATCCGGCTTCTGCCAATTTCTTAACTTCAGAAACGACTTGTTGCTCAATCTCTAAGCGCATGCGTCGAGGAGCTTGTTTAACAGGGATGGCATCATGCCGAACTCCAAGTTTGTGAACTGCTACCTCAGCAGGAAAACCTGGCATTTCGTCGTATGTCCAGGCAAAGCAATCCCTGAACTCGAATAATAACTGGATTAAGTCTTGAGTTTCACCCTCGCTCAACAAAGTACTTATAAAAATCGGACGGGGGTCATCATCGTTTCCCAAGTTAATTTCTCTCAACTCATCGACTGTCGACTTAATTTCCTCTTCAAATTCAGGGGGTGCATCCCGAACTTGAAGATCATCGGGATCGTCTAAAGTCTCCAAACAAATCCATCTAGAGGACAAGGAGGATCTGTAGGGACATTTGGAGAATCGAGATGGTAAGTTATCATTAGGCAATACTCATCATCATCGAATGAACTAACGGTCTCAAAGCCAATACCACTTGTTGGATTTTTATTTATTTTTGTTCGCCAAATATTCTCGTGGTATCTAGCTTGACCCTTAGTCCATCGGTATGGTATAGAACCTTTAGAAAAAGTGTTTTTTACACAAACAGGGAAGTAGCCGAAAGGTAATTCCATTAATTCATTAAAATCTGCCTCCTCAAGGGTTACATCACCTTCGTCCCTTGCGGAGGAGGAGCCAGGAAAGAATTTCTGGACTTTCTTAACTTCACCATCCAAGTTGGGGGCCACTTTGACTTCCAACCCTACAACCCTGCCTGCCGACAGTGGGGTCAGAGAAAGGGCCTCAATCCTTCTAGTGAGCTTTTCATACATTGTTAATTCAGGCTCATCACTTTTAACTTTTGAAATATCTACCTCAGGGTCACTGTCCTGGTCTAAGGTGAGATCAAATTTTGGAGGAGTATTTATGTTTTGATAATCGAGAGAGAGGGCAGCACCTTGACTTTCTAGTTCACCATCGGAATCTGATTCCAAATCAATATACACAGGTGCTGCTCTCCTGTCTAATGAAGCGCGGCCTCGACCTCGTGCCCTAAAAGCCATCCTCCCACCTCTTTGAGGTAATGTGCTTGGAGGTCTAAGGACAACGATATCAGAGTCGTCTTCACTACTCGATTGAATCATTTCTTGATTGATATTCTTATCTTTTTCTTTCTTTTGGTTGAATTTTTGTCCAACCATTTTCTCCTCAAATTTGATCTCTAATTTAGAACGGGACGAGGACCCTTTTGGTATGAAATATGCAGCATCTTCGTAGATTCCGATTTCTTG
This sequence comes from Dendrobium huoshanense, assembly GCA_016618105.1. Taxonomy (NCBI): domain Eukaryota; kingdom Viridiplantae; phylum Streptophyta; class Magnoliopsida; order Asparagales; family Orchidaceae; genus Dendrobium; species Dendrobium huoshanense. The sequence continues at coordinate 53,458,089 of CM028359.1, forward strand.
AATGGAGAATGGTTGCAAATCACCCTTAATCACATGTTCAATGCCGTCTCGTTGATACTTAACGCATTGGTGCAGGGTAGATGGAACCATTCTATATTCGTGAATCCAAGGTCTACCTAGAAGTGCGTTAAAGGACGTAGTCGAATCAATTATATGAAATTTAGCTTCAGTTTTTAACCCTCCTATTTTCAGGAGTAGAGTGATTGAACCTAAAGCTCTCTCGCCCTTCTCGTTGAACCCACGAAGCACCAACCTGTCGGTTGAAAGCTTGCTAGTATCAACTCTGAGATAAGCAAGAGTCTTTATGTTCATCACGTTGACCGATGCACCCGGATCAACAAGGACTCTTGATAACTTGAAATTTCCCACATCTACAGTGATGTAGAGGGGACGATTGTGGTCAGCAGTTCCCAAGAGTAAATCTTCGTCTGAAAAGGTAACCCCAGGGACCTCTTTGAAGTAGAGAGCCTCACCTTCTGAAGTTGCAGCCAACTGTGTTAAGCAAATCTCGGGATCGAGAAGTGCTTTAATTAGAGACTCCCTCATTTCTTTGGAAAGAAGGAGGGCGTCATAAATACTTAATTTTGCTGGCAACTTCCTAAGGTGGGCTAGAACATTGTAATCAACCTTAGGAACGACAGACTCGAAACCCGGAGGAATTAAAGGGAATTCTGGTTGTTGAGGGGAATCCGGACTTAGATTTTCGAATGAAGGTTGCTTGCCTTTGTCCTGAGGGGGCAACCTAGGGGGTAAGACTTTACCGCCACGGAGTTGCACCTGCTCGACGTCTTCGGGCGGGCAAACTAGGGCAGTGTCTACACACACCATAGGTGTTGGATCATCATTTCCTGAAAGCGAGTCAGAATCTGAAAGTTCTATCAAGATAGGATTTCCTTGGAAATTGATTTGAGGGAAATCACTTTCTGATAAAGCTTCACATTCGACCTCTTCTTGAATAGTCGATTCGGGGAGGTCGGTTTGATTAACCTCAATAGTTATTTCATTAGGAGTTTGATTTAAAACAGGAGAGTCATCAATTTGCATTTGAGATTCATGGTTAATCATCAAGACAGAAGTAAAAGGATGTTTTTTATTCATCTTTTGACCCTTCGCCTTTTATGGGGCAAAGTAAAAGTCAGATAACAAAAGAGGGGAAAGGGTTTTAACACCGCCATCCGCCATTCTAATACATCTCTCATCTACACACTTCCTCTCTACAAAATCAGATTTCTCTTCTTTTACATTTTTCTCAGTAGTTCCTAAGACTACTGGAGAGGGAAGTGGCTCAACATCCTTCTGCGAAGCATCCAGGTCAACTTTCCACACCGGGGCCTGGGCTATCGTAGTCAGCTGTTGAGAAAGACGAAAAGACTTGTTAATCGACTTTTTAAATGCCCGGGACAAAGCAATGTCCCAACCATCTTCAACAAAACAAGAAGAGTTAAGAGGATTACCTGAAATGGTCTTAATTGAAGCCTTTTCTGGATCGACCAAGTATTCTTTAGGTATTATAATGTTACCTTGGGTGTAGTTCCTCTCAAGCCAGTCTTTGAACACAACGCAGTCCTCAAGAGGATGACTAAGCATCCTGTGGTACGGGCAATACTTGGGATCATCTTTCTTGCTCTCATCCTCAGGCCTCCTAGCCTCTGGCAACTGAAAATCTGGTTTCTTTAACAGACTCCTGAAGATCTTCTTAACTGACTCCCTTTTAAATGGATAAGGTTTTGCCAATCTCTCTCTAAAAGGGATGAAGGAGGGATCTCTAGTATGTTGAGGAACTATCTGAAAGGGCTGCTTCTGAGGCGGCTGTGGTGGAAGTGGAGTGCTAGGCTAACTAATCACTGGCCTCTTTCCTTTATCTACTGCTGAGACCACAGCTTTCTTTTCAAATGTTTTCACCAATTTTGGACCCTTCCTTTCTTCAGACTGCTCTCGTAAGAATGGCATCCTAGGAGCCTCTTCCTGCAAATTGCTAGCCTTATTAAGAAGTTTCTCAAAAGTTTTAATAGTGAAACCCTTCAGGAGAAAAGCAACAGGACCGTGGATATTCTTCAAAAGAATCTCCACAGCATGTTGCTCTTGCAACTGGGGTTCACACTTCATCAAGAGGTTTCGCCACCTCAAGATGTACTCAACCAGAGACTCTCCCGGCTTTTGCTTTTCAACCACGAGATCGCCCACGGTGGTGCGTTGTTGCGCTCCAGAAAATCTCTTAAGAAAGAGGTTTTCTAGGTCGCTAAAGGTTTTTACTGAACCGTTGGGCAGATCGGCGTACCATTCAAAAGCAATGCCGGATAGACTACTTACAAATTGGCGAAATAGTAGAGCATCTGACCCTCCTGCATTGCAACAGCTTGCTCGGAAGTGGGCCAGATGCTGTCTCGGAATTTTCAATTCCAGTGAAAACTTTAAAAGTTGGTGGCACAAAGCCCTTTGGGTAAGGAACTAAGTCATATTCCTCGGGGTAGGGTCTACCCTTTGAAATAGACACAGTTCCTTGAGCATGGGCTAAGGCCTCCCTTACCTGGTCCTCAATTAACTGCTTGATATCCTTCTGAGGTGGGATCGGAGGAATGGTGGAAACTGCAGGGTGAACTAGAGGTGTCTCTACTGGACAAGGGAGAGTCACAGGTGGTGATTCGAGAGGTCTGGAATTAAATTCTGCCCTTTTGGCCTTTTCTGTGAGCTCTCAAGCTAACTGGTGGATCATAAAAGACTCTTGCTGTGATTTGTCCAACTTCTCTTGCATTTCTCTAACTTGTGACATCATGCTAGCAAGCTGAGTCTCCAAGTTTTTTATGTGTTCTTCATCTCTGTCTTTCACAGACTCATCTGAATCTGACTCAGCAGTATGTGGATCACCATCTTTAGCAAATCGACGCTTGCTGGGCTCAGCTTCTTTATTAGATCCTCTAGTTTCAACCACATGAATGCCCCCAACATAATCATCTTCATCTCCAAGGAGATCATCCATATCGGGGTCAAAAGAAGCCATTCCTTCTTTGTTCAACAAAATGTTTCTTATTTCTTGGACTACCTCCTCGACCGGTCTATCCCCAATTGATTTAGGGTCAAGGGGTAAGTATCCTTTATATTCAGCCATATCAAACAACTCTTCAGAGTCCATAAGGGCAATAATTTCTGTAAGTTTTGGATTAGGATCTGGTTGAGACTTTGTATCCGGTTCATCTTCCATTTCTAAATCCTGGTCAATTCTCTCCTCTTCGACTATCCCAGAGCTGGTAGTCAGAAGAGTGGCATCCTCTACAGGGAGAGGGACATATTCCTCAGGAGAAGTAGGAGCTTGTAGAGTGATAGTTCCCACATCTGGTAAGGTAAGGTCCTCAGACACCTGACTAAGGGGCCTAGGAATGACACTCGGACTTTGGGGATCATCAACTGGGGTAGCAGGAACGGTAACTATTGGATCCGGAGTCAGACTGGCTGTGGCAGGACTGTCAACTATAACAACTGGAGTACTAGCCTGAACATCCATCAATTCAACTGAACTCGGAGTAGGGTTGGCTGAAACTCGTTGGAGCTGCAGAATGAACTTAGAAGTTCTAGGAGGTGGTGGCAGATTCTCCAACTTAGTTCTCTTTGGCACATATCTCCTTTCAGGAGATTTAGGTCTTTTTCCTTTAAGGTCCACAGACTTTTGAACTTCAACCCCCTTTGGTTTAACAATCACTGAGGCCAATCTTACAGGTTTATGTGGGGGTACCGGGGGTCTACCAGTAGAGTGGCGGCCTCTCTCGGACCCAGTCAACACAATACCCTCTGTTTGAGAGGACAGAGGGCGTGGCACCCAGTGATATCCATCAACCAGTACTGAAGTAGCGGGCTGTCTAACATACTTCTTATTCTTTCTAACGAATTGTGGGGTTAAATTCTTTGCTTCGGATGCTTCTTCCTTCAACACTTCTTTTTGGAAGCGATGTGAGATCACTCCCTTCAATTGTTTCACATATTCTTCTTTAGTCTGTCCAGTCTGTGCAGCGCAGGTATGAATTATATTTCTCAAAGTCCTTGTCTTTTGGAGATGTCTTTCTTTCTGAGTTTTCTTGGTCGAGTAGTCGACCGGGCATGGTGGAGAACGGGCTATCCTAGCTATCCTCTCCTCCCCTTGAGCTGAAGCCAGGGGGTAAAAGCGACTTCCCTTTAGGAGGGGAGAGGAAGCAGGAATAGGTAGCTCCTCAACAGCCTCAGGTTCTACTTGAGCCAAGGTCTTAAAGGGTAGAACTCTCTTAGCCCTAGAGATTTTCTTTCTAAGTCTCCTCAAATAGTTCTTCTTCTGATTCTTAGTGGTAAATCTAAGTCCAGAACTAGACCCTTCTTCAAAAACAGACTTGATTTCAGTGGGAGGCTCAACAACTGATTCAGGCTGTTTCTGACCATCACTGACTACTGGCAAGGTGGGTGCAGATCCCACAATTAACTCAACTACTTGGGGAGTTTCCTTACTGGCATCCAAGCTAACAATCTGGTGTCCATCCATAGAGAGCTCTAGAGTACTAAATCCCATTCCAAAAATAACAGTGCTCCCTTGGTCATTAACAGTCGAAGACAACTCTTGGTCAAAGGAGAAAATCAGTTGGCCAGCCATTTGAAATTTTTTTGAAAGTTAAAGAAAATGATTGAAATTAGATCTACTTGAAAAGAGTGGTAAAGAGTATTTTATTATTATTATTTTTTGAAAGTATGACATATGTTGGCCCACGAGGAAATCGTATGGGGTAACACATGACAACTTGGAGTTTAAGAAATTTTTTGAGGAAATTTTGAGAATTTGAAAGGGGTTTTCTTACAGGTTCCAAAACATAACGGACAGAGTTTCCCCTTGCCCGAATGCTTATGGAATTGTGAGAAAGCCCAAGTAAAAAGGAATAGTTTAACCCTCCCCACCCTTAGAAGCCAAAGGGGAAATGAGGGGGTTAAAACTAAAATAGTTTGGAACGGAATCAAAAATTTTGAATTTTTTTCAATTTTAAAGATTTATATGTTGAACGAGAAATTTATCGACCATAAATCCATAAAATTAAAAAGGATATCCAGAGATCTGATTTGACACTGTCGCCTCACAGGCTATGCTGGGGCAGAAGGTCAAAATCAGAACAAAAATCTGGATAAAGCCAAATTTAGAGGTGGAACCTCTCTTTTAATATTTTGTTATTATTTTAGATGTTGGCCACACTCACCCAAGGAAGAAATGCGCAGAGAGACCAACGGAAGAAATGATAGTTAAAACTACCGATGAAACAAAATTTTGCCATTATTAAAGATGGAGAGAGAGATTTGTCCCACCGGGCGTGCCATTTTTTGTTGGTGGAATTTTGGAAAACAGGTTTTGAAAATTATTAGTTTTCTTTGGGGATTTTAAGATTAAGATTGAGTTCTAATTCTAAGGTCGAATCGACTCGTTAGAAAGAGTATATCACCCCGAAGGACGAAAATAAACTTTCACAATGGTATTCAGACTTAGAATTATATAAACTCATCTTGAATACTATGATCGGGTTCTAAGAAGAACTTTATATGGCCCCGAGGGGACAAAGTATAGTTCAACTAAATACCCAATTACAATATTCAAGAAACATGATCGTCGCATTCGCATCCAAAGCCTTATCGAAGAAGGATGTATCTCCCCAAAGGGAAATGACACCATTCTACGATAATTCTTCTAATGCGACCATGATGATCATTATTTAACTTTTCCCAAAGAAATCTAATGAAATTTTAGAAATTGAGTTTTCTTTAAAATCAGGTGTGTGGGGTTCCAAATCTCCTACGAGCGCAAGCCCTCGTAGTTAATTACATCGTAGGGAGATAAAATCTCCTATGAAAACTCTCGATTAAAATAATGGCAAAATTTTGTTTAGAGTTTCTAGGAGTGATATCAAAGTATGAATAGAATTATTGGAAAATCAAAAGGGAATGGATCAAAATTAAGCAGTTATTAACGGAGTTAAAGGATGAGAGGTAGGGGACACTTTGAGATTCCAGAACCATCCGGAAGTGTCCCAACTTAATCTAAGTGTTGGGCTTTATGTTTTGGATTTGAAATGGTATTTAATTAGAGTAGAGCATTTTATTAGAAATTTGGGATTAGATTCTCGAAGTTTGGGGTCTTATAATCAAAGATCTGCCCCGGAACCTAAATCTATTTTGGACACTGGACCACAGTCGTCCGATCCTAACTAATGCAGTGCAAGGTCTGGACTTACCCCGGCCTGGATTGGGGAGCCAGCTAACCACCTAATCGATTTAAAAGAGATGAGTCCGGTCTTTTATGAAAGAGTGGTAGGGACGTTATAATTAAAGTTTTGGGGAGGCGGGGCCGACATCTAGAGATTCTCCTAATTGGCCCCTTTGACTTATGTTGGGTGCTAAAATGCTAAGGACTATGAAATTAAAATTTTGACTCTTTTAATTTGTATCTAATGCAATGCATGCTGGTCGACAATTTCCAAATCAAGTATGATTGAAATTTTAAAAACAGGCTTATAAAATAATTTTTTTTAGAAGACTGGACTTCCCCAGGTCCGGCACCTCGTCCTCATAGGTCAGACTATCCGGACTCTACCCGCAGGCGGGGAAGGGTCTGAAGCAAGGAAAGAGTAATGCAAAAATATGCATGCGACCCCGGGGTCGATCCCCGGCTAATTCCCTAGATTCGTTATCTTTCTATGTTATTTAGACTCACTAAAATTTTAGACTTTTAAAATTATGAATAGAAAACTTTCACACCCTCACGAGTCTCACGTATCCAGGCGAAAACAAAAAAGCGGCATACAATCGCCAAAAAAAACTAGTAAAAACAAGTAATCCTAAAGGCAATCAATTCATCACATCAAATATTAACTAATTAATAAATGTCCATAGGCAAAGTTGCCTTGCTTATTACAAACCAGAATATTACAAAAAGTAAAGTGGCCGGGCACCACTGACAACAACCCGGATTCTAAACCTAATAATAACGCAAGTTCTTTTGAGCGGGATACTCTCAATCTTCAAATCTTCAAATCTTCAATCTCATTCTTCTTTTGACTCCTTTTCTTCAATCTTCTTGGAATCTTCGTAGTGGATTACCCAAATGGACAAGAGGGCACTTCTCTCTAAGGGGGAGGCCACTCTTTCCTCTTTGGGTAAAGAAGAGGTATGATCCAAATTTGGATTTCCAAATGGAAAAGGAGTATTCCTTAAAGGGGTATCCTTTCCTCTTTGGAATCCAAGCTTTGGGTCTATGTATCCCAACTCAAAACCAACTTTCACAACACTTGACACTTACACAAATTACATTGGTATCACAATAAAAATCTAGACTCACCTGCAGGGTTATCCTAAGCAATTAATATATAAAAAGCAGTTATTCCCAAGCAATTGTATATGAGCATAAAAGAAAGTAAACACACTGGCCACGCTCTTTTTATGATTTGGGGGCTTTAGCAGCTAAAGCACCTGTGCAAAGAATTTATAATATTTATGCATTTTTTATTTGCCCCCTTTTTATATTGCCCTGCATGAGCGTGGCCACCTGCAGAAAACTGTGTCAACATCTAGATCGTACCTAACCTAAGGGTAATCTAGTCGCCAAACACATCAATCCATCCACAGAGTACAGAAAAAGTAAGCAGACACAGCAAAGCAATTTCATCCACAACATGCAGTGAAAACTACAAAAAATCCGGCACACAGCAGTAAAGTAAACACCGGCCTATCCTAGATCTAGAGTTGGTTGTCCTAGCACATCATCCAAAGTGTGTGAGAAAGGTCGTGTGGCTGGGATAGATCCTAAAGTAGGTGATTAGTTAAAGTTGTCTAAAAGTTTGGATTTGTTAAGGCTTAGAAGGGGATTTAAATTAAAATTTAAATATTAATGAATTAAGAATTTTAATTAGACATATTTTAAAAGTTAATTGATTACTACCTTTGTTTCACACCGAGGCCGTGAAGTTTATTTCACCTTCCTTGGGGCTAAGCTAATAGCCTCGTAGGCCTGGGTTACCCAGTAGCAATCGGGGTTGATTAAGTTATTTAAGTTGGTTGGAATTAAAAGAGTGGATTAATATTAAAATGAGTTAGTTACTGATTTTAAAAGCTTGATTAGTTTAAGTTTGCCATTAATTGATTCGTGGCGTTGTGCCACCAGGCTCGAGGAACCAGCCTCCTTAGGACACTTAGCCCCGCAGCCCGGAGTAGTCCAGCCGATAAACCAAATTAATGTAATTGAATTAGAGATTTTTTTTAAAATGTTAAATAATTAAAAATTAATCCATTTTAAGGTTTGACACCCTTTAGAATTCATTCGTGGCGTTGTGCCACCAGGCTCGAGGAACCAGCCTCCTTAGGACACTTAGCCCCGCAGCCCGGAGTAGTCCAGCCAATAAACTTCAACTTTAGGGTGGTTGTTGTGTTTTAAAGGATTTGTTAAGTGTTTTAAGCATTAAACCAATATTTTCTGGAGTTTTAGAATAATTTTGAATTTTTATGAATTTTTTGAATATTTTAATCATTTAATTAAAGGGTCAAAAGTTGAATTTTTGATTAAGCTCAAATTCTGGAATGTTTGTATTTTATTAAAATATTAGACCTTACTACGATCAGTTAGAAGGTAAGTATGTTAAAATCAGATTTTTCTGCATTTTATTACGAAGGTTTGAAGTTTTGAACTAGATTTAACTACGGTTTGACCAATTTGTTGACTTTTTGAAATATTGCAGATTTCTGGAATTTAACATTTTTAATAAAAATTAAAGCTGATTAGGAGTTGAATGCAAGTGAGTTTAGGTGATTTGGATTTTTCTAGAATTAGTTATGGATTATTGAAGTTTGGGTATTTTAATGAATTTTGGGAATTTCTTAATTAGAAGGCCTCTTTTGTGATTTTGCTTCAAACAAGTTCTCAATCCCTTGAAAACACCTCCAAAGGTCAGAAATAACCTAAGGAGGGATCCCCAAGTGTTTGGGAGATTTTGGGATTTTTTAATTATTATTAATTAATTATCTTAATTAAATATTGATTTTCACTTAAAATTAAATTAGGGTTTAAATTGCTGTCAAATCAAGGGGCTTTCAATTATCATGGATTAAGGACTAGATTCTGGTCAGTTTGAGGGTTTATATGTAATTTTTGGATTTAAATTGGATTTTATTACAATTTTTAGAAGTTTTAAAGGCTTAATTAAGGGTTTAAGACTTAGAAAATTAATTAGTGGTCTTAATGATTTCAAAAATCAGTAAAATAAATGTCTAAGGCTAAGAATGTCACTAAGTTTAAATGGTTCAAATTCCAAGTCAAATGGATATCAATTCTAAGCACAATAAATTTTCTAAGTTTTCTACTCAAAGTTCCTAATTATTGTCCTTAATTGTGTCACTAGTTTTGAATAGGTTCAAATCAAAGTTCCTCTAACCCTTTGAGTAAACATGGCATGCATACACAAATAGCAAGCAAACAAGTCCTTAGATCTAGGAGAGCCTAGGCTAGGTGGTGTGTGCACCTTAAGCATGCAATTAACTAATTAACATAATTAAGACAAAATTAGTGAATAATCAAGGAATGATTATCCACTAATCATCCTCTTTATTTCTATTCAAACATGGTCATCCTACATTTAAGATCTCAAGTGACTTCTTAAACACTTAAAGATTTACATATATAGTCTAAAAGTAGGTTTTGAAATGTATATATATATATATATGTATATATATATATATATATATATATATATATATATATATATATATATATATATATATATATATATATATATATATATATATATATATATATATATATATTATAAAATAATTAAAAATATTATTAAAACACATTTTGATGAGTTGAAAAGACCACTGATCTCCAGGGAAGTTTGATAATAACAAAAGATTTTCCTTATAATTTTCAAAATATTTAACATTTAATTAAATATAAAAAAAAAATCAATATGCTCCAATAATTCTAAATACTATCAAAATCCACTCAAATAATATTGAAAATTTTTCTGGAGATCAGTCATGCACTCAAAAACATGCATGCCAAATTTTAAATAAAAATAAATTATAAATAATTAATTAAAAATAGAGTAGCCTTTTCTGTATTTCTCAAATTACCATTAAAATAATAGATAAAAAGGTTTGATTTTATTTTTAAAATAAACTAGACAGAATTCTGAAGAAAATGATATATTATACTCATTTTTTGACCTTGTACTTGATTTAATATGATTTTTTAAAGTTTCAGTGATTAAAACAAATTAAAAATACATTTTCCTTAATTAAACGGCAGCGGTCAGACACGCGGCACGCGCGGATTCGCGGGATCGAAACCGCGTGATGGCGGGGACACGCGTCGGCCGCGGGCCGCTTCACGCGGTTTCCACTTAACCACGTCAGCGGCTCATGGCAGCCGTTGGATTAACCGCGGGTTCGATCTAACGGCTGAGATCGGATCCCGCGGTTAATCTCACCAGAAGAAGATCAAACGGCGGAGGTTTGATCCCGCTGTTCCGAATGGACGGCCCTGATCTCGCCGGTCAATCGATCGAATGCTAAACAGAATACACGGTCGAACCAAGGCGCGGAACGGCAAGATCTAGACCGTTGATCGCGTGATCAACGGCCTAGAAAACATACATCTGCAGCGAACTGCGAATGACGCCCTAGAATCCATTTTTTGGTTCGTTCTCCCGATCGGGTGGACCAAATCACTTGAAATTTTAAACTTAGAGAGTAGGAATGAACAGAAATAATGGGGAAAGATTGGTTTCAGCCAAAGCCCTAAAAACATGAAGCTATTTAAGTCTAACTAATGTGAACTAGATCTAAGGTTTTAAGGAGTTATACCGTTAGATCTTTGAAATTTCTGGATGGATGAGCTTGTAGACTGTCCAAGTGAAGATCCCCAGCACAAACCCGAGCTCGAACACGTCTGGATCAACTTCTATAGGCTTTGGACGGTCTAGGTGGTGGGCTCGCCGGAAAACTCGCCGTCGGTAACGTGCAACCACTTGGGTTTTGTAGTGGGGAGGTAGAGAGGGCTTTGGAGATCCAAAACGAACAGAGAGCTCGATCTGGGAGGCTAGAATGAGTGAGAGAAAGTGCTTTGATCCAATGCTCTCAAAATCAACTTTTCTCCCTATTCAAGCGGCCTGGGTGAATTTAGACGGCTGGGATTGACTCCTGGGCTCTCCAGATGATGCCACCTGTCCCTGGGAAAGCTGGAAGGCTGCCCCAAAGGCTGGACATGCCTCATTCCCATTGGGTGGACTTGGGATGAGTTGGGGAGAGGGATTGCCATTTATGGCTAAACCTGGGGCAGAGCTCGGTTAAGGGGCCTATTAGAGAGCTTTAGGGCACTAATGGGTCGGCCTTGGGCAGCTTAAATCAGGGGAAAGGAGCTTAGCATGTGATAAAGCCTTCTAGAAGGGGTTTAGGCTTGAGTTTGACCAGGTTGACCAGTCAACAGGTCAAGGCTGGTGATGTGGCATGAAGGGAAGTAGGAGCAGCCAATGGGAGAGCTTCCAAGCCTAATCTCACACTCCTTGAAGTTAAATAGATGGTTTGACCAATTCAAGGAGGGATTTAGGGCTTTGTTGACTTGGTTTGACCAGTCAACTAGGTCAAAGTTAGTGATGTGGCATTTGAGGGAGTAAAGGATCATTTGGAATAATTTAATCAAGGGTTAAAAGTCAAAGTGAGAGCTTAGAAGGAATGGGAGCAAATGCCATTAAGCTTTGACCTAGAATTGAGGGTTGACTTGGTCAACCCAAGTTGGGTTGAACTAAAAATAGGTTTAGAAATGTTCAAGGCTTTGAATAGAATGATTTCAAGGGATTGAAGATATTGACGTGGTTAAACAAGTTGAAATGGTTCACTTGAAACCATAAGGGTCCATTGGGTCAAACCATGTTGACTGAGTCAACTAGGTTGACCCAATGGGTGAGTCTGGGCTGGACAGGTTTGAAAAGGTATTTGGAGACCATTGAGGGTGGTTCCTAGGTCTGGGGAGGTCAAATTGACCAAAATCCCTATTTGAGCCCCTAAGGGTCTGTTTGGTCAACCTGGGTTGACTTGGTCAACCAGGTTGACCCAGGGTCTGGGTTTGGGCTCAACAAGTTTGAAATGATATTTCAGGTTCAAAGGAAGTGGTTGGATGACTTAGAGAGGTCATTTGGGTCAAAACACATGTTTGGACCCTTAAAAGGCCTCTTGGGTCAAACCAGTTGACTTGGTCAACCAGGTTGACCCAAGGGTTGGAAATAGGTTCAAAAGATTTGAAATGATATTTGAAATTTGTCAAAGGTGGTTGCATCCAATTTGGAGCTCATTTGGTTTGGAATCCCTATTTGAGCCCCACAGGGGTATTTTGGTCAATTTTGACCTATTGGTCAACTATGGTTAAAAATGGGTCTGAAAAATGCAGTTTACTGCTCAATGGGTTAAAATCAAGGGTCTGGAAGTGATTGGAGGCTTGGATAAGAGTTCCAAGGTCAAGATCTCAAAGGGGTTAGGTTCAGTGGCATAGGCTGTAAATATTTGAAGGTTTTATAGCCTTTGAATTTTAATTCAGATTCTGGGGTTAGAGACCTCAGATGAGCTCAAAATTAGAGGGTAACCTCTAGAGACATGTCTTATCACTTTGCAAGTGATAGACCCTGAATCAGAGATCATTTGACTGGGTTTTGAAATGTTTGAAAAATCTCTGAAAAGGGTGTTTAGGACAGGGCCTCTAGAGTTTGGATTTGAGTCTGAATTTTGTGTTTGGATTTGATTTGAAGTTTGAATGATTAATATTGAAGTATCCAAATCATTTACAATCATGTGGTGATTGTTAATAAATGGACAGGGTCAATGCTAGATTGAAGTTTGGATCAAAGTTTAGATTGAAATTTGGATTGTCAAATTGATTGGATCAAGGTTTGGATATGTTTGAAATTTGAATTAATTTGGATTTGAATTGGATGGAGTTTGAGATTCAAATAGATCACAGGTAGGAATCAAATTGAAATTGGAGTGGATCAAATATAGGAATTGATTTAAAATTGAGGTTGATCAAGGGTGGAGATTGATTTGAAGTTGGAGTGATCCTAAGATCTAGAAGAATTCTAAGATCTAGGATTTAAGGGAATCCTAGGCTCTAGAATAGGCTCTAAAGTCTTGGACCTAGAGGGATCCTAAGGTCTAGAGTGGATCCTAGGGTCTAAGATTAAATCTGGATTCTGGATGGGTCTTAGTGACCTCATACAAAAATGAGGTCAACACCCGTGCGGGTCAGGACCGGGTTCAATTTTCTGACCCGTTTAGCTAAACAGGTCGGGTTTGGGTTGACCCGTTTATGTTTGGGTCAAGTCGGGTTCAACCCGAACCCGACCCGTTGACACGAATGGACACTCCTATTTGTGCTTATGTTGCTTGGGTTCTCTTCTGGCTATAATTGTGCATCATCTGGAGTGTGTCCTTTTTCATCTATTTCATCTTCTCCTTCTCTATTTTGGAATGGGAATTGGGGTTGGGGTGATGAGTTGGATCCTTTATTTTATATGTGATATACTCTATTTTTAGTGTCTTTTTGGTTGTTGGTGGTTAGGTGGTCCTTTATCTTAGCTTCTTTTCTTTGTTCGGCAATTGCATTTTATTTTTCTTGGCTGGTTTTTCATTTGATGTTGCTACTATTGTGTCTGATTGATTGGAATTGTCTCTATCTCATGCATTTGTATCTTCTGTTGGGTGGGTGTTGGATTGGATTCTAGCAGCAGGTGAATATTACCAATCATGACTTATCTGATACTACACACATGAGCCAATTTTTTTTCTTGGGGGTACATCATGATTTCTAGCTCCTTTTACTTCTCGGTCTACTCCATTGCAAATTTCTTGTGCAGATTTCATGATAGTTTTACTAATAATACTCTCCTGAGATTGGTTGCCACTAGTAACTTCAGTTATATCGTTTACCAGTTTTGGTTTTATGGATTGATTGTTTTTTGGCTTCTCAATAGCTGGTAAAGTTCTTACTGTGCTTTAGAGTGTGAGTTGCTCTGGGTGTTGCCTGTTGGTTTAGTGGGTGCCGTTGAAATTTCACTAGTCAGATCCTTTCATCTGAGTTTGTGCATTTTGCCTTTACTGAGATTCAGGCTTTCTGCTACTTTATTTTTCACATGATTTGGTTATATTTACTCATCTCCCACATTCGTTGTGTCTCGATTCCAATAATAATATGCTTGGAGTATTTCCTTTTTTGTATGTGCCTAATATGCTTAATATAATTGATGGGTGGTTGTTGTTTCCCTTTACCTATTTGTTAGTTGATCTAAGTGTTTTGGATGGATTATTTTCTATATTTTTAGATGAGAAGTTGAAGGGCGTATTTTGCTTGTTATACTATTGTGGGCTCCAAAAATTCGGCCCTGGCCTCCCCGCTGAGCTTTTTCTTTTTAGCGAGGGAGTTTTAACTAAATACGTTCCGAGGTAAATTTTGGAAGGCAGATGGGTTTGTAGATAAGACACTACCCAGAGATTTTGCCCTCATTTTCTGAGGACTTTATGATCTGAGTTCTGGTTTCCTATAGGCGCAAACCCTATAGTTAATTACCCCTCTCGATCACGAAAGCAAACTTTTGATTAAGGCTAGTCGTCAATCATATACGTAGAGAATACGTGTTATCTGGCGTATAGTAGCAGCAATAGATAACCAGAATTGGGAAAATTGAATATTTTGGAAGTTTTATAGATTTGATATTTAAAATAGAAATTTTTACCACGTAGCACTTAAAGCGGATGGTGGGGGAATGGATGATGGACCCGATCAAGATCCCATGGTTCCATCATCCCGGGCCATCATGATCCCTGGCCTACTTAGTCAGAGGAGGTAGTCGACCCAACCTGACAGAAGGATCCTTGTCGGCAACCATGGGTTGCTTCGTCCAAGGGGACCTTGTAGACCTGGGTTGCATGTTTGTCTAAGGGGACAAATTTGAATACACCTTAGCTAACAGAGGGCTTTGTGCCCTATCGATCATATCATATTGATTCATATCTCAAGGATTTGATGCCAATAAGGAGCGTATTGGCGCTGGCCATAACCGGTATTTCGTGGTGCCATTTGACGGTAAAACCACTCGGTTCAGAGGGCCCTGGGTCATAACCGTTTATCCTACAATGCCATTTGGCGGCAAATCGTTGGTTAGAGGACACATACCACGTCCTTACTGGCAGGAGATTGTTTGAGAATGGATCCTAGTGATATTTTTGACTAGGCATTTGGCTCTTTATGAGCTGAAGTTATATTTGAATTTGTCCACCTCGACAATCTGTTGTGGATGGTGGATGAAGTTTGCTTTAAGTGTTTGATAGTTAGATTTCAAATTTAAAATATTTTTGGATTTTGAGATTTTTTTGGATTTTTTTCTGGAATTTTGGGTGGAGCTTTGGAGTATTTGAAATGGACTTTAGATATTTGGGAGACATTAGAAATATTTGGGAACCCCTCCGGTTGAGATCTGCATTTAACACGACCATCATCGGGGTGTTGGGGGTCATTTCTATTTATAGCTTGAACCTTGTCAACTCAGTCGAGCTATTCACTGAGGATCGAGTTTTGTAGGCTTTATGCCCTTGATAGTAAATTCTTATTGTTATAGGCCTTGAAGGTCTAATATGAATGTATTAAGATAAATATAGCGATCACCACAACCTTATATTTGTTTGTTGGTTCGAACCCTGTTGACTTCTATTGACCCGTATAGAAGGATTGGTTTTGAACCTTAATTCACTTATCAACCCGCGCAGCATCCCTAGACGTTACGTGTGTACCAATAACATGCTCGTCGGGGCCCATGCGGATTTGAGGGCCTTTTATAATTAAACCCTATCG
This sequence comes from Dendrobium huoshanense, assembly GCA_016618105.1. Lineage (NCBI taxonomy): Eukaryota > Viridiplantae > Streptophyta > Magnoliopsida > Asparagales > Orchidaceae > Dendrobium > Dendrobium huoshanense. The sequence continues at coordinate 53,473,966 of CM028359.1, forward strand.
ACTCCTTTTTAACTGCTAAGGAGGATCGGGTTTAAAATTTGATAACCCGCACAGCATCCCTAGACGTCACGTGTGTACCAATGACACGTTCGTTGGGGCCCATGCGGGTTGAGAATATATTTCCCTCTTTAGTTTACCTATGTGTATACAATTTATAGTGCACGTGTAGGGGGTATTTGTGGGATATTTATAGACGCCTTCTGTCCGCTTGCATAGAAGTTGCGGATCCGGTGGCGTGGCGTAGCAGCTTTTGAATAGAATTATTCATTGCTCCGTATAGGTAGACTATTGTGCACTACTAGTTACTTTCTGCAGGTGGATCGTAGTGCACTAACTAATCTCCTGCCTTAGGTCGTAGGAGCTTGCACTTGTCATATTCTCCATGCATTTTGTTGTGGTCTTTAACTCGTATAATACATTCGCCACTACTATAAGTAGACAGGTAGATGTATTCTTTCACAGACTGAAATTGACTTCAGGATACTTCATTTTCTGAAGTTTTTCTGCATCTACCCAAAGTGGCATTTGACACATACATTTGTCTTCGTAGAGAGATCGTATGTGTTGCAGATCTTTTACTGTATATAAGAGATTTTGCATTTATCACAGTTCTTGTATATTTGTTCGTATATAGTGTATTGTATATAAGAAGGGTCTTATACTACAACTTGAAGGAGTTTGCATTTGTTGTAGTGCTTTAGTATTTGTTCGTAGACGGTACTTGATGTGTTGTAAGTCTCCTACGATGTGTCTTCTGTGATGACCCATAAGCTTTTGCATTTAATGCATTCCTTGTGCATTTTGCTATTTTATGTCTATCTGCAGAAAACTTCATTCTGCTGATTGATAGATTATTGCATTTGCATGTGTATCTTCCGGCATTTGCTTGTATATAGCATGTGGCACTCTACTATAGTGTACTTATTTGTAGTTGTGTGAAATAGTTGCCATCATCTTTATGCTTGCTTGATAACAATCATTAGTTGTTCACTATCATCTGCAAATAAATTGTGTGTCTCATTGGAGATATACACCTATACATTGTGTTTTCATTAGTCATGGGTAAATGATACAATGCAAATCAAACAATTCACAAATTTCATACATGTCCAATATTCTATTGGAAGGATTGCACTATTGTTTAAATGATGCTCTAAGGTCATCATATCATGGCTTTATGATCAAACCATATCTCCAAAATATTGTAATCCTTATAAACAAGCTACATTCCACATTTCCTTGTTCTCAAAAATTCATTGTAATTTACATGATGAATGTAGCTTATTCATCAATATCTTCGTTTTGATTGCAACAATCCTTACAACTTAATTGTTATTTTCATGCCAAAGTTTGCAAACCATTTATGCATAACTTTTTGCTTGTAGACAAGTTATACTCCTTGCCTCTACATGTTGTTTGCAACATGCATGATGATATGTAGATATCTTATCACAAATTTTGTAATTCAATGAACTTTGCTCAATGATGAATCAAATCCCATGTTATGAGTCAATTCATACCATGATATTATAATCAGATCATTAACTTATGCAATTTTCTTTCACTTTGCTTGTTAAGATTTGCATTCAAATGAAATGATGATTCTTTAATAGCCCATTAAATCAATTATGAACATGTAATTGCATTCTATATTTACTTCATGTTAATAATTATTTGTAAGTTCATTGTTATCATTTTGCTTGAGTCCAAATCAAGCTTCAAATTTTTTAATTAGTTTGAATTTATTTAAGTCCATTTAGTTCAAGTCCGAGTGCAAGTTCGAGTTCAAGTCCCAGTCCAAGTTCAAGTCACAGCCTGAGTTCAAGTTCAATTCAGGCTTTAGATGAGCCTCTTCCCTTCATTCGAGTCCCCTGTAGTCCTTACAAGTGCAATTTGATGTCCAAATTGTTCAAATAATGATTGAGTTTGAGTTCACTTAAGTCCAAATATAGCATTATGTTCACCCAAAATTTTGGCAGCCTTCCGGCGTCTCCCCTGTTTAGGGGAAAACTACGGAAAACTGGCCCATTCCCATCACGCTAAGAAAAGCGTGTATGGTAGGTGCCCTCTTTCGAGGACACCGCGGCCGTGTATTTTTTTGATCCCCCACCACGCTGAGAAAAGCATGTATGGCCATTTTTAAAAAAGTATTTTTTTTTAAATATTTGGCAAGAAGAGCAATTATTTCCCCGCAAGAGGGTACTTATGGGTATCCCCGCTTCGTCGTACGCATCGCACCGGGTTCCATCCTACCACGCTAAGAAAAGCGTGTATATGTGGTTTTTTTTTTTTTTTGAACTCTCCACTCCTCTCTCATTTTTTTTTTTTTTTTTTGAAATATCTCTCTTTATTTTTTGGAGAAATCTCTCTACACCTCTCTTTTTTTTTTTTTTGAAACAAACCTCTCTTTTTTTTTTTTTTTGCATCTTCTCTTTTTTCTTTTACAAAATCTGTGCATGAACACTTAAATAAACACACATATGCAAGTAGACATATATTCGACTTTGACACCAGAGATAACACAAATAACTAATAACATTAACTCAAGTTGACTATGACACAAATAGTTAAAAATATTAACCTAATCAACTATAGCATGAATGGCCAAATATATTTACTTAGATAACTTCAGCATAAATAATTAAAGACATTAACTTAGCTAACCACAACACTAATTGTTAGAGATATTAGCTTAAATAACTACAGCACTAATAGTTAAAGATATTTAATTAAATAACTATAATGCTAATAAAGGCATATGCATCTTCCAGCAATCTTCTATTCATTTTCTTAAAAAAAAGCAAATGGACTCTTGTGAAGAGGAATGGAATGAAGACAAAATAGTGTGGAAAAATGTGGACACTTCGGTTTGCTGGAGAAGAAATATAGAGGAGGTGTATAAGAGGTTGTCGAAGAGGCTAGTAAGAGTTGAGATTTGCCAAAGAAAATCAGTTGGACAAGTTGGAGGAAATATGGACGAACGGGTTTGTAAAAATAGGGATTTTGTGTGAGGGTGATCACCGATTGAGGGCTGGTTCTGCTGCAGGTCTTGGGCTTCCAACGATGCGCGCGGTAAGAGTTGGAGACTTCAGTTGGTGAGATGTGAATGAGGTTGCATAGAGAATGATAAGGATCTCTGAGTAAGATTAGAGATTGAGATTGGAGGTCAGGTGCATGGGAGGATTGACGTCTGGCTCGAGTAAGGAAACTCGGCCAGTTGAGGGTAGCAGCTGCTGTTGAAGACGGGCTGAAGAGATCCGTGAGAAGAGGCGGTTTTAGCTTTCAGGTGTGGAAGCGAGTTAACGGGGTGGAGTTCTTAGAGAGGACTTAAGCTTGCCAATGTAATAGAGAGCCCAGAACCCTCATTTTCTTCTACTTTAACGAGAGGCTGACCTTTCAATCGAGGTCATTGGCAGATTTTACAGGATTTCTGGGATTCTGCATAGGATTTGAGCAGGTTTTCGACGGTGCCAAGGCTGGCATTCAATGTGATTTTGATTTTCGTTTGACTTGCTAGTTTAGGTTAAATCCATTGGCAGAGAAAATAATAACATGCTATTATAAGCAATGTCATTAATTAAGCTGGTGGTAACACGGCTATCAATAAATATGACTTCAATTATTGTGCATTTTGATATGAAATGCGTGTAATCACCTCGTTTAGCGTGTTGAATTTGTGGAACATAGACATTAGACAAATTGATAGTGCATTAAGGTATTACTGATGTCTTGGCTGCAATGGCGCAGCCCGTTTCGTGATCGGAAGTTATTTGGATGGAGACGAAGGTTAATTCTCTTTAAATGCTTGTTGTCTCAATTTGAATGCAAAACCTCATTCAAACAAATTGGCAGCGCATTCATAGTATTTATGGTATTTTGAACCCAATGACGTAGTCCATTTTGTGATCGGACATCATTTCTCCAACGACGAGGCTAATTTCCTTCGTAATGCGTGACTTCGCAATATATTTGGATCGTCTTTTGAAGTTTGAGACACCACCTCAAACGATCCAATTTGATCAAATAAAATATAGACTCTTAATGCCGATGACTTTCTGGACGCAACGGCGCCAACCATTTGGCAATCGGACGTCATGTCGTCTCCGTAGAGGCAAATTTCCGTAATACGCATGCCTCTACATCATATTTAAATTGCCTTTAAAAATTGTGACATCATATCAAATGATCCAATTTGATCTAATAAAATGTAGATTCTTAACGGAGACGATATTCCAGACGCAATGGCTTTGTCCGTTTGTTGATCAGACAACGTCCCAGCATCTTCGAGGCCTCATTTCCGTCATAACGCAGGCCTTTTATATCATATTTGCATCACCTAAAAATTCATCACCATCTCTGATGATCCAAATTTATTAAATAAAATGTATATCCTGAATGTTGACGACGTTCCGGACGTAATGGAACTCTCTGTTTGTCAATTGGAAGTCATCCGAGCATCTTCAAGGCCTCATTTCCGTCTTAACGCAAGCCTTTATATCATATTTGCATCGCCTAAAAATTCATCACCATCTCAAATGATCCAAACTTATTAAATAAAATATATATCATGAATTTCGACGACGTTCTGGATGTAATAACGCTGTCCGTTTGTCGATCGGACATCATCCAGCATCTTCGAGGCCTTCTTTCCGTCGTTACGCGGGCCTTTATATCATATTTGAATTGCTTAGAAATTCACAACCATCTCAGACGATCCAAATTTATTAAATAAAATATATATTCTTAATTTTGACGATGTTTCGGATGTAATGGTGCCATCCGTTTGTCGATCGGACGTCATCCGAGCATCTTTGAGGCCTTGTTTCTATCGTAATGCAGGCCTTTATATCATATTTGAATTGCTTAGAAATTCTCCACCATCTCGGATGATCCAAATTTATTAAATAAAATGTAAACTCTTAATAATAAAGATGTTTCAGACACAATGATACTGTCTGTTTTGCAATCTGAAATCATTTAGGCGACGTCAAGGAACAAACTCCTCGATACCCGTGTTATTACCTTGGGATCCGTGTCACCATTATGATTGATCCCAATTATTCACAAAAGATGTATATTTTGAATGTCGAGGACGTTCCGAACACAATGGCATAGTTTGTTTCATGATCGGACGTAATCTGAGCGACATCGAGGCCTGATTTCCTCGAAATACGTGTTGTCTCAAAATTCATGTCACTCATTAGGATGATCCAAATTGAACTAATAAAATACAGTTTTTGAGTATTTTCAATGTTATGAACACAATGACGAAGTCCGTTTGTTGATCCGACATCGTTTGATCAGCCTCGCGCTTTAATTTTGGGTGTCGGTCGTCTCTTTTGACCAATCTCATCCGATTCAATTACGAGGGGCCCCGACCTAGCAGAATTCAGTATCCTGATCACAAAGATACCATCCATTTGGCATTTGGAGGTCATTTGACCCCTTAAGTGACGTGTTTCATTAATGCACATATTGCTTTATTTATCAGTTTGAGTCCTTTCTCATGTGGTCTGATGTATAGGGGTCAACAAATGCCCCCCAACAAATGTGGTTCGCGTCTAGAGTGAATCACGTTTATTGTAAGATTATTGACCCCTGTGGATCTTCAAATATTTTCTCTATATGTCACACTGAGATTTTTCTTTAGTGGAAATCCAAAATTTTATTTGGATGTCACACTAGGATGTTCATTTTGTAGATTTCCAAAAATTTGTTTGGATGTCACACTAAGATTTTTCTTTAGTGGATTTCCAAAATTTTATTTGGATGTCACACTAGAATGTTCATTTAGTGGATCTCCAAAAGTTTGTTTTGATGTCACACTAAGATTTTTCATTAGTGGATCTCCAAAATTTTATTTGGATGTCACACTAGGATGTTCATTTAGTGGATCTCCAAAAATTTGTTTTGATGTCACACTAAGAATTTTCTTTTAATGGATCTCCTAAATTTTATTTGGATGTCACACTAGGATGTTCATTTAGTGGATCTCTAAAAATTTATTTGGATGTCACACTAGGATGTTCATTTAGTGGATCTCCAAAAATTTATTTGGATGTCACACTAATTTTCTTTCTCCATTGCTCTTTTAGACATGTCCATGGAAGGTTGATATCTTGTCTTTGTAGATTGATGCTAGTGGATATTATCTGCTCAAGATTCTTCTATCATCTGGTTGTATTTTGATGAAATTTTAAATATTTATTTGGGGATCTCGACATGCAGAGCAATGTCGACCCAAATAAATATTTAAAAACCCCACAGCCTATAGGGACATTTGTAGATGTCATCCATGGTGCTCCTTCTGCAGCCTTGGCCTGAGTCCTGAGATTTTGATCCTTCTGTCCTGTGCTTTGTGTTGTGGACTTGGTGAAGGGTTGTCTGATTTGTCTTTGGTGACTTGTCAGAAAATTTATACGCCTTCTGCCATTTGCTTCTAGCTTTGGCGGGCTTGATGAAGGGGTAGATGCCGGTGACCTAAACCCTTAGGTTTGTACTAGGTCGGTGGCGAAGAGTCATCGGTCTTAACTTTGTGCATAACAGACTTATTGATGACAGAATCCACTTAGTTCAGCCTTGTGCTTTGTGTGAACTGTGGGATAATTTTCTTCGGTCCTTTGCTTTGTGCTTTAGCAGACTTGTTAATGAATTTACAGGTTTTGAATTCAGTTGATAGTACCGAATGTAGGTAGTATCTTGATCCTTAATCACTTGAGAAGACTTTGATCTGAGTCACTTGAGTTCATCAGATAGGGAGAGCTAGAATTTGATAGCTCTTTGTCATCTGGTTGCTGAGATGGAGGTTCATCTACTACGGCCTTTCTTATGGCTTATTGAGTAGATGGAGCTGCCAACGATCCGGCCATATTTTGGCTTGTTGGATCCGACCTTTTACACCCATTCAGGCTTCAGACTTGAGCTATGGGAATTGCACTCCCCAATACTGATTTTGCTGAAGTTGGTAGATTTGGAGTCATCCTTTGTGGTTGCAGATTTTGGAGCCTACGAACATTTAGTGATTGTTTGAGACTCATCTTTCCACTGAAACTTTGATTCTCAAATTATTTAAGAGAATTTTGTAGACTATGATCACTTGAACTTGTCGAGTCAAATTTGCCTTCGTACTTCCTACAGTCCCTACTAACGAGTTGACGAAGTGGTGGTTCCACTACTACGGCCTTTCTTATGGCTTGTTGAGTAGACGGAGCTGCCAGCGATCCGGCCATATTTGGGCGTGTTGGATCCGACCATTTATACCCATTTGAACCTTAAACTTCAGGTTGTCGAAAGACTTCAAGCTTCTTCAGCTCAATTTTGTAGGAGTGTGTAGCCACAAAAGTCTCTTTCTTGACTTTTGAGTCTTGGTTTGTTGTCGAATATGTTGTCTCTATCTTTTGAAAGATCGCCTACATGCACTTTGAAAAAGAAATCTTTGTATTCTTTAGAATAACAGAGCATTTGAATTAATAATTTTAAATATTTATTCAGGGATCTCGGCACGCAGCGTGATGTCAACCCGAATAAATATTTAAAATGCCCCTAGTTTTTTTATTTACAAAATTGATATTCTGGAGTTTTAAATATTTATTCGGGGATCTCGGCACGCTTGCGCCTATAGGAAACCAAAACTCAGATCATAAAGTCCTCAAAAAATGATGGCAAATACTCTGGGTAGGGTCTTATCTACAAACCCATCTGCCTTCCAGAATTTACCCCGGAACTTATTCAGTTAAAACTCCCCGCCAAGAAAAAAAGAAAAGGCGGGCGGAGGCCGGGGCTGAATTTTCGGAGCCCACAAATTTCTGGCGACTCCACTGGGAATTGGTTTCTATTTTCATCTTTGTCTATTCGTCAAAATGCTATAGTAGCAGTAAAAAAATAATGATGATATTGAGCTCTATACGGTGAACATCGGGGTGTGACACTTGGACGCATTTCCAAGAATCCACTGCCAAAAGGTCAAGACATAAGCAAAAATAAATATAGAGACTCATATCTCTAGAAATTTTTTTTTAAAGATTGGTGTGACATCTAATGTGTACCCCTAGAGATCCACCATAAAAGAAATTCATCAAAAGTAGGTCCCAAAGATAGCCCCTACAACATTGTTCTCGATGGTCGACACCTTGAAGAATCCTTCAAGAAATCCTATCAATTTTTAAATATATCCTCTCAGACTAAAGAAGATCATCGCCCGACCATCACCAGTGTCATTCTTCTTAAGGAGAAAGCGGAGGAAATGAAAGATATTCTCTATAAATTCAGGGATTGCTTTGTCTGGACATACGCTAAGATGTCTGACTTTTTCCCTGATATAGTAGTTCACAGATTAGCCATCAAATCAGATGCAGCACCCGTCAAGCAAGCTCTAAGAAGAATGAGATTGAGGATAGAAGAACAGGTGATTGCCAAAACCAAGAATGCTCGATTGAGAATAGAAGAACTCGATGCGCTCAATGAAATCAGATTATAAGCTCAACAGAACTTAGAGATCTATCGGGCGAGGATGATAAAATCATTCGATCAAATGGTACGTCCTTCAACATTTCAAGAAGGGGAATTGGTCTTGGTGCTGAGAAGGCCAATCATCCCACACTGAAAAATTGGTGGAAAATTTGTGTCCAATTGAGAAGCTCCATTCATCATTGAGAAGGTGTACCTAGGAGGAGCTTATAAATTGATTGACCTGGAGGGTCAAAGGCCTATGCCCCCAATTAATGGCCGATACTTGAAGAAGTATCATGTATAGGAATCAACATGTATTTAAAATTCTATTGTGTATCTGACAAATGCCAACTAGCATATGTATAATATATATATTTCAAAATTCTCTTGTGACACAAGAATACATTTCGAAAAAAAAATGGGGGCATTTTAAATATTTATTCGGGTCGACATCGCGCTGCGTGCCGAGATCCCCAAATAAATATTTAAAACTCTAGAATATCAATTTTGTAAAAAAAAAAAACTGGGGCCATTTTAATTATTTATTCTGGTCGACATCGCGCTGCTTGACGAGATCCCCGAATAAATATTTAGAACTCCAGAATATCAATTTCGAAAAAAAATGGGGGCATTTTAAATATTTATTCGGGTCGACATCGCTCTGAGTGCCGAGATCCCCGAATAAATATTTAAAATTATTAATTCAAATGCTCTGTTGTTCTAAAGAATACAAAGGTTTCTTTTTCAAAGTGCATGCAGGTGATCTTTCAAAAGATAGAGACAACACATTCTACAACAAACCAAGACTCAAAAGTCAAGAAAGAGACTTTTGTGGCTACACACTCTTACAAAATTGAGCCGAAGAAGCTTGAAGTCTTTCGACATACTGAAGTTTAAGGTTTGAATGGGTGTAAAAGGTCGGATCCAACACGCCTAAATATGGCCAGATCGCTGGCAGCTTCGTCTACTCAACAAGCCATAAGAAAGGCCGTAGTAGCGAAACCCCCACTTCGACAACCCGTCAGTAGGGACTGTAGGAAGTACGAAGGTAAATTTGACTCGACAAGTTCAAGTGATCATAGTCTACAAAATTCTCTTAAATGATTTGAGAATCAAAGTTTCAGTGGAATGATGAGTCTCAAACAATCACTAAATGTTCGTAGGCTCCAAAATCTGCAACCATAAAGGATGACTCCAAATCTACCAACTTCAACAAAATCAGTATTGGGGAGTGCAATTCCCATAGCTGAAGTCTGAAGCTTGAATGGGTATAAAAGGTCGGATCCAATAAGCCCAAATATGGCAAGATCGTTGGCAGCTCCATCTACTCAATAAGCCATAAGAAAGGCCGCAGTAGAGGAACCCCCATCTCAGCAACCAGAGGACAAAGAGCTATCAAATTCTAGCTCTCCCTATCTAATGAACGCCAATGACTCAGATCAAAGTCTTCTCAAGCTGTTAAGGATCAAGATACTACCTACATTCGGTATTATCAACTAAATCCAAAACCTGTAAATTCATCAACAAGTCCGCTAAAGCACAAAGCAAAGGACCGAAGAAAATTATCCCACAGTTTACACAAAGCCCAAGGCTTAACTAAGTGGATTATGTCATCAATAAGTCCGTTATGCACAAAGTTAGGACCGATGACTCTTCGTCACCGACCTAGTACAAATCTAAGGGTTTAGGTCACCAGCATGTACCCCTTCATCAAGCCCGCCAAAGCTAGAAGCAAAGGGTATAAGGCGTACAAATTTTTTGACAAGTCACCAAAGACAAATCAAACAACCCTTCACCAAGTCCACAGCACAAAGCACATGACAGAAGGATCAAAATCTCAGGACTCAGGCCAAGGCCGCAGAAGGAGCACCCTGGATGACATCTACAAATGTCCTTAAAGGCTGGGGGCATTTTAAATATTTATTTAGGTCGACATCGCTCTGCATGTCGAGATCCCCAAATAAATATTTAAAATTTCATCAAATTACAACCAGATGATAGAAGAATTTTGAGTAGATAATATCCACTAGCATCAATCTACAAAGATAAGATATCAACCTTCCATGGACATGTCTAAAAGAGCAGTGGAGAAAGAAAATTAGTGTGACATCCAAATAAATTTTTGGAGATCTCCTAAATGAACATCCTAGTGTGACATCCAAATAAATTTTTAGAGATCCACTAAATGAACATCCTAGTGTGACATCCAAATAAAATTTTGGAGATCCACTAAAGAAAATTCTTAGTGTGACATCCAAATAAATTTTTGGAGATCCACTAAATGAACATCCTAGTGTGACATCCAAATAAAATTTTGGAGATCCACTAAAGAAAAATCTTAGTGTGACATCCAAAAATTTTTTTGAAAATCTACTAAATGAACATCCTATTGTGACATCCAAAAAAAATTTTGGAGATCCACTAAAAAAAAAATCTCAGTGTGACATATTAAGTAAATATTTTAAGATCCACAGGGGTCAATAATCTTACAACAAATGTGATTCGCTTTAGACGCGAACCACATTTATTGGGGGGCATTTGTTGACCCCTATACATCAGACCACGCGAGAAAGGACTCAAACTGGTAAATAAAGCAATATGTGCATTAATGAAACACGTCACTTAAGGGGTCAAATGACCTCCAAATGCCAAATGGATGGTATCTTAGCATTCAGGACACTGAATTCTGCTAGGTCGGGGCCCCTCGTAATTGAATTGGATTAGATTGGTCAAAAGAGCTGACCGACACCCAAAATTAAAGCGCGAGGCTAATCAAACGATGTCGGATCAACAAACGGACTTCGTTATTGTGTTTAGAACATTACAAATACTCAAAAATTGTATTTTATTTATTAAATTTGGATCATCCTAATGAGTGACATGAATTTCGAGACAACGCGTATTTTGAGAAAATCAGGCCTCGATGTTCTTCAGATGACATCCGATCATGAAATGAACTATGCCATTGCATCCGGAACATCCTCGACATTCAAAATATACATCATTTGTGAATAATTGGGATCAATCGCAATGGTGACATGGATCCCGAGGTAATAACATGAATATCGAGGAGTTTGTCCCTTGACGTCGCCCAAATGATTTCAGATTGCAAAACAAACAGTATCATTGTGTCTGAAACAACTTTATTATTAAGAGTTTACATTTTACTTAATAAATTTGGATCATCCGAGATGATGGCGAATTTCTAAGCAATTCAAATATGATATAAAGGCCTGCGTTACGATGGAAACAAGGCCTCGAAGATGCTCGGACGATGTCCGATCGAAAAATGAATGGCACCATTGCATCCGAAATATCGTCAAAATTAAGAATATATATTTTATTTAATAAATTTGGATCGTCTCAGATGGTTGTGAATTTCTAAGCAATTCAAATATGATATAAAGGCCCGCGTTACGATGGAAAGAAGGCCTCGAAGATGCTCGGACGACGTCCGATCGACAAATGGACAGCGTCATTACATCCGGAACGTCGTTGAAATTCATGATATATATTTTATTTAATAAATTTGGATCATCTGAGATGGTGGTGAATTTCCAGGTGATGTAAATATGATATAAAGGCTTGCGTTAAGACGGAAATGAGGCCTTGAAGAAGCTCGGATGACGTCCAATTGACAAACTGAGAGTTCTATTACGTCTGAAATGTCGTCAACATTCAGGATATACATTTTATTTAATAAATTTGTATCATCCAAGATGGTGGTGAATTTTTAGGTGATGCAAATATGATATAAAAGGCCTGCGTTATGACGAAAACGAGGCCTCGAAGACGCTGGGACGACGTCCGATCAATAAACGGACAACTCTATTACGTTCGGAACATCGTCTCCATTAAGAATCTACATTTTATTTGATCAAATTGGATCATTTGATGTGATGTCGCAATTTTTAAAGGCAATCTAAATATGATGCAGAGGCACGCGTATTACGGAAATTCGCCTCTACGGAGACGACATGATGTCCGATTGCCAAACAGATGGCGCCGTTGCGTCCAGAAAGTCGTCGGTATTATGATTCTATCTTTTTATTTGATCAAATTGGATCATTTGAGGTGGTGTCTCAAACTTCAAAAGATGATCCAAATATGTTGCGAAGTCACGCATTACGAAGGAAATTAGCCTCGTCGGTGGCGAAATGACGTCCGATCACAAAATAGACTACGTCATCGGGTCCGGAATACCATAAATACTATGAATGCGCTGCCAATTTGTTTGAATGAGGTTTTGTACGCAAATCGAGACAACGAGCATTTAAAGAGAATTAAGCTTTGTCGTCATCCAAACAACTTCCGAACACGAAATGGGCTGCGCCATTGCAACCAGGACATCAGTAATACCTAAAATGCACTATCAATTTATCTAATGTCTATGTTCGACAAATTCAACACGCTAAACGAGATGATTACACGCATTTCATATCGAAATGCACAAAAATCGAAGTCATATTTATTGATAGTCGTGTTACCATCAGCTTAATTAACAACATTGCTTATAATAGCATGTTATTATTATCTCTGCCAATGGATTTATCCTAAACTAGCAAGTCAAACGAAAATCAAAATCAGATTGAATGCCAGCCTCGGCACCATCGAAAACCTTCTCAAATCCTCTGCAGAATCCCAGAAATCCTGTAAAATCTGCCAATGACCTCGATTGAAAGGTCAGCCTCTCGTTAAAGTAGAAGAAAATGAGGGTTCTAGGCTCTCTATTACATTGGCAAGCTTAAGTCCTCTCTAAGAACTCCACCCCGTTAACTCCTTGCTTCCACACCTGAAAGCTAAAACCGCCTCTTCTCTGTGATCCCTTCAGCCCGTCTTCAACAGCAGCTGCTACCCTCAACTGGCCGGAGTTTCCTTACTCGAGCCAGACGTCAATCCTCCCATGCACCTGACCTTCAATCTCAATCTCTGATCTTACTCAGAGATCCTTATCCTTCTCTATGCAACCTCATTCGCATCTCACCTACTGAAGTCTCCAACTCTTACCTCGCGCATCGTTGGAAGCTCAAAACCTGCAACAGAACCAGCCCTCAATCGGTGATCACCCTCACACCAAATCCCTATTTTTACAAACCCGTTCGTCCATATTTCCTCCAACTTGTCCAGCTGATTTTCTTTGGCAAAATCTCAACTCTTACTAGCCTCTAAGACAACCTCTTATACACCTCCTCTATATTTCTTCTCCAGCAAACCAAAGTGTCCACGTTTTTCCACACTATTTTGTCTTCATTCCATTCCTCTTCACAAGAGTCCATTTGCTTTTTTTTAAGAAAATGAATAGAAGATTGCTGGAAGATGCATATGCCTTTATTAGCATTATATTTATTTAATTAAATATCTTTAACTATTAGTGTTGTAGTTATTTGAGCTAATATCTCTAACTATTAGTGTTGTGGTTAGCTAAGTTAATGTCTTTAATTATTTATGCTGAAGTTATCTAAGTAAATATATTTGTCCATTCATGCTATAGTTGATTAGGTTAGTATTTTTAAAAATTTGTGTCATAGTCAACTTGAGTTAATGTTATTAGTTATTTGTGTTATCTATGGTGTCAAAGTCGAATATATGTCTACTTGAATATGTGTGTTTATTTAAGTGTTCATGCACATATTTCGTAAAAGAAAAAAGAGAAGATGCCAAAAAAAAAAAACAGAGAGGTTTGTTTCAAAATATAAAAAAATAGAGGTGTAGAGAGATTTCTCCAAAAACAAAAGATAGATATTTCAAAAAAATAAGAAAAAAAAGGAGAGAGGTGTGGAGAGTTCAAAAACAAACCACCTATACACGCTTTTCTAAGCGTGGTAGGAGGGAACCCGGTGCGCTGCGTACGACAAAGCGGGGATACCCATAAGTACCCGCTTGCGGGGAAATAACTGCTCTTCTTGCAAAATATTTTCAAAAAAAAATACTTTTTCTTTTTTAAAAATGCCCATACACGCTTTTCTTAGCGTGGTGGGGTATCAAAAAAATACACGGCCGCGGTGTCCTTGAAAGAGGGCACCTACCATACACGCTTTTCTTAGCGTGGTGGGAAAGGCCCAGTTTTCTGTAGTTTTTCCCTAAACAGGGGAGACGCCGGAAGGCTGCCGAAATTTTGGGTGAACATAATGCTAAATTTGGACTTAAGTGAACTTAAACTCAATCATTATTTAAACAATTTGGACATCAAATTGCACTTTCAAGGTCTACAGGGGACTCGAATGAAGGGAAGAGGCTCATCTAAAGCCTGAATTAAAGTTGAACTCAGACTGGGACTTGAACTTGGACTTGCACTTGGACTTGGACTTGAACTCGAACTTGCACTCGGACTTGAACTAAATGGACTTAAATAAATTCAAACTAATTAAAAAAATTTGAAGCTTGATTTGGACTCAAGCAAAATGATAACAATGAACTTACAAATAATCATTAACATGAAGTAAAAATAGAATGCAATTACATGTTCATAATTGATTCAATGGGCTATTAAAGAATCATAATTTCATTTGAATGCAAATTTTAACAAGCAAAGTGAAAGAAAATTGCATAAGTTAATGATCTGATTATAATATCATGGTATTAGTTTTTTGGGTCAACCTAATTGACTCATAACATGGGATTTGATTCATCATTGAGCAAAGTTCATTGAATTAATAAATTGTTGATAAGCTATCTACATATCATCATGCATGTTTCAAACAACATGTAGAGGCAAGGAGTATAACTTGTCTACAAGCAAAAAGTTATGCATAAATGGTTTGCAAACTTTGGCATGAAAATAACAATTAAGTTGTAAGGATTGTTGCAATCAAAACGAAGATATTGATGAATAAGATACATTCCTCATGTAAATTACAATGAATTTTTGAGAACAAGGAAATGAGGAATGTAACTTGTTTATATGGATTACAATATTTTGGAGATATGGTTTTATCATAAAGCCATGATATAATGACCTTAGTGCATCATTTAAACGATAGTGCAATCCTTCCAATAGAATATTAGACATGTATGAAATTTGTGAATTGATGGATTTGCATTGTATCATTTACCCATTACTAATGATAACACAATGTATAGGTGTATATCTCCAATGACTGGATAACACAATGTGTGACACACAATTTATTTGCAGTTGATAGTGAACAACTAATGATAGTTATCAAGCAAGAATAAAGATGATGGCAACTATTTCACACAACTACAAATAAGTACACTATAGTAGAGTGCCACATGCTATCTACAAGCAAATGCCGGAAGATACACATGCAAATGCAATAATCTATCAATCAGCAAAATGAAGTTTCCTGCAGACAGACATAAAATAGCAAAATACACAAGGAATGCATTAAATGCAAAATCTTATGGGTCATCACAGAAGACACGTCGTAGGAGACTTACAACACATTAAGTACCATCTACGAACAAATACTAAAGCACTATAACAAATGCAAACTCCTTCAAGTTGTAGTATAAGACCCTTCTTATACACAATACACTATATACAAACAAATATACAAGAACTGTGATAAATGCAAAATCTCTTATATACAACAAAAGATCTACAACACATACGATCTCTCTACGAAGACAAATGTATGTGTCAAATGCCACTTTGGCTAGATGCAGAAAAACTTCAGTAAATGCAGTATCCTGAAGTCAATTTCAGTCTGTGAAAGAATACATCTACTTGTCTAGTTATAGTTGTGGCGAATGTATTATACGAGTTAAAGACCACAACAAAATGCATGGAGAATACGACAAGTGCAAGCTCCTACGACCTAAGGCAAGAGATTAGTTAGTGCACTATGATCCACCTGCATAAAGAAACTAGTAGTGCACGACAGTCTACCTGTACGGAACAGTGAATAACTCTATTCAGAAGCTTCTATGCCACGCCACCAGATCCGCAACTGCTATGCAAGCGGATAGAAGGCGTCTATAAATATCCAAAAGATACCCCCTACACGTGCACTATAAATTTTATACACATAGGTCACTAAAGGGGGAAATATAATCTCAACCCGCATGGGCCCCGACGAGCGTGTCATTGGTACACACGTGACGTCTAGGGATGCTGCGCGGGTTATTAAATTTTAAACCCGATCCTCCTTAGCAGTTAAAAAGGAGTCGATAGGGTTTAATTATAAAAGGCCCTCAAACCCGCATGGGCCCAGACGAGCGTGTTATTAGTATACACGTAATGTCTAGGAATGCTGCGCGGGTTGATAAGTGAATTAAGGTTCGAAACCGATCCTTCTATACAGGTCAATAGAAGTCGACAGGGTTCTAACCAACAAATAAATATATGGTTGTGGTGATCGCTATATTTATCTTAATATATTCATATTAGACCTTCAAGGCCTATACCAATAAGAATTCACTATCAAGGGCATAAAGCCTACAAAACCCGATCCTCAGTCAATAGCTCGACTGAGTTGACAAGGTTTAAGCTACAAATAGAAATGACCCCAAACTCCTCGATGATGGCCGTGTTGAATGCATATCTCAACTGCAGGGGTTACCAAATATTTCTAATGTCTCCCAAATATCTAAAGTCCATTTCAAATACTCCAAAGCTCCACCCAAAATTCCAGAAAAAAATCCAAAAAAAATCTTAAAATCCAAAAATATTTTAAATTTGAAATCTAACTATCAAACACTTAAAGCAAACTTCATCCACCATCCACAACAGATTGTCGAGGTGGACAAATTCAAATATAACTTCAGCTCATAAAGAGTCAAATGCCTAGTCAAAAATATCACTAGGATCCATTCTCAAACAATCTCCTGCCAGTAAGGACGTGGTACGTGTCCTATAACCAGTGATTTGCCACCAAATGGCATCGTAGGATAAACGGTTATGACCCGTGGCCCTCTGAACCGAGTGGTTTTACCGCCAAATGGCACCACGAAATACTGGTTATGGCCAGCGCCAATACGCTCCTTATTGGCATCAAATCCTTGAGATATGAATCAATATGATATGATCGATAGGGCACAAATCCCTCTGTTAGCTAAGGTGTATTCAAATTTGTCCCCTTAGACAAAAATGCAACCCAAGTCTACAAGGTCCCCTTGGACGAAGCAACCCATGGGATCTGACAAGGATCCTTCTGTCAGGTTGGGTCGACTACCTCCTCTGACTAAGTAGACTTGGGACCACGATGCCCCGGGATGACAGAACCATGGGATCTTGATCGGGTCTATCATCCATTCCCCCGCCATCCACTTTAAGTACGTGATGGTGAAAATTTCTATTTTAAATATCAAAAACCTTCAAATTTTCAAATATAAAATTTCCCAAATTCTCAAACTTCCAAACATTTCCAAAAATCCAAATCCATGCTGCTACTATATGCTAGATAACACGTATTCTATACGTATCTGATTGACGACTAGGCTTAATTGAAAGTTCTCTCTCGTGATCGGGAGGGGTAATTAACTATAGGGGCTTGCGCCTATAGGAAACCCGAACTCAGATCATACAGTCCTCACAAAATGAGGGCGAAATATCTGGGTAGTGTCTTATCTACAGACCCATCTGCCTTCCAAAATTTACCTCAGAACTTATTCAGTTAAAACTCCCTCGCTGAACAAAAAGAAAAAGCACAGCGGCGAGGAGGCCGGGGCCGAATTTTCAGAGCCCACAACTATACATGTTATCCTTGTATGGGCTTAGTTTGCATCAACAATATCTTGGTTTATATGCTGGATGATAGAACCCTTTATGTGAAGTGTTGGAATCCTTTTACTGCCCTCATTCTCTCCTATGGTTTTCTTATTTATAATTTTTTCTCTCTAATGTTTCTACTATTAAAATTTCTATTTTTTTGTTATTGTTACTTGTTATTTCCAGCGCCCTTACAGGCCTTCTTTACAGGTTTTTGGAGACTTGGTCTCATTTTATGAAGGGATCTTTTTGGGGTGAAAAGACTGAGCTGAAGAGTTGTATATTTTTCTTTTACTTTTGGATGTTGCCCTCTAGTAGTCCTAGAATGTTATTAGGCTTTCTGGTACCTGTGCTTAGTGGGGAACTCAGGCTCATAAGTTTTTTTTTCTATTTCTTTTGGTTCTCTTTCGAGCATTAGTGAGCTTGAGGTCCATTTAAGGACCTTATACTTTTTTATATTGTTAACGCGTAGGCCCTTAGATGGGTTTTATCAAAATAATAATAATAATAATTACACATATAAACTTGATGTAAAAACAAAAGATTACACATATAAACTTATAATAATAATAATAATAATAATAATAATAACACATATAAACTTATTGCAAGCAATGCAGGTCATTTTCCCTTTTTTGGGGTGTTGTTGTCGGCTCTATTTATTTATCACTAATAATAATAATAATTTTGTGTAGCCTATAATGTTTCATATTATATATCTGATATCAATTAGTATATCATTTATCACTAGTAAGGTGTTTGATTTGAAAATGAATTATTGTTGGGTTTCCATTTGCACAAGAAACAGCTTGTAAGTAGCTTTAAATCAAGTTAAACTTTACTATATACAAAGAACGTAATTGTTATCAGCTTTGACCTTCTCATTATCTTCCCAGGCCTTGACAAGTGACATTTTCTTTTCATTCTCAACCCATGCAAGAACAGTATCTAATGGCACAAGAAGTAGGATATTTTCCTTAAACATGGCTAAAAGCATATTAAAAGAAATGCATTCTTTCGCATCATTGCATTTACAACTAAATTTTTCAATGCTTGCCTCTATCAGCTTAACCTGAACCACTAAAGTTTTTCCCAGTTGATGGAGGATCTATAACCTCTGTTGTTGGAGAAAGACTAGAGAATTATCATACATTGTCTCTCAAATAAAAGCATTAGATCATTTAATCACTATTTTTTCTGAATCTGTCTGTCATTATGCTTATATTTATCCAACTTGCTATTCTATTCCTATGCTATTTTGTACAATTTATTTTGTGTTGCAACCTTTAGTTTGTGCGGGTGGATTGGCTTGTAGCTTTGGACTGCAAGTTATTTATTTTTGGCAGAAAGATTGTGCTTAATGTGATTAATTTGATCTTTCTTTTTTGGGTGCCGCTCCTGGCCTCCCAAGCATGTTACTAGGTTATATTATAATTTTGCTTAGAGGGGACTTATGTCTTGTGGATTTTCATTCTATTTATTTTGTAGCTTGTATGAGCATCAGTGAACTGAAGGTCCCCCTTAAGGACCTTATAATATTTATTTTAATAATACGTAAGCCCCTTAGTGGATTTTAACCAAAATAAATAAATACACATATAAAGTTTGAAAATTAAATAATAAATCTAGAAATATCAAAAAAATACAAACTCAATTGCATTTAACTTAATTTAAAACATAAAGTCAAAGAAAAACAATGTTAATCATAAGGTTTATGATCAAAAATTTTAATTTAAAAATAAGTCAAACATAGGTCAATCCTATGATTAATAAATCATTAAAAATTTAAACCACCTTCAAATGGGCTCAAAATTTTATGAATTAATCCTCAAGTCAGTAAAAATTTGTGGTCTAAATTTAGTATCATTTAGAATACATTTAGTGGGTCAAATGTCAAGGAATCTTAATTTCATCACCAAACTTTGAAAATTCATTAACAAATATAGGAAAAAATATAAACTAAAATGCTCTTAGATTCATAATGAAAAAAAGAAAATTAGGAAAAAAGAGAGTCAATAATACTTTAAGCCAAAAAAACAATAAAATACTAAGTTGTACCTAAGTCAAACTTGAATTAAATTAATAATTAAATATCATAATTTTTTTTTCAAATGATCTGAAACTTTCAAAACCCCTAATGAGGTCATCATTGATCCTCATGTAAAGTTTCAAGTTTTGAATTGATTTGATTAATAAAAACTCAAAATCTAAGTTGTTAGTTATTGGTTTTTCTTTAATAACCTAAACATGAGGAATATTTAATTACAAAAACAACAAAATCCTAAGAAATTATCAGATACTTTTTTTTGTTGTTGTCAACTTTAATAAGGTTATCTCATGAAATTTCTAGGACCTAACTAATTTAAAATAAATTTCATAAAACATATACAACATACCTTAAATACAAATTATTAATCTTTAAGAAAATCATAAAATTGATTTATGCCATTATTTTACCTTCTCAAGTGTAATGATGGCATCTTTTGTGTATTAGGATCTATTACTGAGGAGCTTTTGCTTGTTAAACTTTCTTCCCTATTTTTTCATAAGAATAATAAATTCAAAATTCAAATAAGAAACCTAAAAGGTTAATTATATTATAAATCATTAATAATTAATTCAATACCCACACAGCCTAAAACACATAAATTTGTTTATTAGGGTAACAAATCCAAATGTTATGTTTGGAGCATTGTAGTTATTTAAAATAATATACATGTTGATTTCATTTATGATGTGATGATTGAATTATTTTGATGGATGTGTGTATCGCTTTGAATGATATATTATCCAATGGATGTGATGATGATGTGATTTGTGATTAATGGTTAGGTGCCCTATGATTAGGAGTGTTAGGGTCTACTATGGAAGCTATACATTTATTATGAGGTTTGATGGAGAAGTATAGAGAGAAAAAGGAGGATCTACATATGATATTTGTTAATTTAGAGAAAGCATATGATAAAGTTCGATGTGAAGTGCTTTAGAGAGTTCTAAAAAAGAAAGGATTTATAAGAAAAAGTCATTATTGATATGTATTAAAGAGCTGTTACTTGTGTTCAAACACAAGATGGTTTGACCAAGTATTTTCTTATTTCAGTTGGATTACATCAAGGATCAACTTTAGTTATGGATGTTCTTACTAAATGTTTACAAGAGGATATACCATGGTGTATGTATTTTGTTGACAATATTCTTCTTAGATAAGACTAGAGTGGAAGTTGAAAAAAATAACTTGAATTATGAAGGTCAACCTTAGAGTATAAAAGTTTACATTTGAGTATATTTGAAACTCAATACATAGAGTATAATTTTTGTTGCAATAGATCTAGTTAGGGGATTGTGACTTTAGGTGATCAAGTCATTAAAAAGAGCACACATTGTAGATATCTTCGATCTATTATTCAAAGTGATGGTGAAATAGATGAGGATATTATTATTAGAATTCAAGTTGGATGGTTGAAGTGAAGGAATGCATCAGTTTTGTTGTGTGATAGAAAACAAGCCCTAAATATTAAGGGAAAACTCTATAAGATGGTGGTGTGACCTACAATGCTTTATGGTACATGTTGACCATTAAAAGGGAAGCATAAAATTAAGTTTTATTGCAGAGCTGAGGATGCTCAAGGGGATGAGTAGATTTACTCATAGAGATCGAATGAAAAATGAGTATACACATAAAAGATTAGAGTTGCTCTAGTGAAATATAAGATTAGAGAGAGTTGTCTTAGATGGTTTGTCACATAAAATGTCAGTCTTCTAATATCCCAATTAGGAGAGTAGATGTATTAGATTTAGCCTATGTTAAGAAAGGTTGAGGTAGACCTAAAAAGACTTAGTTGGAAAGTATTAGAATTGACATTTTTATTAGATTTAAATGAAAATTTAACTCTTAATAGGATACAATGGAGAAAAATGACTCATGTAATTGACCCACGCAGTAGGATAATGGGCGTAATGTTAGTATTGTTGTTGTACAATTTTTACAGGTGTCTATAAGGGGGGGGGGGGGGGGGTGCTAAAATATATTAAATTTTGTCACTAATTAAATTTTATCTAGGTGTTACAACATAAAAATTACTTAGCCATCTAAAATTTGAAAGCATGACTAAGAATAGGTTAATTAGCACTTAAGCAGACTCCATGTATTGTGTGTGTTGGGTGAATGATTTTCAATATATACAAACTATTTTTCTAACTTAAGGGAGTATTGATTGTGCGTTAGATTTACCCCTAGGTATGGGATGAATTATACTTGTTCAGTCTTATGTAGGTGGCCATGTCATACAGGGCATTGAGATTAAAGGGGGCAATAATAATAAAAAAAATATATCATTCTTTGCACAGGTGCTTCAGAAGACGCTTAAGACCCCCTTTAAATTAAAAGAGCATGACCAAGTGTGGCTCAAATAATTGGATTTATTTTTATTTTTTAAGTATTTTTTATATGATTTGTGTTTTTAAAATTTTTTAAGTATTTTTTATTTTTTATATGATTTTAAAAAAATAAATTAAAAGATTTGTGTTTAATTCCTTTATCGCGTAGAGAGAGAAAGACCGTATTTTTCGTGATTGACGATTTTTGAATTCCTTTATCGCATGATTTCAGCAACGTCGTCAATGGCATCGGAGGATCGCCGGCCACCTTTGGCCGGTGTTCCCCACAAAGTTCGCCAGCCAATTCTCTCTTCTAGAATTGGTTCTCGAATCAATTCAGATTCGTCTCCACCTGCTTATGGAGATATCACTTTTGGAAAAGAGAACAATTTCTGGTCATTGAAAGAACGTCCGCTGGTTATTTTGGAAGGTGGAAATATTATCAAGAAGAAGACTCCTGAATGCATTGGTAAGGGAAAAAAAATACTAATCGAAGATGACTTTAATCACAAGTCTCTGAATTCAAGTGATGGTATCTCTTTCATCCATAGAGAGGATTTTAATAGTTCTTAAAAATGCATTTTCATTACTTGTGTTAATGCGACTGAAAAGAAGATGGAGAAATCAAAGGGTAATCAAAACTCATCTGAATACAACAGGAATTCTGAAGACCAGGTTCTGATTGAAGAGGAGGTTGTGACTAAGGGACATGAAGGTTATGATAAAAAT
Source organism: Dendrobium huoshanense (assembly GCA_016618105.1). Taxonomy (NCBI): domain Eukaryota; kingdom Viridiplantae; phylum Streptophyta; class Magnoliopsida; order Asparagales; family Orchidaceae; genus Dendrobium; species Dendrobium huoshanense. The sequence goes on from CM028359.1 coordinate 53,497,193, forward strand.
TCAGATCTGATTACTGTTCAGAAATGCGACACTAGAGTGCTGGGTAACTGTGAAGTGAATACTTTGGTGGCTGGAAATCCAAAGAAATATGGGAATTTGATAGCTGGTTCAAATGTGTGGAAGAGGAAAGAAAATATCATAGTTGCTGAATTAAATTTCGGCAAGGATTTTGTGGGGGAAGATGGTGTGGTTAAACTTAACCTTAAAAAAGAGGTGGAGAATTCTAACAGATTGAATAAATCCTTAGTTATCAAAATTTTTGGTGATAACATTCCCTTCTATGCTATCAGTTTGGAACTCAGGAGACAGTGGGGAAGAGTTGGGAAATTTCATTTAACTCAGCTTGGAATGGGTTGGGTTCTATGTGCCTTTAAAAATCCAGATAGCTTGGAAGAAATTATAACCTTAGGACCCTATTATGTGAATGGAAATATTGTTGGAATGGATAGATGGAATGCTTCCTTTTCCCCTGCATCGTTTAAAGGCCTAACAGCACCTATCTGGATCCGGTTGCCAAACCTACCCCTGCAATGTTGGGATGAAGAAAACGTTTGTAGAATAGCTTCTAAGGTGGGAGCCCCTTATTTGATTGATGGAAACATGTTCCAATGGAGCAGAAGGGAATACGCAAGAGTTTGTGTGCGGTTTAAACTTGATGAAATATTACCGTTGGGAGTATGGGTTGAAGGTAATTTGGGAAAGTTTTATCAAAGCATTGAATATGAAAGATTACCCACCTTTTGCTATACTTGTGGAAAGATTGGGCATCTTAAAGAAGATTGTTCTATAAATGTGATTCCAAGTATTAAGGGCAAGGCAGTTAATGATAAGCAAAACAATGAAGATATCCTAATTGAAGACAGGAACAGGGATGTCAATGCTTGTAAAGAGGCTAATGTCAATGGTTCCATTGGCAATGAGAATGGTCCTTGGACTCTAGTTGGGAACAAAAAGAAGAAGATCTCTGGAACCAGTTACAAATCAAAAATTCCAATATTAATGAAAGGAACTCAAATGAAATTCTAGTTGGTATGACAAATGTTATAGTTGACTTCAACTTAAATAGTTCTGGCAATCAGGATAAAGAATCTGCAGCTATGGAGGTTGTTCCAAAAGCTTCAGACAATTGTTCTGAAGGTGAAGAAAATTCCAAAAGCAGAAATTCAGCTAGGCCATCTCTTGATAATTCTCAGAACAAAAATAAATTTGAAGCCTTAAAAGAACTAGCAGCGGAAGATGATGTTAATGAAGATCTGATTATTCCAGAAAATCTGGATTCCAGCAGAATTACTAGTATTGAAGGAAATCAAAATTCGGCGCTTCTTTCTAATGATATTCACAAATATCAAGGAGACAATGCGAACACTGCTAAGAAGAAAGGTATGAAACAATTGAAAGGATTGGGTCCTGTAAAACTTTTGACAAGGAATAGAAGAAATGAAAGTATTGAGAAGGAGAAAGGGGGGAGTCACTCCCCACTTATCCATAAATGAATTCCTTAGTGTTTTGGAATTGTAGAGGAGCCAAGAAAAAGAAGGCATCTCTATATCTTAAGGAGATTGTTAAAGAACATAAAGCTATTTTTGTTGGGCTTTTGGAAACTAAAATGTCTTATATTGACAGTATGGAAGTTAATCATTTAATTGGCATCGGTTGGGATTTCAATTTTGTTCCGTCAGTTGGTCTTTCAGGAGGTATTTTGGTTATGTGGAAGAGCAGGATGGCCTCTTTCAATGTGATTGATTCTTCTTCACAATTTATTATTGGTGATCTGGATATTCCTCTTATTGGTAAGTGGAGGATAGTTACTTCTTATGGCAGCAAAGAAGTACACAAAAGAAGAGATCTATGGAGTGGGTTGAATCCACACATCTCTATTGATTATCCATTAATCATAGGCGGGGATTTTAATTGTTTGCTTGCTAAAGAAGAGAAGAAAGGAGGTAGAAGATTTACTATGTCTTCGGGTCCTAAAGATATGAAATCCTTTTTGATCTCCAATAATTTGTATGAACTTAAATTCATGGGTCTTATGTTTACTTGGAGTAACAATAAGAAAGGGCTAGATCAGATTATGGAAAGACTGGATAGGATTATTGTTAATTCATATTCAGTCAATATTAATCAACTTCTAGTGGCTAAACATCTTCCTAGAATCGCATCTGATCACTGCCCAATTCTTTTGAATCTTAATAGTTCTTCTCCTAAAATCAGCAAATCTTTCAAGTTTGAGAATATATGGGCTTCTTACCCGGCATCATATTCAGTTGTGCAAAAAGTTTGGAACAAAAAAACATCAGGCTCTTCTTCAGATATCCTTAACATTAAAATGAGAAGAACTATGAAGTCTTTATATTTTTGGAGCACGTCTAAGCACCAAAACTTGGAACAATTGAAGGACAATCTTAAAAAAGAAATTCTACAACTTCAAGAGAAGGAGGCCAGGAATGGATCGCTATCTTCTGAGGAAATCTGGTTGTTGAAATTCAAAATTGGAGAATTAAACTCTACTTTGGCTCGGTTAAGTACCTGGTGGAAACAACGGGCAAAAGTAAATTGGATCAATGAAGGTGATCAAAACTCCAAATTCTTTCATTCGTTTGCTAGTGCTAGGAGAAATGCCAATTTCATTGCTAGCATTAAAGATGAAGTGGGAATTTTGGTAGACAAGCAAAACGAAATAGAAGAAGTTCTGATTAAATATTTCAGAAACAAATGGTCTGATAAAAACTGTATTCTCACCGATTGGCCCGTGAATAAAATCTGTCTGGACAATGATGATACATTGTTTCTCAGTAAATAATTTTCTATAGATGAAGTGGAAGAAGCTCTTAAAGGCACTTCAGATTGCACAGCCCCGAGAGAAGATGGAGTGTCTTATTCGTTTTTTAAAAATTACTGGTCCATAATTAAAGCTGACTTATGGGATGCGATCCAAAATTTCCTACTCACAGCTGAAATGAATAAAGAATGGAAAAAAACACAAATTGTGTTGATTCCTAAGATCAATAATCCAAGTTATGCAGCGCATTACAGACCAATAAGTTTGTGTAATACGGTATACAAATTAATTGCTAAAATACTTCTCAATAGGATCAATGTTTTGATTCCGAAGTTGATATCTTTGGAGCAAGCTGCATTTATTAAAGGAAGAACACTTCATGATCATATTCTTATAGCCCAAGAGGTATTTCATAAATTCAGACATTCCAAAGCTTCTAAGGGATTGGTTTCTATCAAACTAGACATGGAACAAGCCTATGATTCCATGGGGTGGCCGACTCTTTGCAAAGTATTGGATTATTTTGGTTTTCCTATATCATTCTCCAAATTGATTATGAGCTGTGTATTGAACCCTTCTTATGCAATTTTAATTAATTGAAAGCTTTCTAACTGGATTGAAGCTAGTAGTGGGTTTAGACAAGGATGTCCCCTGTCTCCATATCTTTTTATTCTTTGCTCGCAGTTACTTTCAAATGCTATCTTGGAGAAGGAAAATATAGGTGTGCGGATTAGCAGCAACAGTCCAAGAATTTCTCATCTTCTATATGCCGATGATGTGATGATATTTGTGGAATCTAAAATCTATAATGTAAAGGTGATTAAGGAAATCATTAAGAAATATTGTAACTGGACCGGGCAAAAAGTCAATACAGCCAAATCCGGGATACTCTTTGGCAAAGCTGTCAACACAAGAATGAAAAGGAAGATCAAAAATATTCTGGGCTATAAAGAGGTGAAAGAATTTTGTTATCTGGGCTTTAAATTGGTTTTGAGAAGACCAACCAGATCAGATTATCATTTTATAATTGATAATGTTATGGAAAAATTGAACAGTTGGGGTTCAAAATTTTTATCCTTGGCTGGTAAAATCATCTTGATTAAAACAGTTATTCTATCCATTCCTTCATTTTATACTACAGTATCTATAATTCCAAAATCTATTCTTGAAGAGATTGAGAAACTATGTCGTTCTTTTATTTGGAACAAAAATAACAATGGCCTAGGATTACATTACTTAAACTGGAACAAAATGTGTGAACCAGTTGAACACGGAGGCAGGACATATTACCAGAAGAAAGTAGGTCCTCTTAGAGCTAAAATAGCTTGGAAATATTTAAAAGAGGACGATTCCTTATTTACAAAGCTTTATATCCTAAATATGGATATGTTTGGAGAGTTAGAAATAGAAACAGATCGGTTTCAATGACTTGGAAAATCATTAAAGACGGGAGCAATTATTTAAAACAAATCGTGAGATGGGAGATTGCCAATGGTCAATCTATTAATGTTATGGAGGACATCTGGATTTTTGATAAAAGTCTCAATAGATGGCCAACGTATGTTAATTCTCAGGTGGATTTCGAAGAATTCTTTTCTCTAGATATCTTTATAAATGAAGGTGGCTGGAACGTGACAGAGCTGGAAAATTTCTTCGGAAAAGAACTTATTAATCTGATTTCTTTAATACAAATCAGAAATGATCTTGTAGAGGATCAGGTTCAGCTTTTATACATGGATTCAGGTAATACTATTACCTCTATTGCTGCTAATCATAATAAGTACCAATCCCCGGATTCAAATAAATGGAAATGGCTTAAGAATGCTAAACTGAATGCACGAGCTGAAAACTTTTGGTGGAGATTATTAAACGATGCACTGCCGACTTTATCTTTTCTTTCCTATAGAAAATTAGGAAGGATGTTGAATTGCCCAAGAGGGTGCAATGAAGAGGAGAACATTGATCATGTGATTTGTAACTGTTTTAAAATCACAGAGGTGATCAACCATTTAAATAACTGGGGATTCAGTATTACAAACTTTTCTTCAAAAGAGGATGCTTTAAATTGGTTGGGAAAGCAAAATAAATTCTTTTCTAATGTTTTTCGCTATTCCATTTATCTTACTTGGAAAGAAAGAAATGAATTAGTTCATGGTAAGAAAGAAAGAAGTTCAATATTCATTGCAGCAGAGGCTATTACATATGTTGGAGCTTCAAAATCTTTCAATTATTCTTCTATGGGCCGGTTGAGTACTAATCAGCTTATGCTGTTAGAAGACCGTTGGTACTCTCCTCCACCCAATTGGATCAAGATAAATGTAGATGCGGCTTTATATACTTCATACAAAGGAGGTATAGGTGGAGTTGCTAGAGATTACAAAGGGCGGTTGATTGCAGCTTTCAGAATGCCTCAAATTCACTAGGATATTACTTATTTGGAACTTCAGGCTATACTAGCTATTTAAGAGGTGATCAATAATTGGAGCAATGAATTCAAAGGTATAATAATTGAAAGTGACAATGCAAATGTCATCAAGACCATCCATAAAGCTCTCAAGAAAGGAAGAAAAGGTAATGATAAATTTTCATATTTATTTGATTTAAATTTTGTTTGCTTTAATAGTATTAAGAGAACATGTAACAAGTTAGCGGACCTTTGTGCTAACTTTGGGGTGTTTTCTTCTTTTTGGTGGGAAGATTTAGCTTTGGACTCGATTCCTCCATCATTTGTAAAAATTTTGATGGAGGAATCAACAACCTGCTTATAGTTGGCTGTTTTTCTTTCTGTTTTCTCTTTTAGTTCCTTTTAATGCAAGGTATTTGCTATTTCAAAAAAAAAAAAAAAATTAAGGGAGTATTGAGTCTTTTTTATTTTTAAATTTAATTCAAATAAAAATGTGATATAATATTTTTCATCTTAAAGAAAAAGGACTAGAATAATGAATTTTTTAAAGGTGATTTCTTTTAAGGACCTTGAGTAGAATTTTAGTTATACTTTAAAGGAATTACTCGATTGCCTATTTCTATAAATTGGTTGTAATTAAGTGGCACTTGCCACAATGGATTTGGCTTTACTATTTATTTTTTACTCATTTATTTCAATGGATGAGTGCTGTATTTATTTTGATTGTGCATTCAATATATCTATTTTTCTTCAGTTTTCTTTTTGTACATGATTTTCCAGGAATATTTGACTAAGCTCTTATAAAATAGAATATATTTTACTCTTAACCAATAAAATTACTCTAAATAATAGAAAAAGATAAACCATTAGAACAATGTAAATGGTATCCAACTAGTCTATATCATATTATTTTCACTCCCTATTTATGTTCTCTTGCATGTATGTTTGAATAGACCACTCTACCTATGAGGGTGCAGCTCTATCCAAAGGGAGGCATGCTCCTCAAAATAAAAACTATTTAATATTTTTTTTCAAAATCATACAAATTATTATAAATGATTAGTAAGCATTGTATTAATAAAAAATAATATAAAATAAAATGTTAATTACATTTAGAATTAGAAGCATAAATACCATTTAAGTCTTTGAGCTTCGGCCCGATGCTTGGTACCTAAGTCAATACATCAGGAAATACATTTTATCCTATCTAAATTGTATTATTCATAGTTGGGGACAGGTACAACTAAAGTCAAAATACCCCTATGGTAAGCCGTCCCTGGTAGGTCAGAAGATCAATTTACAAATGTGTCTTATGGTATCCAACATTTCATAAGATTGTATATTATAGTTTTTAAAGTGAATGGATTGGCTTATCTATCATTCTACTCTAGGTAAGATGTAAGTCTAAAAGAATTAGGTTTTCTAAAACTCTTTGCCTAATATTAAAAAAATCCCACCTAACTTTTGCAATTCAATTTTGAGTTATCTTAATGTAATGATTCATCTTAGTTTTCAAGTTTTGAGGGTGATTTTCATATCATAAGCCAGTACCGTCTTAGAAATTCTCCTGTTCTTGTAATTAGAAATGAAAGTCCTAAATTTTTTAAAAATGTCATCTTAGACAATAAGTTTTAATTCTAAAATATTAAAGTAGAATATTGGATATATTAGAATTACTTCTTAATTAAATTCACCACCTCCGGCCGCTACCAATGGCCACTGCCGCCATCTATGACCAGCCACCACCGCCCCCGCCGCTACTGGCCACCACCGCCCCCGCCACTACCGGCCACCACCATTGCTGATCGACGCCACCACCTGTCACCGGCCGCCACCACCTTCCCCAAACTGGTTGTCACTATTTTTGTACTATACACTACATTCATTACTTCAAACCCAACAAAAAAAAAAATCATTTTCATGTTTTTACTAGAGAGAGAGAGTCCCCTATTATTTTGAATTTCCATTTTCTTCGTTATGGTGGAGGATGATTGATGACAATCACCACCGATCAATCCTTCTTCTTCTAGATTTTTTTTATGAAAACCTATGGTTGGAGCTCCATTGATCAGCAAAGACATTCCTGCTGCTACAAATTCGTTTGTTATTCTAAACAACTTTTTGGATATTTGTAAGGGTAAAAATTTGATTGCCGAAGATAAAGTTTTATCTTATAAAATGAAGTTTGTTGAAGGAGTAAAACAATGAAATAATGATTTTGAGGGTTCATTTTCTTCTGGTACAAAACTGAAAGTAAACAAATTTTACAATCCGTTGATTTTAATGCTCGGTACAAAGATGGTGCAATTTCTGATTCTTATGCTTAGATTGTTCTAAATTTTGTTTCTTATATTAAAGATGATTGCAAGTCTGATTCCTATGCAAATGAAATGATTAATCCTGATTCTCCTGATATGAAAAATGTTCTGTTATCATTGATGAAATCTGATTCGTTAAATGTTTGTGAGAAGGTTATGAAGATTTTAATAAAAATGCTGCTAGTAAGCCAATTGGATAATTTGATGCTTGGAGGAAATTCCTGAATATCAAGATAGTTAATCCGAAAATAAATATTGAAATGTCAAGGGATGGAGTTTCGGTTAAATTGCATCTTGAGAATGTAACAAATATTCATAGACTTTGTAATTTGTTGGTAATCAAGGTTTTTGGAAACACTATTCCTTATTCAGTGATTAATATTGAATTAAAAAAATAGTGGAGTCAATGAAAGTTTGCGAAGGTTGTTAAACCTTTGAGAACTAGCCTGAGGATAATCAAAAGGGGGTGAACATGTCATTTTAAAAAATTCTTTAACATATGAAAAATTTAAAACCCCTAAATGTGGAAGCATATCAATTTCACAATAATAAAAATTAGTCATTTCAAACAAAGAACAAATCACAAAAAGTGCAGAAATTAAATGCCGAAAAGTAAATAGAAAGAACACACCAAAATTATAGTTGTTTGATCAACTTGGCATATGTCCACTCCCTGGAAACCTCCTTTCCAGGTATTGAACTAAAAATAATCTCTCTTCTTTTGCCCCCACAGTAAGGCAGAGAAGCCCTTAAAAAATCTTTCCACTGATCCGATCAGACAGAGTACCTTGAATCCTTTTACTCACTCTTAGAGTAGGCAGAGAACCTGAAAATTCTTTTACTCCCTCCTAGAGTAGGCACATAACCTTGATATCCTTTTTCATCCTCCTAAGAAAGGCAGAGAATCTTGGAATCCTTTTAGTGAAGGCAAAAAACTTAGATCAGATGATGATGAACATGTCCCCCAGAGCCACCAACGAACCACAAAAGCAGCTTGAAGAAGTCTATAGAAATCTTGCTAGGAGCAACCTTTGTAAATCCCTCACAACTCCCCCTCACAATGATTTCTCTCTCTCTCTCTCTCTCTTCCAAGCTCTATATCTTCCTTATCTAAGCTCTCTCTCCAATCCATTGAGCAGCAATAGATTGTCTAATAAGAGTATTAGAAATACTTTTAAAGTGGGCTACAAAAAACCCTAATAAGAGTATTAGAAATCTACTTAAAGAGGCGGTAAAGAGAGGCAAACTGCTCTCCAATCTGTTAATCCTCCGGGATGATATGAAAAAAAATTGAATAACTTAGGAAATGGAATGTAATGATCAGGAAGGGTTCGAAAAACAAAAAACGAAATAAAAACTAACATAAAATAAATCAAAAACTATGATAAAAATAAATATAATATTAAAAACCAAGTTTTTTTCTTCTTTTTTTTTGAATTGATTTGCTCCTAATAAATGATAAAATTACCTCACTATTAAATTTAGAAAACAAGTAAGAGATTAGTTGATAGCGCTGAGATTTAGAAAGGCTAAAGAATCAATCTTATTGACCTTGGTTCGGATTCCTTACAGGTCAAAATTCTTTTTAAATAAAAATTTAATTCATAAAAAAAAATTGGATAGGAAAAGTGATTTTTTCAAACTTCATTTCAGAAAAATATTTAATAGAACAGTATTGCAATGTAATAAATCAAGAATCATGATTTTTAATATCAATTGTTTGAAGATATTAAGTGGCACATGGATTCTTCTAGGATTTAAAAATTTGAAAGAGAATGAAGCTTATTTTTTATGAGCTCATTTTGTGCATCTTTTTTAATTATTTGGTGTATTTTGCGCATCTTTTGATTTTTAATACACTTTGTGTATCTTATAATTATTTGGCGGTCATTGCGATCTTTTTAGTTTTGGGCTCATTTTGTGTCTCTTGTCATTTTTGCGAGCTTGTTTCCTTTCAAAACCTTTAAAGACCCTCATGATATCTTCCAAATATAAGAAAATGAAAACTCACTCTCTAATATAAGAAAAAGTAAACCACAAAACAAAATCATTTTCATATGATAAATATAACAACCTGCTTAAGAAAACTTGAAAGTGATTCATTGACTTGGAACATTATTCATATGAGATAGATTAATCTCTATTTCAAAGTTCAAATTTTAATTTGAAATAGATTTTGATTAAAAAAGAACACATCACTAAAGAAGTTAGAGAAAGGAAACAATCACCAATGTTTTCTTTAACTGTTTCTTGAGGAGTCAATCACTGCTTACATGCTTTAAAAAAGGCAAAAATATCATTTGAAAAATAAATTCAAAAGTATAAGTGAGCAGTGATCTGATTCTTTAAAACAATTAAAAGAGAATAACATAAAATAAGAAAGCACAACACAAAAACTTATAAGTAGAAACAAACATACATATTGAATACGAAAAAATTAAAAACATGCAACATCAATTTCAGCATGAATATCTATCACACCTAATCTAGTTCTTAAGGTGATGAAGGTTTCAAAGGCCAATGGTTTTGTAAAGATACGAACAAGTTAATTTTTAGTGGCTACATAGTGTATCTCTATATCTTCTTTGGTAACATGACACATAATGAAATGGTGCCTTATGTCTGTGTTTGGTTTTGGATTGTTGGATAGGATTCATTAAAATGTAGATGACACTAGTGTTATCACATAAAATTCAGATGGTGCCTACAAGTAATCCTAAATCCAAAATTTATTACTTTAACCAAAGTACTTGGGCCACACAACTTCATAAGGTTATGTACTCAACCTCAGTAGTGGATAGGGAAATTAAGTTTTACTTTCTACTTGATCAGGAGACTAAGGACTGCCCTATGAATTGATATGTTCTAGAAGTGTTTTTATTATCAACTCGATAGCCTTCAAAATCTAAATTATATCCTATAATTTCAAAGGAGTTGTTATACATATGATACCAGATTCCTAAATCTTGGGTTCCTAAGGGATATTTAACAATTCTCTTAATAGTAGTCAAGTGGGACTCTTTTGGATCAACTTGAAATCTAGCACATAGAAAAATACTAAACTTAATATTAGGTTTGCTAGTAATCAAGTAAAGAAGTGATCTAATTATTCCTATGTATTTCTTTTGATTAACAAATTTTTCATTTGAATCTTTATCTAATTGAATAGTGAAACTCATGGGAGTGTTGATTGGCTTGGATTTATCCATTTCATATTTCTTAAGAATGTCTTTAATATATTTTGATTGACTAAAAAAAGTTCCATCATCCTTCTATCTTATGCTAAATATAAGAAAGTAGATCACTTCTCCCATCATACTCATCTCAAACTCCTTATTCATTATTTTTGAAAATTCATCACAAAGGCTTTTATTAGAGGATCCAAACAAAATATCATCAACATGAATTTGGACAAAGAGTAGTTAATCTCCTACCTTTTTCAAAAAAAGGGTGGTGTCTACACTCTCTTTAATAAAGGTTCTTTCTAGTATGAATGGGCTTAGTCTTTCATAATATGCATTGGGTGTTTATTTTAGTCTATATAATGTTTTTTTTTAATTTGAACACATGATTAGTAAATTATGAAGTTTTAAAGCCTAAGGGTTGTTTAATATAAACATCTTATTTTATTATCCCATTTAAAAAGGCACTTTTGATATCCATTTGGTACAGTTTGAATCCCTTAAAACAAGCAAAGGCTAGTAACACCCTAATGGCTTCCAATCTAGCTATAGGGGAAAAGGTCTCTTCAAAGTCAATCCCTTTTATTTAGTTATACCCTTAGCCACTAAACTTACTTTATTTCTAACCACAATACTATAATCATTCATTTTCTTTTTGAATATTGATTTAGTTTCAACCACACCCTTATCCTTAGGTCTTTTAAAAAGTTCCCAAACATCATTCCTCACAAATTAATTTAACTCTTCTTGTATGGATAGGATTCAAAATTCATCAGATATGGCTTAATTTATATTAGTGGATTCAATCATTAAAATTAACGCAGAGTGATTTACTTCTTTCCTAAGTCTATGCCTAATTCTAACCCCTTCAGATAGGTCTCCTAAGATTAGTTCTTTAGGATAACTTGAAGAATATCTTCATTCTCTAGGCAGTGTATTTTTAGGTTATAACCTTTCCTCCATATTTATAGATTCTACTAATTGGTTAATTTATCCTACTTCTTTTTCTTCCACCCTAGACCCTCAAGATTTATCAAATTTATCAAATATAATACGAGTGATCTCCTCTACTACTAGTGCCCATTTATTAAAGACCATATAGGATTTTCTAACATTTGAGTAACTCAGGAACACTCCATCAGATTTTAGGTCAAACATTCCTACTTGAGACTTTCCATTATTCAAAATAAAAACTTTACATCCAAAGCCATGAAGGTGAGAGAGGTTAGGTGTCCTACCCTTAAGGATTTTAAAGGTGTCTTATTTAGCTTGGGTCTAACATTAACCCTATTAAGAACATAACATGTTGTATTCACCACTTCTATTCAGAAGTATTTTGAAAGTGAGTACTATCATGGCTCTAGTGGCTTCTACCAGGGTCATATTCTTTCTTTCAACAACTTCTTTCTACTGAGGGGTTCTAGGAGCTAAAACATTATGATATATCCCTTGCTCCTTATACTAACATTCAATTTTTTCTTTCTCAAATTCTCCACCATGATCATTATGAATTATTAGAATTTCACAACATAGCTTCCTTTGAATTCCAGTGGAGAATGATCTAAATTCCTCGAATAATTCTCTTTTATGAGATAGAAATCTAACCCATGTAAATCTTGAGTAATCACAACAATCACATACCCAAAGACTTTCCCTCCACAGCTTGTAGTGCTAACAAATCCAAAGAGATCCATGTGAAAGGGTTTACTAGTATTAATGTCCTTGATTAAGTGGATGGAGGATTTAATTTGTTTACCTAATTAAAAAGCATCACACATGTGATCTTCAGTGAACTCTAGTTTGGGTACACCTCTCACCAATTCTTTTTGGATAATTTTTCTAAGGTTTTTTATGCTTGTATGACACAATCTTCTATTCCATTATCAGGATTTGTCAACAATTATTTTTAAGCAAAGAACACTATCAGATTTAATGTAATTTAGATTAAGCATGTAGACATTATTTATTCTCTTTCCCTATAAAATAGTTTTGTCATTTAATCTTATTATGCAGATGATAGATAGAAATTATATGTTGAAGCTTTTTATCACAGAGCTGATTGATGTTAAACAAATTATGTTTCAACCCATCTACTAGTAAAACATTTTCAAAGATGAAATCTTTTGAGTTTCCAATTATACTTGAGCCTACCACTCTCTTGGTGGTGTTATCTTCAAGTGTCACATTGCCTTCTACCCTGGCCTCTAGCAAAAAGAATTGATTTGCATCTCCAGTCTTATGCCTTGAACATCCGTTATCTAGGTACCACATGCTCTCACGAGACCTTTTGTGAGAGCATCCCTATAAAATCATCAAAGGTTGGATTTAGGAACTAAAATAAGTTTGAGTTCCATCTTATGAATTGAATAAATAGTTTCATACATGTTATGCTATGATATATGTAATTTTGGTCTCCACATCAAATATGTTTTATGGTGGATAGTACAAGTGTGAGAAATATGTCTTAGTATGACATAAGAAAAATATCTAACACCAAAAAAAGGATTTACTAATCTATGTGGATAATGATGCCTCTTCCTAAGTTTGAATGATGCATGCTGTGTTGATGGAATATCTAACTTTGCATGTATAGCTTCTGTTTTAACTTCTTTAAGAGTAGTTATTTTTTCTCTCAACATTTTGTTTGCACTTTTTAGAACTATATTATCAACTCTTAATGCATGTTCACTACTATTTAATTGAGATGTAAGAGTTTCTAATTCTTTGAATGCATTTTCTAATTCAATATGTGATATTTTCAATGAATTATATTCAACAGGTAATTTAGAATGCTTCTCGTTTAAACTATCAAATTTATTTAACAAGGTCATATGATTACTATCTAGAGTGGAGTAATTGTTACTTAGGCATTCATTCTCTTTCTATAGAATTAAAAAGTCAGATTTAAGGTTGGCATGTGATTTTTTAAACTTCTTATATATATTATGATTTTTTTCAAAAACATTGAATAATTGATCATAGGTAAGCTCACATACCTCCTCTTGTTAAGAATAATTAAGATAATCATCTTCTATTAAGCATATGTTGGTTACCTCCTCTTCTGCTTCAGTTTCAAAAGAGTTTGAAGTATAGTCTACCCATAAAGCCTTTTGAGTCCTTTGCTTGCCCTTCTTGAATTTAGTTGTTTCCTAACCCTTCTCTATGCTCGAGTGAGCTTTAAGACTTAAAAAATCAGACTTCAAGTGCCCTGGCTTCCTGCATTCAAAGCATATAACATCATAAGAACTTTTAAAATTCTTACTATTCTTATCTTTATTCCATTGCTGATGATATTTTTGCTTTTTCTTTAAAAAGCTCTTGAATTTCCTAGTCATCAGTGCAATGTCATCATCATCTTTTCTATAGGAGTTATTATCAAAATCATTAGCCTTTAAGGCTACAGTTTTCTCTTTTCTCTTTTCACCTGGATCAAGCTGCCTTTGACTCACTCCTTGGTGGTAGGCAATGAGTGACCCAAGTAAGTTATCAATAGACTAAATATTTAGATCTTTTGATTAAGCAATGACAGTGATTTTTGCATCATAGGAAGAAGGTAAACATTGTAAAATTTTGTTAACTTTTTTATAATTCGTAAGCTCTTTTCTTAAGGCATGCAAGAAAGTAATAATTTGAGTTAACCTATTATACATTTTAAAAATTGATTCACTAGGTTTCTTGTAAAATAGTTCATAATTATGAAGCAGAAAGTTCTTCCTATATTTTTTTACTTCATTAGTTCTCTCATATGTTATGTATAGTTTATACCAAATTTCTTTTCCAGTTGAACAAGTAGAGGCACACATGTAATCTTTAGACTTTAAAGCACATAAAAAATAGTTCAAACATTTTGCATTAAGTTGAGATAAATCTCTATCTTCTATGCTCCATTCAAAAAAGGGAAGTTTAGTTTTTATGTCATTAATAAAGTGAGAAGGTACATAATAATCTTCATGAACTAACATCCACATGCGATAATCAATTGATTGTGAAAAGATGGACATGTAAATTTTCCAAAATTCAAAAGAAATATTATCAAATAGAGGTGGTTGAGTTATGAAATATCTTTATATAGTATTACAATTACCAAAGTTCATGAAGGTTGTTAAACCACTAATAATTAGCCCGAGCCTATCCAAGAGAGGTTGAATTGATTATTTAAAAAAAAATCTTGAATATATGAAAAATTTAAACCCCTTGATGTGGAAGCAGATCAGTTTCACAATAAGAAAAATCAAAGATTTCAAACATAAAACAAATCACAGAAAAATGTGAAAATTAAATGGAGAAAAGTAAATAGAAAGAACACACCAATATTATAATGGTTTGATCAACTTGACCTATGTCCACACTCTCTAAAAATCTCATTTTCATGTATTTCACTAAAAGTAGTATCTCTCCTTTAGCCCCCATAAAAGGCAGAGAAGCCCTTACAAAATTTTTCCATCGACTCGATGAGGCAGAGTACCTTGAATCCTTTTACTCCCTCCTACAATAGGAAAATAACCTAGAAATCATTTTACTCCCTATTAGAGCAAGCAGAGAACCTTGAAATATTTTTTGACCCTCCTAGCGAAGGTAGAGAACCTTGGAATCCTTTTTTACCCTCATGGTGAAAGTAGAGAACCTCGATCTGATGCTAATGAAAGTTTCCTCGGAGCCACCATAGATTTAGAAAGCAGCTTGAAGAAGATAGTGGAAACCTTCCTTGGAGCAACTTTTATGAATCCCTCACAACTCCCCTTCACAAGGATTTCTCTCTTCCAAGCTCTCTATCTCCCTTTGGTAAGCTCTCTATATGATCAATTCAACAACAAAAGATTGTCTAATAAGAGTATTAGAAATATTTTAAATTGGGCTCCAAAAAATCCTAATTTTTAAGAAATATGTCTTCTATTCGTACAATATGATATATGTATTATATAGTATAATCAGTCTAATTTAAAATCGTCCAACAAGTTCGTACAGATGAACTGTTCAAATTTTATAACATTTCGTATCGTACGATCAAAATATCGTATGGTATGAATTGTAGAAATTTCTTCTATTCATTTGGGACTATGCTTGGGATGACCAATTTTATACACCAACGATTGTCCAATACTTTGGACATCATACAATACAATCACTACAAAAATCATGGATTTCATTTAGTAAGATCTCTAAGATGACCAATTTTGTACTCTATCAATCGTACAACACTTAAGATATTGTACCGTACAATCAGAACAAAAACCATAGATTTTATTCAATACAATCTCTTGGATGACTAAAATCGTACTCTGTCAATCATTTTATATAAGATATATCATACGATACAATCGACGATAATAATTGTCCATGATGTGATTGACTGATATTGTGGGATAATTAAGAAAGATTTTAATTAGGGTGTATAATATGAACCAAATCATAATATATTATCAGTATATTTGGAATCTTTTTTAACCTCTGGCGGCTAGGGTTTTGACAAGCTCAATAGATCATACAATATGAATAAAAAATGTACAATATGATATACATATCGTACAATACAAAGCTAAAATCATACAATATGAATTGCTTAAAAAGAAAAACTCTCTCAAAAACATTTCTCTCTCTCCCCATGTGTGTGTGCAAGGTTACTCAGCAATGATATCCACCCAATTATATGATACGACTCAAGAAAAAAAAATATAATAAATTGAAAATATAGACTGTAATCCTAGTCTACTCAGTCTTGAGCTGGTTAGAATTTCAAGTGAACGGTGGTGTGATTTCCTGAAATGTTAGTATACACAAACACAAAACAAAATATCACAGAAATAGGAGAAAGCCGTAATAGCCACAATAATGTTTGTTATCATCAAAATCATAGTGCTTGGATCATGTTTGCAACAGTCAATTTGGTTTGTTTCACATTACTAATTTAGGAATGGAATGGTTGATCTGTTCATTTAATTCTACTGAAGTTAAAGATGTGGTTCTTAGTGGAGAACCATGGTTTGTAGGTGGTCATATAATTGGCATGGAAAATTGGAGTCCAGAATATTCACCATTATCTTTAAAGAATTTGTTCTCGCCTGTGTGGATTCGATTGCCTCATCTCCTATTATTTTGTTGGGATGAAACTAATATTGTGAGAATAGCTTCTAAGGTTGGAACACCTTTGTATTTGAATGACAATATGTTTAACTGGGTATAAGAGAATTTGCAAGAATCTGTGTTTGTATTAATCTTGAGGTCAACTTCTTCAAGGTGTTTGGGTAGAAGGATATTCTGGAACATTTTTTCAAAAAATTCAATATGAGAAAATTGCTTCATTTTGCTATAAATGTGGTCGGATAAGATACAATCAACAAAGTTGTAATAAAATTGATAATTTTCAGAAGAAGGATTCTTCTTTATCTAATGGAAAAAAGGATAAAGGTGTACCTCTGATCATGTAATTGTTATGAATCAATATAATGCAAATGAGGTTTTAAAATCTGATTCAGATTCTGCTATGGATTATGATAACTAAGATCTTTGGATTCATCTCAATTATGGAAGGAAAAAAAAATATATATTCTTCTAATAGATCTAAATCTGTAGCTGATTCTGATAAAAATTCAGTAAAGACCAAGGTTGGCTTTTATAAACCTATAAATGTAAATTCAATTTCTCTTGATGGAGATAAAAAGAATTCTGTTTTAGATATACCTTGTGCTGTTTCTAATTACTCTACTAAAGAAGTTGCTAAATCAGTACTTCCAGTTGATGCTTCTTTCAAAACTAATGCTGTGATTTCTAAGTCACTTTCAATAGAAGATGGTAATCTTGGTGCGTGTACTAAAGATTTTTCTGATGAATGTTTTGCAACTAAAAGTATTGATTTAGTTGTTGAAGGTGCTGATAGAGAAGAAAGTAACAAGATGGAGACAAAAAGATAATTCCAACTTTAAAAGCTCCAGAAGTTGCTGATGTTACAGTCATTGAAGATGTCTATGATACGGGTGTTGCTACATATTCTGTTACTGACAAAGAATTCAAAAATTCAGAAGTTAATAAAGCTCAAAATATTGAAAATGTTAATGAGGTTCTTGATAAAGTTAAATCAAGAGCATCAGAAGGAGATAACGTTGAAGACATTCCAAAGAATTTTAAGGTATCAAAATCACCTTCCAAATCTATTACTGTTAATTCTATTCTTGGTATTGCTTCTTCCAGTTAGGATTATTCTAGTGGAAATGAATTTTCTCATGCTGTAAAAATTGAGAATTATTAGTCTGGAAAATATGTTCAACAGAAAAAATTAAAGAAAGAATTGAGTTTGTATGGTCCTATTAAGGATAGTCTTAGAGGTAGAAAAAATAATGGAAATCATGAAGGTGCTGGGGGTTCATCCTCATTGATCTCTTAAACGTCTTCATTATTTTTTTGGAATTGTAGTGGAGCGAAGAAAAAAGAAGCTTTCCATTACTTAAGAAGTTTGATTGTAGATAATGGTGTTTTCTTTATTGGTCTTATAGAAACTAAATTAGATTCCATAGATAGTAATGAAGTTAGAAGGATTACTGATATTGATTGGGAATTTTTTCATTTTAATGCTAGAGAAACTTCTGGTGGTATTCTTGCATTGTGGAAAAATAATATTTCTTCATTTATTATTTTAAATTCTTTTAATCAATGTATCATTGGTAACTTAAATGCTCCTAATGGAATTATCTGGACGGTTGCCATTGTTTATGGAAATAAAGATTTGCATGAAAGAAGAAACTTGTGGAATTTGATAGAAAGCTATACAGCTAATGATAATCCTTGCATTATTGGAGGAGATTTTAATTGTATTCTCTCCAAAGTAGAAAAAAAGGTGGTAAAAGATTCATGTTCTCCCAAGGGCCGCAAGTGATGAAGAATTTTCTTATCTATAAATGATTATCATGACATTGGTTATATTGGGTCTAAATATACATGGTGTAATAATAAAGAAAGTCTTGCTGGTATTTGGGATAGATTAGACAGAATTCATCTAAATTTTAAAGCTTAATCTCATATTCCTTTTGGTGTTATTAAACATTTACCAAGAGTAGTTTCTGATTATTGTCCTCTTCTACTTAATCTATTCAATTCAATAATCTATAGTCATAAATCTATCATATTTGAAAATGTATGGTGTTGTGAAGAAGCTTCTAGGGGTGTGGTTGTGAATGCCTGGAGGAAAAAAGATTTTGGAATCGTATCTAATATTCTTAAAAGGAAAGTTAATAGATCTCTTAAAATTTTATTTTATTTTAGAAAGAATAAATTGAAAGAGCTGAATAAATTAAAGTGTGAGCTACAAAATGTCATAATGGTGAGAAGACAAAGAAAGTTAAAAAAATTCTTTCTTGTCGAGAAGTTACTGAAACTACTTATCTTTGTGTGAAGATGGCCCCAAGAAGATTAAAAGTTGCAGATTATCAAATTGTTCTAAAGAAGGCAATTGAGAGGCTCAATGCATGGGGATCTTGCTATCTATCTTTGCCTGGAAAAATTTTGTTGATTAAAATAATATATTATTCTATTCCTTCTTTCATAATGGCTCGCTCTTTGGTGCCAAAGAGTATTCTATACGATATTGACATGTTTTGTAGGAGTTTTTTATGGCATAAAGAACAAGGAAGACATGGTTTGCATTATATCTCTTGGAATACTCATATTACTTCAATAAATCAAGGTAGTATTGGTATTCAAGGTGCTATTGATAGACAAGGTCCTTTGAGAGCCCATATTGCATGAAACTTCATTCAAAATTAGAATTCTATTCTTGGCAAAATTATTGTGGCAAAATATTGGTAGTGACATTTGGAAGGAAGATATTAGAAGATGCTCTTCTCTGGCATGGAGAATAATAAAAGATGGTGCTAGTTTTTTAAAACCCATAATCAAATGGAAAGTTTAAAATGGGGGAAAGAATCAAAATTTCAAGCAATATTTGGATTATGGATAGATGTTTAAAGAGATGGCCAACAATGTGCAACATAAGTGATCTTCAAAATAAATCGGTTTCATTTCTTCTAGATGTAAATGGCAGATTGAACAAGGCGAAGTTAAAGAAGCATTTCTCTGAGGAGTTACTGCAGTTAATCTCTAAAATTCATATTTTTTCAGATTGAAGTGAAGATCAACCAGAGCTGTTATCTATTAATTCAGGAAAATCATTTACTACATTGGCATATGAGGCATCTTAAGGTTCACAATGAAGTTGGTATAAATATCAAGTGGATTAGGATGTTAAAGCTAGCATCTAAGGAAGTATTATTCTGGTAGAGGTTGATAAACAATGCATTGCCTACAAGTCTTTGGTTGATCCATAGAAAACTGCAATATACAGTTTTTTGTCCGTGTTCGAAACTTGAAGATATTTGTCATATTTCAATCCAATGTATAAAGTTAAATGAAATATTTGATATGATGAAACAATGGGGTATTCATCTTCCTAAATTTCATAATTTATCTCATTGCATGAATAATCTAGGGAAGGTGGCATCTTCAAACTCAGGAATAGTAAGAATTTACTTATCTTCAGTTTATCATAATAGAAAAGCTAGGAGTTATTCTAAGCATGGAGTCAAGGTTCCAAGCTCATATTCTTTCTTATTTAATTAAACCTCAATTAATTCCAATCTTTTAGAATTGGGATGCTAATCAGCACGTAATGCTGTCTAAAAATTGGTATCCCCCACATACAAATTGGATTAAGTTGAATGTTGATGATTTATTGATGCAATCTAATTTGGCAAGTATAGCAGCAGTTTTGTGTGATCATAAAGGTCGATTCTTACTTGCTTATGGAAGGAAGTTAAAGCATTGGGACATTTCATTATTGGAATTACTACCTTTTTTTATTTCAAGAATGTAATTCAATATTGGATGAGTGATAAGCAGGAATCATTATTAAAGGTGATAACATCCATGTAATCAAAATTATTGCAAAATTCAATTATGAAGACCAACAATCGGAAGAATAGGGTACATAGATTGGATTTTTTTTCTAGAAGTTTTTCATAATGTAAATTTTTATTTTCTATAGAAAGAGTAATAGAGTGATAGATGTTTGTTCTCACTATACCCTCTTAGGAGATTTTTATTGGGAAGCTTTTGTTTTTAGTGAAATTTCTTCAATATTTGCTGACTTGATTAGGAAGGATTATGATAAGATTTTTATCACGTATGTTTATGTGCATCTTTCTTCTTTATAATTTAATGCAATTTACATATCTTCAAAAAAAAAAAATTAATAACAAGTATTCTTTTTCTGCTCCATTTCATTAATACTATTTTAGTCAACCAAACCATCCTTTAATCCGGCTGAAAATTCTGCATAAATCCTGTATACAAACGGCGGTTTGCTTCCGTTTTCTTAGCCATGATCGCGCACCCAGCTCTCCCACTTGCTTCGCGGTGCCACAGCTATTTTCCCCCTGCCTATACGGCAAGTGCAAAGCAACAAGTTGCCGGAATCGCTTTGGTTTCTCCAATGGGGACCTTGCGATGCAGGAATGAAAGTGCGGTCGAGGGAGCGCAGGCGGTGAGCTTAACGGAGTGGCAGCGATGGGGTACTTCTTCTCCCGTCCCCGCCATGGTGAACCAAGTGATCGATGATCTCCGCGTTTTGACGAGGGACGCCGATACGAGAATGTGCTTTGGCGGACTCGGCGGAAAGCCTCAGGTGCAGGATTTTCTCTTATTTTTCTTTGATTATTCTTCCTCCTTGTGTCCAGAAAACTATGTAGACGTGGAGACGATGGTGAATTTTGATTTAGTTGGAGGGTGGAAATAAAAAGTGGCTGCGGCAATGAAGAATTCTGTGGGGAAGGGTAATTTATCGTTCACGTTGGGGCTGGCTTCCTCAGGAAAACCGCTGAATCCTCACGTCCTTGTGCAGAAACGCGCTGGCGGTGAGCTTTAAGCGAAGATTTGTAATGTTGAAGATCGCGTATCCTTCATGATTGAATGGAGATAGGCCAATCCTAGGTTTGGTATCGTCTGACTTCGGGCTTGCTAAATAGAATGAAGTTAATGCTTACACCTTCAGAGTAGGAGTTGATCCTTTTTGCTGCTTGAGCATTTGCGATAGGAGAGAGATATAGAGTTTAACGTTTTAGCATTGCATGAAGATTTAGCGCACACACATATAAGAAAAGAGTACATGAAAATCATTGGGCTTGGCCCAATTAAAGTAATTCCACATTTGTTTATCATCAACTATAAATGATGCCCTTTCTCAAGAGAAGGCATTGATACACTTTGAAGAGCATATTACTTGGTTGAAGTTGGAAGAGCTATTTGACATTAGTCCAACATAAATCCAAATGTTGAAGTTGTGACCAAAGTTAATGTTGACGGTGTGCATTGATCCTATAATTGATAATGAGTTGGCATTACCAACGGTGCTAGATAATGAAGTCAGTAGGTGTCGGAGGTGGACCTTAGTCAAGTGACGATGGCTGGAGGGTTGTAGTCGAGCAACATTGATTAGAGGACAATAGTTGGGGGACCATGATTGAAGGAGCATAGTTGGGTGATGGTAGTCCGAAGGACATTAGTTGGGTGGCAGTAGTTTTAAGGGTTGTAGTTGGCCAGCGAAGGCCAGGGAATCATAGTCAGATGATGGATGTACAATGATCGTAATCATGTGATGGTGGTCTGAGAACCTTATTTGGTAGGCAATAGAGATTGTAAGGATATATTCTGCTGACAACTAAGGTTGAAAGTCTATAGAGGTTGAAAGAACTGTAGTTGAATTATGGTGGTCAGAGGACTATAGACAATAGACGATAGAGGTCGCAAGACCTTAGCTGATAGGTGACGGAGGTCAGGGGGACGTTGTTGGATGCTGGTATTCAGAGTGGTGTAGTTGCCAGTGACGGAGTACAGAAGACCATAGTTGGGCAGCAGTGGTCTGAGGACTATAGTTGGGTAACCGTGATCTGAGAATTGTATTTTCCTGTAATAGAGGTCGGCTAATAGGCAGTGGAGGTCGAAAGGATCATTGTTGAAAATGGTGGTCAAAGGAGTGTAGTTGTTGACGACGGTTGAAGGATCCTAATTGGTTTGAGGACTGTAGTCAGATGATGGTGATTCTAGTTTTAGTTGGCGGGTGATGGAGGTTGGCTGATAGGAAGTGGAGTTTAGAAGGATCACAATCGACAAGCAATGGAGGTTAGAAGGGCCGTAGTTGGGTGACAACATAATTGGTGGGCAATGAAGGTCGTAGGATCATAGTTGGAGGGTAATAGAGGTCGAAAGTAAAGTAGTTGGTGGACGACTGAGGTTGAAAGGACCGAACTTGGGCTACGGTGATTGAAAGATTGTAGTTATGTAACAGTGGCCTTAGGACAATACATAGTTGGGCGACGGTGGTTGGCATACCGTAGTTTGATGGTGGTCCGAGGATCGTAGTCAGATTACGGTGGCTAGAGGATCATAGCCTGAAAGTGCTATGACACCCTAAGAATCTCCCTTCTTCCTTCTGGTCCGACAGAGATGCTACCCCCTCCTTCTGCTCCTCACACAGTGGAGATACCAAACCCTCCTTCAGCTCATCACTACAGTGGAGATGCTCTTTATTAGCCTTCTTGGCTTGTAAGTCTTTTAACCAAAAATTTCTCCTCGAGCTCCACAATCATAGCACGAACCCAATGTGTAGATTGACCGGAACAACCATATGAAAATCCTCACACCTCTTGACACCCTCAAGGAAGAACTCTCTTAGTTTCACATTCTCTTCCCTCCTAAGTTATTTGGACTCTCACTCGAGCAAAGAGACTCCCTCTCCTCTTAAGCTCTCCCTAAAAAATGTTCTCTGCTACTCAATTTTAGATCCTTAAGCCTTTGTTAAAAGAATTAAAGCGAGCTATTTAAATTAAAATCTTAATTTCAATTTTAATTGCTCTGCTCGTACAATACAATACTCGGATTGTACTGTATGATTAGTTCAATTTCGTCACTGATCATCTTGTACTATGTATAGTTTTATAGTACAATTCGTTATATTGAATAAAAGTTCGTTTAGAACGAGCCATGGTTCAGTTAGCTAGCTCTTTATTTGATTGGTCTATACGATATCAATCGTATAATACAATTATTAATTAAGATTTAATCCTAATTCGATTTCTTAATCTGCGGGACAAAATTAAACAATATTCATTAATGTTTGTATAGTACGAAGGGCTTCGTATAGTACGATTAATTCAAATTTTAAATGTCTAATTTTGGTAATATAAATTCAATGATAGGGTTCAAGCAAAATAACTAATCATTCTGTACGATTGGTGATTGTATTATATGATTAGTTATAATTCAATTTTAATTATTTGATCTATTTAAATATTTGAATTAGTTTTTGATTTAACAAATCATACAATACGGTGGAGATCATACAATACAATAAACAAAAACATTCATGTATTTAATTTTATCCTCTTTGTGAATGCGTGCTTGGTTGTGAAAGAGCTCTGATGACACTAGAAAGTTCGTTAGGGATGTTAAGCCCTATAGAACTGGCCCAAGGCAAAATAAAGAGATAGAGAGGTAAATTTGATAACTTTAAAACCAAAGATAAAACTCAAACCAAAATCACCACATAAATCAAAGTGCGGAAGAAAATAATGCGGAAGCAATAATAAGAAAAGAACACACCGGATTTATAGTGGTTCGGTCAAACCTTGACCTACGTCCACTCCTTGGAGGCACCCTCCAAGTATTGCACTAACTAAGTGTCTCTCCTTTAGCCCCCACAGCTAGGCGGAGAAGCCCTTACAAAATCACTTTCACCTTCCCCGGTGCGGTGGAGTCGCCGGGTCCTTTGACACCAAAGAGATCTTATTTGGTGAACTTACCTCGAGACAAGCCTTGAATCCAATGGTACTAAGGTGCGAGTTCGCCGGAGCAACCGTGTGGAATCCCCTCCACACTCCCTTGAGTCCCCCCCCCCTCAGAGGATCTTCTCCCTCTCAAACTCTACCCTTTCCTCTCTCCCTTTCAAGCTCTCTCTTCAAGTTTACCCCACAAGAACGAAGCTACAATGGTTGCCAAAGACACTTACAAAGTGTCATGCCAAGCTTAAATAGAAATGCTCAAAACAAGCTCATTAATGCAAATTGCCATTATTATCGTCCAGGACGATAGGTATATCGTCATGGCCGATCAGTACAAATTCAGCTTATCAGCCCGGGACGATTTGGAAAGATCAGAAGAAAATTGGTTACATCGTCCTAGCCGATGTCACGATCGTCCAGGCCGATTAGTTTAAAACTGATTTCAATCGTCCTGATCATCGCTTTGAATTTGAGATGTCCGATGTAGATCGTCCAGGACATCGTCCCGGCCGATCAGGTGATCGTCCCGGACAATCAGGTAATCATCCCGGACAATGTGATCGTATCAATTAACCATTAATGCTTTCCAAAGATACCAGATCAATTTAGGCATAATTGAGTTAGATCGGCCTGGACGATAAAAGATCGTCCTGGCCGATTTCTTAAAACAAAGAATTCCTAAACTAATTATGACGGCTGATTCTTTCTGAATTGAGACTATCGTCCTGGCCGATACAGGTATCATCCAGGCCGATCAGCTAATGACGGCTGCCTTAATGATGATGTCCTAATTAGGGTTTTTGATTTTGGACATATCGTCCAGGATGATATAAATATCATCCCGGCCGATATTACCAAAAATAGAAATCTTATAGGGAACAACAGGAAATCTTCCAAGTTACAAATCAACAGATCCCACACCAAATACAA
Organism: Dendrobium huoshanense; assembly: GCA_016618105.1. Taxonomy (NCBI): domain Eukaryota; kingdom Viridiplantae; phylum Streptophyta; class Magnoliopsida; order Asparagales; family Orchidaceae; genus Dendrobium; species Dendrobium huoshanense. Next base: position 53,522,629 of record CM028359.1, read on the forward strand.
CAGACTCAAGAAAAGAAAAAGATTACAAACTGACTCAGACCTAGTCTACCCAATCTTGAGCTGATTCCAAATTGCAGTCCGATCGTGTGAACCTGAAACGTTAGTACATAAGACAATCATAGAGAAATAAGAATGTTTGCTATCATCAAAATCATAAGCCATAGATCCGCAAAAATCTCTCCCTTTTTGATGATGACAAACATTTCAATTTGAATTTGCAAAAAAGGAACATTTTCTCCTAATCTCCCCCTCACTAGAATAAAACTTTAAAAATATGGGAGAATTTTTTTTTTAATTTTTTTTGAAAAAGAAAAAGGATACAAAAAACATACAAATTCAACAATACGTTCTCCCCCTTTGACATTATCCAAAAGAGAGGAGGCACAAAAAAAAAACAAAACGAACAAAAAAAAAAAAAAAACGTTCCCTGATCTAGTGAGAAATAAATATTCTTAAAATGAGAAGGTTATCTCTTAGTTTTAATCAAAAACTTAGTAGAATTAGATTGACAACGCATAGCCCAAAAAAGATTAGAAATTCAGAATTTGATAATCCAAACTTAAGTTCTTTAAAAGGACTCAAAAACTTTTTAATTCAAAATATAAATCAAGGAATAAATTAGAGAAAGAAATAATCATTTTTTAAAAACTCTTTCCATAAAATATATCTAATATAAGATCAATGCATAAATTGTTGAATCATGAATCAAGATTTTCAAACTCAAGTATTGAAAGTATAAAGGGTTTTTTAAGTTTTAAGAAGTACAATAATGGTAAGCAATAAAATTTTGTGGGCTCATTTTATGCCTCTTGACAATTAGTTGGCGCACTGCGCATCTTTTGATATACTTTGTGTATTCTATTTTTTTTTCAATTTGGCGTCTTTGCGCATATTTTATTTTTGGCATCATTGGCCAATTTTTTTAAATATGCTACCTTTCTGAAATATTAAAAACAAAGGAAAACCCATCTTAGTGACAAGCGAATTTCTTGATTATGAAAATTATGAGTTAGATTCAATAACTTGCAAAAGAGTTTTATGCGATAAATAAAACGTAGGGAGATAAAAATTTTTATTTCAAAAACCAATTTAAAAGATGAAAACGATTTTAAATCAAAAGTAGAATAACCTCTTTTAGGAAACAGAGATTGAGAGTAAAAAACATGAGTTTCCTTCCTTTGACTATTTTAGAGAAGTTAAACACAACTTCCCAAAGATGTCAAGAAAAAAACAAGAAATAGATTTTTCATTTTTAGAAAAGTGAATGTGTGTGTTGATCAGAGAAAAACATTCACGAAAACAAAAATTTTAAAGAATAAAAAAAATAAAAAATATAAAAACAAAAACACAACACAAAAACAAGAAAGGCTTTTAACCATTATCTCTCTCCTGGTTCGATGCTTCAGAAACTAGATCTGCCCATGAGATTTTTTGCCTTTCATTATTTCCCCAATTTAAATTTTATTTCGCCTTGCCCTTTTCTTTTGTAGGAAGAATTTTTAAATTAGGGCACTGATTTTTCATATGTCCAGGTTTTCTACATCGAAAGCAAATAACGTCAGAAGGAATATGAACATCCTTACCATTTTTACCTTTTTTCCACTTTTGCTTATGCTTTGGTGAGCTTTGTGATTTGCTTGACAAGCCATTGCATTCGTCACAAACTAAGCAATCTTTTTCCGTATCTTCAGTTTTTAAAACAATCATTTCACCTGCATCCAAAACTCTTTGACCCAAACCTTGCTCGTAGGCAATGAGTGAGCCAATCAAATTTTCAATAGAATAATCATTCAAATCTTTTGATTCACAAATAACAACATCTTTGGCATCAAATTTTTCAAGTAAACAATGAAGAATTTTATTGACTTTTTCAAAATTTGAAAATTCTTTTCCTAAGGTATGCAATGATGTTATAATTTGAATGAACCTGGTATATATGTCTAAAATCGTTTCAAAAGGTTTCATAAAAAACAGTTCAAAATCATGCATTAACATATTCAACTTGGATTGCTTGATTTCATTAGTGCCTTCGTATATGGTGTGTAGTTTATCCTAAACTTCCTTACCAGTAGTGCACGTGGATACTAATATAAAATCTTCCGAATTTAAAACACAGAAAAAGCAATTTAAAGATTTTGCATTCAATTGAGCATTTACTTGTTCTTCCCTATTCCATTGATTAAAAATAATATTAGTTTTAACTTCATTAACAATACGTGACGGTGATGAATAACCAGTTAAAATCATATGCCACATGCGAAAATCAATCGATTGCAAGAAAATAGACATGCGAGTTTTTCAAAAATCAAATGACATATTTTCAAATAAAGGAGGTCTGGTGATTGAATACCCTTCCGCAACATTACGATTAGCCATGGATCGAAATTCAAAATCTTTTAAAAACTTATTTTTTGAAAACAGCTCTGATACCACTTGAAAGTGCTCTGATGGCACTAGAAAGTTCGTTAGGGATGTTAAGCCATATAGAACTGGCCCAAGGCAAAATAAAGAGATATAGAGGTGAATTGGATAACTTTAAAATCAAAGATAAAACTCAAACCAAAATCACCACAGAAATCAAAATGCGGAAGAAAATAATGCGGAAGCAATAATAAGAAAAGAACACACCGGATTTATAGTGGTTCGGTCAAATCTTGACCTACGTCCACTCCTTGGAGGCACCCTCCAAGTATTGCACTAACTAAGTGTCTCTCATTTAGCCCCCACAGCTAGACGGAGAAGCCCTTACAAAATCACTTCCACCTTCCTTGGTGCGGCGGAGTCGCCGGGTCCTTTCACACCAAAGAGATCTCTTCTTTGGTGAACTTACCTCAAGACAGTCCTTGAATCCAATGGTACTAAGGTGCAAGTTTGCCGGAGCAACCGTGTGGAATCCCCTCCACACTCCCTTAAGTCCCCCCCCCTCACAGGATCTTCTCCCTCTCAAACTCCACCATTTCCTCTCTCCCTTTCAAGCTCTCTCTTCAAGTTTCCCCCACAAGAACGAAGCTACAATGGCTGTCAAAGACACTTACAAAGTGTCATGCCAAGCTTAAATAGAAAAGCTCAAAACAAGCTCATTAATGCAAGTTGCCGTTATTATCGTCCAGGACGATAGGTATATCGTCCTGGCCGATCAGTGCAAATTCAGCTTATCTGTCCGGGACGATTTGGGACGATCAGAAGAAAATTTGTTACATCGTCTTGACCGATGTCACGATCGTCCAGGCCGATTAGTTTAAAACCGATTTCAATCGTCCTGATCATCGCCCTGAATTTGAGCTGTCCGATGTAGATCGTCCAGGACATCGTCCCGGCCGATCAGGCGATCGTCCTGGACAGTGTGATCCTATCAATCAACCATTAATGTTTTCCAAAGATACCAGATCAATTTAGGCATAATTGAGTTAGATCGGCCTGGACGAAAAAAGATCGTCCTGGCCGATTTCCTAAAACAAAGAATTCCTAAACTAATTATGGCGGCTGATTCTTTCTGAATTGAGACTATCATCCTGACCGATACAGGTATCGTCCAGGCCGATCAGCTAATGACGGCTGCCTTAATGAGGATGCCCTAATTGGTTTCTAATTTTGGACATATCATCCAAGACGATATAAATATCGTCCCGGCCGATATTACCAAAAATAAAAATCTTATAAGGAACAACAAGAAATCTTCCAAGTTACAAATCAACAGATCCCACACCAAATACAACAGACTCAAGAAGGAAAAAGATTACAAACTGACTCAGACCTAGTCTACCCAATCTTGAGCTGATTCCAAATTACAGTCCGATCGTGTGAAGCTGAAACGTTAGTACATAAGGCAGTCGTAGAGAAATAAGAATGTTTGCTATCATCAAAATCATAAGCCATAGATCCGCAACAATCTCTCCCTTTTTGATGATGGCAAATATTTCAGTTTGAATTTGCAAAAAAGGAACATTTTCTCCTTATCTTCCCCTCACTAGAATAAATTTTAAAAATAGGGGAGAAAATTTTTTTTATTTTTTTTGAAAAAGAAAAAGGATACAAAAACATACAAATTCAACAATACGTTCTCCCCCTTTGACATTATCAAAAAGAGAGGAGGCATAAAAAAAATAAAACGAACAAAAGAAAAAAAAACGTTCCCTGATCTAGTGAGAAACAAATATTCTTAAAATGAGAAAGTTACCTCTTGGTTTTAATCAAAAACTCAGTATAATTGGATTGACAGCGCATAGCCCAGTAAAGGTTAGAAATTCAGAATTTGATAATCCAAACTTAAGTTCTTTAAAAGGGCTCAAAAATTTTTTAATTCAAAATCTAAATCAAGGAATAAATTAGAGAAAGAAACAATCATTTTTCAAAAACTCATTCCATAAAATATATCTAATAGAAGATCAATGCATGAATTGTTGAATCATGAATCAAGATTTTCAAACTCAAGTATCGAAAGTATCAAGGGTTTTCTTAAGTTTTAAGAAGTACAAGAATGGTAAGCAATAAAAGTTTGTGGGCTCATTTTATGCATCTTGACAATTGATTGGCGCCCTGCGCATCTTTTGATACACTTTGTGTATTCTATTTTTTTTTCAATTTGGCGTCTTTGCGCATCTTTTATTTTTGGCATCATTGGCCAATTTTTTTGAATATGCTACCTTTCTGAAATCTTAAAAATAAAGGAAAATCCATCTTAGTGACAAAGCAAATTTTTTGATTAAGAAAATTATGAGTTAGATTCAATAACTTGCAAAAGATTCCTATGCGATAAATAAAACGTAGGGAGATAAAAAATCATAAGCCATAGATCCGCAACAGGTTGTTTAGCCATCATATACCTAATACATAAAATGACTAAACAAAAAGTACTGACTATCAAACAGAAATTGAATTAGACCCTGACCATACATTCTCTTGAGTCTTGATTCTTTAGTTATGCTCATTGTATACTATACTTGAAATAGTTAGTAAAACATAAGAAATATATAATATATGTAAAGCAGAGATTAGTAATTAATCACATTAATAATATTCGAAATCATTAAAATACTAGCTCGAGCTTCCGGATTATAACGTAGTCGAGGGTTGGTGGTCGGAGAATTGTAGTTCGGTGGTTTGTAGACTATAAAGGTTGAAGGACTATAGTTGTGTGATGATGATTGAAGGGTTATAATAGTCGGCCAATGAAGGCTTGACGGCGACGATCAAATAGTGGTTCGATAATGATGCATCATTGGTGCTCCGATATTCTTAGAGCCTCAGAGATCTCCTGAATCTAGCGCCAAAATTCTAGCTCAAACTCTAAGTCTAAGCTCCTCTACCTTCCCATATAGAGAGTGTATGTCTATTTAGAGATTTTTAAGTGTCATGCCTCAAAAGCATAACCGAAATTTAGAGCACTTCATTGGATGATCCATATTGATTCTCTTGATCATGAAGTGTTTGTTCAACATTTAGGTGCCTTAATGAAATTAGAATTAAACTATCTAGGTTATATTGGATTCGTCTCATTAAGATGCTTGATTCGACTATAAGCATGCCAAAAGTGAAGATTATTTGGTCCTCCAATTAATGTACTAAAATTTTCAATTACTTATAGCCCTTGATTTAGCCTAATTCAGACTTTAGATTGGACCAAGTTTTGTGTTGTAGGATTTTGTATATCCTCCTTCTTAGGTCTTTTGGAAGGTAGCGACTTGGTTGTGATGAGGGTATTTCATCTTTTGGAGCAAAATCCCTCAAAGGATTCGCCCGAGACTAACAGGGGAACTTGCCCAAGGAGAACGATGGCGGTCACTCGCCAGGGAGTTCACCCTAAACTAGGCGACTAGGAAGATCCTTACTAAAAAAATTTATCCTCATTCATCTCAATCAGGCCCTCCTACTACAAGCTCGTCAGACTTAGTTATAGGAAAGCTTTTACCTTAGGGACTTTATACTCCATTCAGCTATCATTACTAGGCTCAAGAACTCTTCATCCCTGCAAACACTTCTGATTTTCTTTTACAACAAATCAACCTCGACCTCCCAACACTATTTGCTGACTTGATTAGGACACTTGCCAGCTACGGGTCTATCTCTCGAGACTCGTCCCACGCCTACTCTCCCCTCCTAGCTTGCCTGATAATAGACATCTTCCGCGATTATTGACGCCCTTTTGCAACAAATCATGAGGCAACATGTGTCTTATTTTAACGTGTAGCATGTACGATTTTTCTGTATAGTCCACAACAACAACAACAACAGCAACAACAATAAGCCTTTATCCCACTATGTGGGGTTAACTACATGAATCTTTTTTCTCCATTATGTCCTATTAAAAGTCAAAATTCTCATTTAAATTTAATAAAAAATGTCATTTCTAATATTTTCTAACCAAGTCTTTCTAAGTTTATCTCAACTTTTCTTAACATTTGTCAAACTAATACATCTACTCTTCTAATCGGGTCATCAGAAGGCCGACGTTTTATGTGACCAAACCATCAAAGATGACTCTCTCTAATCTTATAGGCCACTAGAGCTACTCCCACTTTTTCATGTATATGCTCTTTTTTGCTTTCTCTCTAAGAGTAAAGCCACTCATCCAGTTAAGCTCCTCATCTCTACAATACTTAATTTTATGCTTCTCTTTTAATGGCTAACATTCTATGTTATAAATCATTGTCGGTCTCACCACCATTTTATAAAAAATTTCCTTAAGTTTTAGGGATACTTTTCTATCACGTAATAGGCCTGTTGCATTCCTCCACTTCAACCATCCAACTTAAAATCTACTTATAATTTCTTCATCTATTTCACTATCACTTTGGACAATAGACTTGAGATATCTAAAACGTGTACTCTTAGTAACGACTTGATCGCCCAAGGTCACAATCCCCCATTAGACCTATGACTACTAAAGTTACAATTCATTTACTCGGTTTTTGATCTACTCAAACAAAACCTTTAGACTTTAAGATTAACCTCTATAATTCAAGTTTAAGTTCATCTCCCTCTCTAGTTTTATCAAGAAAAAGAATATCATCAATAAAAACCATATCGTAGGGTACATCCTTTTACAAATGTCTAGTAAGAAAATTTATGGCTAAAGAAAAAAGATATGGGTTTAAAGCTGATCCTTAATGTAGTCCAGTTAAAATAGAAAAATACTTGGTCAAACCACCTTGTGTTTGAACACAAGTAACAAGTCTTGCATATATATCCTTAATGACTTCAATATAAGCATTATGAACCACTTTCTTTTCTTGAACTCTCCATAGCACTTCTCTTGGAACTTTGTCATAAGCTTTCTCAAAATGAATTAATATCATATGTAGATCATCCTTATTCTCTTTATACTTCTACATCGAGCGTCTTAATAAATGTATAACTTATATAGTAGACTTACCCGACATAAATCCATATTGATTTTGAGAAACATTAGTATTACGTCATAACCTATGCTTAATAGTTCTCTCCAATAGTTCTAAAGTATGACACATTAACTTAATTCCTCTATAATTCACATATTCTTGTGCATCGCATTTATTCTTAAAATAAGAATCAATATGCCTCCCCTCATCTGGTATCTTTTTACTCTTCCAAATAATATTGAAAAGTTTTGTAATAAATAAATTCTTTCATCTCTTAAGCATTTCCACTCTATTGGAATATCATTGGGTTTTACAATTTTTTCACTCTTCATTTTCTTTAAAGTTTCTCTAACTTCAGTTTCAATAATACGCTGATTAAAAAAAATTCATTTAGGGTGCTAAGATTACTAAAGTAAATCGTATTCTCTTAATTTTCATTGAAAAACATATCAAAATATCTCATCCATCTTTGTTGAAATCCTCTTATAATAAAAACACTTTGATTTTCATCCGTAATGCACTTAATATGCACTAAATCATTAATTCTCCAATCTCTTTGTTTGACTAACTTATATATACATATTTCATCATTCTTAGTGTTTAATTTATTATATAAATTATTAAAAGCTAAATTCTTTGCATCATAAATTAGTTTCTTAGATTTCTTACATGCATCTTTATAAATTTCACAAATTTTCAAGTTTTTAGATCCACCTTAATTTTTATAACAAAATATCTTATTTTTTATCTTTTCTTGTACATTTTGATCCGACCACGAACTATTTTTACTATTTTGAGATTTTTTTCTTTAATATTCCAAGCACATCATTTACAACATTTTTAATATCATTATTTACTTTCCCACATAATATTAGGTTCTTCATATACAGAAAATTTCTTAAGATCTTAAATCTTACTCTACAACAACACCAACAACATCAAGCCTTTATCCCACTACGTGGGGTTGGCTACATGAATCCTTTTCCTTCATTGTGTCCTATTAAAGGTCAAATTCTCGTTTAAATTTAATAAAGAAAGGTCATTCCTAATATTTTCTAACCAAGTCTTTTTAGGTCTGCCTCTACCTGTCTTGACATAAATCAAATCTAATACCTTTACTCTCCTAATCGGGTCATTGGAAGGCCGCCATTTTATGTGACCAAATCATCTAAGACAACTCTCTCTAATCTTATCTTCTACTGGAGCTACTCCAACCTTTTCACGTATATGTTCATTTCGTATCCTATCTCTAAGGGTAAAGCCACTCATCCACCTGAGCATTCTCATCTCTGCCACACTTAACTTAGTATTATGCTTCTCTTTTAATGGCCAACATTCAATACCATAAAGCATTGCAGGCCTCACTACCATCTTATAGAGTTTTCCCTTAAGTTTGAGGGGTACTTTTCTATCACACAACAAGCCCAATGCATTCCTCCACTTCAACCATCCCACTTGAATACTGTTGATAATATCTCCATTTATTTCACCATCACTATGAACAATAGATCCAAGATATCTAAAGCATGTACTCTTATTAATGACTTGATTGCCCAAAGTCACAAATCCCTCACTAGGTCTATTACTACTAAAATTACACTCCATATATTCCGTTTTAGATATACTCAAGCGAAAACCTTTAGTCTCTAATATTGACCTCCATAATTCAAGTTTACTTTCAACTCCCTCTCTAGTTTTATCAACCAGAAGAATATCATCAGCAAAAAACATACACTAAGGTACATCCTCTTGCAAATGTCTAGTGAGAACATCCATGACTAAAGCAAAAAGATATGGGCTTAAGGCTGATCCTTGATGTAACCCAACCGAAATAGAGAAATACTTGGTCAAACCAACTTATGTTTGAACACAAGTAATAGCTCCTGTATACATATCTTTAATGATTTGAATATAAGCATTATTAACTCCTTTCTTTTCAATAACTCTCCATAGCACTTCTCTTGAAACTTTATCATATACTTTTTTTAAATCAATAAATATCATATGTAGATCCTCCTTATTTTCTCTATATTTCTCCATCAAACCTCTGAATAAATGTATGGCTTCCATACTCAACCTACCCGGCATGAATCCAAATTGATTTTGAGAAACATTAGTATTACGCCGCAACCTATGCTCCATAACTCGCTCCCATAGTTTTAAAGTATGACACATTAACTTAATTCTTCTATAATTAGCACAATCTTGTGCATCACCTTTATTCTTAAAAATTGGAATTAACACTCATTCTCCACTCATCTGGCATCTTTTTAGTCTTCAAAATAGCATTAAAAAGTTTAGTAAGCCAAGAAATTCCTTCATCTCCTAAGCATTTCCACACCTCTATTGGAATATCATCAGGTCCAACAGCTTTTCCACTCTTCATTTTCTTTAATGACTCTCTAACTTCGGTTTTACTAATATGCCGATAAAAACAGAAATCTTTATTTTGATTTAGGGTGCTAAGGTCACTATAGTCAATCTTATTTTCACAATTTTCTTTAAAACGTTAAGCAAAATATCTCATCACTTATGTTGAATATCTTCTTAAATCTTACTCTAAAAAATATTTTTATTACTGTTCTTTAAATTTTATTCTTAAAAATATTTTTATTAGTGTTCTTTAAATATCCCCTTCTAATCCTAGGATAATATTTATTTATTTTTCATATTTCTCCCCTTCATCTTAAAATTTAAAACTAATAAGCGATGTTAAGCACATAAACCTTCACTCGGAATAAAGTAGGTGGTTGGACCATATTAAAATTTTCTCTAACTTATTATTTTATAATTGCTAACATCTTATTTAACAAAATAAATGAGTATCTCATCACTTATAAGAATGGATATATTAAAACTCAGACTTATTATTTTCTTATTAAAAAAATAGATCCAAACCCATAACATATATAAATATTTTTAGAATTTTTACATCTCTATTAATATGTCCATTTAAATCTCCTTTAATAAAAACTCATTCTTTAAGATATACAAGTCATTCCAAAATTTTAATTTTGTTCATATATCCAAACCTATTTGAATAGCATAAGCACTTATAATATTAATAATTTTAGCATCAAGAACAATATTTAAAATTATAATTCTTGCTCCAATTTTATTAATTTCTACAATATTATCCTTTAAACTCTTATATATAATTAGAATGCACCATTTTTAGTATGACTCATACTTGAATATTATATTTTAAATCCTAAACTATAAATCTCCTTAACCTTATCTCCAACCCATTTAGTTTTATGAATCATTGAATATTTATCTTTCTAAGATTCATATTATTTATTCATTTCATTAATTTGACTGTAAGAGATCTATATTCCATGTACTTATTCTAATTGTAATTTCATGGACTAGCTTCTTTGTCCATATTCGTCCATGATGTGGCAATTCTTACTTATTTAATATTATACTCGAGTGCTAGTGCAGAAACCCTTTCATACTTCTCACTGTATTTAGGCCATATAGCGCGTCACTGCCTGGAAACTCCCTAACATTAATATAATGTATTAAATAGTTCATGTCATGATTATTCAACAAGTTTTACCTTGCTATCAACTACCTAACGCAACTCTCCACTTTTCTCATGGCTTGGGACCTGACAACAATAATGTTTTATTCTGTATTGTCTGTATTTTTCTTTTTCTCTATATAGCATTTCCTGTAGCCCTCAAATCTCTATAAATATAAAGTGATGAGGAACAATTTGAAACCTTTAAACCTTGGACCTTTTTATCTTTTTGGCCACAGGAGTTATATTTTTTGATTGAGATTGCGGAGATTCTAACTAGCTCACTCTCAATCATTCTACTAGCTTACTCTCATTATTTCTACTATCTCTACTCTTTATTCTCACTAACAGGTTCTCAGCTCATAAAACGGATCTGCTAGTATAGTAAGGTATCATCAACTAGATAAATATGGATTCAAAATCCTCTTAAGTGCAGTGAGGGTGGATTGACGCTAGCCCTTGAGAGTAATTACTTTTTTGAATTCAAGCGAATGCTCGTTACATAATTCACTAGCGCTTAGAGACCTCTTAAGAGCTCACAGGCTCTATTGAAAATGAAACAGAAGGTTGGAGAGTCACTAAGGAGCTTCATAGCGATGCCCCAAAGAGAAATGTTAGACATCAAGGACTTGAAGCGTACAGTTGCTTAGACGGCCATAATTCAAGAATTGAGGGAAGGTCCTTTCAAATATGCACTTAACCTGCAATAGTCTGAGCACACTTTTCAAATTGTTAGAGTTGGCCAACAATCATGTCAATACTGAGTACAATCTGGTGTCTGAATCCTCCTTAGCCACTTGCCATCAAGAAATCATTCCAAGGAGAGACCCTCACTAGGAAAGAGGGCAATAAATAATTTGGTTTAGGAATAAGAAAGACATGAGGTAAAACCCGTCACATGATCACCAACATTTTGAGTTGTAGAGCTCGCCCATGCACCTGAGGCTTTTGAGGATAACAGGGCCACCAACATCATTGATAGAGGAGCTTTTATGTGATACTCGCCCATTGACCTCAAACTTATCCCACTTATGCTCCTCTGAGAGTGTCCATGGCCGAGCTCGTAGAGGCTATTTAGAATAAGGAGTTCTTTAGACGCCTGACACTTATGAAAGCAATGGCCAACACCCGCAATACCTCAAGCTATTGAAGTTTCTACATGGATCTTGGCCATGACATTGAGGAGTGTTGTCATCTACAAAGCCTAGTAAAAGTGCTCATCAAAGCAGTGAAACTGAAGGAGTTCTCACTCACTAATTCGGGACGACAACAAGGGAAGGCCCCTATAGAGGGAAACACAAATGAAGTTGTGCCTGCTCGCTCAATGCACTTTAGAGTATTGCCCGCCATCATGAGTGGCGAACGAACAGACTTGCCAACGAGCGTGAAGAATATGCAGGCCAAAAGATCAATTCGGCATCCACATGAGCTCTTTCAGTGGACGTCACCCCTGTCACCTTCAATGAAGAAAATAGGACACCTTGAGGAAACCCACACAATGTTGTTTTGATCATCTAGCTCTGGTTGCCAACTATCAGATTATCAGTATTTTGATATATATATGAAGTTTTATAATCATATAGCGATGGTGACCTTTAGTGCACGATGATGGTAGACTTCATCATCGACCATGAGGCGTCCTCATCCAGTTGCGCACCTGCTATTTACAAGTAGTATGCAAGGTGGCTACAACCCCAAATGAAGTCCTCTAATTGAATGTAGGGTGATGTCCAGGTTTGGTGATGATGGAAGTAGTGGAAGAAGTGCCTGCCGTGGAAGGTGAGTAAGGAAGAATCCTTAGAATCAGGGCTTGTTTCGGTGAGAAATATATAGGAGCGAGCTCATATAAATCCACTGAAGTGATCTGGATGTCTTTGCATGACGTCCTCAGAGATGTCTGACATCAATGGAGTCTTCTGTCATTGACTGAATGTAAGGAGGGATGCTCGTCATAGCAAACAGAAAATAAGAAAGATAGCCGTCTTACTTGCTAAGCCCATCAGAGAAGAGGTAGAGAAGCTCTTGATTGCCGACTTCTTCAGAGAGGTCTAGTACCCATAATGGATCTCTAATAGTGATGGTATAATAAAAGATGACAAACAAGTGAAGGATGTGTGTGGAATTCATAAACCAGAACTAAGCATGTCCAAAGGACAATTACCTACTACTAAGGATCGATGCTCTGGTTAACTCTATAGTTGGCCATCAGTGATAAGTTTCTTGGATGTTTTCTTAGGTACCGTCAAATCAAAATGCATCCAAACGACTGCGAGAATACATGCCCTTTGGGATGAAGAATATTGATGCAATCAAAAAATTTGGGGGAGGGACCCCAAATTTTTGAACACAAAAAACAACTTTTTCTAGATAATAAAAACTTACGTGAACTCACAAAAACTAGACAAATTAGACAATTTAAGACTTTCAAAACAAAACATGAACTCCACTTTATAAAATAAAAGACTACAAACTTTGAAAATAAAACGACACCTTACAACTCTTACAAACGACTCAAACAAGACAAACACCTAAAGTTGCATTTCTTTGAGAAGAATGATACAGGTGGAATGAAACTTGCGGAGAGACGAAAGAGGTTAGAAGCCCGAGAAGAAAGAGGAGAAGCTCGCAAGCTTTGCAGGAGGAGTAGAAGGGATGGAATAAGCTCGCAAGCTTTTCCAAAGAAACCCGCAGGTTTACATCTTCAAAAATAACTCACATCATCACTCATATATCTTACTAAAATAGCCACAAAACAACTCTATTTATAGGCACAAAAGAAGGAATACAAACAACCACCTAAAAGCAATATTTAAATCCATTAAAATAGGAAAATAGAAGGCCATAAGTCACCAAGAAGAAGGCCAAAAGACAGCCAAAAACTGCAATAGAGAACTGCACAGAAATCAGTAAAAATCCCATGGAATTTCCCCCCCAAACAGCCACCAAACAGCACTTGAACAGCCACTTAAAACAGCCCCAAAATCTCTTCATATTCTTAATTAAATGAGGGAAATGATAAGCCAACAGACACCACATAGCAATCCCCAAAAACAGTCCAAAAACTGTCCAGAAGCAGTCCAAAAACTGCAGCAAATGGAAGGCCAATAGCCACATAACACTAGTTCCCAAATGGCACAACAAACAGAGAAGAAAAGCCTTGGGAACCAAGCAGCAAAGCCGCAGGAACCAAGGGGAAAGGTACGGGAAACATCCAACCAGCACAGGATACCAAAAGCCAACCGTGGGAACTAAGGGGCCATGGCACGGGAAAGCTTCTAGCACAGAAAACCACAAGCTAGCCACGGGAATCCAAGGGACAAAGGAACGAAAAACAACCAGTCAGCACAGGAAACGAATAGACAATGGGAAGGAGAAGAGGTACTAGTGGAGAAATCAAAGAGATATAAGAAGAAACCAAAAAGTCATAAATAAAGGCAAGGGAAGAAACCTAAGAGCCACAAGGAGGAGGGGATGAATCTAATTAATCTTCAATTTATGAGCTTAAAAGGCTCTCTATTAGATATTAATGAGCTGAAAAAGAAGAAGAGGCTCATTAATGAGCTGGCTCAAGTAGAACTTACAAAAAATTTCAACTCAACTTGATTTGAACCCCCCCCCCCCCGGCGCCTACATCAAATTTGAGGGTGATCTATCAATGGATGATGGATAAGATTTTTAAGGACTAGAATGAGAGGAATACTGAGGTCTATGTTGATGATCTCCTATTAAAAAGCAAGTCACCCAACTAGCACATTCATGATCTGATGGAAACATTTGCCACTCTGAAAAAATATAACATGAGGCTCAATTCTTTGAAGTGCACCTTCAGAGCGGCATCCGACAAATTCATGGAAATTCTTTTTACACCAGAAGGCGTCAAGGTCAACCTCGACAAGGTGAGAGTCATACTTGAAATAACCAAAAAGGTATAACAACTTACTGGGCGAGTCACTATGCTCAATAGCTTCATCTCTAGGCTCAGCGAGAGGAGCTTGCCTATCTTCAAAGTCCTCAGAAGTGCGAAGTTCTCTTGGGGCGAGGACTTTAAAGCTGCTTTCCAACAGTTGAAGCTCCTTTTGACCTCGTTCCCCTTCTTCAAAGCATGAAACGAGGAAAGAACTTACTGTTGTCTTCCATGTAATTTCCATTCTCGTTAGAGAAGAAGAGAGTAAACAATGGTTAGTCTGCCATGCATGCAAAATGCTCAGAAGTGCGGAACAATGGTACCAAATCATGAAAAAATTCGCATAGGCACTAGTATGCTCGGCAAGAAGGTTGCGACCTTACTTCTAGGTCCATCCATTCAAGTGGTGGTCAATCACCCTCCATAGCTATCCTAGTTAAGCCAGATCACTCTGGCAAGTTGCTCAAATGGTCAGTAGAACTCAATGAATTTCATATTTCCTATTCACGGAGAATGACCATCAAAGCCCATGCACTTGTTGATTTCCTTGCCGACTTCAATTGTTTAGGCGCTAGTTGGAGGAGGCGATCTCACATCAGCATTGGACATTATATGTTTTCCGACACCTCATGCGAGTAGAGAGTTATTGCGGGCATGATTCTAAGAAACCATGTAGTTATCACCATTTATAGTGCTGCAAGCATAGAATTCAATGCTATTAATAATGAAGCCGAATACGAGGCTTTACTTGCCTATCTATGACTTGCTTGTGGGGCCAACCAAGTTGGAAGTATATTCAACTCATAGCTAATGGTCAATCAAGTTAGTGAAGAGTATGAAGTGAGGGACAAGCTACTATCGAAATATCTGTTCAAAGTGAAGGTGGAGATCGACAAATTTGAATAATTCAAAATCTCCCAAATTCCTAGAGACCAAAACAAACTTGTCAACCTTCTCTCCAAGCACGAAAATCTAGACGGCAACTAGCAGTCAAAATCATGAGATTGACCATCAAAGAAAAAGTGATCATGCAGATCAGAGGAAGTCTACGATGAGTTGGGTCAACCACTACATTGAATATTTGAAGATCGGAGCAATCAACACTAAATTCGACGACCTAATGAGATTCAAAATAAAAGCGGCAAACTACTTAATTTTGGGCGATGAATTGTTCAAAGGATCGAAGACCTTGCTCAATTTGAGGTGCGTGCGAAGAAAATAGAAAGAGGCAGTACTGAAGGAGATTCACTTGAGTAAGTGCACCAACCTCTAGACAAAAGACACTGCCCTAACGAGTTCTCAAGAAAATTTTTTTGGTTGACTTTTTTGAAGAATACATAGGAGTTCTTGAAGAAATGCTTGAAATGTCAACTGTTCACCTCTATGCAATCCATCCCTCGCACAAGCTGCACTTCATCAACAGTTTATGACCATACGTCATTTGGGGAATAGAGACATGCTAGGACCATTCCCTTCATCTAGGGGATAAAAAAGATTCATCCAGGTTGACTACTTCATAAAGTTGATAGAGGCCAAAGCACTCTCCCGAACAACCTCTATTATTATGAAGAACTTTATTTTGTTGGGCATCATCCTTCGGCATGGTGTCTCCTTCACCATCATCATCAATTACGGCCACAGTTCACTGACTAAAGTCTAAAGGAGTTCTACAACTCGTAGGGGATCTGTTTCAAGTTCACCTCAGCCCATCACCTCAGATTAATGGTCAAGAGGCCGCAACAAGCAAATTTTAAACTTTCTCAAAAGGTGGAAGGTGCCAAAGGCAAGTGGGTGAACATACCCCTCAGTAATTTGGCCATAAGGACAACTCCTTTTTCGACAATTGGGCATGTGTCCTTCTAACTCTCCCATGGCACCGAGTCACTTCTTCCAGTCGAGCTCAAACTACAAAGCCAACGTTTAGTCGCTGCTATCAATAAGGAAGGTGTTAAGTTCAATGAATGGGTGGCGACCAACTAAGAAGAGTTGTAGACGACAATTGACCATTTGAAGGAACTCAGAGTAGAGGGTGAACTTAGGCAGGAAGTAATGAAGAGAAGGATGGCAAAGTACTACAACTTGCATATTAAACTAAAAGCTTTCCGATCCGTGGACCTTGTCACGAAGACGGCAGACATAACCATTCATCACTTGGCACTCAACAAGCTAACAAGCACATGAGAAGGCCCCTATATCATTAATGTAGAACTCAGCTCAGGCATGTATCAAGTGCAAATACACAATGAAAGGGAACTACTGTGAACATAGAGCACTGATGACCTCGAGATATTCTATCCATGAAAGGGAAACCCCCACACTTTTATTACTAGTATTCTTTCAAGAAAAATAATCAAATATTCTCCCTCTATTTTTATTTTTTTTTTATTAAGCATAAGCGAGTCCTTCATGAATAAAATAAGTATATTTATAGAAAAGCTTAAAAAAAAACTCTTAGGGACTCTTACTCTCTCAAGACATATATATAAGGACTTGGCCATGCTGGGCAGTTGTCCAATGCTTTAGAAACTCAAGACACCCGGGCTGACTGTGCAGGTGACTTACCTCCTACTTGGGCTAGCTCCTAGTAAATTTCTAAGAAAGAAATTTAATAAGTCTTAGATAGGGCTAAAAACAAACCGAGCTGAGCCGAGCTTCGACATGCTCGAGATCAAGCTCATTTGTCAAGATCGTGATTGAGCTCAACTCAATAAGATTCAAGCTTCTTTGATACATGTTTAAGCTCGAGCTCATTTAAAAATCCCCCTGTTCAAGCTCAGCTCGTTTTTAGGTTTGTGCTCGATTCATTTTAAGCTTATCGAGCCTATTAACGAGCGTCTCATTAAACGAGCTGAGCTTATTAACAGGTTGCTTGTTTAACAAAACTTTTTTATTTTTTATTTTATTTTTTTTTATGAATCAAGCAACTTGAGACCCGTCCGCTTGTATAAGTGTGCCTGTCTACTGGCCCGACCCATCCCGTCCCATTTGCCCGGTTCTAGACAAACTCCCACTATGTTTCGTTATATAGTGCAATATCATATTGCTTTTCATGGTGTGCGACTAATTGACTAAATTAATTATTTTTTCCTTGATGCATAAGCAGGAAGAGAGTTGAGGCGAGAGCGGGAGCTGAGGCAGATGCGGATATCGGTAGAGAGCAGTAATTTAAAATTAAATTATTAAATATTTAAATTAGTAAAATTAATTTAATAATATTTATTTTTAAAACTCTAATCGAGCTTTTTAATGAGCTTGTTCACGAGCTTTAAACGATACTATTTGTGAACATAAACGAACCGAACGCCAAGTTGTTCAAGCTTGTTTATTTAGCTATCTAGTATTTATCAAAAGTGTTTAAGTTTGTTCATTTATTTTATCAAACAAACATGAACGAGCTCTTATCGAGTCACAAGTCACGAGCAGCTCGTTGAACGCTCGGTTTATATGCTGCCCTAGTCTTAGATATGTGACTTCACAATAATCAATGGCGACCGACTGCGGTTGGAATCGGCTGAATTTCCACCCAGGCTTATGCTAAAAAGAGAGTCAAGCTACATCATGTAGGAGAGTCAAGGTCCCAAGCACTTAAGACTTGCAGGAGCCCTAAACCCCCAAGCGAAGGAAAGTTGCCGTTCAAGAAGCTTTGTTCCTTATTCCTTTACAAGTAAATAAGGCGAGTCACATTTCAATGTAAAAAGTTATTCTAGGAAGCTCGCCTATGTTAAGAAAGGAAAATAAAAAAGAAATGTATGAAAATAGTAACAATAAAACAAAAATGTACATACAAACTCATTTGCCTCTTCATTGGCACCTTCACTAAACAAACTCTCCATCGAACTTTTTTATCAAACTTCCTAGCCACTATAGGCTGACTCCCTCCTTTGCAACAAGATCTGCAATAAGTAGCATGTGAGTCCCTTGTAGTTGACTATCTTAAGTGTTCCGACAGTCTAGGTGACGACGAGTATCCTAGCAATTAGCCTTATACTCCCCTCTTTTGCTACAAGATCTGCGAATGAGCAGCTCACTAGTCTCTTATTGTCGGCGAGTCTTGGTGATTACTCCTACAAAGACCAAGAGTGGCTTAAGGTGAAGCCCACCAAAGGCGACTTTGCATATAAGAGACAAGCTTAGCTTCTTTCGAGTCACAACCAACTTGCACATTTTATAAAAAGTTTCAACTAAATTTTGATGAGATGAAAATTTGGTTAAATCATAAAGGATGGTAAGCCTACTCACCAATTGTCAAGTGATCTCGATAAAAACCTACGCCGTGCTTTAGCACACAACCCAGTTGGTTTAGATTCATTTGGTCGCTTCCATATTAAACTATTTTTGCCTGTTATCTCCAATGAATCAGGTACAAAACAAGTCAAAAGACAACATATTCAACTATACTCAATCATGAGTTCGACAAGACAGCTCAGGTTTGTCTAAACTTGCTCATGCTAAAAGCCCCTAACTAAGATACTTATTGAATAGCTTCATACTATTTGCTTCATCGAGTAAAAAACATAGTGATTATTCTTAGTTGTCGAGTGACTTCTCTTTAGAGTTATATTTTAAATTCGGTCACTCGCCATGAGCGAGTGCCCATATTATTTTTATTTTTAGTTCCCCTGCTTACTCTCAGTTCCCCTATAATACTAACTTGCTTTTTAATTCACAATGAAAGCTTACTATAGGCGAGCACCTTCATTCTAACCTATTGAGGAGCAAGTGCTCATAATTTTATGTAAGTATACAAGAGAATGAGTCCAATACATAGAAAAAATAAAATAAAAAAACCAGTGAGTAAAATTTTTTTTATTTCATTCATGGTTACAATTATATTTACATCATGCCACTCTGCCCAAAAATGAAAAATAAAAATATAGAAAAAGTCCAAAATTTCATTCAATGGTTGAGTATGACTCACTTATGATTCGCACTCACATTATCACTTTTCTCGCTGTTGCTAAATTTTTCAAAGAATCATTTATGATTTTTTGAACTTTGGAGCGACCTCACCTCTGGCTGCAAGTTTCCTCAGGCAAATTCGATCCAGGCGCGATGGAGCCCACCTAGGATCTATTCATATTTCCTGCCAGTCATAAAATGCTCGACCTCTTTCACCTCGACAACTTACTTGACAACCTTCACCTTTACCCATTTCTTCGCCTCCATGGTTGAGAACGCATGAGTATTCACCGTCTCTAATTTGAATCTATGTTGATCCTTAGCCTTGGCGAGCTCATCCTCCAACTTGCTCATATTCTTCGCGACTTCTTGCTTCTATGTTCGCTCATCCTCTAAGTAGCACTTGCTTCCTTGTAAATCCAGTTCAAAGATTCAAACCTTCCTTCTTGATGAATCTAGCAGAAAACAAGGAACAAAATTGTTAGCCATGTTTGGCCCGATGAGTTCATCATGGAGAAACTAATCTCCTCCGGAGTGACCTTCCTTAGGTGTGAGTCAAGGCCCTTATTAAATTAAAAAAAAAAAACTTAGCCTTTGTTGTAGAACATTGCAACTTTTTTCCCCTTGTCTTTTCCTCCTTCCTTGTTGTCCTCCAATGAGCTCATCTCGTCCTTGCGCGATGAGTCAGTAGTTGATTCCTTAGAGGATTTAGAGCGCTTGGCAATCTTCTTGCCCTTGCCGGCCACGGTGGTGGCACAACCCCGCTTCATAGCTCTTGTATGAGCCATAGCTTCATCAATTGTGAAACCTTCATGGGGGTAGCTTGCTTCTCTTGGGGCATCTATGATCACTTGGTGACCATCATCCTTGAGATAGCTCCCCTAGCATCTTTCTTCATCTTCTTGGGAGATTGCTCCTCCTTGCTGCAGCCTCGACATGTCCTTCAATAGATGTTGCTCGCTTCTTCTTCTCCTCCACGGTTAGGGTGGGGACTGCCTTCTTTTTCTTCATGAACACGGCTGGATGGGTTGGCACCGTCCAAGTGATAACGCTCTAGATGACGAAGCAACTCACACTTCAGCCGTCATGAAGGCGACTACATCCATCAGCTGACCCACCTTCTTCTTCAAATTGGAGACATTCCCAAGGGCCGCCTCTTCCTATTGGGTGATGGGCTTGCCAACACCATGGAGATTCATCATTTTCTCCAGGGTTGTCAGCCTTCCAGTGACTTCCTCCAATGAGACAGACTCGGGAGAGGAAAGAGGTTGACAAACTGAGCCAAGAAGAGCAATGTTCTGGGCGCCTATGTGGCCTTAGAAGCTCATTTGAATATCAAGACAAATCAAAATCTAGCTCCAAAACCAAGCCCCCCCCCCCCCCCCCTCCCCCTCCTCCCTTGTAGAGAGTCGGGCCCTATTTATAGCTTTTAAGAGAATATAACCAAAATCCTTAAGTCTACATCAGATTGCTCATATTGATTCATTTAATCATGTAACATTTACTTAGTATTTAAGTGTCTTAAAGATGCCATAATTAAGCGATCTTGGGCTTGTTGGATTCGGCACACTCGATTTGACTATAAACATGCCAAAATTGAATAACATTTATTCATCCAAATAATGTTTTGAAGTTTTCAAACATTTTAGGCCCTTCATTTGGGATTATTTAGGCTTGAATTATACCACTTTTGGTGTCGTTGGGTTCATCTTGTCGGGATGTTTAGTTTGACTATAAGTTTTCTAAAATTGGAGTTCATATAATGCTGAAATTTAATTTTGGAACTTTTCAATCCAAATATATGTCAAGATTGGTGCCAAATCAAGGTGGTTTTTGATGACCCATCAATCCTATTTCTCTGGGAGGTTGGATTAGGAGGGAAGAAGGTAGTTTGGCATCAAGGTTTGTACATGCCTAATCCCAACTGAATCTTGAACCAAACATCCTAGGCCCCATAGTTATACTTCTGGTGAATTATCACATCGAATTAGTGGCCCGTTTGGTGGTGTTTTGTCTGATATCTTTGATTCACTGCAGGTGTGTAATATGAAAATCTGAATTTGCTTTCTTATGGACATTTCATTGTTGCGCACCACTTGTGTTATGCTGGTTTTAGTAGATTATTGAATTAGTTGTTAGAAATTGGCTGTAGAAATGAAAGTTAATGAACAATTCCAATTCATTAACCTGCTATCTAGCCCTCCGTGAATTGGAGTGACGCTAACAGTTGCCGATGTATATAGGCTGGCTTCTGAATTATTTTCTTACGTTTGAACAGTTAAAACTGATAACATGGATTGTGGTTAAGTCTCTTATTTTTTCCTACTATTATTTAACATCCAAAGTTCTTATTCTGATTTTGACATTTGCAGGGAAACTTTAGGATTCAGGAAGATATTAGACATAGAGAAGTGTACCAATCTCTAACTGAATCTGAAGAAAAGCTTCAATTTTTTGCTGCTCGACAAATAGCATGCAGATTGCTTGGAAGTAGGGGATATCTTTGCCAGAAGGTATAAATTATGTGATCATATTAGCCTACTTATTTTGCGCTGGTAAAACTTCCCCTGCACCCTCACTCTCCCTCCCGAACACACCTATCCTCACACAGACGTACGTACACACCATATCTTTTCTTACTTGGATACAACTTTCACACTGCAGTTCCCCTGAAAGATTTTCATGCATGATACTGAAATATTTTGTCGGTTGCACCCATTTTACCTACGTACCATGAATTTATTCCTTAGATCTGCACTCTTTGAATTTTGTTGTAGTTGACTTACTGCTGGAATAACATTGTTCATTAGTGCTGTTTGTATATCCTATGCTATGGTTAATTTGCAGAATATCATTAGCTTTCAACTGTAACGGCTTACAAAATGGGATCAATGCAAACATTTAACGCCATTTGTATCTCCTACACAATCTGCTTGTCACCAATTTAGTTATTTTCTTTTGTTAAATACAGTGTTGTAGATCTTCGTAAGCAATCCATAAATCGCCTGATCAAATACATTGATAATCAATAAGGACTGATACGACTTCATGAGAAATTCACTAAAACAAATTGAATCCACCTCTTGTATTTCTAGATTGATTGTCTCGATGCATTTGGATGCTAAAAGAGTCTAATCAGGTTCTCTCATATTTATCAAGTTACGAATAAGAAAGAAAATTATTTTTACATGCAAGGCAGTGGTTTTGTGAGTAATGTGCGCATGCACACATATTTTCAAAATATAATTATTGAAAACTTGTTCGAATTCCTCCCAAGTATTTAGGTCCTCTACCCTATCATTGAATTTTTTCAAATGTTGTCCCCTCCACCATCGTTCTGCCTCATCTTCCAAAATAAAAATTGCGAGGGATACAAGTACATCTCATTCCATTAAATTTTTTCTCAATCCTTACAATCCAATCTTCAGTAGTTTTGGCATCTACTCCTTGAAATAAAGGTGGTTGTAAACTCTAAAAGAGTTTTAAATGCTTATCCACTTCAGCACTAATGAGAGCACCTGTCTCTGCACTTGCATTACTACCAGGAGTTGTAGGAGTGACTGGTGTAACTACAGATGGAACACTAGGTGTTGCAAATCCCACTAGAGACTACATCCTTTCCATCATTTACATCGTCATGCTCATCATCTGCATTTGTATTATATTCCCTGACATACACTAGTAGGGCCAGGGACTGTTGGTATATTGTCAACTCTAGGTGTACTACCTTCTACTTGTGTAATATTTTCAGAACTATCATTTATTCTATCCTGTTGAGATGACTAACCACTAGTCCCTTCAGGTACCCTTTCAGCCATTATATTTGCAATACATTACATCATGAATTATGTATTTATATAATCATGCACACATATTATTATGTTACTTTTATATGCTTCTTTCAAGCAGCATCGAAAGTTAGACTTATTACTAATGTAGAAACACAACACTCTCCCAGGCTCTGTAATAATTCAGTCAAATTCATTTCTCTTCTCTTAAACAACTAATTTTGCTTTAGCTTCCATAGTTAAATCATCAGAATCTTAATTTCTTTGCTCTGATACCACTTTTGTAATATTCCATGATACTCCTTACCAGTAACGTAAAGTGTCATTGAACTAAACATAACATTCATTCTCTACATATAATATTTCTCATTATTTGCATACTTGTATAAAAACATCCACTGACCAATACATTTAATTAATAAATAGAAGCATCTAAATAGTCTCAATTTCATCGCACAAATACTTACAGAGCTATTAAGAAAATCATAACGCAATATCATATTTAAACAGTTTACATATCTCACAAGAAGACATCACAAATATTGCTAAACATACAACCTAAATGCTCCATATTTGCCTAATCAGTTTTAACTTTCTCCATGCCCTTCATTGTAAAAACAACCAATATAAAACTGTGATGAGCTATGAGGCTTAATAAATTATGCAATTTAAATATAAAATTAAATGCACGTAGAGAAATAACATAATTGAATCAACTCAAAGCATTTGCAAAATAACATAAAAATTATATTTAAGATCATTCTTTAATTCATTTGAAGTCTGTACAGAATATCATAATTAGTCTTCTACGAATTTGGCTATCCTTTTCATATAATTAACCTTCATAATAATTTTCATTGGAGCTCACGTAAACTTGACATTATGTCATTGAACAAGATAGAAGTCTCTTTTATCTCTTTAGGGGTCATTTTTGCCCCACTTGCAATACATGTATCATATCATTTTATAGGTAATATTTTCTAATTTTGATATTCAATACACTTCAAATATTTGTAATTCATACATGTTTTATATTGTTGCATACTTTCATAACATTCTACCTATTATATTGTTTGCATAAAAGAATTTGTATGCAGTACGTAAAGAATTGAAATTCTTTCCAAAACCTTACCAACTAAGAAATGTGTTAAACAATCATATTACATCTTCTTTTAATATTGAATCATTCAAATTTGCATGTGATTGCTGGTATATAAATACTTGGCTATTATGAACATGCATTAATAAAATCATTCCATTTAATAACTATTTTCCTAAATTTCCCTTAAATACTATTGTACTTGTCTACAAAAATAACATATACGTTTTAATTAAAACTTGCATTACTTACATCTTTGATGAGTTGCCCTTTAGATCCTCCACCTTGTACTCTTCGTCGTTTGTAAATTACCTACAAATCAGCTCTCCGATTCTATAATTTCCACAATTTATTATTCAAATAAATTGAATAAAATAGCTTTATACTAATATAAACTTTTACATCGTAATCTTTTTTCTGCATTTACCTGATGAATCCTAAAATACAGTTGGTATATTTGCTTTAGAAACTTTTACAAACTCTTTTTTAAAAAAAAATCTAAAAGACAACTATAAACATTATCATACAAACAAATTGCTTACCTCTTTCTTTTTCCTTCTTCCCTAAACTTTCCTTCTTATTCTTCCTTCACTGTTTCTTGCTCCCACACAGTTACTGTTCTCTCAAATCAATTGCTCACTCATAGCAATTATCTTCTCACAGCAATTGCTCTCTTACACAGTCACTCTCACTCCCTCCCCGAACTCCACTAGCCGCTGCTAACTGCACTGCCGAGCACTTCCAGCACCATGCCGATCCTTCACCCTTCCAGCACTGCACTGTGCCGTGCTTTCCTTTCATTGTACCGTGAATTGCTACAGTTCCACACCCTCAATTCCTTCAGCTTATCACGTGTTTCCCTCGAACAATGCTTCCCGATTCTTCTATATATCTCCTTCCTGAAAATAAACGGTCCACTCGCATAACTGTCACGTTATTCTTCACTGCCATCGCAGGCATCTCTTCAGAAATAAGAAAAATACTAAAATTACTTTCATATATTATCTACTGTTAAGTAAATTATTTACTTAAAGTAAATACTAATATTTACTTAATTCTTGTACTAATAGTAATTACTGTTAATACTAACTTAATAGTAATTTTTCATTAAGCTTTAGAATAAGCTTTACAATATATTTACTTAATTTAGTGAAAATTTTTGGGTCTTAAACTTAACATCCACTATGCCTTTTAAAAGATCAACCTGAAATCACTTTAATATATAAGTAGTGTCGGTTGGGGATTTTCAACGCCCACAAATGTCTATGCTAGATTCTTCTAGTTTCTCTTGTATTATCTAAACTTCATGCTAGACATCATCAATGAGCAAAATGACCTCTGCATTATGTGAGATTATGCAGTATGCTTTTGTGTTATTTTATTTCTTTTTATCACAATTCAATGCCCCTTAGCCTACACATCGGAACTAGCAGCAAAGCGATCAACTTGTTTTTATACAGGGCATTGGTATTGTGTACAAACTTTGACATGTTTACCTCCTTTTTCATTTGCAATATTTTCTTTATGTGCATTTGCTAGATTCTCCTACCCAAAAAAAGAACGTGAAACTTGATATGGTTGTTTTCATTTAATTACAGAAATAGAAACCATTTTTTTTCATGGCCGAGTATCTTATGGTGTACATAAGGAGCATTGTTATTTAATTTTGCAGTGTTGGATTGCTATGGAAGACTGCATGTGTTCAATGCTCGTGCCATGCATTCCATGTATGAAAATAAGATTTTGGGTGTATATGCATCCGAAGGTTTGCTGCACTGAATTGCTTTTGCTCTACTATTTTGTGCTTTATTGTATGATTTTCCAAATATTTTTTAATACTTATTATCATACTTTCAGGATTTCTTGCGGCAAAATAACACTGGAAAGTTACTGTGGCAACTTTTCGGAGTTCAGGCTGCATCACTTTGTCTCTTTGGCATTCACGAACATGAAGAAATCATGTGGGATGCATTCAGAGCCGCAGGTTTTATCTATATGCGTTTCGTTTGATGAAATACTACTAGTAGTTTCATTGGGGTGTTGATAGTGTTTTTCCATTACATTTTAAATTCAGCATTGCATCATGGAAAAACAAGATCAAAGTTAGAAGAGAAACTCACTTTGGATTAGGTTAATTCTAGCCCAAACTAAGGGCTTATCTGTCAGTAATGGTTGCTGAAGTCTGTTTATTCACTTATTCGTGGTTCCCAAATCAAGAATGTCCTTTCCATTGAGCCAAGCTCCACCTCCTCTGGTTGGGTGCTAATTATGGAAGGGTGAGATGAAAGAGTAATTTAGCTAATTTTAGGGTATGAAGATGGGTGGCCGGAGGCTAGTGAAGATGTGGAGCTGAAGAAAAGGGAGTTTAACTAGGAAGAAGAGTAATGGCTGTCTCACACAACTCTCTGAAAATCTGAGGATGAAAGGTAGCATTACACAACCAATGAGATCAGTAGAGGGCACGACCAATGAGATCAGTAGAGGGCATATAGTCAATTCATTATATCCAAAATTAGATATATGGGCTATTTATAAGAGTAACATGAACTAAATAATGTCAACCCTTAAGCTTAAAATAAATTCTATCTACTACTAAGAAGGTCAATATTCATAACTAAAATTGTGAACTTCCAATCTACCAAGACATGTAATTGGACTTAGATGTTGACAATGAATTGCTGGATGGCCTTCTTCAGCTCTTCTTTGTTGAGGTCTCATTTGGTGGTGTTTACTTCGTATTTTTCAAGAAGACTAGGGAAATGCAAAGGTCTTCATGTTTCATCTGATTATGGATGATCTCGTCAACGAATATTTAGCATTGAACACAAAAATGTCTATAATTTCTTCAGTCACAATCTGATTTATCTCTTATTAGCTGGGAACTGATGGATGGACTTCCATAAGAATAGTTGAATCAACTACTCTAAATAAGAATACACTTACGGGAAATACTCCATGCTTGAATATTCCATGATATGACAGTAAATATTTCACTTTGAAAGTAGGATTACTATGCATGTTGGATTAAAAATCAAGTACACTGTCATTAGGTTTTTGCTCTCTAATCATTTTATAAGGTCTAAAACCTCGGGCATGTAACTTCTTGTTGCTATTTCGTATGATGCGTGTGGGAAGAATACAACTTAAAAGATAATCACCTTTAGTATACTACTGAAAGTGCGTATGAGCATCTGCTAAGGTCTTATGATCTTCAGAATGCTTCATATATTTTTATCTTCGCCTTGCCATTTATTTTAAGAAAATGCTCAACAAATGAAGCTACAGAATTTCAGTGTAGCATGCATGGATACACTAATGAGATCTATTGCCCTTTTGTGGTTAAATTCTTGCACAATTTCAGATGGAATTTTGCTTGCAGTCTTATTAATAGAGCAATTAAAAGAAAATTCAACAATAAGAAGGATTTTATCAAAATGTTTAGCGATCATGATGCATTGGCCAGTTTTTGAAAAACTGAGTCAAGTTGAAACTAAAAAATGAGATATCTTAGGGAATTAGCAAATACCATAATAAAATCATGCTATCTAATAGTTCCTAGTAATTCTAAAGCAAAATCTATACTTATATTGCCAAAGAGCACATAAGCAAGTAAGGTGTGTATAATATAATATATTTTTTTGATTGCTCTATAAAACTGCAAACTTGGCATCTTCTCGTTCCAATGCAAACTGAACAACAAATGGACAGTTTTGTAGCGTCCTACATGACTTACAACTCAACTATCTTTCAACTCTTAGATAAGAAAATCTTGTGAATAGGCACGAGAATATGCTTCCTACATCATCTAAAGAAGGATCTCTATTTAATGTGATTGTTATCATCATTTCCGTGGTTTTTATCCTTGAATTTATTTTAAATGAGATAAAACTCATGCCCCAATAGATTCTCCTATAACTCACTCAAAATCTAAGAATAATCACTCTCATAGAGTTCATTAAAATATTTACCTTGTTCAAATCATCTAAGCATTTTTTAACTCTAGAATGATGTTGCAAAGAGTGTTCTCTTATTGGTAAGCAATCAACTTGCTATGCGTTGAATGAAGTTTCTTCTATGATTGCTCATACTTAAGTGGTTAAAGATGAAAATATAAGACAACTTCTTGTTAGAGTCACTTAGGAATTAGATCTAATAAGTTATAAATAAAATTGCTTTTGATCCCCATTTGTGCACCAGATCACGGAAAGATTAAAGAGATTATACTTGTTGATTTCTCAATTAAAAGAGCCAACAGTGGTCATTCTCAAACCACACTATTGTCATGGAAGAGGATATCTCTCTGAAGTCATAGAGCACGATCAAATTAATAATCATACACCATGGAAGGAGATGAAGGCCCCAAAACTCAGTACATTTTATTGAAATTTTGATCATAGTTGATAAGGATGAGTTTGAATTTTTAAAATTGTTTGCACAAGCTTGCTTTTTAAATTTTTACACCAGGATTAATTAATTCCTGCTGGAATTATTGTTTGTTCTTGTAAATAAGATTCTTTACTATATTGAGTTTGTTTAGGAAGTCTATTAGAGTAAACTCTACTATAATTGCCAATTTAAAGGATTGAAAATTTTTTAAAAATCAATTTTAAATCACATAACAATTTCTCTCATTTTTAATCTTCCTTTTTCTATAGTTTCAATAACCCACAAAGGCTTGGGCCCTTGGTAGTATGGAAAAATCGACGTAAAAAACTCCCATCTTGTTGTTTGCTATCAAGTTTGTATCTGAGCAATGAACCTAGGTACATGATACAAACAAAGATGATATATTAACATGGAAAAGTTGCTTCTTGTTTTGGATATGCACTGAAAGTTAAAAAATGAGAAGTGAACAAAGAGAAAGAGGAGAAAGCCAAATAATGGCTAACAATATGTTGACCTCTGTTCTATCAAGAAGAAAAACAAAAAAAAATTATACAAAATACCTGTTCAAATCCAGTCACCCTCCTCAATAGTTTGTCGAGGTGAACAAATTGAAATGTACTTCGGCTCACAAAGAGCTAATGCCTAGTCGAAAATATTAGTATGAACCATTCTCAAACAATCTCCTACCAATAAGGACGTGGTACGTATCCTCTAACCGGCGGTTTTGCCACCAAATGACACCACAGGATAAACGGTTATGACCCGAGGCCCTCTGAATCGAGTGGTTTTGCCGCGAAATGGCACCACGAGATACTGATTATACCCAGAGCCAATACGTTCATTAGTGACATTAAATACTTGAGATATGAATTAATAGGATATGATCGATAGGGTATAAAGCTTTCTGTTAGCTAAGGTGGATTCAAATTTGTCTCCTTAGATAAACATTCAACCCAGATCAACAAGGTACCCTTGGACGAAGCAACCCATGGCTACTGACAAGGATCCTTCTGTCAGGTTGGGTCGACAACCTCCTTTGACTAAGTAGACCAGGGACCACGATGGCTCGGGATGACGGAACTATGGGATCTTGATCGAGCCCATCATCCATTCCCCCACCATCCGCTTTAAGTGCAAGATGGTAAAAATTTTAATTTTAAATATCAAATTTTCCAACATCCCAAGCCCATGCTGTTACTATACGTCTGCTACTACGTATGTATGAATACAATGTATCTGATTGATGATTAGCCTTAATCGAAAGTTCTCTCTCGTTATCAGGAGAAGTAATTAACTATAGGGGATTGCGCCTATAGGAAACCAGAACTCAGATCATAAAGTATATTGGAGAATTTTTGTTATCCTCAAATGAATTGCATACTTTATGATTGAGTACGACATAAGAATTATGATATATTACCCCGAAGGGTAAAAATGTCATTTCCTTATGGACTCAATGATAAATTTACAATTTCAAACAGAGATTCCCCCATTCAATGTTTGGTTGAATGGAGTTTATTTACTTCTTGGGTACAGACATCTCATAGGAACAAGCCCCTATGGTTAATTACATTTCAAGCTTTGGTGCTTAAATTTTTTTTATTAAACTAGTGATTTTCTTGTCTTTTGAAAGTCATTTTAGACATTAGCTAAATTTGATTTTCTTTTAAGAGTCCATGAAAGTCTTGTTTAAAGGGTTTTGGCATTTAGGAAATTAAAGGAAAAAAGGGATCAACTTAGAATTAGATTTTGAAATGAGAGCAAGGGAGGTGAAGTAGGAGCACTTGATTTTGAAAAATCTCAGAGGTGCTTTGACTATCCTATATTGGGCTTTACTTTTTTAGGAATTTAATTTTTTTTAAGTTGATATTTTTATTAGAAGTTTGTGGCTTATATTCCAACAAAACATGTTGGAGGAACTGCCTGAAAGGTGAGGGCTTATATGGTGATTGTAATCAACCATCGTCTCGGATCCTAAAACTAAGGTGAGGACTACTGATAGGTAGTGCTCGAACCTAAGTCTAACGGAATGCAAAAGAGACTTATGAGCTATACCTCACATGAGGTATAGCCTGCCCGACCTCTTGATTTATTGTCTTGCCTGGAAGGACTACCAGCTAAACCCTCCTAATCGTTTTTAAAATCATGTACTCTGGTCTTAAAACATATGAAGAGTGGGAAGACTGTTTTTGTTTAAGAAGTAGGGCTTACAACTTAACTTTGAGGCCTAGATGCCTATGTATGAAGGTATGCATATTCCGACTCATAAAGAAGATAGATTTTTATTACGTAGTTCTTAAGTGAAGACTTTCTATATGAGACATCTTTGGGGGCTATGAATGATTATTTTAAATTTGAAAAACTTGGCTCCTTGAAAGGGAGCCATGCAAGTTTTTTTGTTAGAAAATCATATGGCCTAAATCAATTTTTAGATTGATTATATTTTAATGAATAGAAAGTTTATTTTATTCTAAGAGTCTACCGCATTAAAGTCTAGGCCACACCCAAACAAACAAAAGAAGAAACCTAGGAAAAAAGCATATTTTTCTATTGCGTAATCAGGTAAAGAATTAAAACATGCTTGTAATTCATCCAAAATAGAAGTACAAGTAATGTCCCAATTATTACAAACAGTTTTGACAGCTGAGTTGCTTGCCATTATACAATCAATTTAAATTTACAGACTCTACTTGTGGGGGCCAGAGACTAGTTGGCGATCAGGGTGATTAACCTTTGGTCTGCCATAGACCTCAGGTGGCAGTACTGAGTAATCAACCAGAACAATCTGCTCACTAACTGCTCTCTCCTGATGAGACCCAGAACCATACCCATCTGTCAAAGCTGACACAACTGGCTGCCTAGAAAATTTACGCCTATCTCTCTAAGTTGGTTGTACAATCAGCCAGTAATCCTCAGGATCTCTATCCTCTTTCAGAAGTAACTTAGCAAAATCTTTGATGATTGTATTTTTCACAGCCTTAATCATTTCCTCTTTTGTATTATAAAGTCGATTAGCTACCCTTTGAAAAATCCTCCTTATATCATTCTCTCACTTCTTTTTTCTCTCCTTAGGAGTACTTTCAGAAATTTTAAGTGGGGGCCTAGGGAGTGATCCAACTATCTTTCTAACATCTTTCTCACCCCTAGACATAGAAAGAGGATAGAACCTACTCCCCTCAGCAAGAGGAGAGAGGTCCATCATCTCAGCATCCAACTTAGCTTTCTCTTGCTTCTCCATCATCTTTTTAAATCTCCTATATTTATTTCTTTTTGAGATTTAGTTAAAACATAGGTAGAATTGCCCCCTTCTTCATACTGACTGTACTAAAAAGGACCCTTAGACTCTGGAACATTCGGGACAACTACTAAAGGCTGAACTGACTCATGTACCTTCTCAACAAATTCCTTTTTTGGCAACAGTGGAGTCAATGCTGTCTGTCTCACATCTGACTTCAGAACCTTAGGGAAGGTCAACCTATTGAAAATAGAAGGTCGAGAGGCTAAAACATTTGGAGACAACTCAGCCACCCTCTTCCTACTACTATGAGTAGGTGACATCTCCGTAGCAGGCAAGTTTATTTCCAAAACCTTCTTTTCAGATGAAGGTTGATTTTCCAAGGCTCTTGCCTCAGAAGGTGTAGGACCTTGGAAAATAACCTCCATGTCCTCAAATCCTTGCCCAAACTTGATAATGTCCCCAGGAGCAAAGCAGGACTGATCAAAAGACAACTACAAGTGATCACCAAATTTGAAAACTAGTTTTTCTTCCATTTCTGACTCACTGAATCCTCAGATAACTGAATCTCAAAAGTTTTTCTGAAATTCAAAATTCCTTATATCAATCTGTTTGCTATATTTCTTTGAATCCAATCAACACACCATCAACTAATCATTGCACTTTTTCTGCGTTTTCTGAACACTGACTTGAATCACTGGCCACCCATAATTGTGACCCGGATTTTAATGAACAATGAATGAATTTAATAGATTTTAGAATTCCACACCATTTGATATTATTTGGTTGCATATTTTATAACCATAATAATTATAGTGTGGGGAAAATATTGAAATTGGATACTTGAGAATGTAAAAATTTTGTTTGAAAATGATTGATTTAGAAAACTAAAGTTCATCTTTCTCATTTTTCAAAGTGATTTGAAAAGTTCATCTTGAAGGGCATTTGCTTGTATGACATTACTCAACCCAACATTTTAAAATGGGAGAGGCATACAATACCAAATTGATTTTGCAAATGTCATTTAGCCAATATTTAAAATGACTACTTGAAAACCACTAGTTTATATGAAATAGACATCCTCCCAAGCGGAGTCCCCAGAAAATCTGTTGGAGAAATTTTTTTATTCTTAAATGAATTGCATACTTTATGATTGAGTACGGCATAAGAATGATGATATATTACCCCGAAGGATAAAAATGTCATTTCCTTATGTACTTAATGATAAAATTTATAATTTCAAATAGAGATTCCCCCATTCAATGTTTGGTTGAATGGAGTTTATTTATTTTTTGGGTACAGACATCGCATAGGGGCAAGTCCCTATAGTTAATTGCATCTTAAGCTTTGGTGCATTAGAAAACTTTTAATTAAACTAGTAGTTTTCTTATCTTTTGAAAGTCATTTTAGACATTGACTAAATTTGATTTTCTTTTAAGAGTCAATGAAAGTGTTGTTTAAAGAGTTTTGACCTTTAGGAAATTCAAGGAAAAAGGGATTAACTTAGAATTAGATTTTGAAATGAGAGCCAAGGGAGGTGATCTAAGAGCACTTGATTCTAAGAAATCTCAGAGCTGCTCGGACTATCTTATGTTAAGCTTTATATGTTTAGAAATATAATTTTTGTTGAAGTTGATATTTTTATTAGAAGTTTGGGGCTTACATTTCAACGCTTGTTAGAGGAACTGCTCAAAAGGTAAGGGCTTATATGGTGATTGGAATCAACTATCACCTCGGATTCTAAAACTAATGTGAGGACTGTTGAGAGGTAGTGCATCGAACCTAAGTCTAACGGAATGCAAAAGGGACTTATAAGCTACACCTCACATGAGGTATAACTTGTCCGTCCTTTATATTTATTGTTCTTCTTGGAAAGGACTACCAGCTAAACCCTCCTAATCGCTTTTAAAATATGTACTCCGATCTTAATGCATATGAAGAGTGGGAAGACTATTTTTGTTTAAGAAGTAGGGCTCACAATTTGGCTTTGTGGCCAAAATACCTATGTATGAAGGTATGCATATGTTGACTCATAAAAAAAATAGATTTTTGTTATCTAGTCCTTAAGTGAAGGCTTTTTATCTAAGACACTTTTGGGGGTTGTGCATGATTGTTTTAAATTTGAAAAACTTGACTCCTTGAAAGGGAGCCATGCAAATTTTTTGTTAGAAAATCGTGAAGCCTAAATCAATTTTAGATTGATTGCATTTTAATGAGTAGAAAACTTATTTTATATTAAGAGCCTACCGCATTAAAGTCCAAGTCATACCCAAACAAATAAGAGAAGAAACCTAGGAAAAATGAATACTTTTCGATTGCACAATCAGGTAAACAATCAAAACATGCTTGTAATTCAACAAAAATAGAAGTACAAGTAATGTTCCAATTATTACAAATAATTTTGACAGCTGAGTTGCCTGCCATTATACAACCCAATTAAATTTACAGACTCTACTGTAGGGGTCTTCAAGTTTTAACTCTCAAGTGGACCTTTGGGCTTCACCTCCAAAGGAGTATATCCTTCCTCGATCCACTTCTCCTTCTAGTCCAAATCCCACAAGTTTCACATCATAGATCTAATCAAATACATGATAGAAAATGAAAAAGTCTCAAATATGCAAAACAGAGTTAGAAGGCAGTTCATATGATAATCACATCATATTCAAAATTTGTCTAGCACTTAGAGTGTCAAACATCTGCTTCTACCCTATTGGCCATGCCTCTTGAGGGGTTTTAAGCTGCGCCTGCAAGCAAACAATATTATAATAATTATGATTTATTTTACCCCCTCTTGGACATTATAACACTGCCATTGCCAGGTCCCAAGTCCTGGATGAGAAAAGTGGAGGGTTGCGTTAGGTAGTCGACAGCCAGCGTAAAACTTATCGAACAATAATGACATGAATCCTTTAAGAAATTGTGTTAATGCTAGGGCGTCCCCTGGAAGCGACGTGCTGTATGGCCTGAATACAGTGACAAGTGTGCAAGGGCCGCTGCACCGGCACCTGGGTGCAGTGTTAAATAGGCAAGGGTTCCCACATCAAGGACGGATGTGGGCAAAGAAGCTAATCCATAAAACTAAAGTTAGGATAGGAACTTGGAATATAGGTTCCCTTACAGAAAAATTAATGGAATTAATAGATATTATGATTCATAGGAAGTTAAATATTTTGTGCATTCAGGAAAATAAATGAGTTGGTGAGAAGGCTAAGGAAATTGATAGTTTAGGATTTAAACTTTGGTATTCGGGTCGGAGTCGTACTAGAAATGGTGTAGGTGTTATTATAGATAAGAGTTTAAAGGATAATGTTATAAAAATTAATAGGATTAGAGATAGAATTATAGCTTTAAAGATTGTTGTTGATGATAAAATTGTTAATATTATAAGTGCTTATGCTCCTCAAGTAGGTTTGGATATAAGTTCTAAATTAAATTTTTGGAATGACTTAGAAGAATTAATACAAAAGATGCCTCTTGAAGAAAGAGTTTTTATTGGAGGAGATTTAAATGGACATGTTGGTAGATAGGTAGATGATTTTAAAAATATTCATGGTGGCCATGGATTTGGAACGACGAATGAAGGTGGCAAGACCATATTGGATTTTTGTTTAGCTTATGATTTTTCAATTGCTAATACCTTATTTAAGAAAAGAAATGAGCATCTCATCACTTATAAAAATGGATATAATACAACACAGATTGACTATTTTCTTATTAGAAAATTAAATCGTTTAGATTGCAAAGATTATAAAGTTATTCCGAGTGAAAATTTATGTACCCAACATCGATTATTAGTTTTAGACTTTAAGATAAAGGGGCATAAAATAAAAAATAAAGTAAAATGATTTTCTAGGATTAGATGGGGGCATTTAAAGAATATTAACAAAAATATTTTTGGAAATAAGATTTTAGATCTTAAGATTTTGTCTGTGCATGAGGATGCTAATATTATGTGGGAAAAAATGGCTAGTGATATTAAGAATATTGCAAAAGATATCCTTGGAGTATCAAAGGGAAAAACTCTTAATAGTAAAAGTAGTTGGTGGTGGAATCCAAATGTGCAAGAAAAGATTAAAAATAAGCAGCTTTGTTATAAAAATTGGTTTAATTTTAAAAATTCTGATAATTGGGAAATATATAAAGTGCCTCGTAAGGATGCTAAGAAAGCAATATGCGATACAAAGACATTAGCTTTTAGTGATTTATATAATAGATTAGATACTAAAGAGGGAGAAAGATATATGTATAAGTTAGCCAAACAAAGAGATAGGAGTAGTAAGAATTTAGTTCAAGTGAAGTATATTAAAGATGAAGATAAAAAAATACTTTTCTTCGAAGATGATATTCAACAAAGATGGATGAGATATTTTGCTAAACTTTTTAATGAAGATTGTGAAAATAAAATTGACTATAATGACCTTAGCAACCTAAATGAAAATAAAGATTTCTGTTTTTATCAGCATATTAGTAAAATTGAAGTTAGAGAGGCTTTAAAGAAAATGAAGGGTGGAAAAACTGTTGGATCTGATGATATTCCAATAGAGGTGTGGAAATGCTTAGGAGATGAAGGAATTTCATGGCTTACTAAACTTTTTAATACTATTTTGAAGACTAAAAAGATGCCAGATGAGTGGAGAATGAGCGTATTAATTCCTATTTTTAAGAATAAAGGTGATGCACAAGATTGTGCGAATTATAGAGGTATTAAGTTAATGTGTCATACTTTAAAACTTTGGGAGCGAGTTATGGAGGTATTAAGTTAGGTTGCGGCGTGATACTAATGTTTTTCAAAATTAATTTGGATTCATGCCGAGTAGGTCGACTATGGAAGCCATACATTTATTAAGAGATTTGATGGAGAAATATAGAGAAAATAAGGAGGATCTACATATGATATTTATTGATTTAGAAAAAGCATATGATAAAGTTCCAAGAGAAGTGCTATGGAGAGTTCTTGAAAAGAAAGGAGTCAATAATGCTTATATTCAAATCATTAAAGATATGTATGCAGGAGCTATTACTTGTGTTCAAACACAAGGTGGATTGACCAAGTATTTCCCTATTTCGGTTGGGTTACATCAAGGATCAGCCTTAAGCCCATATCTTTTTGCTTTAGTCATGGATGTTCTCACTAGACATTTGCAAGAGGATGTACCTTGGTGTATGCTTTTTGCTGATGATATTCTTCTTGTTGATAAGACTAGAGAGGGAGTTGAAGGTAAACTTGAATTATGGTGGTCAACTTTAGAGT
The DNA here is from genome assembly GCA_016618105.1 of Dendrobium huoshanense. Classification (NCBI taxonomy): domain Eukaryota; kingdom Viridiplantae; phylum Streptophyta; class Magnoliopsida; order Asparagales; family Orchidaceae; genus Dendrobium; species Dendrobium huoshanense. Next base: position 53,560,054 of record CM028359.1, read on the forward strand.
CTAAAGGTCTTCGCTTGAGTAGATCTAAAACGGAATATATGGAGTGTAATTTTAGTATTAATAGACCTAGTGAGGAGATTGTGACTTTGGGCGATCAAGTCATTAATAAGAGTACACGTTTTAGATATCTTGGATCTATTGTTCAGAGTGATGGTGAAATAGATGGGGATATTATCAGCAGAATTCAAGTTAGATGGTTGAAGTGGAGGAATGCATCGGGCTTGTTATGTGATAGAAATATACCCCTCAAACTTAAGGGAAAATTCTATAAGATGGTAGTGAGGCCTGCAATGCTTTATGGTGCTGAATGTTGGCCATTAAAAGAGAAGCATAATACTAAGTTAAATGTGGCAGAGATGAGGATGCTCAGGTGGATGAGTGGCTTTACCCTTAGAGATAGGATACGAAATGAGCATATACGTGAAAAGGTTGGAGTAGCTCCAGTAGAAGATAAGATTAGAGAGAGTCGCCTTAGATGGTTTGGTCACATAAAACGGCGGCCTTCCGATGACCCGGTTAGGAGTGTAGAGGTATTAGATTTGACTTATTTTAAGAAAGGTAGGGGTAGACCTAAAAAGACTTGGTTAGCAAATATTAGGAATGACCTTTCTTTATTAGATTTAAACGAGAATTTGACTTTTAATAGGACACAATGGAGAAAAAGGATTCATGTATCCGACCCCACGTAGTGGGATAAAGGCTTGATGTTGTTGTTGTTGTTGTCGGACATGGCCACTGCAATAAAAGCATGTATATATTTCTATACTAACCATTTAAGGGCAAGTGCCTATAACGCAGACAATCCAAAATGGCATTCACATCAAATCATCAATCACATGCACACACAAAGAAAAATCCTAATCTTAGCATGCCTAAGGGGCTGTGCACCTAAGTGTGTGAGGCTTGTGTGATATGCCACACTAAGGGTACTTCATCTAGAATTTGGATCTAAAGAAGAGGTGTCCAACTAGCTTTTGACCTTAATGTTGGAGGAATTCCCCCCTAGCTTTTGGAGCTAGAAGAGGAATACAGACTTCTTTTAGGTTTGAGGCTAAAGAAGGGGGAGAAAAGGGGTCCAACACATTGTTTTTGAGCCAAGTGTTGGAAGGTTGTCTCTAACTTTTGGGGATAGAAAGAGAATACATGATTTCAACATTTAGCTTTTGGACTAAATGTTGGAAAAGTCCCTTTAGCTTTTGGAGCTAAAGAGAGGAGAAACTTCCTACAACTTGGAAGTTGGAAGAGAGATGGATCAAACTTAAAGCTTTTAGGCTAAGATTGAGATGATTCTTTTGACCTTTTGGAATCAAAAGAAAAGAGGGATGACTTGTAATTTTGGTTACAAGTCATCAAGAGTTATGTGGACTTTTGGGTGTCCAAATAACAGAATCCCTTCATCGAACTTGGTTTGGAGGAAAGAAATGGAAGATGAGAATTCTTGTTGGTTTTGGCATTAACAAATAGATATATTTGATTCACTCAATGTTGGTTGAGTAAATACCAAAATTTTCTACAACTCTTGAATTATAGGGAGAGGGGGTTTCTCTACAATTTTGATTTGTAGAGAATAAATGGGGAAGGAAGATGCAACTTTGGGTTGCAAACTTTTGAACTCTCTTTGAATATTTGGTATTCAAAGAGAGGAGTATACTCTCCTAATTTGGGTTTGGGAGAATAAAGGAGGACTTGAATATTCCTCTATAATTTTGATTTATAGATGATTATAAAGGGAATGCAACTTAGAAGTTGCAACTCATGGAAATCTCTTAAACATTTGTGTTCAAAAAGAGGAGATTCATTCCTCCAACTTGGGTTGAAGGGATGAAAGAAGAAAAGGTGCAACTTGAAGTTGCAAACCCTTGAAAGTTCTTTGAACATTTAATCATTCAAAGTAGAATGTACACTCTTCTAATCTAAGTTAGAAGAATGAAAGTAACTTCCTACAATATTTGAGTTGTAGAAAGGGAGAAACAACAAACAACTTATGGGTTGCAAGTTGAGGGGAAATCCCTTGAACATTTGATATTCAAGGAGAGGATATACACTCCTAATTTAGGTTAGGAGAATGAGGGAAGGATTTGGAGAATTCCCACAATCTTGGCTTGTTGGAAAGGGGAAGAGAAAATGCAATTTGTGCATTACAAGTCTATGAATATCTCTTGAATATGAGAAGACACCATTCACTTGGTCGGGGTTGAGTGAACAGAGAAAGGGGACTTAGATTTGAATCCCAAGTCTAAGAGATTCATTGGTTTTGTGTTCCAACGAATGGGTGATTTGATAAACTCCTTGCAGCTTTAGAGTTGAAGGAAGGAGATGTAACTTTGGAGTTACAAAATTTCATGAATGCTCTTTGAATACTTGGTATTCAAAGAGCGGATCATTCACCTAATTGAAGTCAAGTGAATGGAGAGGGATACTCATTTGTTGATTTTGTGACTCGACAAACAAAGGATGTAGCTTAGGATTTGGCCCCAAACTCAAAATGATTCATACAATGATATATTTGGAAGATCTGAGAAGTCCTAAATAATCATGCATGAAAGAGGGAAGTTGTTTGTTGATTTTGTCTCAACATACAAAAGGTGGATAACTTAGAATTCGTTTCTAAGGTCTAACAACCATGTAATAATATTGGTTGGAGTCTTTGGAGGCTCCAAATTATCATACATGAAAGGATATATGTTGGTCTCTTGTGTTCCAACAATTTTAGAGAATTCCAAATCATTATATATAAGAGGAGAGACGTTCTAATTTTGTGTTATTAGCAAAAGGAAGGGGGATTTAGAATTTGTTCCTAAAATCTTAATGATTTATGTAAGGGAACATTTTGAGCTTGGAGAGACTCCAAAATGTTACACATAGAGGTAGTGTTTTGTTGGTTAGATGCTCCAACAAACAAACAAAGAGGGCTTAAATGTTTGGTTTCAAGCTCAAGTGGTCCATGTAATAGGACATTTGGGGCTTAGAAAGGCTCCAAAATGTTCCATATGGATGTGTATGTGTTTGTTGATTTTTTGTCTCAACAAAAGGGGAGTGGCTTAGGATTCGATCCTAGAGTCTGCTATTACTCTTTTAGTTTCTCTAGAGGTTATTTGGGAAACTTCTAACATGAGTTTGGTAAGCCACAAGCAAGGGAATCATTTGTTGTTTTCGTGTTTCAACAAATGAAATGAAGAAAACTTAGAATTGGGTTCTAGGTTTGAGGGACTCATGTAGTGATACATTTGAAGGCTTGAGGAACCTCAAATCATCATGCATAAGAGAATGTTTGTTGGTTTTGGGGTTCCAACAAGAGATGTAAGAAAGCTTGGATTTTGGCTCCAAATTTCTAAAGCTTGTAATATGATGCATTAAGGATTTTAGGGAAATCCATAATACAATGCATGACAAGGGTTGTTGATAACCCCTAAGACATGCTCGGAGTCAAGCGATAAAACATTTGGAGCATTGAGGGAGCTCCAAAGGTCACGCAATGATAGATATTTAGAGCCTTGAGGAGGTTCCAATCATCATGCATGGGAGGGATGGATGAATGCCTGTAGATTTTGTGTCAACAAGTAAAGAGGTATGAACCTAGGATTTTTGGAATCCTAAGTTAAAATCATTCATGCAATGAAAAATTTAGATTTTTGAGATGCTCCAAATTATCATGCATGAGGACGGGAAGACTCTACTAGAGAGCTTCCAACGCATTGAAATGACCTCCAAATCAATCTTGACATGATTTGAGTAGGAGGGAATGTTCTTACAACTTAAATTTGAAAGTTTCTAAGAATATCCTTAAAATCCATTTTGACAAGATTTAGGAGAAACCTAAAAGTAAGCACGTGATGGTTTGTAGCTCCTAAGGTGGAGCTAAAATTCACACAATCTAATATTTGGAGCCTTGAGGAGGCCCCAAACATCATGTATGAAGGGGAATTATATAAGGAAGAGGGTTCCCTAAGGTTTGAATGGATGTTTTGGATCCATATGGAGAGGGGAAACTTGATATCCTACGATTTCTAAGAGATCTCAAAATCGGATTTGACATTATCTAAGAAACCTAGAAGCGTGCGAATGAAGTTTGTATGTTTAGGGTCGATTTGAGTCGAAATGGGTCAGATCGAGCCACATAAATCAAGCGATTTGACTGAAAATAAAGCAGGATTCTAGAGGAAATCCAAGTCGTTCGATTCAAATCTTGATTTGGGAAGTAAATTGATTCAGGACTTGATGAATTAGGCTAAAATTAGGTCCGAATTGGACCTAATTTGAATCGATTAGGGTCGTTTTGAGTCGAAATGGGTCAGATCGAGCCAATTTTATGAATTTGGGCTTAAATCGACGCCGAATTGCATCGAATTTGGTTCAACGAGGCTCAAATGGGTTCGATTCGAGTTGATTTGATTTTAATAAAATTAAATTGGATTGAATTTAATTAAATTAAAATTAGTTTGATTAAATTTCAATTGAATTCAACAAATTAGGGCCCGATTTTTCTTTGACAACACTAAAGAATTGATCGAGTGCAATCGAACCCAGTCGGGCTCGAATCGACTTGATTGGGGTCGGGTCAATACGAAAATATTCGTCAACAAAGTCCTCGCAAAATGAGGGTGAAATCTCTGGGTAGTTTCGTATCTACAAACTCATCTGCCTTTCAAAATTTACCGCTGAATTTAATCTGTTAAAACTCTCCCCGAAAAAGCAAAGCAATGCGGGTGGAGCCGGGGCCGAATTTTTGGAGCCCACATATTTCTAGCAACTCCACTGGGGATCGAACCCAGAATCTCTAGTTTCTCTTTCCATCTTTAGCTAGTCGTCTTAGTGTTATAGTAGCAGTTATTTCAACTCGTATTCAAAATTTTGAGTCTTTTAAAATGATCATTTAACGAATTAAATTTTTGAATATTCTAAAATAATCATTCAACTAATTCATATGGCATTTAATAGGATTTTAGAATTTATATTATTTTAATCTCTTGCTAATGTTTATTTGTTTATTCCTTATTTTGTGTAAATCTCTGCATTTTGAAACTGTGGGGTGATGTATCAGACTCTGATTACTAATCCTTATCTTTCATTCATGCAGATGGATCTACAGAATACTTTGATGACTATCCAGCTGGGACAAGGTGCTAGGATCCAACTAGCAAACGCTATCATCGAGACTGAAAAGGCTGGAGCTACCATCCAATTTGGTAGTCTCGACTTTCCTGCAGTCGCTGCAATGACTATCGATGTTCCCGTGGGTGGCATGAACCCTGAGAGTCATGCCAGGAGGACCCACTCTACTGAAGCTGCCACACATCGTGTGCATCATCCAGCGCCACAAACTGCTGTTGAAAATCCTCGTAGGAGGGTCTCTGTATTTGAACGACTTTTTCAATCTGAGGCCCCAGCCACCAAGAGGATTGTAGCTGATGAAAGAATTTCAGTGGTGACTGCAAACACCACATCCCTACCAACCGGCCTACCTGCACCTGGGAAGAATGATGTTGAGGCTTCCTCATCTAGAGGAAGGCTCACCAAAATGCAAAGGAGAAAAAAACGCTGAGCTATGAGCCCAGCAAGAACTGCTGCCAATGCATCCATCCAATCTGCCAGTCCGGGAGCTAGAAGCAACCATTTCTACCCGGAATGGATTCGCGAATTTAAAATAGGTGAAGAGAAACAACTCCATTGGTGAGCTGAAGAAATCATTTTGGGACCAGCAGCCTGAAGTCCCAACTCATAAGGAGTCCGAAACTTACTTTGCTCGAGTCTACAAGGTCTTGAAGAATGTGAAAGAGAGAGGATTGAAGAAGACAAGATACCAATGACCATTGATGGTCGAGACTAGGAGAACTTCACCAAGAGAACGCTTATCTGTTGTGGTGAAGAGAAAATAAAGAAAATATGTCCTGCGTGGTGAGTATCAGGGCGTGACACCTGAACCTCGGGTTCAGGGATCCGTCGCCGAAAGGTCCCAGCGAAAAGGAAAAGAAATCTTGAGGCCAAAGCCTCGTAGAGAAGAAGAAAGAAGAATTCATTTGGGCGTGACATTTGGTATGGCTTCCCGGAGATCCGCCCCTGCCTACAAACAACGTCAGAGATCGATCCCAAAGAAGACCCACGATGATGCCCCTCCCGACAGTCGACACCTTAGAGAATTTTCCAAGGGATTCCGTCGCTCGCCACCCCCTCCAAAGGAAGAGACTAACTTCGACCACAGCCCACAATCGAAGATATCTCCTAGCCTAATCAAGAACTAGATATTCAATGGCGTCGTCGCTCGGAGATCCAAGTACTAGAAGAGGAAGGGGAAGAAAACATAAAAGAAGAAGAAATGGAAGAAATTAATAACGCCATAAATATGGAAGTTGTCTATATGTGACACATATAGACATCGATGATGGTGCCGATTATGATGACGGTGAAGACGATGGCGATTGGCGGCTGCAACCTAGATAAGTATATCGGCGCAGCCGCAGAGATGGGTCCACCACTAGCAGAGGTGGTCATTCCAAAGGAGAAAAGGAAGTGGAGGAAGTAGAGGAGAATCCTTTTGATGATGAAAACACCACGCTTGCTGATATGAGATGGCAAATGAGACGACAATAAGGGCAAATGATAGGGAAATCTCTCAGTAAAATGAGAAGATGACTGAGATGATGACCCAAATGATGACAATGATGCAGACAAATGCTGCAGTCGGTCCTATGCCCAATCCTCCTCTTGATCCTCAAAACTTCCAAGTGCCACAATTATCAGGAATAATGGGAGTTCCTAAAGGTGGTCACGAAGTCTATAATATCGTCCGCCAGCCCACCCCACAAAATATTGCATGTACTTCCGATCAAGGCTATCATAGCCGTTGATCAGGCGGAGAAGCTGTCGGGCAAGGGTCGCCCGTATCCAACAGAGTACGATCAGGTGTCGTATCCGAAAAGATATTCTATACCAAAATTCAACACCTTTGACGACAATAAAACTTCTAGATAATACCTGACATAGTTTAAAGCTACCTGTGGGAATACAAAGGAAACGATGCCCTAATCTTCCGGCAGTTTGTCAGCAGTTTAACAGCTGCCACTTTCAAATGGTATGCAGAACTGCCAAACAATTCTGCGAAAACTTTCGCATAATTGAAAATTATGTTCATGAAGAGATTTGCCAGTGCAACTTAGAAGATAACGATCGCTTACCTCGCTCTGGAGAAGAGAAGGGATGAGTCAATGACGAAATATATCACTCGGCGAAATTTGAGCATGAAATGTGAGTAGCAATTAGAAGAGGAGCATGCTGTGCAATTATTAATGGGCAACATTGATGATAAAATGCAATCCTTCCTATGCATGGCTACAATGACCACATTTCAGGATCTACTAGACAGAGTGGCCAAATTTGAGAAATTAAATATGTTAAGATCAGAGAGTTACTCTGATAAGCCCAAGGAGGCTAAAGCCTCAGGTGCTAGAAGAGATGAGGCTGACTCCACATTTTTCTCTAGAGCTGATAAGGGGAAATATGTGGTTTATAATGTAGACAAAGTCAAGCAGCCGATGAAATATCAAGAAAAGCCTAAATAAGTCTATAACCCTAACCCTCAACCGAAGCTTATACTCAAGGGAAATGATAAGCCACGAACTTACCAGATTTGTGGAGAACGCCCGAGGCGAACAATGGGAACTGGTGATCGAACATTCCCCTCCCTCAAGTATAAAATGAATAAGGAATATTCATTTAAGAGGAAAAATATCGTCAAATTATTTTGACGAGCACTGAAAGCGGGTTTAGAACCGCCTGAATGCAAGAGGCCCGAGGAGTCGAAATATACGAGCGACCCGAATTATTACTCATATTATCGGGTAATTAGCTATCCCATTGAAGATTGTTATATCTTCAAGGATTGGTTAAAAAGAAAATATCGAAGAGGAGAGCTCACATTGTCGGACAATATTTTGACTCATCCTAAAAAAAATCAACTCGGGTGATTACGTCCTCTTCCGTACCCCAAGTTGAAGAAAGAAGAAATAAAAAGAAGTTAGCTCAAGAAGAGCAGTGAGAGACTAAAATCTCCAAGAAGACCGTGAAAATGCTGAAGCAGCTTGAAGGCGTTCCGGGTGTAAAGTGGAAGTCTCCTACTGAGCCGGTGCTAGATTCCAAGGCACTGCTTATGACACAAGCATCTACTTCTAAGCAATTTCCCAACCAAACTGGCACTTCGAAGTCTGGAAAGGTGAAGCTCTCCAAGAAGAAGACCAAACTGAAGAAGCCGAAAGAGAAAAAGACAACAACTCAAAGAGTTATCGACAATTTGGATGAATATTACTAAACTGTGAGGCATCCTATTAAGCTCGCTGACTTCATGTCAGAGCTTAAAATAGATGGAGCCAAAGAAGATGATGAAGATGTTGGGTCGTCTCTGTGACCCCAAATGCAATGATAAAAGAAGAAAGCACTGAGGAGGCAGCTTATGAATCCTGTATGATGGTGTCACTGATGGATTATAGTTCGGAGGAAGATCTATATTTTTCAAAAACAGATGAGTCGGACCCCGACATAGCATCACAGATGGGACATATAAAAACATGGGTGGTGAGTCTGAATCAACGGATGAATCTCCGGATGCGACAATGGCTGACTCTGAAAAAAATGCGTTATCAAGTGAGTTTAAGTCAGAGGAGGTCGCTCAAGTGCAGTTGAGAAGTGGCAAGATATTGCCATCTCTGGCAAAGAAGGAAGTCTCTAGTATAGATAAGGGGAAGGAGATAGTTGTCAATGAAGACATTATCTCCAAAGACCCCAAGAAGAAAGATGTTTCAGCCTGGCGAATATATTATAATATCATATCACATCTGAGAAAAATTCTGACATAACTCAGCATATATGATGCTTTAGTGATGTACAAATACCTTCGGGAGACTTTGATTCAGGCTCTCAAAGACCCCGAAAGGTACAAGGCATATTTTGTTGAGCGTAATATGATGAAGGTTCTGTAAGCCCATAATAAGCCGTTCATTACCTTCTCCGAAGATGATATGATGCTCGGAACAACAGATCTTAATCGCCCTCTGTATGTTAGTGCAAAAAGCCATGGGATGATGATCAATCGAATCCTAATTGATCTAGGGTCCTCCATAAATCTAATGAGCTTGAAAGCACTAAGATCATTATGTCTCGATATGGAGCATCTTGGGTCAGATAAGCTAATGGTACATGCCTTTAATGAGAAAGGGCATAAGACCCTATGGTCATTTACAGTCTCCCTCGTATTTGGAGAACTTCATACATACGCCAAATTTCATTGATTGACGTAGATACCGCATTTAAGGAGCTTATTGGTCTCCCATGGTTGCTTGAGTACGGCATCGTCTTGTCAGCACTACCTTAATGCGGAAGTACCTCAGGGATGGAAAGGAGTTCAGAATCTCTGGTGACATCTAGCCCTTTGTAGTTCATGAATTAAAGATATATGAAGATGTCAAATATTTCATTGCAAAGAAGTTGAAGCCATCGAGCTCTCTTGAGGCCCAGGCATTGGACCCAAAAACTGCAAAGCAACCTAAACAAGAAAACAAGAAGAAGCAGGTTGGGAGAAAGATGACAGACTCTCCCCAAGACACCTTTCATTCCTAAAGAAAGGAAATAAGTACCTCACTTAGGGAGTGACACAGATGAAGATGATGTCACACCTATCAAATCCCGAATAGTATGTCAGTCTATGATTGAATGGAGTAGAGAGGTTGAATATTCAAATGATGATTATGACTACGACTCTATCTACATGAACACGGTGCAGGGTGTGCTCTCTAGAAGAATAGATAGTCTATCAATCTCAGATAGCATACTCATAGTTACACGTATTCCCCTGCAACACTTCAAAGAAATTATTTTGCGAGAGGTGCATAATGTTGAAGAGCTAGTGATAATCTATGTACCTCCCCCAAGAGAAAAGGGTGGACCAGCCAGTCTATTTTATTCAATCGAAAAACTCAAAGAAAAAATAAATTGTGATTGGTTTCGTACACTCGTCGATTCTGGGGAATTAATACCTGCGAGATTTCATAAGTATAATACCAAAAACATCCAAAGAATGTTACGAAAGCGAGGTAAAACTCGTTCTTCCAAACAACAAGTTCATTTTTGCTTGAGCCTCTGGTATCGAAGAAATCCCCATTCATTAAAGAAATATATTTTTGCAAAAAAGGGTTTAGGATTTATCGTACTGAAGTACTCCCAAAAGGAGATTTACCAAGAATCGCATGCGGGGAAATCAAATCCGATGACGATGGTGATAAGAAGGCGTACAAAGTTCATAATTATGATGATCAACCCATAGAAGCCAAACCTGCAACAGAAGAGCTTGAAGATGGTGGACAGATAACCACTATGGATGTGTTAAAAGAAGTCAACTTGGAAACTAATGAAGATCCTCGCCCAACCTTCATTAGCTCCCTTCTACCATAAGAGTAAGTGGAAGAAATAAAAGAACTCTGTGAATTCAGGGACTGCTTTGCTTGGACATATGCTGAGATGCCTGACTTATCCCCTGATGTAGCAGTTCACAGATTAGCCATCAAACTAGATGCTGCACCCATCAAGCAAGCTCCAAGGAGAATGAGATTGGAGATTGGAGATTAAAGAGCAGGTAATTGCAGAGACGAAGAAGCTCATAAATGCAGGCTTTATTAGTGAAGAAAAGTATGCTGATTGAATCGTCAATATTGTCACCGTCAAAAAGAAGAATGGACAGATTCGTGTATGTATTGACTTTCATGACGTTAACAAGGTGTGTCCAAAAGACGATTTTCCGCTCCACGTATCTGAACTCCTGGTGGACAACACTTTCAATTATGATATGTTCTCTTTTATGAACGGATCGTCATGTTACATTCAAATCAAGATGGCGCCCGATCGAGGATGAAAACTCCATATCATTCAGAATGCCCATCAGCATTTTCTGCTATACTGTCATGCTCTTTGGCCTGAAGAACGTTGGTGCCACATATCAACGGTCAATGACGCGTATATTTGATGAGCTAATACACCAGAAGGTCGAGAGTTATATTGACGACCTGGTTGTTAAGAGCATGGATTGCAAAAACCACCTAAGTGATTTAAGAATCGTATTCGAGAGAATCAGAAAGTTTGATCTGAAGATGAACTCTCTCAAATTTGCTTTTGGGTTCACCTCTGATAATTCTTGGGGTACGGTGTTCGTCATCGAGGTATCGAGATCGACCCCAATAAGATCAAGGCAATTATGGAGATGCCGCCTCCCAAAAATCTCCGTCAACTTCGTTCTTTACAAGGACAACTGGCTTTTATTCAGTGATTTATATCGAATCTATCGGGTAGGTGCCAGCCATTTTCAATGTTAATGAAGAAAGATGTACATTTCAAATGGGACACATAGTGCCAAGAAGCATTTGATAGTATTAAGAGATATTTATTAAATCCATTCATTTTGGCAGCGTCAATTCTGGGGAGGTTTCTTATAATGTACACGGCAGCACTAGAAGAGTCATTCGGAGCATTATTGACCCAACACAATGAAGAAGGCAAGGAGAACGCGCTTTACTACATCCGTCGGAGGTTGATTGGCTCTGTAATCCGCTATTCTCTAATTGAGAAGTATTGCCTAGCTTTGATTTTTGCAGTTTAGAAACTCTGTCACTATATGCTCTCTCACAAAGTTACTTTGATATCAAAGATCAATGCACTGAAGTTGTTGATGACAATACCAGTATTGGTAGGTCGTTTAGCTAGATGTGGGCAGTACTACTCCTACAATTTGATATCATATACATGCCACAAAAGGTGATGAAAGGGCAAGTGTTAGCAGACTTCTTTGTAGCACATCCTATCTCGGCAGATTCCCCGCTAAACGATGATTTGCCCGACAAGCAGATCATGCAGGTCAAGGAAGAGGAGAAATTACTATTTTGGGAGATGTATTTTGATGGGGCTTTTTTCGATTAAGCCTGCCCGACCTTCAAATATTGCAAGGGCCCGAGCTGACATCGGTCTCATTTTTGTAGCACCTGAGAGAGGCATAATGAGATTTTTCATTCAGTTTGACTGAACCTCAGACCAACAATGAAACCAAATACGAAGCTATAATAGTAGGACTGATGATTGCGATCGATGTCAGAATTCAAAATTTCCAAATCTTCAGTGATTCTCAACTTGTGATAAATCATGTCCTCGACATTTACAAGGTTGGAAAACTTGAACTTGTCCATTACCACCGGCGAGCCCTCGAGCTTTTGAAGCAAATACCAACTGTTAAAATAGCTCAAGTTCTTCGAGGACAGAATACTAAAACAGATTGTCTGGCCAAATTGGCCAAGGAAATGACGAACATCAATGAGGAGAGGCCTATATTCATTGGATTTTACACCCACAGGGTCTTAGAGCCCGCTCTGTTACAATTCCCGAGGGCAGAAGAAGTACTGGATTTAAGTCAACAAGATACAATCCCAATTGACCCTCAACCTCTCTATCAAATCATTATGAAAAAGTATCCGGAAGGATATCATGTAGCTAAGAGATGTAAAGCTAGTCAAGCTTCAGAATCGTGACTGCATTGCCTTGATATTATAGTAGAGAATGATTGGAGACAGTTATTCATCGATTACATCAAAGAAAATAAAATTTCAACAGATAAATCTTTAGCCACGTAAATTCAAAAGAGAGTGTTACGATATACGTTTGTCAATGACATGTTGTATAGACGAGCTTTTGATCAAATGTGGCTAAGGTGCCTAAGGACCCAGGAAGCTGATAAGGTAGTGACAAAAGTTTATGAATGGCTTTGTGGAGCACTTCAGTCAGGTCCCCAAAATGTCAGCTAAAATCAAAAGAATTGATTATTATTGGCCGACAATAGTAAGAGATTGTATTGACCATGCCAAGAGGTGACATGAATGTCAAATCCATGGTGATGTCATACATCAACCACCAAATTCACTGCATCCAATAGTAACGTTTTGACCATTTGAATGCTAGGGCATAAATATAATTTGACCAATAGACCGGCCATCTTCAGTGGGACACCGCTTCATTCTGACAGCAACAGACTACTTTTCTAAGTGGGCAGAGGTAGCTCCATTCAGAGAGGTCACATCCGTTCATGTGATCAATATCTTTACCCGTAATATTGTCTATAGATTCTTTATTCCATGCTGCATAATCTCGGATAATGGCACAACATTCAAAAGTACAAAAATCTATAAATTCGTTAATCGGCATAAAATCGATTGGCGGTATTTATCCATATACAATTCAAGGGCAAATGACTTGACAAAAGTCTTTACTAAGATGCTGGTGAAACTGTTGAAGAAGATCCTCACCAAAAACAAAGTGAGTGACATACGAAGATGGAAGAAGCGCTATGGGCATGTCGTACAACCTATAAGTTGCCAACCAAAGCCACTCCTTCATTAGTGTTTGGAGTTGAAGCAGTATTGCTGCTAGAAGTTGAACTACCATCACTCCGGGTAGCAATCCAAAACGATCTCACTCAAGAGCTAAATGCTTGCCTAAGAATGGAAGAGCGATGCACTTGATGAACTTAGGTTACAAGTTCAACACAACCTGAAAATCTACCGAGTAAGAATGACAAAATCTTTTGATCGTATGGTGCGTCTTTGGGCATTTCGGGAAGGGGAATTGGTCCTGATGCTGAGAAGATCAATCATCCCACACTTAAAAATCGGTGGCAAATTTGTATCCAACTGGAAGGGCCCCTTTGTCATCGAGAAGGAATTTTAATTAGGGGCTTATCAGTTAATCAACCTAGAAGGTCAGAGACCCATGCCATTGATCAATGGTCGATATTTGAAGAAATATTATGCATAAAATTACTTGGAAAAATATTATATTTAATACGCTATATTTTCGTACATATTTATTAGCATATACATTTCATGTCTTGAAATATTCCTGAATTATGAGAATATATTTCAAAATCCCCCATCAGACTGAGGGCATTTTAAATATTTATACGAGTTGATATCGAGCAGCGTGTTGGAATTCTCAAATAAATATTTAAAATCTCAAAATACAAAGCCTATCCAAAATCTTTCTACTAGATAGGAAATATTTTAAATATTTATTTGGGTTGATATTGTGCTATGCGCCGAGATCCCCAAATAAATATTTAAATCTAAAAATTCCAAATTTATTCTGCTTTATAATGTCCCTGTGAGATAGTGGGCATTTTAACTATTTATTCGGGTCGACATTGCGCTGCATGCCGAGATCCCCAAATAAATATTTAAATTTATCAATACAAATATTTTCTTATATTAAAGAATACAACAAATCGTTTTCAAAATATATGCAAGCGATCTTCTAAAAATTTGAAACACCTCAAACTTACCAAGATTTCAAAAATCAAGAAAGAGACTTTTGAGACTACACATTCCAACAAATTGAGCTGAAATAGCTTGAAGTATTCCATCAGCCTGAAGCTTAAGATTCGAATGAGTGTAAAAGGCTGGATCCAACATGCCCAAATATGGCCGGATCGCTGGCAGCTCTGTCTACTCAATACGCCATAAGAAAGGCCATAGTAGCGGAACCCCCACTTCGTCAACCCGTTAGTAAGGACTGTAGGAAGTACGAAGGTTAATTTGACTCGACAAGTTCAAGTGATCGTAGTCTATCAAATTCTCTTACTTGACTGACGAATAAAAGTTCTAGTAGGAAAGAGGAGTCGCAAACAACTGCTAATTGTACGTGGCCTCCAAATCTTCAACCACGAAGGATAATTCCAAATATACAAATTTTAGTAGATTCAGCATTGGAAGCACATCTCCCGTAGCTCAAGTCTGAAGCATGAATAGGTGTAAGAGGTCGGAACCAACACACCCAAATATGGCTGGATCGCTGGCATCTCCATCTACTCAACACGCCATAAAAAATACCGTAGTAGAGGAACCCTATCTCAGCAACCAGAGGACAAAAAACTATCAAATCTTTGCTCTCCTGATCTGATGAACTCAAGTGACTTAGATTAAAATTTCCTCAAGTGGTTAACGATCAAGATATTACCCACATTTGGTACTATCAACCGAATCGAAAGCTTGCAAATCCTTCAATAAATCCATAAAGCATCAAGCGATGATCGAAGAAATTTTTCTTCAACAAGTCCGTCAAAGCACAAAGCAAAGGATCAGAGAAAATATCTGATAGTTCACACAAAGTTTAAGGCTGAAGTAAGAGGATTTCGTCATCAACAAGTCTGTTAGGCACAAAGCTTTAGACCGATGACTTTTCGCCACCGACCTAATACAAGCCTAAATAGTTTAGGTCACTGAAATCTACTCCTTCATTAAGCCCGCCAAAGCAAGAAGCATAGGGTTGAATGTACAAAAAACCACTTGACAAGTCTATAAAGATAAATCAGGTAATTCTCCATGAATGTCTGAAGCACAAAACACATGATAGAAGGAACCAAGACCTCAGTTCTCAAGCTAAAGCTATATAAAGAAGTATCCTGAATGATATCTACAAGTGTCCCTAAAGACTGAGGGCATTTTAAATATTTATTTGGGTCGACATCGCGCTACATGCCGAGATCCCCAAATAAATATTTAAAATTTCTTGTCAAAATGCAGTTGAAGGAGGGAAGAATGTGGAAGATGCTCCGTAAACCGAATGTAAATTCGACCAGTTTGAAAACTTGGGTTGGGTCTGGGTCAACCTGCTAACCCGAAGTTGATCCAGTTATGACCCGATTCCTGGTCAATCCATTTCATGCAAGCGTAGTCCGATTGCTTTGTAGGTTTTCTTTATATTAGGTGGGAAGTCACGAGTCAAGAAAGCTCGGAGCTTACCATTTTGCAGTCAGATTGAAAGTAACGAAGACGACGGGAGGGAGCTCGCCATTTTGCAGGTGGATCGGAAGTAATGCCAATGACAATGACTAGAGGGAGGTGAGCTCATCGTTTTACAATTGGATCTGAAGTATTGACGACGATGACGGGAGCTCGTCGTTTTGCAGTTATATCAGAAGTAATGCCGCCGTCGATGATGAGAGGGAGCTCACCGTTTTGCAGTTGGATCAGAAGTAACCCTGACAACGATGGGAGGGACTCACTATTCTGCAGTTGGATCAGAAGTAATGATGACGACGGGAGGGACTTGCACCATGGTTTCTTGTCGGGTCGGGTCAACCCGGAAACCCTATGAGTCTGGTTTGGTTGAAATTTCTAACCCGTTTATAAAAACAGGATGGGTTTGGGACAGGTCAAACAAAAGCGGGTCAATATTGGATTTGATTTGAACCCGACCCTTTAACCCTATTTTGACACTCTTAAGTGGGAGGTTGATGAGCTTTCTTCTCATAATAAGGATGGAGATTCGAGGTTCCTCAATTCTGGGTGCTAGCGATCTCTAGAGGGGGCGAGTAGGTGTAGGGCTAGTCCTGAAAGTGGGTGAATACATATCCAGAGGGTTATCTTGTGATGCCGGCAAATGATATAAGAGGCTCGACATTGCCCTGCTGATGAAGGCAAGTTGAAAATTGAGTGGGTATGGTGAGTTCTCAAGCTTGGGATGAGTTGTAGCTGAATGAGTGTGGGATTGCTGAGGTTGGCACTTTCCGATGCGTTGGGTGAGCTTGAAGGGCTTCATGGGTAAGAGCTTGAAGGGCTTCATGGGTAAGAGCTTGACTAAGATGAGTGATGATCTACTTCTCTGGTTGAAGGACCTTCTAGTCGCCCATTATGGGGTGAGTTCTTGGAGTGGATCTGGGTGAAATGTGACTTCTCCTTGGACGGATCCTTCTAGCAGCTATTGGTGAGTTTGCTAAGGCATCTACTCCTTGGAAAGAAATATCCTTTCTATGAGCCAATTGCTATTTGTGAGGATACTTGTGAAGGCAACTAAGGGTATATAATGCTGAGCACTGATAATTCAAGCATCATAATTCACGACTGATATTGTGCTTTTACTCTTGATGGCCTAGATCATCTCAACATTGTTTAGTTATACCAATTTATATTTTTATTCCTTCTTTAACTAATTGTCATTAATGTTGTATGCCAGCCTTGTTTGGTCTTTTTCATAGCATAATAATCACCATTTGATAATTTTGAATACAATATTAAACAACAAGACAGACTTTTAACTTCTGCTTATAACATGAGTATGCCAAGCAAAGCTTATATTAAGAATATAAAGATTTCTGTAAATTAATTTAGATACCCATAAACAAAAGGGAATTTTCCTTGAATTTAAGGATATTGCTTAGCCCAAATTTATTATTCTTGATTCTTCATGAATTCTAAACGAATTCTTGTTTTGCCAGGAAGAAGATTGGTATGGTTTCTTTATCCTAATCAAAACACCTCTCCCAAATCAGTCAAAGATATCTTCTTTAACAGTTCACTTACTGATCCTGAAGGTGAAAAGATGGTACTTTCTTTTTAGTTTCTCCTGATTCTCCTTTTTATCATCAACATCATTAGCTTTAGCGACATAATATTGGTCAGCTCTCTGCATTCTCATTTTACATTATTTATGTTGACTGATGTATTAAGCATTAAACTTATTCTGCTTAAAATTTTTTTAATAGATTAATCCTTCTTACCTTAGGTTTACTATATTTCGTAGCTAATATTTCAATATTAATTTTATCTACTCGTTTAATAATGTATTTTCTGCATTCATTGTACGTCTAAGCCATCCAATCTTACTTTTAACTCTCTTATTTTCAACAAATGACACTCCATGTGTTCTTAGTATAATCGTTCCTCATTATATTCTCTTTAATTTTATCATGCATTCATATTAAGATTCTAATTTCCACCATATTCAGCGTAGCTATCAATAACTTTTTATGTTACTAACACTTGGATCCATACAACATAATCGACCTAATTATAGTTTTATAAAATTAACCTTTAATTCTATATAATACTCTCTTATCACATAATACTCTTGAGAAACTTTACATTAACTGAAGCATAAATCAACTAAAGCCAAAAATTTAAATGCTAGTAAACTATTTTTTAGGAGAAAATCAGCTTTAAGTTGAAGACTATTGTTTGTCTTTTAATTGATTTTTTTTTCTTCTCTTTAATTGATTATGAATCTTCCATTATTCCTGTTGCGTGTTAGAAAATACGCGGCGGTAGAGTTTATGAATTTACGTCCGAGCGTTGCACGTAAGTTTAACACACAAACAGGAAAAGAGAGTGAACACCAAGAGTTTTTACGTGGAAAACCCAAAAATGGGAAAAACCACGGGGCCTCGCCCAGTTGCAAATTTCCACTAGTGTTTTTGTTGATTACAAATGGCGGATTTCGTCCCACAAGCCGGGATAATCCAAATACAACTTGTTTCTTCCACGAACTTCACAAAATCCTGCGAATTCCCTGCGTTTTCTGAAAATCCGGCAGAGCTCCGGCGTCTTCAGGCGGCAGGAAAAACTCCGGCGGCGGTGGTCGAGGAGGTGAGGAATCTCCTATTCCCCTTTCTCCTTCTCCTTCTCTTCTTCTTCTCTCTCTTCCCTTGAGTCCCTTTGGTGTAGAATGAGGGCTCTATTTATAGTTTTTCTGGAGTGGCATAGCCCGTAAATAGGCGTGAGATCAAGGGCGAACAGGGAGTGGTTTGAATGGACGGTCGATATCGAATCTTTTGGTCATGCACCGTTCGTTGGACATTTGATGGCCTTAATGATGTCGGAATTCGATGATCTTGAGCTCGTTGGATTCGTCTCGTCGAGCCGCTCGATTCGAGTATAAGCTCGTCAAAATCGGAGACCGTTTGGTAACTAAAATTGCGGTTTGAACTTTCCAACAGCGCTTTGAACCCTTGATTCGGACTCGTTTGGGCTCGGATTGGGTTGATCTTGGTGTCGTTGGGTTCGTATTTCCGAGACGCTCAGTTTGACTATAAGATTGCTGAAATCGGAGTTCATATGCTTCCGAAATTTAATTTTTGAAGTTTCCAACTAGTTTTTGCCTTGGGATTCGTGCCCGATCAAGATGATTTTGTGATGTTGTATCAGTTGCCCCCCTATTTTCGGACGTCGAAGCTTCAGGAGTCCGAAAATATGTGCCACAAATTATAAAGAATTTTCTCGAGCGAGTCGGAATTATTCTTGCACGTGGGGGCCTCGAACGACCTTGATAGTGTCAAAATTGAATCCGGGATGTCGGAAAACGTGTTCGGGGACCCCAAAAATGTCGAATTCGGGCTTGTCAGGACGAAAAACTGGCCCCAAAACTGGACCGGGCGGCCGAACCGGCCGGACCGGCCGGCCGGTCTCTGCCGCCGCCGCCGGCGATGCGGAACAACGGCCGCCGGTCACCCTGCGCGGAACCGCGGACCGCTCACGCGGTCCGCTCGCGCGCTGGAGGCCCCCCACGGTTCGCCTGGACCGCTCCGCAGTCTCCCTTGGCCGCTCCGCGGCAGCTGCTGCCAGCGCCTGCCGGCCATGCCGCGGTCCGCCTGGACCGCTCCGCGGTCTACTTTGCCAGCCGCGCGTGGCTGGCCGCGATCCACGCTCGGGAGCCTCGGATTGCTCCGCTGGCCGCGCTCAAGAGGTGCGGCCGATGGCTGCGCCGACCTAGTGGGCCCCATTTCGCGAAAAATGACGTTTTTGGCTATTTTTGGGTCCAAAAAATCCAAAAAAATTGCAAAAAATTGTTAAAAAATTTCCAAAAAAAGATAGTTACGAAATTTGCAGTAACTTCTCCCCTTTTTGTCCAAAACCTATAAATAAGCCTCCTAGGCCCTTAAGAAACTTGCAACTCCTCTTTCTTTCTCCCTCCGGTTTATTGACGGCTGAGGCTTCCGCTTTTTGCGAGTTGGAATTTTTTCCTACTCGAATAGCGCCCCTCCTCGCGTGCAGAAACCTACGGGATTTCTTCCTCCCCCTCCGGTTTACTGGCGGTTAAGGCTTCCGTTATTTGCGAGTTGGAATCTTTTCCTACTCGAATAGCGCCCCTCCTCGCGTGCAGAAACCTACGGGATTTCTTCCTCCCCCTCCGGTTTACTGGCGTTTGAGGCTTCCGTTATTTGCGAGTTGGAATCTTTTCCTACTCGAATAGCGCCCCTCCTTGCGTGCAGAAACCTACGGGATTTCTTCCTCCCCCTCCGGTTTACTGGCGTTTGAAGCTTCTGTTATTTGCGAGTTGGAATTTTTTCCTACTCGAATAGCGCCCCTCCTTGCGTGCAGAAACCTACGGGATTTCTTCCTGGTGGATTCTCGCGAAGCAAAAATGGGTGATCGTACTTCTACTAAAGATGTTTCAGTCGTGGAAGATCGTCCAACTGCATGTCCAGAGGGTTCGAAGAAGACTTCTAAGACGAAAAAAGCCGATGACGTGATTTCCACTATTACAGAAGACTCCTTTATCTCTTTTAGGAAAAAATATCATTTTCCTAACGACTTGGTGATGAAGGTGCCAGCAAGATCTGAGCGCGCCTGCTACCCTCCTCGAGGATATGTGACAGTGTATGAGTTTAGCTTGAAAGCGGGGTTGCGATTTCCGCTGCCGTCTGAACTGGTTGACATTCTGGTGGCTTGTGGATTGAGTTTGTCTCAATTCTCCTATTGGGCCATGTCGGTGGTGGTGGGCCTGATTGTATTTTTTAGAGAACATGGAGCGGTGTTATCTGTGGAATGCTTATCCCGGATAGGGCGTATTTATATCGACCCACAGGATCGAATTTCTTTTAGGTCAAAGTGGTTGGAGGTTCGCACTCGGGAACCATCCAAAGATTGGATCAGTGATTACTTCTTCGTGCAAAATGATTGGGGTCTCCAAGAGAAGTGGGGAACGTTGAAGGAGTTACCTGCTCCTCTTCATTTAGGAGCGGATGAATTGTTGAGCATGTTAAAGCTTCCTAGTACCGAAGCTCTTCGTTACGAGATGCGCTCTATTAGCAAGTGCTTGGACGAGGAATATTTATTTAAGGTGGGAATATCCACTCATGCAGGGAGGTCAGGTGCACAAAAACTGAAGATATCCACGAAAGTCTCAGATGTCCCGATAACTCAGTCCAGACGACCCGAGGGCGATGGAGATTCACATACGCCGAAAAAGAAGAAGTCGAACGAAGTTTTTACGACCGGCGGCAAGGCCCCTCGTTTTTCTCCGTCCAGAATATACATCCCCGAGGATGTGCTGAAACATAGGTGCATCGGTCGTCGACGGCTCGAAGACTTGGTAAGTTGTTCTTCTTTTCGTTTCTATCATTTTTGGCATTATTTCGAGGATATACTTTTCACTTATCTTCTTCTTGCGCAGTTCCTTGAGGCGAATAAAATCTTAGATGTCTGGAACGATGAGTTTGTGAAGGTCAAATACCTCCAGGGAGAATATAAGAAGAAATACGGCGGTAGGGTGAAAGCGATGGAATCAGTGGAGAGTCAGCTTGATGAATGTAGAGCAGAATTGGCGAACAAGATTGCTTCATCTTCTTCTCAGAATGAGCGGATGGATCGTTTGCATATACAGTTAGTGGAGGCAGAGGCAACAAGCAACCAACAACAAAAAAATATACAAGCTCTTGAGACCGAGAATAAGAGACTTCTGAACAAATTGTCGGAGAAGGTAGCTCAATTGTCACCATCTTCGGCCGTAGAGGAGTTCAAAAGATCTTATGGCTTTAAGATTTTTATCGAGGATCAAGTCCAGGAAGCCCGCGATTATTTTTACGACGTAGAGGTAAAGGCCTTAGAAGAGGAGCTCATGCAGGATGGTTTCATTAAAGGCTTTATGAAAGGCGTTCGTGCCGTGAAACGCAGAAATGGAGGGGACATTGAGGGGTTGACCCCAAGCCAAGCTTCTGGTGATCCTTCTCCAGATTCTGGTGGCGAAGAGTTAGAGAGTGACTTGCAAAGGATCTTCGCGTTGGAAGAGGATGACGATGATGACCTTGAGATTCTGTAGGATTGTTTTGATGTTTTCTATGTCGCTTTTGTTTTTGTTGCGATGATTGTTCGTGTGTTGCCACTGTTCGCGTTTTGCTATTTTTGGATGATGTACTTGATGTTCGTGGGTTTATATAAAAAAGACAATTTTCTTCTT
Source organism: Dendrobium huoshanense (assembly GCA_016618105.1). NCBI lineage: Eukaryota > Viridiplantae > Streptophyta > Magnoliopsida > Asparagales > Orchidaceae > Dendrobium > Dendrobium huoshanense. The sequence continues at coordinate 53,582,080 of CM028359.1, forward strand.
TATATACATTAACTCTTGTGTTGAGAAAGTCTTTCTAATCTGCATGAATGTGAGAGATATCCGCTTTGGGATACTCTGACCTATTCGAGGTTGTTAATCAAAGCATTTGCTTGATGATTTTAACCTGTGTGGAAGAGGTCGGACTAGATCCCCCTGGGATTAGTCGCTTATTGATTGAGATACAACATAGGTTGTGTGTTTCTCGAATCATAAAAGGAAGCTCAGGATAGAAGAGACAATGCAATGATAAAGTAAACATCACATTACTGTAACAGCACGATAATTTCCTATTAAACTTAGGAATACAAAAACAAGTGTTCTTCGACAACAACGTACAAAAACCTTAAAGAAAATACAATGCATAGCTACAAAGCAAAACGAGAGTTACAAACGGTATTACACATAAAAAACTGCGACATCAATCTTCTACTGATAGTATTTGCGAAGGTTGTCCACATTCCAAGTTCGGGGAAGCGTCTTTCCATTTGCATCTTTTAACTTGAAGGTTCCAGGCTTGATCATGGCTGCTACCAAATATGGACCTTCCCATAGGGGGGAGAGCTTGTTTCGTTGAGGGCCTTTTCCAGCAGCTTCAAGGCTTCGCAGAACTAAATCTCCAATGGAGATAGTTCGAGGCTTTATCCTTCGATTGTAGTGACGAGCGATCCGTTGATGGTATGCAGCGGTCTTAAGCGAGGCTATATCTCTTGCCTCGGGGAGGAGGTCTGGATTAGTCATGAGTTTTTCTTCATTCTTACTGAAGTCAAATGTCTGAATTCTATTGCTCGGGACCCCTATATCCACTGGTATGACTGCTTCTGTGCCGAAACAGAGGTTAAACGGAGTCTCTCCTGTAGGTGTTCTGGCGATGGTGCGGCCTTCCCTAGGCGTGTTTTCAGCCCTTTCAAAATTGTTCGGTTTGTGACTTCCGTTTGCCCATTTGTTTGAGGATGGGCAACAGCTGTGTGGACGAGCTGAATGTGAAAGTCTTTACAAAAAGATGTAAAGATTTTTCCAGTAAATTGAGTCCCATTATCGGTGATGACCTTTGCCGGAATACCGAAGCGACAAATTATATTCTTCCATAAGAATTGTTTGGCGTTTGCTTCAGTGATTTTTTCCAAGGGTTCCACTTCCACCCATTTTGTAAAATAGTCTACAGCCAGGATGATGAATTTTCGTTGTCCTGTGGCTATAGGGAAGGGCCCCATTATGTCAATTCCCCACTGTGCGAAAGGCCAGGGACTTTGAAGAGATGCAAGTTCTAGAGCTGGAGTATGGGTGAGGTTGGAATACAATTGGCAGTTCACGCATTTTCGTGTAAACTCCAGTGCGTCCTGTTTCATTGTAGGCCAATAGAACCCCTGCCTCATGATTTTATAGGCCAAAGCTCTTCCTCCCAGGTGCTCGCCACATACTCCGGAATGAACTTCTCGAAGCGCGTAATCAGCTTCTGAAGGTGGGAGGCACTTCAGATATGGCTCGGTGCATTCAACCACGAAATCTGCGAGTGTTTGAGATTTTATATCGGGTCTAGGCAAGTAGTGAATGTCGAATTCGCCAAGTTCTACGGACCACTTGACGAGCCTACCCGATGCTTCTGGTTTCTGCAGAATACTTTTCAGCGGCAGATTTGTGTAAACTCCTATTGAGTGGGCTTGGAAGTAGGGACGTAGTTTCCTGGCAGAATAAACTAACGCCAATGCTGTTTTATCTGCTAAGGGATAACGCCCCTCCGTTTCAGATAGAATTTTACTGACATAATAAACAGGGCGTTGTGTAGCATTTTCTTCCCGTACTAAGACAGAACTGATGGCTTGGGCTGAAACAGCTATGTATAAATACAACTTTTCTCCTGTTGTTGGTTTGGAAAGTAACGGCGGGGAGGCCAAATACTTTCGTAGCTGTTCGAAAGCTTCTTGGCATTCGTCCGTCCACTGAAAACCAGAGTTGCAGGCACTACTGAGTATTTTGAAGAAAGGGAGATATTTGTCTCCTGAATGCGCCAGGAAGCGTGACAATGCTGCAATTCTCCCGTTCAACCTTTGGACTTCTTTGATGTTCTTCGGGGGCACCATATCTCTTAATGCCTGGATCTTTTCAGGATTGACTTCAATTCCTCTGTGGGTTACCATAAAACCCAAAAATTTTCCGGAAGCCACTCCGAAGGCGCATTTGGTGGGGTTGAGTCGCATGTTGTAACGCCTTAGCAGACGGAAGCACTTCTCCAAGTCGGAGATATGTCGAGACTTTTCGAGGCTCTTCACCAACATGTCGTCGACATATACCTCCATGTTATGCCCAATAAGGGTTTTGAAAATTTTATTCATGAGGCGTTGGTAGGTTGCTCCGGCATTCTTGAGCCCGAAGGGCATTACCCGATAACAGTACAGTCCTCTGTCTGTTTGAAATGCTGTTGCTTCTTCGTCGGTCGGGTTCATCTTGATTTGATTGTAGCCAGAGTACGCATCCATGAAACTTAACATTTGATGACCATAAGTGGTATCGACTAACTGGTCGATACGTGGAAGGGGAAAGCTGTCTTTTTGGCAAGCCTTGTTGAGATCAGTATAATCTATGCACATTCTCCATGCGTCGCTCCCTTTTCGAACCAAGACGACGTTTGCCAGCCAATTAGGATGATGCACTTCTCGTATGAATCCGGCTTTCAAAAGTTTGTCAACCTCTTGTTCGATTGCCTGCTGGCGATCTGGCACGAAATTTCGCTTCTTCTGGATGATTGGTTTGTTTGTAGGATTGACCTTAAGGGAATGCACAATTACTTCGGGGTCAATTCCGGGCATATCCGCCGGACTCCATGCAAAAATATCATGATTTTCTCGTAGAAAATCTGTGAATATTTTCTTCTCGTCTTCTGAGAGAAGCGATCCAATCTGTACCGTCTTTTGAGGATGTTCTTCAAAGATAGATACAGTGGTGAGTTCTTCTACTGGTGAGGCTCTCTGAGGTATGTCCTCGCTCCGGAGATCAAAATCCTCTATGTTTAGAGTATCGGCAGGGTGTGTTCTGACCTGCCTGAGATAGCAGGTTTGTGCTGCTTGCTGGTCTCCGCGTACCGCACTAATTCCTGTTGGAGTATGGAACTTCAATTTGAGGTGAGGGATAGAGGTGACAATCCCAAAAATTGATTGGAGTGGCCTTCCAAAGATAGCGTTGTAAGCTGATTCAGACTTTACAACAATGAACTGAACAGAGTGTGTGGATTGCCGGGAAAATTTTCCAAGTACAACTGGGAGACTAATTATCCCTTCTGCTCGTACAGGTCGATTATCGAACCCGTATAGGGGTCCTGCAGCGGGTTGGAGTTTCTCTCTTGTGAGACCCATGTTGAGGAAGGTAGAGTAGAACAAGACGTCCACAGAGCTGCCGTTGTCTACAAGAATTCTCTTAACGTTGTAGCATGTATCACCTATCCCTGCATTTATAACAAGCGGATCTTGGTGAGGGGTTTTTACCCCCTCCAAGTCGGAATCATCAAAAGTGATGGAGTGATCTATACGAGCTTTCTTTAGAGTTGGAGTTTTGTCCACAGCCAAAAAGATTTTATCGGATAACAGGGGGCCTCCAGGTATTGTCTCAATTTCTCCAACTGCGATTCGGTTGTTTACTGGTGGCCTCTGCTGTCGTTCTTGCCCTCCAGCAGGACGAGTTTCCTCTCGGGGAGGAGGATTCTGAATAAACTGGCGGAGATACCCCTGGCGGATAAGCCTTTCAATCTCCTCCTTCAGTTGTCTGCAAGCTTCGGTAGCGTGATCACGACTTCGATGGAAATGACAGTATTGATCCTGATTTCCGGTGTTTGGTTTCAAGGGATGTGGCCACTTTACCGTGTTCTGATCTCGAACAGCCATTAGCACATTTGTTCGAGAAGTATTGAGAGTAGTGTATTCTTTCTCTTATCGAGGTTCCCGTCGCGGCAATGGAGGCCTCGGGGGTAGATTATTCTTTCCTTGCTTCTTTCGTTGCGAGGAAGAATTATCCGTTCCCGGTGCTCCTTTGCGTTTTCCAGTAGATTGCTCGAACTATTTCCTATGGGCGTTTATAGCCTCATCTGCCGAGATTTGTGCTTCTACCCAGTGAATTAAATCGGCATATGATGGAACGGTGTCGCGCATAAGTGCCGAGTAGAAGTGGCCAGGGCGAAGACCTCCAAGGAAGACTCCCCTTAATAGTTCAGGATCTACTCCTGGGATTTGTCGAGCTTCAGTGGAGAATCGCTGAAAATACTCCCTTAAAGATTCTCCTTCGTTTTGACGGATTCCAGAGAGGTGGGAGGAATCCTTAGCAATCCTTCGGTTGGCTACAAATTGCTCGACAAAAGCTTTTGCTAATTTCACAAAGGAAGGGATTGTTCCTGATGGAAGCGAGTAGAACTATGTGCGAGCCTGTCCTTTGAGAGTGGCAGGAAAGACTTGGCAGAGGAGAGCATCCGAAGCTCGCTGAATGTGCATAATGGTTCTGTAATGGTCGATATGTTCGTACGGGTCGGATGTCCCATCGTAAGACTCCATGCTAGGCAGCTTAAATCTAGCCGGAATTGGGTGTTGCAGTATGGCCTCAGTTAGAGGTGAAGATTCCTGAAAGTCTCTCTGTCGGAGAGTTTGTCTCGTATCTGCTTGAGGGAATTCTTCCCTTACTAATTTTCGTAGTTCGTGACGCAGGGCGTCGTGAGGAAGCTCTGCTCCATATGGTTGAGTAGAGTTTTCAGGGAGATCTGGGAGGATGCGATGCTGCCGAATTGAAGGTGGAGGATGTGTAGAGCTTGTCGTATCGGCAAGTTCGTTATCCTGTCGAGACTGAGGAAATCTTCTAAGTGGGGGGAGATGAACTTCCGCTTGAGGATGTCCAAATTGGACATCCTCAACCCGTGGTGGATTTTGGGGGAGGAAGACTTCCTCCTGTCGTGCTAATTCCGGCTGTCGATTCTCCTGGAGGAGTTGAAGAATCTTGTTCTGAGATTCTTCCATTTTCCGGATCCTTTCTTCCAAAGAAGGCCCGGAGGTCCTTTCGCCGGCAGCATTTTTTCCCCCGGGGTGCAAAGATACTGAAGTTGGTCGTCTATGGTTAACAGACGAGTTTTTGGACTGACGAGAGTTGGAGCGAGAAGCTCCAACCAAACGATTGCTGCGCCTATTCACCATCGTAGCAATACTCAAAGTAGTGGGATAGAACCTTCCCACAGACGGCGCCAAACTGTTGCGTGTTAGAAAATACGCGGCGGTAGAGTTTATGAATTTACGTCCGAGCGTTGCACGTAAGTTTAACACACAAACAGGAAAAGAGAGTGAAAACCAAGAGTTTTTACGTGGAAAACCAAAAAATGGGAAAAACCACGGGGCCTCGCCCAGTTGCAAATTTTCACTAGTGTTTTTGTTGATTACAAATGGCGGATTTCGTCCCACAAGCCGGGATAATCCAAATACAACTTGTTTCTTCCACGAACTTCACAAAATCCTGCGAATTCCCTGCATTTTCTGAAAATCCGGCAGAGCTCCGGCGTCTTCAGGCGGCAGGAAAAACTCCGGCGGCGGTGGTCGAGGAGGTGAGGAATCTCCTATTCCCCTTTCTCCTTCTCCTTCTCTTCTTCTTCTCTCTCTTCCCTTGAGTCCCTTTGGTGTAGAATGAGGGCTCTATTTATAGTTTTTCTGGAGTGGCATAGCCCGTAAATAGGCGTGAGATCAAGGGCGAACAGGGAGTGGTTTGAATGGACGGTCGATATCGAATCTTTTGATCATGCACCGTTCATTGGACATTTGATGGCCTTAATGATGTCGGAATTCGATGATCTTGGGCTCGTTGGATTCGTCTCGTCGAGCCGCTCGATTCGAGTATAAGCTCGTCAAAATCGGAGACCGTTTGGTAACTAAAATTGCGGTTTGAACTTTCCAACAGCGCTTTGAACCCTTGATTCGGACTCGTTTGGGCTCGGATTGGGTTGATCTTGGTGTCGTTGGGTTCGTATTTCCGAGACGCTCAGTTTGACTATAAGATTGCTGAAATCGGAGTTCATATGCTTCCGAAATTTAATTTTTGAAGTTTCCAACTAGTTTTTGCCTTGAGATTCGTGCCCGATCAAGATGATTTTGTGATGTTGTATCAATTCCTATTTTTGATCGAGTGCTAAATGAGGTTTTAACTTTATTTTTTTCAAGCATGACCTCTATTTGGATTGCCTTTGGCCATGCCTCTTTTCTTTCTATTCCTTCAACTTTAATTTTTTAATCACTTATTGGTGAATCTTCTTTTCATGGTTGTAAACATCCAAAATCATTTGATCTATTTTCTACTATCTTATCTTCCATTATTCCTATTTTTTATTGAGTGCTAAATGAGGTTTTAACTTTATTTTTTGCAAGCATGACCTCTATTTGGATTGCCTTTGGCCATGCCTCTCTTTTCTTTCTATTCCTTCAACTTTAATTTTGCAAGCACTTATTGGTGAATCTTATCTTCATGGTTGTAGACTTCCAAAATCATTTGATCTATTTTCTAACATCTTATCTTCATAATGTTCTACTAACTGTACTTGTCATTCTTTGTTGCCAACACGCAGGTCTATATAGTACTCGATATAATTATTATTTTATGAAATTTTTGGTTTAGTTGATATTTTCTTATTGCATAAAATTTTTAATTCACTTCTTTATTTTAGCTACCGCACTCTATATCTATTCTTTTATGTAATCTACAGTGCTTTATTACTTCAACTTCCAATAATATCCACTAAATAATTAACTTCGTGCCTAATAAAAATTCGTTTATGGCTTGTTTTATTAATGTTTAGACCCTTTTGAGAATTTTCTCTATTTTTCAAATGTTTTGCTTCAAAAGGTGTATCATCAGTATTAGAGTGATATCATGTACATAGAATCTTTATAAAGTTGTTTCATTTTGATTTTTTTTAAAGTATCTTCATAATCAATACAGGCATATATATGCATAGTCACATGCTTGACTTTAGCATGCTACGGTTGGAAAACCTTTTGATCAATTCAGAACTAATTCTAATGTTAGTCACCGCGGCATCATTCATATTATTATTAATTTTAACATAGTTTATACGCACCTCTTTTCCTTGATGCCAATCAAATTATTTTTTTTTTGGTATTGGTGTGACTTTTTTTTTCTAACCATATGTTCTAACCACCCCATAATTTTATCATATCACTACTAAATTTAATATTTTTTATAATTATCATTATGCTACGCATTTAGTTTAGTCTTAAATTCTGATAACATCTTATATCTAATTATCAATAGGAATCTTGTCTAGTAATAAAGCTTCACCATTAATGTTTTTATAAAAGCTAATTTGACTTCAATTTTTTTTTCAATATTTTATAGTATAGTTCTTTTTTTTTTTTTATTCTTATAAAGGATTTTCTTCTTCATTACTTTAATGTATATTTTATCAAAACTATTGCTTCAATCCTTTTTAAAGAAAACTTGAATAATCAGGAAAAATATTTTGGATTGATTCTTAATTTTAATTTCTTCAAATATTTTTTTCCCGATTGACAGGTTTCACAAATTGCATAGAAGAATATTTTTAGATGATGAAATTAGAGAATATTAATTTAACTTATTGCTTTTCATTTTCATTTTCCATCATTTCTATCACGATCTGATCCGATAACTTGAAATTCCATGACTAATACAATTGGTTGGGCGGTAGTTTAATTCTCTTCAACTACCTTTACAAGTAATTCAAATTGAAACAACATGCAAAATATAAAGAATCACTAAGCAACAATATTTTGTTGACATTCAAAGTATAGGCAAATCAATTCTACTTAATACATTTCAAATAAATTAACTGTAGTAAAGTACATATGATATTTTAATAACTATTCGTATTTGCTCCTATTTTCCTATATGTAAGTCCATCTCTAGCACTCATTTAATTTAGAAGAGCCTTTTCTGAAGTATTAATATTTCATAATAGGTCTAGTCACATAACAACTTATTGACTAATTATAGTTTTATAATTTAGTAGTTTAAAAAAAGGAAGGAAAATGCATGTAGTTCAACATACGAAATCTCTAAAATATCATTTTAAAAGAAATGTCCCATGCATATTTGTCATTTTCTAAGGAAAATAAAGAGCATGTCATTTTATAGCAAGAAATTTAGTCAGTAATTTAGCATATTATAACATTTTAATAAAATACTCATCTTAGGAACACCATTTAAATTGTAACATTTAAGTTACTTCCATTTGTTTTATTTATTTTTTTCCCAGAACTTTTTCATTTTAGGCTCACATTTATATATATATATATATATATATATATATATATATATATATATATATATATATATATATATATATATATATATATATATATATATATATATATATATATATATATATATATATATATTTCATTTTAGACTCACATTGCATTCACAACTAGTATCAAATATGTGAACTACTTCATTTTGGCACATGCATACATGACATTTGTTTTCATTCATCTTTGCTTATATTTATATTTAATTTGTGCATACATGAGTTTCAAAAAGATGCTTTACATTTAACATTTATCACAATATGAGGGTAAATATGCAAGTAAAAGAAAAAAAATCATTTAATCATTTGAATGGAATTTTTAGAAATATTATACTATCAATGCACATATAGAAGGTGATATCAGTCAATGACTTAAATCATAGAAAAGTAGAAAAATCTCAAAATAGTCCCCAGTCTATTCGCATATGGCCAATTTTGTCCGAAAGCACCACACCGTCCCAATTTAGTCCCTTAACTATATAAAATTAATTTAAAATAGTCCTTCATATTGTAATTGTGATATAAAATTGATCCCAATTTAGTCTATCTTTACAAAGTTGATTCCAATTTAGTCCCAAAGGGATCATTTTGTATCAATTTCATGTAGTTGAGGGACTAAATTGGGACAATGTGATATTCTGGGACTAAAATGTCCATATTCAAATTGTCAGGGGAGTATTATTGAACAACTACTATAATATAGGAATATAATTACCCACATTAATTTTTAGTTGATCTTTAAACAAATTTCTCTTAGCTTTCACCTATACATGCATATAATCGCCCATAAATACTTATTTTCTATCATCTTTTGTAATTATTTTTCAAATTATAATTTATTTTTTTTCAATTGTCTATATTATTATTACCTTTCTTTTTCCTTTTGCAAAACATGCCTTCTCCTGACGGATTCTTCCTTTCCTCAATAAATTCCTAAAGTTTAATTCAGAAAATAGCAATCTTAATTATGTTTTCCTAATATAGTCCATAAAACAATGAAATTTTTTGTTCAAACCTTACATTAATTGAAAAAGAAGAAGAAAGTAATTAATTTAATTCTGACTTAAATACATGTCTGAAATATTCCTTTTTATTTTTCTTCCTCTTCTTTTAATATTCAAATTCTTGATTTTTCCTAGTGATATTATTCTTCTTCACCAAAAGGTTCTTACAAAGTTAACTTGTAAATTAAAGAACAAATCTAGGCTAATGGATTTGGAGTTGAAAATTTTGCATAGGAAGAAATAAATGAAGATACAAGTTCTAAGTTTGATTCCAGTTAGCTTACCCACGCTTACTCTCTCTCAATTTTATTGTTACAACAATGATCCTCCTCTAAGTCTCCCTTGCTTCATCCTCCCAATCTTTTTTGTTTCTTCTCCATCTCTTTATCTTTATCACCCTCTCGTTCACTCAATTTCTCTTGAATGTTCACCCTCCTCGATCGTACATTATTGCTCGTGTGTATGTATGAGAAGGAAATGGCCTTGTTGTAGATTGCATGATGTGGTTGCTTGTTTGACTTCCCCATTTCTCTTGCTATATTCACGGATGGAATCTACTCGCTCTCTTCTAGATCGCTTCCTTCGTTTCAACTTTTATTCATTGGTCTCCCTTCAAGTCAGAGACAAAACCATAACATCTGTTTTATTGAGCCAGTGCTGCTAATTCATTTATGAACCAGAAGTTGCAACTTCTTCGACGCTTTGCCCTCTTTCTAATTGACTTCGAGGTAGAGCTCAACGTCGGTGTTCAGATTTAGTTTAAATAATACTCTATCTGTTAACCAGCGGTTAGCCCTTTCAAGAAGCACTAAATTACTTAAGAATAAGATTCACTTTGATTTTATTTTACCCAATCTATAGTTTACTTCTCTGTTTGCTTCCCTCAACTCACTTGTGCTTTGTTCAACTTCAGCTAGAATGTCATCTAGCCCATACAACCACGTTTTTAAAAGGAAGAAAAAAGCCTGGGTCCCTGAAGGTCTTGGTATAGCCTATTAAAGCCTATTTAATAAAACAAATACTTAGATCTCTTTGTAAATCTGCAACAATAAGCACAAGAAGGTCACCACTATTTTAAATAGATATCTCTTATTACATAATATTATGAGCTGCCCTGGTCCCCCGGATAGGGCTGCAAACGAACCGAGCCGAGTCGAGTATGTGAGTGTTCATGTTTGTGTTCATTTAATATCAACTTGTTCAAGTTTGGTTCGTGTTTGATTCAAGCTTTATTATTTGTGTTCATGTTTGGTTCGTTTAAATTAATGAGTGTCCATATTTGGTTCATGTTCAATTCGTTTTGTTCTTATCGAGCTTTAAACAAACAAGCCTTAACGAACTATAAACGAGCTCTACTTCTAGATGTTCATTAACTTAACAAACAAGCTTTATCAAGCCTCCTAACAAATAATTACATTGAGCATGTTCGTAAACATATTTAGCGATTTTTTTTTGAAATATCAAACAAACACGTTCATGAATATATCTAACGAGTATTCTTGAACTATCAAATGAGCAAGTTCATGATCATATATAACAAGATTTTTTGAGCTAGCAAATGTTTTCATTCATGAACAAGTGATTTATGATTCATCTTATATTTGTTCATGTACATTTTAAACAAACAATCAAGCAAACATGAACAAATGTGAAATGTCTCTTGTACATGAATCGAGCTTTTATTGAGTTTTTTATCGAGCCTAATGTCATGCTTGTTCACGAGCTTTAAATGATGTTGTTCACGAACATAAATGAGCCGAACACATTAGTGTTCAAGCTTGTTTATTTAAGGATCGAGTATTTAAAATATTGTTCAGGTTTGTTTGTTTAATTAATTAAACGATCACAAACGAGCTTTAATTGAACCGAGCAACGAGTAGCTCATCGAACGCTTTATTCACTTGCAGCCCTACCCCTAGAGCCTATTAGGGTTAACGTTTCCCTGTAGTCTATCAGGGCCAATCCTTGTAAGCTTTGTTTAGTTAAGTCAAATAATTGTTGTCTTTAAATCGCAGAGCTTGCAGCCATATAGGCTTCTGAGTGGGCGTGTTCTTTAAAATTTTATAAATCCTTATTTGTATTGCAGGGATAAACATATTTAAAATCAACTGATGAATTGAACTTAAAATATACAGGATCAAAAGAAGCTAAACTTTGTCCTAATTGATGGCACGTGGAGCAATTCTGCTGCAATGTATAGACGTTTGAAGGTACTCCATGATTTTCTTGAAATTTCATATCTTATTGAGCGTTGAATTGCTACACCATTTCATTATTTTCCACAAAGAGCCTGGAGCTATCTTGCTGGTAATTAAGTGGCTAAGGTTTATGATTATTCTGCATTTCTTCATCAAATTAATTTTAAATGACAATTAATTGGAGCCAATTCAATCAGCATTCGTGGAGTGGATTGGCTAGTCGCCAACTAGCTGCTGTCGGCCACTCAAAAAATAATAATAATATTCCATGAAATTCATTTGATTACAAATAATGCGAAACATATCATCAAAGCAAACCCATATAAAAGCATTTTCTTTTCAGGAGAGATGGGCCGCTACATGGGGGGAGAAAGATCCACCTTGCATTTCTCTTTCTAGTACTGGCGCATCAGTGATGCATAAACTCCGGTGAGGCATTTTGCTCTTCTTACAATCTTTCCCCCGTCAAGCCATTCCACAATTTGGTTTCCGCATCTGATGCATATTTTGCCTGTCTATGTTGTTAAAAGGCCACAGCCGGCTTGGGATAGAACATGCACGGCAGCTGCTGCTGCTGGTCTTCTCTCAGAACTTCACCATCATCCGGTGCTGCACTCACATGGGCTTGATAAACATGCGGAAAATGTGGAGAATGCATTGGACGTCTTACTCAAATCCCTCACTGCTCGACGCTTGCGGATGGGCCGGTCCATCAATCGGAAGGAAAGGCATAACAACTGCATCTAAAAGCACAAAACTTTTTTTTTTTAATCTTGTCCTTGTGCTTAGAAGATGAACTATAGCTGGTAATTGTTGCTTGTAAGTCTACTGGGCGGACGAGATTAAAGCAACAGGTTTCACATTTTTTAACGTGGTATCATTATTATTTCCAAACAGATTTGAGGGAAAACTCTGTATGTTCTTTTTTAAAAACAAAGTAGAGTCATTGTGGTTAAAACTATAGTTTTGTAAACCTGGGGAACTACTGTTTTGAATTTCTGAACTATGTTATCACATTGCGATCTTAACTCATGCATTCTGGCAGTTCCTTTTAGATATGATTCTCGCAGCTACTTGCTAGACTATTATGAGAACATATGACGAGGAGCTATTGAATGGACTAGTAGATAAGAAGCTTGTGTCAAGGACCCTACCTGTTGTAGAAGCACTCGGTTGTTGAAGAGAAGCTATGTAATTTGTCTTTAACGATATTTTAGATGAAATTTTTAGAACTTTCTACTTGAAGAACTTGATGTCAATAAAATATAGGGGCGCCAGGGTCAATTTGTGTACTTCGCTAGAAGCAATGAATTTGATATATCAAATGACGTGGAAATTTGGATATTCGGCTAGTACAGCTATACTAAGTATTTTTAGAAATGATTTTAATCATGCATCTCAGTCATGGCACTATAATAGTCTCACCAAGAACCTAGTCCCTTTCTTTTGATTGGTTTCTTTCCAGCTCATCTTTTCTGATACCAACCCATTACAATTGATGGTTCACCTCAGCCAACTAACTCTGCATGCCTCTTTCCTTCTCTCCCAAACCACATGGAAAGTTTATTAAATTGATTGTTTAATTACATTTTTCTGAAGCTAATTTTCTAAAGAATGTCATCAATGTGACATTATCACATAGCTGCTTAAATCTTCTCACCTACGATAGCTACACTTGGAAGCGCTTTGCACCTTCCAAGAATGCTGAGTATAGGTTACCAATTGGACCCCACCACTCCATAATGTTCCATCCTAACCTCTCCTCTCCCTCTCCTTTAGTTAAACACCCGTATCTACCCTCCTCAAATCCTCTTTTTAATTGCCCCTCCAATTTCCTCTCCTAAATTAACTTCTCAGTTCACCATCACCATCACTCCAACCATGGCCAAAGCTTCAAGGGCCTGCGCTCTCTTGCTCAGGTTCCTGGCTATGGCAGCAACCATCTCCGCTGCCGCCATCATGGCCACTAGCCATGAGACTACCAACATCTTCAGCATCACCATCAAGGCTGAGTTTTATCAAATCCCTTCTTTCACGTAATAAACTCAATTTTTTTTTCTCATACCAAACATGTATATACTGCAAGTTAAACCTTGATTACAGGTTTTTCGTTATAGCCAACTCCATCTCCGCTGCCTACAGCCTTATTGCTCTCTTTTTACTGCCGGCAGGTCTAATCTCAAGATGGTTTGCTGTGTTTGATGTGGTAAGACTAACTTGCTTGGCTTCTATTGCTTTTTATGAGAAAGACGTGTATCATGTGTTGTTGAGTTTGTTGTGTGATTGCATTTAGATTATTGCAATGCTGCTGACTGGTGCAATGGCGTCAGCTGGATCGATATCACAGGTGGGGAAGAAGGGAAACGTGCATGCAGGATGGCTTCCCATCTGCGATGAGGTCTCCAAGTATTGCAACCAGATCATGGCAGCCCTCATAAGTGGCTTCATTGGACTTTTTCTCTACACCATAATTGTTCTGCATACCATAACCACTGAGCTCAATCCTCTGCTTCCCTAAACAATCGGTGGTCAAGTGGACTTTACTATGGTATGCATGTTTCTGTCTTTAAACATTACTGTATTATTATCAAAAGAGTGTATTCTAATTGCTTAATTAGTTATGGATGCAACTTAATATTCAATGATGCTTACGCTTGCATGTTTGGCAATTTGGCATGCTGTACTTCCGAGGTTTTTTTCTTCTGAGGATGTCATCTTATTGCAATGTAAAGTTATAGTGTTATTTATTATTATTATTTTTTATGGGAATGAAGGATAAATCGGTATGAATTCATTATTTTGAGGAAACAACCTTATCGGTATCCATTCATGATTGTAATGCTATTTATTTTGAAATATGATTCTGACAAAATCTAAATAGGTTTCTGTGTCAGAATGTTGTCTAGAGATCAATATTTTTGAATTTGGACTAGATCGATCGATTCAACTATGAATTATCCGGGAAACAGGTCCGGTATTAGAGCAAACCTCTTTATCATGGAACTGGGAAAAAATTAGAATAAATGCTAGTTCAACTTTATAATCGTTGAACAGGCCGGATTTAAATGAACCGTCCAATTTTGAACAACCAGCTCATTTGCACTATCAATCACTAATCTGTTGACCTCATTATTTGAGGTCAATTTCCCCAGAATCGACTATAGCACCTAGGTCTTCGTAGCCTAGTGTAGACGTCGCCCATAGGATTTCCCTTAGGTGGATACCCACTGACGTAGCATCGACTCGAGCCTACCACTCAATTCGAATCAAAATCGATTCAATCCAGATTTTGATTCAACTTCAAACAAACTCAAATCAACTCTTTTAAACCAAAATTTGCTACACCAATCGAAGTGAAATCAAATCAAATTAACTCAAGTCGAATTCGATTTCAATGGCCCCGTTTAGTCTCGATTTGACTCGACGCGAACTAATATTTTTTTAATGGGAGAATTTAATTTGATATATCTATTAATCTCATATATATATACATGAAAATTTGTCTAGATTTTTTTTTTTATATATCCTAATAACCATATTTCATTTTAAAATTCAAAATCAAAACTTGGTTTAGGCTAGTCAAGAGGCGGTTAGGACTAGTCTAATCCAGTTCCTCATCCCACGATCTCTCTGTTGCTCTCTGGATTCGCGAGAACTGAACACTCAGTTCGGAACTCCTCCTTATTCGCAGAGCAAGAACCACAGCCCCATTGGCGAACTGCTTCGGCCTCCTCTCTGGATCGCACAACTGCCCCCATCGCACGATCTCCCTTTTCTCTCATTCACACAACCCCAGCCCTTCCTTCTCGGTTTCACATGGATAGCCCTCCGACCTGCCACTGCTCTCTCTTTCCCGAGGCTGTCCTCCCAATTCTCTCCATTAAACTGTGAGCATACTTCTATGCAAATTCCAGGTTAGCGAAAGACATCCTGGAAGCTACTTTGATTCATAATATCTCACACGTTGCATTTTATATCATTTTAATAATCACATATGGATAGCATACTTGTTTGCTAGTATAATTTAGATAAATTACATTCTGATAAATTATATATAAATCTGCTTTCATTACATTAAATATAAAAGATATTTCAAATCAGATTTTGAGTACAAAATAAAATCTTATTTATTCAAATTTATTTAGAAAATATAGATCTTCTTCATAATTACATTTTTTATTTTTATTTAAAAATCCGGCTATTTAGATGATTGATTCAGTAAATGCAAACTTAACCTTTAACATAGAATTCACAAACATTTATATTGTTGATATTAAATTCACTTCTGTTTTTGTGTTAAATCATATATTCAATTAATCAGGATTAACATTTATTTGTTAAAATTTGACATAAACTAAACTAACATATTACATTGGCGACTACTCATATATGATCGTTAATATATTTCCTTTCATTTTTTTTTTAAAGGATTAAAATTATATAAAATCACCTTTCTTTCCCTTCTTACTTTTGGCAAAATTTTGAATTGAAAAGTAAATGTATGTGGGCATTTGATGGAGCATGGTGGGCAAGTATTCACATATATAAACTGTGCTTCGTTTTAATTCATATATTTTTCCTTCTTATGATTTAGAGGGGTGAAGAATGTATGCTTTGAAAGATGATTTGTGAATATAAGTGTAAAGAATTAAATATGTTGGAAAGTAAAGTGTTTGGTTTTGGAAGGAAAAGTAGAACTTGTGTGAGTTTTGAAAAGGTGGAAATTTCGTGTTTTGAAAAATGAAACTGTGGAGTTTATATGTATTTGGAATTGTGTATTTTGAGGAATTAAAAGGTGTATGTTTGAAAGATGAAATGTGAGAAAGGTGAAAAGTAAGTGTTAGATTAAAAATAAAATAAAATGTGTATATGTCAAATTATGTTTTAAAGTGTGTGTTTGTTAAAGGTTGAATTGTTATAAGGAGTGAGGTGTAAATGTGTTGAATGGTGTTTTAAGTGTGTAGTCATTAAAAGTTGAAGTATTTTGAGAGGTAAAAAGTGTATGTCTTGAAAGTGAAAGGTATGAATTGTGAAAGTAGAGTGTATGTGTAGAAAAGTTTGTCTTGAAAGTGGAATTTTTGTATGAGAAAAGTAGGGTGTTGTGTGTATCTTTAAGAAGTTTTAGAGACATAGAGTTTGTGTCTATATTAAAAAGTGATGTGTAAATATGAAGTTTTATTTTGAATTGTGTAAAAGCGGAGTTGTATTTGAATTCGTGTGATTTGGAAAAGTAAAAGGTGGATATTTTAAAGGGTGATTTATGAATGTAAGTGCTAAGAGAGAAGTGTATAAGTATAAGAGGAAAATTGTTTATTTTGTGAAAATTATGTAAGTTAGGAAGAATGTAATTGGATGTTTGAATGATATAAAGTGTGCTTTCAAAAAGGAAATGTTCAAAAGCAAAGTCAACTAAGCCGGTATTCAAGCCCGAAGAAAGGTACGTCTTTTATTTTCAGTAAATTTCAATTATTTTCTTATTAATTATTAAGTGTGCTTTCGAATCCTTTTTTTTCTTTTCTTTATTTGCATAAACTGCGAGGAACGGTACTGATCGAGTGGACAAAAGTACAAGGAGCTAATGACGTCAGTCGCCTCTATCCAACCGGGTAGAGGTGCTACGGGCGGAACCACCGGGTCGTAGCCCCCGGTGATTGTGAGTATTTCTAAACTTAGAAAACTTTTAGGGGCCCCTTGATGTGGTATGCGTGAACCCTTCCTTTAGGTCCCTGTAGTAACTTCAATTTTATTAGGTTTACTTTTATTTGCTTTTAGATCCTTAAACCCCTTTTACACACGCTCAAAGTCCTAAGGGTTAGTAATAACAAATTTTTATCCCATATAACAGTAGTGACACTTAAGGATAAAAATTAAGGACTAAGTCTTAGAAAATCTAGACTTAGGATGCATGCACACTTTATAATAGAAACTTATAACATAGAAAATTTAGTGACATCTCACTTTAGAATTAGTAAATATCTTTAAATTAAAATTCAATCAATTAGAAATTAAGCTTTAGCCAATAATTGACTTAAGACATTTCAAAACCTCACAGCCTACTACACAAACTTAGATTTGTTTGTTAGGACAACCGACTCTAGTTTTAGGTTAGGCCGGTGTTTATTTCCTTACTGCACTGTGACGGGCTTTTTCTCGAGTTTTATTGCATGCTGGTTGTAAAAATGTTGGTGTGTTTGTTTATTTATTTTTACTGCACTCTGTGTTGGTTTGATTGATGATTAGATTACCCATAGGCTAGGAGCGATCTGGATTGTTAATATGATTTTCTGCAGGTGGCCACACTCATGCAGGGCAGAAAAAGAGGGGCTAATTAATTAATAATAAATAAATGCTACAGGTGCTTCAGCTGCTTAGCCCCCAAATAAAGAAGAGTGTGGCCAAGTGTGGCTTAATAATTTAAATTCAATTGCATATATATATAATTGCGTGGGATGATTTTTGTTATAAATTGCTTAGGATAACCTTGCAGGTGGACTAGATTTTTCTTCCCTTTCTGTGAAATGAAATGTAATGTAAATATAATATATCAAGAGTCAATAAATGTGAAAGTGATTTTTTGAAAGTGGGATATTACATCCAATTTGGAATTCAAAGAAAGGAGAATATACCTTAAAGGATTATTCTCTTTTATTTGAAAAGCCAAATTAGGATGATTCAATATCCAAATAGAAAAGAAAATACCCCTCTTAGGGATGAGTTTCTTTTCATTTGGATATCCAGAACCCGACGGACCCGAGAAGTTCGTAGAAGAAGAAAAGACAGAACAAGAAGATTGAAGAAACAAGATGAAGAAATGAAGATTTAAGGAACAGTATATCCCATTTCAAAAATCACTTGCGTCATTTTTAGGATTAGGATCCGGGTTTGTTGTCAGTGGTGCCCAGCCACTTTACTTTTCTGCAAATTCTGGGTGTAATATGGACATTGGACATTATATTTGGATTATTAAAATTGATTGTTTACATTGTTTGTGCAGTAGATTTTTTTTAGGACCTTGCATGCCGTGTTTTGTTTTAGCCTGGATTCGAAACGGAGAGATTTTTTTTCGTAAGGGTACGCTTAAAATTCTTCTACTTGTAATTTTAAATAAAAATTTTTAGGCTCATATAGTAACTCTAACGATCTAAGAAGTAAGATCGGGACCGCCGAGAGTCAGCATAAGCATATTAACACTTTCTCTTCCTTGTTAGGCACCTCCCCGCCTGCGGGTTCTGGCAGACCACTTGACCTATGAGGGTGCAGTTCTGTCAAGGGGAAGTTGTGCAATCTCTAGGGAAAAATCTATTTTCTAAGCCTAAATTTTTAAACTGCTTCATTATCATTTTATGCATTCGAGTCAATTAGCATGCATTGCATTAGATACAAACTAAAAAGAGTCTAAAATTTTACTTGCATTTCTAGACATTTATCACCCTACATAAGTTGAGGGGCTAATTAGTTCATAATTATCTCATTCAAGTTATTTATTCATACTATAGGATTGGGTCCGATTTGTAGATCCATATTCCATATATAAGAGGGTTAATTTTCTACTCTTATACTGGGAAGATGGTTTTACAACTAAAATAATCATTTCAAGATTTAAGTAGATGAAGCCTCCTTAAAAAAAAAAAAAAAAAAAAAAAAGTGAAGAAGGAAAATAAAAGAAAAGAAAAAAAGAAACACATTCATTAAATGTGTAGCAAAAAAAAAAAAAGAGGCTTCTCTTTCTAAATCTTGAATATCATAAGACCTATTCATCCTTTAGTATTTTTAACACTTGACTTTGAGAATTCAAAATTTTGGTTCATCATCAAGCATTGATGTTCTATTAGATGTAAAATACATATACCATCTGAAAGATTTAAAAAAAAGATTAAATTTCTATCTCCAATTTAATTTCTTTATATCTTAGTTTAAAAAGAAGAAAAAGATGAAGAAGGAAACCCCAGTTTTGCTTGTAGGGAGCTTTGATATGGGTTAACAAAATCTAAATCTTGAGACCTCTCTAGTTAGCAACTTGAGTAGGTCAGTTCATATCTTCAAATCATTTTCAAGAAAAATCATATAGATGATCAATCTAAATGGAATTATAATGGTGCTAGTTGTGCATTATTGGGTTTCACATATCTAACCCAATTAAGATGCATAAACAAACTATTATCCAAATATCTTTAACTATCTTTTGAACATCTTCCAATTTGAATGAGATTCTAGACATGATCCTGATGCTAGATAACCTACAGTGATATTTATGGATATAAAAATCACTTTCATTGGATTCAAAATTTTGAAACTAAACTAAAGGACATCCCTTTGTTGGTTTGAGATAATTGTCTAATGTTCTCATTTATTATGAGTAGATGTCAAGTTCAAATTTAAATCTATTATTGACTGAACTAGGATGTTAGAACATGAGGGGTTCTATCCTTAGTGATGTCGATGATACCTTTGTTTGAATCTTTGTCAAACTTCAAAACAAAATCAAGCAACAATTTGACTAAGTTCATAATTAACTAATCTTGGATGTTAGAATTGGAGGGATTCTATTCCTGATAAAGTCCATTGTAACTTCGTCAAAAAGATATAAAATTTAATTCAAGATATATCTTTATCATAAACTAGAATTAAATGTTAGAGTCTAAATAACTCTATTCCCATTAAAGAATCTTTTTATAGCATTGAAATTCAAAATCTTTGAAACTACACTTTTCTTTAAAGAAAGTTGTTAAGTTTTGATTATTTGATTAAAACTCAATTTGGTCATATTCAAACTATTTAATTCAGAGGGAGTCAACCTATCTTTCGTTGAGTTTTTGAATCTTTTCCTATGTCATTTTCATTAGGTTAAGATGATTAAAACTTAAACGATCACTTTCAAATATTATAAGAAAATTATCAAATAAAAAAAAATAAAGCTTTCACTTTTTGATGAAAATCAAACTTTTCTCAATCATTGTGAGTATTTGATATTCCTTAGTATTTTCACTATAATTAAGGATGCTCAAATATACTCATTGTTCTATAACAACTCATGCAAAAGTTAAAATTTTTTAAGGAAAATTTTATCATGTTGCATTTAGTTCTCTTAGAACATGTAAACGAAGACTCTAGAAAATTCATATTATTTTCTTCGAGTTAATCGAAACAAATTCAATCATAGAATCAATCTTTAAACAAAATCTTGCATTTCTCCTTTGGTGGTCGAGATGCTTTGTTAAGTCTTTACTTATCAAAGATGATAAAACTACTCCCTTTTTGTTTTCCTCACATATAATGATTCGATATAAAAACATAATCCCTAGTGGATTATTTGTAAGTTATAAAGATCATTTATAATGAAGGATAAAACAAAATTTTAATCAAAAGATTTTTCAAGTCTATCAATATTCAAATTTTTTTTTTCCTTCTAGAAAATGACATATATAAAAGCTTATGATCTCTAGTAGAACATTTGCAAGTTGTCAATGTCATTTGTGGTTGAGGGAAAAGATTCAAAGCTTTAAAGGAATCAACTTTACTTTAAAAATTCACCACCCTAAAATCAGTCTTTAGGTCTAAGTCCGCTTTTACGGCATCCTATTGACTTTCTGGCTTAAGTCCGCTTTTACGGCAGCCATTCAATTAAATCAGTATTTAGGTCTAAGTCCGCTTTTACGGCATCCTATTGGCTTTCTGGCTTAAGTCCGCTCTTACGGCAGCCAATCCTGTTTAAATCAGTCTTTAGGTCTAAGTCCGCTTTTACGGCATCCTATTGGATTTCTGGCTTAAGTCTGCTTTTACGGCAGCCAATCCAGTATAAATCAGTCTTTAGGTCTAAGTCCGCTTTTACGGCATCCTATTGGCTTTCTGGCTTAAGTCTGCTCTTACGACAGCCAATCCTGTTTAAATCAGTCTTTAGGTCTAAGTCCGCTTTTACGACATCCTATTGGCTTTATGGCTTAAGTCCGCTCTTACGGCAGCCAATCCTGTTTAAATCAGTTTTTAGGTCTAAGTCCGCTTTTACGGCATCCTATTGGCTTTCTGACTTAAGTCTGCTCTTACGGCAACCAATCCTGTTTAAATCAGTCTTTAGGTCTAAGTCCGCTTTTACGGCATCCTATTGGCTTTCTGGCTTAAGTCCGCTCTTACGGCAGCCAATCCTGTTTAAATTAGTCTTTAGGTCTAAGTCCGCTTTTACGACATCCTATTGGCTTTATGGCTTAAGTCTGCTCTTACGGCAGCCAATCCTGTTTAAATCAGTCTTTAGGTCTAAGTCCACTTTTACGGCATCCTATTGGCTTTCTGGCTTAAGTCCGCTCTTACGGCAGCCAATCCAATTTAAATCAGTCTTTAGGTCTAAGTCCGCTTTTACGGCATCCTATTGGCTTTCTGGCTTAAGTCCGCTCTTACGGCAGCCAATCCAGTTTAAATCGGTCTTTAGGTCTAAGTCCGCTTTTACGGCATTTTATTGGCTTTCTGGCTTAAGTCCGCTCTTACGGCAGCCAATCCAGTTTAAATCAGTCTTTAGGTCTAAGTCCGCTTTTACGACATCCTATTGGCTTTCTGGCTTAAGTCCGCTCTTACGGCAGCCAATCCAGTTTAAATCGGTCTTTAGGTCTAAGTCCGCTTTTACGGCAGCCAATCCAGTTTAAATCAGTGTTTAGGTCTAAGTCCGCTTTTACAGCATCCTATTGGCTTTTTGGCTTAAGTCCGCTCTTACGGCAGCCAATCCAGTTTAAATCAGTCTTTAGGTCTAAGTCCGCTTTTACGGCATCCTATTGGCTTTCTGGCTTAAGTCCGCTCTTACGACAGCCAATCCTGGTTAAATTAGTCTTTAGGTCTAAGTCCGCTTTTATGGCATCCTATTGGCTTTCTGGCTTAAGTCCGCTCTTACGGCAGCCAATCCAGTTTAAATCAGTCTTTAGGTCTAAGTCCTTTTTTACGGCATCCTATTGGCTTTCCGGCTTAAGTCCGCTCTTACGGCAGCCAATCCAGTTTAAATCAGTCTTTAGGTCTAAGTCCGCTTTTACAGCATCCTATTGGCTTTCTGGCTTAAGTCCGCTCTTACGGCAGCCAATCCTGTTTAAATCAGTCTTTAGGTCTAAGTCCGCTTTTACGGCATCTTATCGACATTCTGGCTTAAGTCCGCTCTTACGGCAGCCAATCCTGATTAAATCCGTCTTTAGGTATAAGTCCTCCTACGACATCTTATTGACATCTTCGGAGTTAAGAGTAAGCATCCGTAGTGGCATCCTAAACTTCATTCCGAGGAGAAGTATAAGCATCCCTAGCGGCATCTTCTCTTCATTAAATGTTAAATCTTAATTCCGTCTTTAGGTATAAGTCCTCCTACGGCATCCTTTTGACATCTTTGAAGTTAGGAGTAAGCATCCCTAGTGGCATCCTAAACTTCATTCCGAGGAGAAGTATAAGCATCCCTAGCGGCATCTTCTCTTCATTAAATGTTAAATCTTAAATCCGTCTTTAGGTATAAGTCCTCCTACGGCATCCTATTGACATCTTTGGAGTTAGGAGTAAGCATCCCTAGTGGCATCCTAATCTTCATTCCGAGGAGAAGTATAAGCATCCCTAGCGGCATCTTCTCTTCATTAAATGTTAAATCTTAAATCTGTCTTTAGGTATAAGTCCTCCTACGGCATCCTATTGACATCTTTGGAGTTAGGAGTAAGCATCCCTAGTGATATCCTAATCTTCATTCCGAGTAGAAGTATAAGCATCCCTAGCGGAATCTTCTCTTCATTAAATGTTAAATCTTAAATCTGTCTTTAGGTATAAATCCTCATACGGCATCCTATTGACATCTTTGGAGTTAGGAGTAAGCATCCCTAGTGGCATCCTAATCTTCATTCCGATGAGAAGTATAAGCATCCCCAGCGGCATCTTCTCTTCATTCTATTGACATTCTTGAAGTTAGTCTTGATTTATAAAAAAAGGTTTCAATCATATCAAAATCAAATTCAAAATTCCTATTCGTGTCAAACCTCATTCAACTTTTCAATATCTTGGGTTTATTGAATAATACTAATCTTCTTAGTTATTATTTGCTAAAACCATCATTATTGTTATAAACTTTCAGATCAATAAATCAATCTTAATCTTTCAGACAATCAACTCAAATTTCTTTATAAAATTTTCATTCTGATTTTCTATCAAACATCAAAATTCATTCAATTCATATATTCAGATCTTCAACTTCAACTCTGGATCTAGTTGATCATTTCGGTCAACACCAATACGCACGATAAACTTTGGCAAGTTTATCATGCCTATTGGGGGTCCATTTGTTGACCTCATTATTTGAGGTCAATTTCCCCGGAATTGACTCTAGCACCTAGGTCTTCGTAGCCTAGTGTAGACGTCGCCCATAGGATTTCCCTTAGGTGGATACCCACTGACGTAGCATCGACTCGAGCCTACCACTCAATTCGAATCAAACTCGATTCAATCCAGATTTTAATTCAACTTCAAACAAACTCAAATCAACTCTTTTAAACCAAAATTTGCTACACCAATCGAAGTGAAATCAAATCAAAGTAACTCAAGTCAAATTCGATTTCAATGGCCCTGTTTAGTCTCGATTTGACTCGTCGCGAACTAATATTTTTTTAATGGGAGAATTTAATTTGATATATCTATTAATCTCATATATATATACATGAAAATTTGTCTAGATTTTTTTTTTATATATCCTAATAACCATATTTCATTTTAAAATTCAAAATCAAAACTTGGTTTAGGCTAATCAAGAGGCGGTTAGGACTAGTCTAATCCAGTTCCTCATCCCACGATCTCTCTGTTGCTCTCTGGATTCGCGAGAACTGAACACTGAGTTCGGAACTCCTCCTTATTCGCAGAGCAAGAACCACAGCCCCATTGGCGAACTGCTTCGGCCTCCTCTCTGGATCGCACAACTGCCCCCATCGCACGATCTCCCTTTTCTCTCATTCACACAACCCCAGCCCTTCCTTCTCGGTTTCACATGGATAGCCCTCCGACCTGCCACTGCTCTCTCTTTCCCGAGGCTGTCCTCCCAATTCTCTCCATTAAACCGTGAGCATACTTCTATGCAAATTCCAGGTTAGCGATAGATATCTTGGAAGCTACTTTGATTCATAATATCTCACACGTTGCATTTTATATCATTTTAATAATCACATATGGATAGCATACTTGTTTGCTAGTATAATTTAGATAAATTACATTCCGATAAATTATATATAAATCTGCTTTCATTATATTAAATATAAAAGATATTTCAAATCAGATTTTGAGTACAAAATAAAATTTTATTTATTCAAATTTATTTAGAAAATATAGATCTTCTTCATCATTACATTTTTTATTTTTATTTAAAAATCCGGCTATTTAGATGATTGATTCAGTAAATGCAAACTTAACCTTTAACATAGAATTCACAAACATTTATATTGTTGATATTAAATTCACTTCTGTATTTGTGTTAAATCATATATTCAATTAATCAGGATTAACATTTATTTGTGAAAATTTGACATAAACTAAACTAACATATTACATTGGCGACTACTCATATATGATCGTTAATATATTTCCTTTCATTTTTTTTTTAAAGGATTAAAATTATATAAAATCACCTTTCTTTCCCTTCTTACTTTTGGCAAACTTTTGAATTGAAAAGTAAATGTATGTGGGCATTTGATGGAGCATGGTGGGCAAGTATTCACATATATAAACTATGCTTCGTTTTAATTCATATATTTTTCCTTCTTATGATTTAGAGGGGTGAAGAATGTATGCTTTGAAAGATGATTTGTGAATATAAGTGTAAAGAATTAAATATGTTGGAAAGTAAAGTGTTTGGTTTTGGAAGGAAAGTAGAACTTGTGTGAGTTTTGAAAAGGTGGAAATTTCGTGTTTTGAAAAATGAAACTGTGGAGTTTATATGTATTTGGAATTGTGTATTTTGAGGAATTAAAAGGTGTATGTTTGAAAGATGAAATGTGAGAAAGGTGAAAAGTAAGTGTTAGATTAAAAATAAAATAAAATGTGTATATGTCAAATTAAGTTTTAAAGTGTGTGTTTGTTAAAGGTTGAATTGTTATAAGGAGTGAGGTGTAAATGTGTTGAATGGTGTTTTAAGTGTGTAATCATTAAAAGTTGAAGTATTTTGAGAGGTAAAAAGTGTATGTCTTGAAAGTGAAAGGTATGAATTGTGAAAGTAGAGTGTATGTGTAGAAAAGTTTATGTCTTGAAAGTGGAATTTTTGTATGAGAAAAGTAGGGTGTTGTGTGTATCTTTAAGAAGTTTTAGAGACATAGAGTTTGTGTCTATATTAAAAAGTGATGTGTAAATATGAAGTTTTATTTTGAATTGTGTAAAAGCGGAGTTGTATTTGAATTCGTGTGATTTGGAAAAGTAAAAGGTGGATATTTTAAAGGGTGATTTATGAATGTAAGTGCTAAGAGAGAAGTTTATAAGTATAAGAGGAAAATTGTTTATTTTGTGAAAATTATGTAAGTTAGGAAGAATGTAAGTAGATGTTTGAATGATATAAAGTGTGCTTTCAAAAAGGAAATGTTCAAAAGCAAAGTCAACTAAGCCGGTATTCAAGCCCGAAGAAAGGTACGTCTTTTATTTTCAGTAAATTTCAATTATTTTCTTATTAATTATTAAGTGTGCTTTCTAATCCCTGTTTTTCTTTTCTTTATTTGCATAAACTGCGAGGAACGGTACTGATCGAGTGGACAAAAGTACAAGGAGCTAATGACGTCAGTCGCCTCTATCCAACCGGGTAGAGGTGCTACGGGCGGAACCACCGGGTCGTAGCCCCCGGTGATTGTGAGTATTTCTAAACTTAGAAAACCTTTAGGGGCCCCTTGATGTGGTATGCGTGAACCCTTCCTTTAGGTCCCTGTAGTAACTTCAATTTTATTAGGTTTACTTTTATTTGCTTTTAGATCCTTAAACCCCTTTTACACAAGCTCAAAGTCCTAAGGGTTAGTAATAACAAATTTTTATCCCATATAACAGTAGTGACACTTAAGGATAAAAATTAAGGACTAAGTCTTAGAAAATCTAGACTTAGGATGCATGCACACTTTAGAATAGAAACTTATAACATAGAAAATTTAGTGACATCTCACTTTAGAATTAGTAAATATCTTTAAATTAGAATTCAATCAATTAGAAATTAAGCTTTAGCCAATAATTGACTTAAGACATTTCAAAACCTCACAGCCTACTACACACACTTAGATTTGTTTGTTAGGACAACCGACTCTAGTTTTAGGTTAGGCCGGTGTTTATTTCCTTACTGCATTGTGACAGGCTTTTTCTCGAATTTTATTGCATGCTGGTTGTAAAAATGTTGGTGTGTTTATTTATTTATTTTTATTGCACTCTGTGTTGGTTTGATTGACGATTAGATTACCCATAGGCTAGGAGCGATCTGGATTGTTAATATGATTTTCTGCAGGTGGCCACACTCATGCAGGGCAGAAAAAGAGGGGCTAATTAATTAATAATAAATAAATACTACAGGTACTTCAGCTGCTTAGCCCCCAAATAAAGAAGAGTGTGGCCAAGTGTGGCTTAATAATTTAAATTCAATTGCATATATATATAACTGCGTGGGATGATTTTTGTTATAAATTGCTTAGGATAACCTTGCAGGTGGACTAGATTTTTCTTCCCTTTCTGTGAAATGAAATGTAATGTAAATATAATATATCAAGAGTCAATAAATGTGAAAGTGATTTTTTGAAAGTGGGATATTACATCCAATTTGGAATCCAAAGAAAAGAGAATATACCTTAAAGGATTATTCTCTTTTATTTGGAAAGCCAAATTAGGATGATTCAATATCCAAATAGAAAAGAAAATACCCCTCTTAGGGATGAGTTTCTTTTCATTTGGATATCCAGAACCCGACGGACCCGAGAAGTTCGTAGAAGAAGAAAAGATAGAACAAGAAGATTGAAGAAAGAAGACGAAGAAATGAAGATTTAAGGAACAGTATATCCCATTTCAAAAATCACTTGCGTCATTCTTAGGATTAGGATCCGGGTTTGTTGTCAGTGGTGCCCGGCCACTTTACTTTTTTGCAAATTCTGGGTGTAATATGGACATTGGACATTATATTAGGATTATTAAAATTGATTGTTTACATTGTTTGTGCAGTAGATTTTTTTTAGGACCTTGCATGCTGTGTTTTGTTTTAGCCTGGATTCGAAACGGAGAGATTTTTTTTCGTAAGGGTACGCTTAAAATTCTCCTACTTGTAATTTTAAATAAAAATTTTTAGGCTCACATAGTAACTCTAACGATCTAAGAAGTAAGCTCGGGACCGCCGAGAGTCAGCATAAGCATATTAACACTTTCTCTTCATTGTTAGGCACCTCCCCGCCTGCGGGTTCTGGCAGACCACTTGACCTATGAGGGTGCAATTTTGTCAAGGGGAAGTTGTGCAATCTCTAGGGAAAAATCTATTTTCTAAGCCTAAATTTTTAAACTGCTTCATTATCATTTTATGCATTCGAGTCAATTAGCATGCATTGCATTAGATACAAACTAAAAAGAGTGTAAAATTTTAATTGCATTTCTAGACATTTATCACCCTACATAAGTTGAGGGGCTAATTAGGAATTGTCTTAGATGTCAGCCCTAATTTCTTAAAACTTAAACAATATCTCTACCCATCTTTCATAAGAGACTGGACACATGGTTTTAAAGCGCCTAGGTGGTTAGCTGGCTCCCCAATCCAGGCCGGGGTAAGTCCAGATTTGCACTTCATTAGTTAGGTTCGGGTCGCTACTTTGTAGTACCCAAATTAGATTTAGGTTCTGAGGCAGATTCTTTTTAGATCTTAAGTCCTCGCCCTCCGGGAATATAATCCCAACTTTCTAATAAAATGTCAACTTAAACATAAAATTTTCTCTTAAAATGTAAAGCCCATCATAGGATAGACTGAGGTTGTTAGAATAGTTGCTATTTGAATGATTTATATTTGTGCAACTTATGTAGTTTTGATGATTTCAAACATTATTGTTCAAATGTATAGTTATATCCTAACAATTTTAGAAGATTTGCATTTGCTCTTGTGTGTACTAACATTTCAGGAAAATCAGACTCCAGACTACGATAACTTCAAATCAAATTCAACATGAGATATTTTGTTTATTTGAAGTTTGCATTTTCTTTGATTTAATTTTGAAAGGGAGTGATTGTAATTGAGTGAATAAAAAACTTACACACACACATAAGGAGATTATACAATTTTATACTGATCGTACGGGACGATATTTATCGTACTGGACGATCTGTCAGTTATCTCCTATAGAGCACATGGAACGAATAGGAACTTGCTCGGAAAAATTTTTCTAAGTCCTATTCGTCCAGGACGAATTTTATTATCGTCCCGGACGATGGGTTCTCTGTAAAATTTTCGTCCAGACGAATTTTATTATCGTACGAGGCGACCAGTGCTCTGAAAAATTTTCGTACAGACGAAATTAAATATCGTACCGGACGATCAGGTCTCTGGAAAATTTTCGTCCAGACGAAAACAAATTATTGTCCGTGGCGATTGGTCCTCTGAAATATTTTCGTCCAGACGAAATAAATAATCGTCCAGGACGATCGGGTCTTTGGAAAATTTTCGTCCAAATGAACATATTTTCGTCCAAACGATTAACCGACTTAGAATAGTTTTCAGCAGTTTCTAGAACCGACCTTGTAATAACCGTTCGTACTGGACGAACCTAGTTCGTACAGGACGATCATCTGTACGAAGTCATTTCGTACACATATACAAATTGGGTCGTTTCAGATCGTTTATGTAAAATCGTCCAGGACGATCCAGGATCGTACAGGACGATCCACTGCATACAGAATTGGAAACTTGCAGTTTTTGGGCGGTTTTTCTTGTCTTTTACATAAATAGTCCAAATTAGACTGCCACCCAATCTTTTTGTCATTTGATCTTCGTGCCTCTTGAGAGAATAGTTAAGGAGAGAGTGAAAGAGAGCATTCAAAGGAGGATTCCTACCACTAGAGCGAAAAGGCTTCACTTGGATTACTAAGGTAAGAGTCTCTACTTGTGAAATTGGATTTCTTCACTCTTTTCCTTCTTCCTTCTAGATTCTTGTGAGAAGATCAGTCAAGGAGATCCGGTTCTCTGCCGACACTTGGAGAGTGTGAACAGCCGAAGGGTTCTCTGCCTACACTTGGAGAGTGTGAACAGCGGAAAGGTTCTCTGCCTACACTTGGAGAGTGTGAACAGCCGTAGGGTTCTCTGCCCTCACTAGGAGAGTGTAAAAGGACGACGGTTCTCTACCAGCACTGTGGTTTGTGTAAAAGGACAACGGTTCTCTGCCGCACCGGGTAGTGGTGAAAAGAGTGTGTTGTAAAGACTTCTCCGCCTTGCTGTGGGTGCTAAAGGAGAGTCACTATTGGTTTTAGTGCAATACCCAGAGGGTGCCTCTGAGGAGTGGATGTAGGTCTGGTTATAGACCGAACCATTATAAATGTGGTGTCATTTACTTTATTGCTTTTACGTTTCCGCACTTTAAATTTCAGTTTTAACAACTCTGTGGTTGAAAAACATTTTTCTACAAACTTTAAAAAAAAATTTTATTTCGGTTCAACTTTATCATTAAGAGGGTTTAAAATTTTTAAAATTACCAATTCACCCCCCTCTTGGTAGCAGTGGGACATTTACTTAGGCTTAACAACCTAATTACTGGACTCAACAAGTGGTATCAAAGCATAGTTTCAAAATCATAAGTTTGAACTACTTTTTGATTAACGTAGATGGCTACATTTGGAAACCGAAACACACCTGAGGGTTACTCTATCACTAGACCTCCACTGTTTGACAATATTCCTTTTGATTTTTGGAAAACACGCATGTCTACTTTCTTATAGTCACTTGATTATCGCATGTGGATGCTAATCCAGGAAGGTTACTCAAAACCAACTAGATTAGTTGATGGAATTAGGGTAGAAACACCCTATGCAGATTGGACTATAGAAGAACGTGACTTAGCACAGTTAAATGCGAAATGTTTAAATAGTTTCTTTTGTGCTTTAAAATCTGAAGACTACATGCGAGTTTCCACTTGTAAAAGCGGAAAAGACATATGGGATAGACTTTGTATAACTTATGAAGGGACAAATGAGGTTAAGCAATCAAGACTCAATATCTTGTTACATGACTACGAATTATTTTGCATGAAACCTAATGAATCTATATCTGACATGTACACAAGATTCACTCAAATTGTCACCTCTTTGCATACACTTGGTAGGGAATTAACTAATGCTGAAATGGTTAATAAGATTCTTCGTTGTTTACCTACTGCATACGATGCTAAAATTACTGCAATTACAGAGTTTAAAGATCTGAACATTTATTCCATTGACAATCTTCTTGGTTCACTCATTGCTTACGAGCAAGGAGTAAGTCAAAGAAAGATTAATGCAGGTGAACCAAGAAAGGACAAAAATATTGCACTAAATGTGGAAGAGTCAGAAAGTGAACACTCACAACCTGAGGATGAAGACGATATTGCACTGATGACTAGACAATTCAGAAGCTTTTTAAAGAGGAAGCAGAAGAGACGCCAGCAATGGAATAGAGGTAAGTATAACAGAAATGACAAGGTTTCTAATGAAGTGATTTGTTATGAATGCAGGAAACCAGGTCATATAAAGACTGATTGTCCAAAACTCAAAGCCACTCCTAGCAAGGAGAAGGTAGAGGAGAAACGAATGGTAAAGAAGGGCAAGAAGAAGTTTCAAAAGGCTTTTTGGGCAGACTCAGCTTTAGACTCATCTGAGACTGAAAAAGAAGAAGAAGTCACCAACCTTTGCTTGATGGTAGATAAAGCTGAACAATCAGATCAAGAAGAGGTATACTCTCACACAAGACCTCGTGAGAGTATATGGTACCTGGACAGCGGATGTTCAAAGCACATGACTGGAGATACTGCTCAATTCATAACGCTGGAAGCTAGGAGTGGAGGCAAGGTTACACTTGGAGATAATACCACAAAGAAAGTGGTTGGATCATGTATGATTGGAAATTTGAAAAACTTTTTCATAGATAATGTTTTATTAATTGAAGGCTTAAAACATAATTTGCTTAGCATAAGTCAGCTATGTGATAAGGGCTATAATGTAAAATTTTTACCTACTAGCTGCATAATTAGCCTAAATGGGAAAATTATTTTAAATGGAAAAAGGGTAAACAATATCTACATGCTAGATTTAAATTGTATTCAATCTCCTACTGCTTTTTGTTTGAAAACTATTTCTGATGAATCATGGCTTTGGCATAGGAGACTTTGTCATTCTAGTATGAAAAATCTTAGAAGAATTACCCAAAAGAATTTGGTGAGAGGATTACCTAAACTAGACTTTACCAAGGACTATCTATGTGATGCATGTCAATTAGGAAAACAAGTGAAGTCCTCTTTTAAGTCCAATAAAGATCTTAGGACCAGTAAACCTTTAGAAATTCTTCACATGGATCTTTTTGGACCTATAAGCACTGTTAGTCTAGGAGGAAAGGTATATGGATTTGTTATAGTAGATGATTTTTCAAGATTCACCTGGGTTAAATTTCTTTTTCATAAGAGTGAATCATTTGAGGAATTCAGAAATTTTTCAACTTGGATACAAAGAAAACTAGGATGTGAAATAATTTCTATACAAAGTGATCATAGAGGAGAATTTGAAAATGAAAGATTTGAAGATTTCTGTAAAGAAAAGGGGATTGATCACAATTTTTCTTCACCTAGAACTCCTCAACAAAATAGAGTAGTTGAAAGAAAGAACAGAACATTAATAGAAGCCGCCCGAGCAATATTAGCAGAATACTCGCTTCCTAGATATTTTTGGGCTGAGGCGGTTAGCACTGCATGCTATGTTCTGAATAGGGTGAATGTGAGATCAAATTTGAATAAAACACCCTATGAGTTGCTAAAAGGTAGAACACCAAATTTGTCTCATTTGCAGGTATTTGGTTGCAAGGTGTTCATACATAATAATGGAAAATCTGCCTTAGGAAAATTTGATCCAAAATCAGATGAAAGAATTTTTGGTTGATATTCAAGTGTTGGAAAATCTTATAGAGTATTCAACAAAAGAACTTTAGTCATTGAAGAAACCACACATGTTGTTTTTGATGAAAATGGAAACATGGAAGAGCCAAATGTTGTTGAAGAAGAAATTGAAGAAAACTCTCAAAAGATTGATAGATTAAATTTGGGAGAAAATGTGAAAGAAAATTTATAAAGAGAAGACCCTTTGCCTAGAGATTTGAGATTTTCTAAAAATCACCCAAAGGAATTGATTATAGGTGAACCAAGTGAGGGTGTTAGAACTAAGCGTGGATTAAACAAGGAAGTCAATCATTTAGCCTTTATTTCAACTATTGAACCCACTAACATTGATCAAGCACTTTCAGATGAATTTTGGATATTGGCCATGCAAGAAGAGTTAAATCAATTTGTAAGAAATAAAGTTTGGGAACTAACTACAAGGCCAAAAGATCAAAGTGTTGTTGGAACCAAGTGGGTGTTCAAAAATAAAATAAATGACTCTGGAGTAGTCATTAGAAATAAGGCTAGATTAGTAGCTAAGGGGTATAATTAAATTGAATGAATTGATTTTGAGGAAACTTTTGCCCCTGTAGCTAGACTTGAAGCAATTAGGGTTTTACTAGCCTTTGCCTGTTTTAAAGGTTTTAAATTGTTTCAAATGGATGTCAAAAGTGCCTTTTTAAATGGGGTAATTGAGCAAGATGTTTTTGTAGAACAACCTCCAGGTTTTGAAAATTCTAAATTTCCAAATCATGTTTTCAAATTAAAAAAGGCATTATATGGATTGAAACAGGCACCTAGGGCTTGGTATGAGAGGTTAAGCACCTTCCTACTTGAAAGATCTTTTGAAAAAGGAAGTGTGGATACAACTCTTTTTTTAAGGAAAATTGGAAAGGATATACTTATTGTTCAAATTTATGTGGATGACATCATCTTTGGATCTTCAAATAAACATCTTTGTGATGATTTTTCTAAAACAATGAGTAGTGAATTTGAAATGAGTCTAATGGGAGATTTAAATTACTTTCTAGGTTTTAGCATTAAGCAACTTGAGGAAGGTACATTCCTTAGTCAAATTAAATATATTAAGGACATCCTCAAAAAATATGAAATGGACAATGCTAAACCTGTTAGTACACCAATGAGTTCTTCAGTTCAGTTGGATAAGGACCTTAAGGGAAAATTTGTTGATCAAAAGAAATTTAGAGGGATAATTGGATCTTTACTTTACTTGACTGCTAGCCGACCAGATATTATGTTCAGTGTTTGCTTATGTGCTAGATTTCAATCAGATCCAAAAGAATCACATTTGACAGCAGTGAAAAGGATTTTAAGATATCTACTAGGAACTCAAAACTTAGGAATTTGGTATCCTAAGTTTAGCTATTCATTTGAAATTATTGGTTACTCAGATTCTGACTTTGCAGGCTGTAGAGTGGATAGGAAAAGCACTTCTGGAACATGTCAATTCATTGGAAATTCATTAGTTTCATGGTCTAGTAGAAAACAAATTTCAGTCGCACTATCTACTGCAGAAGCAGAATACATTGCATTCGGAAGTTGTGTGGCACAAGTACTTTGGTTAAAACAACAGTTGATTGATTTAGGATTAACTATAGGCACTATTCCAATTTATTGTGACAATACTAGTGCTATTTGCATTTCCAAAAATCCTATTCAACATTATAGAACCAAACACATTGATATAAGGCATCATTTCATAAGGGATCATGTATCCAAAGGAGAAATTAAACTCATACATGTTTCAACTGAAAATCAACTTGCAGACATTTTTACAAAACCTTTAGCCTTTGATACTTTCAGTACTTTAAGAACAAGGCTTGGTGTTATTTATTTGAATGCTTAAACAAAATGTCTTTGCAACATTGATATTTGTTTTGTTTTGTTGTTTTTTTTTATTATTTATTTTTTGTGAAATTTTGTGTGTTTTGAATGAAGTGTTTTTGAATTTATGGTTTTGTTTTATGTTTTCTGTGTTTTTGAATATTTTTGTTGATTTTCTTAATTTAAAAAAAATTCAAAATTAAAAATTTTTTTGGAGGAAATCGTCCAGGACGAAATTGGTTTCGTACGGGACGATGTGTGAAGGAACAGTGCGCGAATTTTAACCGTTTTGAGAGCAGTTTTTAATTAGATCGTCTATACGATCTGATGATCGTCCAGGACGAATTTTTTTTCTCTCTCAAACGTCGGGACGATTGAATGCAGCGGTTGAGTGGATAAGACAGTTTTTAATATGAACTTCGTCTATACGAAGTTTTCGTTCGTCCAGACGAACATGTGTTGGTTCATTGTAGGGGACGGTTTTCAAGAGTCATTAAAACGATTTACTTTTTGATCGTCTGTACGAAAATTTTTCGTCTGTACGATCGGTCAAGTCAAAAAGCCTAAACGAAGGGACGCATCGTAAGTTGTGTTGATTACGAAAAGCCGTTACATTTTGGACGAATTGGATCGTCTGTACGAAATTATTTTATCCAGACGAAAGATAATTTTTCGTCCAGGACGAATATTTTAGTCCAGGACGAACGTATCATTTTTCTTTAAATATGAAGGCTTTCTAACTTAATAATCACACTTCTAAACTTCATTTTCAATCCCTTTCTACATCAAATCAACAATGGCCTCCTCAAGCAAAAGACAAAAGGTGTTGGTGAAGAAACCAAATAGGAATGCCCCAGACAACTTTCTTTCTAAGGCGAATGAGGAATCTTTTCCTCGTTTTGCATCCGCAAAAATCACTCCCTTTCGCATTCTTATACAAACTGAGTTGAAATTTCGGGTAATGCACCTCTTCGACTCAACCCAATTTCATTTCATTTTTTCTCTCGTCCACTTCTACAATAAGCAAACCTACCACTACTTTCTAGCGAACATGAGTTTCAATTCTGACCACTCCACCATTAGTTCTTATATTTTTAAGCAAAAAGTTGAGATCACCAAGCATGACCTTGGTGCATTTTTAAACTTAAGAACTGAGGGATATAGAGCCCACACCCTAATGTCAGAAACCTCCTTCAAATGGTTTCAAATCAATAGGGTGATTAGAGAAATAGGCATAACCTATCATGTTGCTAGAGTCTCCGGTATGACCCAAGATACCCGAATCATCCATCATATCATTCGATCTTCAATCATTCCTAAAGCTGGTGATAGGATTAATATTACCCCTCTCCTTTCTGTTCTAACCTTTTTAATCATGGAAAGACATCCTATTGACGAAGCCCAACTTATCATAGACCATATCTATGGGCTTTCAGAAATAAGACATGCAGATCAGAAGAGGAAGAAGAACATTTCATTAGTACACTTAATCACTTATATTTTGGAAAAGAAATACAACATAGTGCATCCTGATGAAGAATATGAAGAGCCAGTTTACTATAACGATGCATCATTCAGATTGCTCTTCAAGGAGGAAAAAGAAAAAGAAAAAGCACATGCCAGTGCTTTAGAAGAGGAAGAAGAAGAAGGAGTGCAAGCTTCTGCTCCTCAATCAGATTACCAGAATCTGATTGAGAGATTTGATAGATTAGAGACTCACATTGATCAAAGGTTTGATCAATTTGATGATCAACTTACGCAGCAGCAACAAGACATTGGTAATATTAGAAATGAAGTTCATGAAATTAATACCAATGTAATGTTGATGGCCTCCTACTTCAACCTTTTTGGCGGCATTCCTCCTCCTCCTCTAGAACAGTAGAAATGTTTTTATGTGTGTCTGTTGTATTTGTTTTTTATGTTTTTATCGTGTCTGTTTTATTGTTAAGTGTTTGTGTTTATGTTGGTTTTTTCTTTTTTAAGTTCAATGTATTTTCTTTTTTTTTTCTTTTTATGTAATCTATTTCTTTAATATCAATGAAAGTTTTTTTTTTATTTGTTTTGAAATGTGGTTAATGCTTATGAATTTCATTAGTATTATTTAATCTTCATAATGCTTAAATTAGATTGTAATTTGAGATTATCTATATTAAAAAATCTAGTCTTTCTAAATTTATAAGTTGTTTAAAACTTGTTGTAATTAGAACTTTTAAATTCATGTCTATTCATTTAGACTTCATAAAAGTTAATATTACTATTGCAATTTAGATGTTCTCTTATTTTATATTTCTATGCTCAAGTGATATTTATGCACTTAGAAATATTTGAAATTTTAGATTATAGATTTTGGAAAGAATTGGTCTCAATTACTCTTGAACATTGTACAAATGTACAAAAATCAAAAGGAATTCGCAAAGATTTGCAAAGTGAAAAAGAGGCACAAAATAAGCCCAAAAAAAAAAAATGCACAAAAATGTGCCCCAAAATTTTGAAAAAGATGCGCAAAGCGCCACATGAGGTAATTCTCTTCTTTCTAAATTCGTTCAATCTCTTAATTCAAATTGATCTTATGTTCATTTATATTCTATTGAACTTTGAAATATAGAATTTTTATACATCTCTCTTGTAATGATTTTATATAGTCAAATGTCTAAATTGAATCATGTCTTTGATAAATTTTTCTTACTTACAATGTTATATCACTTCTTAAATTTTATGAATTTCTCTGATTGACCTAATATCTTTAGTTTAAAATTGCATACCCTATGTCAATCACAATTTAGATTAAATTTTAAAAATGAATTTCATATAATTACTTACATTTCTTGTCTATTTCTTCTTCACTTTTTGTTGCTGTCAAAAAGGGGGAGAAATTATTGTATTTTCTGTTTTGATTGTTCTGTTTGCAAGTTTTTTACTTTGTAGTCGTTTGTGTTAAAATTTTAGAAAAACAAAAATTTTGTTCTTTATGCCTCCTTATTTTAATGTACTCATCAATTCAGGGGGAGTTTAGGAGATAGGAGATTTGTTTAACTTGAAACCATACAAACAATAATTATTTTGCCATCATCAAAAAGGGGGAGATTATTAGAATAGTTGCTATTTGAATGATTTATATTTGTGCAACTTATGTAGTTTTGATGATTTCAAATATTATTGTTCAAATGTATAGTTATCTCCTAACAATTTTAGAAGATTTGCATTTGCTCTTGTGTGTACTAACATTTCAGGAAAATCAGACTCTAGACTACGATAACTTCAAATCAAATTCAACATGAGATATTTTGTTTATTTGAAGTTTGCATTTTCTTTGATTTAATTTTGAAAGGGAGTGATTGTAATTGAGTGAATAAAAAACTTACACACACACATAAAGAGATCATACAATTTTATACTGATCGTACGGGACGATATTTATCGTACTGGACGATCCGTCAGTTATCTCCTATAGAGCACATGGAATGAATAGGAACTTGCTCGAAAAAATTTTTCTAAGTCCTATTCGTCCAGGACGAATTTTATTATCATCCCGGACGATGGGTTCTCTGTAAAATTTTCGTCCAGACGAATTTTATTATCGTACGAGGCGACCAGTGCTCTGGAAAATTTTCGTACAGACAAAATTAAATATCGTACCGGACGATCAGGTCTCTGGAAAATTTTCGTCCAGACGAAAACAAATTATCGTCCGTGGCGATTGGTCCTCTGAAATATTTTCGTCCAGACGAAATAAATAATCATCCAGGACGATCGGGTCTCTGGAAAATTTTCGTCCAGACGAATATATTTTCGTCCAAACGATTAACCGACTTAGAACAGTTTTCAGCAGTTTCTAGAACCGACCTTGTAATAATCGTTCGTACTGGACGAACCTAGTTCGTACAGGATGATCATCTGTACGAAGTCATTTCGTACACATATACAAATTGGGTCGTTTCAGATCGTTTAAGTAAAATCGTCCAGGACGATCCAGGATCGTCCAGGACGATCCAGGATCGTATAGGACGATCCACTGCGTACAGAATTGGAAACTTGTAGTTTTTGGGCGGTTTTTCTTGTCTTTTATATAAATAGTCCAAATTAGACTGCCACCCAATCTTTTTGTCATTTGATCTTCGTGCCTCTTGAGAGAATAGCTAAGGAGAGAGTGGAAGAGAGCATTCAAAGGAGGATTCCTACCACTGGAGCGAGAAGGCTTCACTTGGATTACTAAGGTAAGAGTCTCTACTTGTGAAATTTGATTTCTTCACTCTTTTCCTTCTTCCTTCTAGATTCTTGTGAGAAGATCAGTCAAGGAGATCCGGTTCTCTGCCGACACTTGGAGAGTGTGAACAGCCGAAGGGTTCTCTGCCTACACTTGGAGAGTGTGAACAGCGAAAAGGTTCTCTGCCTACACTTGGAGAGTGTGAACAGCCGTAGGGTTCTCTGCCCTCACTAGGAAAGTGAAAAAGGATGACGGTTCTCTGCCAGCACTGTGGTTTGTGTAAAAGGACGACGGTTCTCTGCCGCACCGGGTAGTGGTGAAAAGAGTGTGTTATAAAAGCTTCACCGCCTTGCTGTGGGTGCTAAAGGAGAGTCACTATTGGTATTAGTGCAATACTCAGAGGGTGCCTCTGAGGAGTAGATGTAGGTCTGGTTATAGACCGAACCACTATAAATCTGGTGTCATTTACTTTATTGCTTTTACGTTTCCGCACTTTAAATTTCAGTTTTAACAACTATGTGGTTGAAAAACATTTTTCTACAAACTTTAAAAGAAAATTTTATTTCAGTTCAACTTTATCATTAAGAGGGTTTAAAATTTTTAAAACTACCAATTCACCCCCCTCTTGGTAGCCGTGGGACATTTACTTAGGCTTAACAACCTAATTACTGGACTCAACAGAGGTTGTCTCTGAGCTTCTCAGAATCCGACACCTCCTACTTTTCATCCATTGACTCGCTAATAAATGTTCAACATTGAGCTTTCACCTTGGAAAATTCCTACTTCTGTTTCTTGTCTTTTACTTTGTAGTCAAAGAGTATGAAATCACTGCTTTAATCGAGAGTTTTCTTAGGAGCATTCCTCCTAGGATGTAATTAACTATAGGAGCTTGCTCCTATAGGGATTTGAGGACCCCAGACTAAAATAAATCTTGTTTTATTCGTATAAAACAAGGGAAGAATCTTTGGGAACGTAGATATTTTTAAAACCTTATTTTTAATTTTGAATAGACTTGTAAAATATTATTATTATCTTTTCAGATAATATAATATTATACTTGTTATATTCAACTTTAGAAATAATGAATTTTATAAAACTCATTCTCGCTTTTGGATATCTTGAAGAATATTATGTTCGTCTTTTAAGATGATATAATATTCTTCTTGCCATATCTAAATAAAAGAATGAATAAACTTTTTTTTTTATAAAAAAAACCGTATTTCTATCTTTAAACATATTCTATAGAATTTTATGTTCATCTTTTAAGATGATATGTTATTCTTTGAACTGTTTGATTATAGAAATATCAATTTTTAAAACCCTATTTTGATATTGAATCCATTATAGAATATTGTGTCAATCTCTCGAGACTGTACTTTATTCTCAATGAAGTATTCAATTATAAAATAGGAGAAATCAAAATCTGCGTGGTGACACAATATTTTTTTCCCACCATAATCCATGGGCCAAAAACATGAAATTAAGTCGCAGTTAGTCAAACAAACGTTAAAACCGTGAAATCCTAAGGCTTAGTTTCCTCCCATGCATGAGCTCTCTCTCATTTCTCTTATATCGGGTAGCATCCCTCCCAGGCAAAAACCAAGATTGTTTCTCTTGTTATCATAGCAGCTGTGCTTCTCATGTTACATAAACTTCATAGTTGGGCCTAGGCTCTCAAAATGGTAGAAAGGAAATTTCAAATTTGCACCTTTGATCGCGCTAATCAACAAGTGTATTGGCATTATATTTGAGTTTTGCATTTCAACATTTTTCAAAACTAAAGTCAATTTTGGATTTGGGTTTAAATTATCTTTATTTATCCAAATGTTTCTTTATAATTTTTTTAATGAAGTTGCAACATCTTCACCCTTGCTAAGAATTTTTTTTGTTTCCAATTAAGTAAAGATATTTAGGCATTCACAACCTTCAATTATCAAATATCTCAAACAAATTTGTTGACCCCTAAGCATCAAATCACCTGTAAAGGGAGCAAAAAAAAGGCGGATCAAGCGATGCGTGTGTCGACGCGATGCGTTACTTGAAGGATGAAATGACCTTCGATTGCCAAACGGTAATCGGGGCATCGAATTCGCCTAAGTGGGGACCCCTCTCAATCAAATCAGATGAGATCGGTCTAAAGGGATGACTGACATCATAAATTGGCATGCGACATCACCCAAACGACATTCGATCTAGAATGAATTTTGTCGTTGTCTCAGGAACATTGTCGACACTCAAAAACTACAATTAATTTGTTTAAATGGAATCGACCCTATCAAAATGGCACGAATCCCAAGGCGGTCATGTGCAAATCGAGGAAATTGAAACGCGATGACGTCCAATCGTAAAACATACTTCGTCATTGCATTTGAAACATTGTCAATGCCAAAAAATGATAGCCAATTAGAACAATTAAACATACACAAGGGGGATCGACACGCATCTCTAGACAACAAGCGCAAATCAAGAAAAATGGCGTGCGATGTTGCCCAAACAATATCCAATTGCAAAATGAACTTTGTCGATGCTTATGCAAAAGGCACTATCAATTTGACCAAAGATAGTTGTGTGCGAGATCGACATGTATCTTAAGGCAACGCATACAAAACTAGAAATCTTGCATGTAGCATGGCCCAAACGACGTCCAATCACAAAATGGACTTTGTCGTTGTGTTCGGAACATCTTCAATACTCAAAATTGACTTCCAAGTTGTTTAATTAAAATTGTGCAACAAGATCAGCACTGGTCTTGAGGAAACAACACACAAATCAAGGAAATTGACACGTGATGTTGCGCAAACGACTTTTGATTGCAAAACGTACTTCGTTGTTGCATTCAGAATGTCTTCAATATCCAATACACACTATCAATTTACCCAACAAATTGTGCGGTGAAATCGACACGCAAAATGAGATAATACACGTAAATCTCGAATCACACGAATGAAGTTTTTTTTTTAATCAGCATATCATTGTCATTTTGAATTAGTAATAATATGATATGTTTTATATTAATATTAATTTAAAAAAATCAC
The DNA here is from genome assembly GCA_016618105.1 of Dendrobium huoshanense. Taxonomy (NCBI): domain Eukaryota; kingdom Viridiplantae; phylum Streptophyta; class Magnoliopsida; order Asparagales; family Orchidaceae; genus Dendrobium; species Dendrobium huoshanense. The sequence continues at coordinate 53,623,763 of CM028359.1, forward strand.
CAAATCAAAAGTTCAAGATTTTTTTTTTCAAAACAACATTAATTACATGTATCCTAGTTATGTTGAAAGCTTAAACGTAGATCCCTAAAAATCCGCCCGGTCACAGGACGCTGAGAATAGGTTCGGACATCCAATAAAAATTTGTCACATCACCTGCGCTTTTGACTTGCATTTTAATTGCGCTTTGACTGTGCTTTACCTGCACTTTTGACTGCGCTTTGACCTGCGCTTTACCTGCGCTTTTGACGAGCTTAATTTAAAATAATATTTTATTAATATTCAGACCTATCTCCGCGTCCGATAACCAGATACAATAATTTGCCTCACCTCAGACACTGCTCTAAATCTTGATTGAATGTGTAGCCCTGTTGTTCAAAAGCGAGATGAAGCAATGACCTCGTTTCTTCTTGGCGCTTAAGACTTTCTTCTTATTTAATTCCTTCCCAACTCTCCTCCTCTCCGCTAGCCAACCGAAGTTCATAAAACACAAAACCTCGCACCTTCTCCGATCTTCAACACCCTTCGCAAGCCACAACCCAGTTTCCCTGTCCGTCTCAAGCTACACACCCATTATGTCGTCTGTCCCTCACCTCCTCTTAAAACAGTCAATCTTTGCTTCTTCCAGCCTCTCACACCTCTAACAGATCACTCAAAGCCATCGTCTTGTACCTAACTCTCCTCAGACTTCTTCACCCAAACGGGAGCTTTGACCTTCCCCTTCCATTCACGACTCCAACAGCAATCCACGCAACCTGAGCCAAATTCACCCAGGGGCGGATCCAGCTTGCTTTTTTAGGGTGGGCAAAATTTAAATTAATCAGACAACAATAATAAAAATAAAATAAAATAAAATAATAAAGTAATAATAATAATAATAATAATATAAAATCAGAAAAAATAAATAAATTCATCACCGTTGAGTTTTTATATGCTCTGTTTTTGTAAGAAATAAATTCATTATAAAGATTGGAATTGTAGGAACAAGTGTTCTTCCTCAGTTGTCTTAGATTGGCTATACTAGTTTTTAACCTTTTTATGCTTAATGGAGGAAACTTATTTTTGGAGATTAGAGAAGATTTTTTAACTGTATTGCAAAGGTTTTTTACAAGATTTGTTTGCTAAGTTTCTTACTTCAGAATATTGCTATTCAGAAAAAAATCATTTCTACAGAACTTTGTTATTCAGGAAAAAACCGAAAATTCAATCAATACTCTATACAGAGAGGCAAGTCTACCATTCGGGTTAACATTGGTTTATTTAATGCTTTCTTTAAAACTGAAAACTATACAAAATACAAGTAAATCAAATTTCAAAACACATATTCAAGCAAATCAAAAAATCTGACTTACAATATCTGCATTACATATAGTTTCAATATATTCACATGACATTATAAAGGAAAGGAAGATGTGTACCTGATTCAAGCTTTTGGCTACGAAGAAACCAAATCAGAACTTTGCTAAATCAGATCATATTTTTGTTAAAAACAAACCAAAGGTTGCGAAGAAGATGACAGTAAAGAGCGAAAAACAGACCATAAAAAATTGATCATTGCTACATATCATAAAACATAACAATTTTTAGTTAAAAAAAGATCATAAAAAGTAAAAGGGAAGGTGTTCAAGAAGAACCTCTTCATATATCTTCTCTTGGGCTAGAAGCGTGACCGGAAGAAAAGGCATTGGCGAACTCTTTGTTGCCGCAGTTCTTCAGCTCATCTTCAGACCAGAAAAAATAGAGATCGAGGGAGCCGTTGGAAAGACGACAGTGAAACAAAGGAGGAGATCAGGAATCAGGAGTAGCTTTGAGTTCGAAACCCTCGTGGCTGTGGTTGCTTGTGTCGTGTGCGTGAAGAGATGGCATGACAGCGGGAGTTGGGCAATGTGTTGGATTAGGCCAAAAATATTAACTTTAGGGGGGACAAAAGTCCAAAATGACCTCCCCTCTTAGTCATTTCTGCAGTTTTAGGGTGGGCAATTGCCCACCCTCAGGCCTACGTGGATCCGCCCATGAATCCACCTACACCTTCATATACGACTTCCACCTCATGGCCCAAAACTTGGACCCTGTCACTACGCCGCCCTCCACTCGTTTCCAAAACCTGTAGCTGGCCAAGCTTCTCCACCTTACAGACTTTGCCTGATTTCCCTCCACTATTATAGAGTTCATGAAGTGGCTGGATACATTACCTTTTTTAAGTGCAGAAATTGTCTACTAGCTATTATTTCATGTGGAGATTCTCAATAACTCAACCTCCCTTTTTTTTTCATGTGAATACTTTTACTATCCTTCTTATTTTCCTTTACTTTTGATCCTTATTTTTGTTGGCAGCTTTTAATGGTAAATGAGTATGAATACTATTTACATTAAAATTATTGTTACATTTCTTCATTCAACCTTTCACTTATGTTAGTTACTGATTATTATCTCATGTAATAAATTAGCATTAATTAATGTTGTTAGGTATATATATATATATATATAATCAAATAGAAAAAAAAAAATAAGAAAAGAAAAAGAGAAAAGGAGTAATGGAAAAAAAAGAAGAAAAAGAAAAGCAAAGAGAGAGAGACTTAGAAAAAAGAAAAAAAAGAAAAAAAGAGTCTATGGCATACGCAACAATCCATACACAATCATCTTCAAGATACTTGTGGATCTTTTGTGAATAGCATCGAGATGTATACAAACAGATACAATATGTTTGTCAACCTATAAATGAACTTAAGAGCCTTCTATGAGCATGAAGCCAATGTGCAAGTAAATACATGTGAACTTGCAAGCGAACGAATTTGAAATGAATGTGTAATAAATGTGACAACCTATTGGCCAATATACGAGGAGATAAACAACGAATACTACAACACCTTGTAGTCCATATTGACATACGGAACATGTTCAAGGGAACTGCAATGACTACAAATCACCCATATCTCATGTCAACATATTGCAAATGAAGGCATTGAACTAATTGCAAGCAACGACAGCATAAAAGCTGTATGAATGTGATGATTTTCCTCCAATCAATATCAACTTGCAAGTAAATTCATCGAACATCGACAAGTAAAGAATGACAATACATGAGGAATGTGATGGGCTCCTACCATAACTTCTATGCAGTCAAACGCACTAGCTCATCAACGAGTGAAACACTACCCACAAACATATGCAAGCATTTATACAACAAATAATGAATATGACCATCTATTGATGACCCACCTTTAGATAAAATTCATAAACTTATCATACATCCAAAATGCCCAGACAAGCACTATAATATGTATACACCAAACACATAAGTGCACCTACGCACATATTAGCCTGTAAACATATAAAATCTAATACTTGAGATATAAATCAATAGGATATGATTGATAGGGCACAAAGCCCTCAGTTAACTAAGGTGGATTTAAATTTATCCCCTTAGAAAAATATTCACCACAGGTCTACAAGGTTCCCTAAGACGAAGCAGCCTATGGCTGCCGACAAGGATTCTTCTGCCAAGTTGGGTCAACTACCTCCTTTGACTAAGTAGATCAATGATCATGATGACCCTGGACAATAAAACCATGGGATCTTGATCGGGTCCATTATTATCCATTCCCCCACCATCAACTTTAAATGCAACATGGTGAAATTTCTAATTTTATATATCAAACCTTCAGACACATAAACTAATGTTGCTACTATACACCAGATACTACGTATCCGATCCTTAATCATAAAGTCCTGGCAAAATAAGGGCGAAATCTTTGGGTAATGTCTTATCTACAAACCCAATCTATCTTCTAAAAATTTACCCCGTAACATATTTCGTTAAAACTCCACCGAAAGCAAGGAGAGGCTGGGGAGCAAATTTTTGGAGCACACAAAATCACACCATCAATATTCACGTGATAAATTAAAAGGGTTGATTTGGTACAAACATTTATTTCTTGACAGCTTTTAAATGCATAAATTATACAAAAACAAAAACTATAGCATATTACACACACAGAGATCTCTGCTAACACATAAATGTGGAAGTGAAATCATGATTCATATATTTGTGTGTGTTGACTTTTAATTAGTCGGAAATACTACAAATCTGTATCATGCACAACCAAGTCATAATAAACTAATTTGAAAAAAAAAAATTAAAAGACTTCAATTTGTTCACAAGATTATTCAAATTGATTATTGTCCTTATAAAAAAATGAGTTTTTGTAGTCTGGATCCTAGAAATTGGTCCTGAGCTGTAATTTTGTGTAATATATTATAGACTTGATAGGAAAATTGATATACATCACAAAGCCACCATGTTACAATTGAATGGAACTAATTAGTGAGTGCAATGGACATTTCAGCAAAGATATATATAATATATTTTGGCTTTTTTTTTTAAATAAAGCAATGATGTCCGAGTATTGCAAATAGAGCTGCTCATTCATATGACTAATCCCTAGAGATATCTAATGGAATAATGTCACTTGCAAAAGAAGTGAATGAATTTGCCAATGTAAGTAAGGTACAAATATTTCAAGGAAATTTAGCTCCAAAAGTTGTGGAGCTATTTCAGGCACATCGACATTGTCAGATAATTGAGAAAAAATCGATGGGCTTTGCAAGGCTAGAAATGCCAATGATGTGTTTGAAACTTTCAAAGAAACTGATTCATTCAACCTAACATTATTGTCTATAATTTTTTAATTGAAAGTCTTTGCAAGGTTCGGCCAATAAAGGAGGTAGCGATTATTCTTCTCTAACTATTTATAGGAAGCACTACATTGATAGGAAGTAAAACTTGGGCTGAATAAATAAAACATGCTAGAGTTTTTCTTTCTTCAAATGAACCCCGCAAGAAAAAAAAAATGCTCATCGTGGCCACATTTGCATGTCCACAACATCTGGCAGTTTGTATCTAATTCAATTCAATTCATATAAAAAAGAAAACAAAGGATGCAATATTTCACGCTTACTTTGCAAAAAGAAATTGAGTTTTCCCTGGCTATGGCTCTCTAGTTTCTGCTCAGCAATCCTCCGCCCTGGTTTCTTTCCGCGAACAGTTGTTCGGCTTAGGTTCGGTGAGCTCTCTGTTCCATATGTGAGCACCGTCTCCGTCAACTAGGCCTCCACCTCTGCACGTGAATCAACCCGATCGGATAAGTCTCGTTCCCCTCCTCTGCTTCGGCTCCTCACGTAAAATACAATCGGCGTCCAGCCCACTCGATCTATTCACAAATCCAAGCCGATCGTTTGCTCCCTTGTACAAATGACCCAAATTGTTCTTATCTTGCCTACGTCCGATTAGCCTCACACAAAACAGCCTGTTGAAGAACTCAAGCTCGTTTCGTTTACTCCCTTGTGAACGAACTACCCGAACACCCTGTTGTTCATTTCGCCATCTTTTGAAGCGTGAGCGAGCAAATTAAAAGAAATATTCATTATATCTTATTATTATTATTTATAAGATTAATAGTAATAATACTAATTATAAAAGGAGGATTAGACATTGCAATCATCTGTCATAAGGCATCATAAGGCTACAGTCAACAAATCGAAGCTACCAAACATAATTTTCGGGACCTGATAACGTTCTGAAGTCATTGATTGTTGATTATCTTTCTAGTTGGACGGATTAAAAGGGTACTCGTGAAATGCTGCCAAAATTTCGCCATAAAATTATTAAACTCATAAAATTGGAGTTTTGATTAATCTACTCTTAACAAATTAAAATCCTTATAATAATAATAATGATAACTCTTAATAAATAAATTGAATGGCTAATCAACTCAATTAAATAAGCTTAAATAAAATTAAAATTCTATCATAGTAAAATAATTTAAAATTTAATTAATTTTAATTAGTTTAAATAATTTGATCAATTGACCAATCAATTTTTAAATAAATTACATAACCAAATTAACTGGTATAACGATTAAATCAATTAATAATTCCTTCTAATTAATTGATAACTTAGCTAATATCAAAATCTTAATTAATTTTATGACTTTAACCCAACCAATTAACTGAAATAAGAACTAAATGAAAATCAGAGATCCAAAATGAGCTTTTCAATTTATTCAATTAACCATTTGGAAATCAAGTTTAATTAACTAACTAAAAGTATAGTAAATTAAATCCATGTTAATTGATTCAAAAATCTAATTAAGCAACTGATTTAAAACCTAAATTAAAACCAAAACATAACTTAAAAATTAAAATTTTAATTTAAAATTAAAATATGATAATTAAATAAATCAATTGAAACATAATTAATCAAATTGATCAACCACTTTAAAATTAAAATTTAAAAATTAAAATTCACTAATTTTAAAAATAAAATTCACTTAAATTAATAAAGAAGCTAACTTAATTTAAATACTTAAGTAATTTTAAAATATACAATCAATTTTAAAATATGATTAATGAGTTGAGGGATTTGTTTGAAATAAAAACTTAATTTCAATTAAAAATTCATTTAATTAATTCATATAATTAATTAATGCAATTAAAATTAAATAAAATAAAATCCAGAACAATGTCAAGACTAAATTGACACTATATAACTCACTCTAAAACACACACTCCTAAAAAAATAACCAAAACATAAAACAGAAAGAAAACTCTAAAATCTTAATCTAAACCCAGCTCTTGGCAAAGCCCCAAGTCCCTGGTGAGCTCCAACTCCTAGCAAAAGCTATAACTGCAAACTCCGACCCCTGCATTTGTATCCCTACTACTACAAGTTCCAGCTGCTATAATTGTTGACTACGAACACCTGCAAATAAGTAGACAAAAGTTAGCACATCATAATTAAAATTATTGCTGAAAAAGAGTAAAACTAGCTACTATATGTAAAGTGAAGTGCTAGAAAGTGGGTAAAGAACAAACAATAGTGCTAAAGTAGAGCAACAAACTACTAAAGTGAAAAAATTACGAGCATAAAACAACAAACACACTACTGAAAAAGCTAGAGCAGAAAATAATTATTGGCTAGTGAGTCTAAAACTAGCAAACAAATTGCTAGTAAATAGGTTAAACTCACAGTTTATTGTCAAACTAGTAAATAATTACAAACCACTGGGCTACTTTTAAGCAAAGCAGTAAGACCCTCATACTAAGGAACTTCTAAATGAACGACCCTAGATCTAAAACTTAATCCCTAACTAATAGTCTTATTTATAAGAACCAGGTTGTAAGACTAACCTAACATTATTGGATGGGTTGCCCCTACGTCCGAAGCTAGGGTTTTTTTCAGAGCTTGGGCCTCCTGCCCCGCTTTGCCTAGGCTTCTCCTGATGGTTTCTTTCCGACAATGGCCCACTATTGCCGCTTCTCTAGCTTCAGAGAAGTCCTTCATGTTAAGAGAATTGCTATTTTGCATGTTTTACATTCTTGCAACTTATATTATTTTGATGATTTCAAATATTATTATTTTAAACATATCTCCTAACACTATTTGGAACATTTGTTTCTTGCTCTAGTGTGTACTAACATTTCAGGAAAATCAACTCCAAGATATGAAGACTTGTAATCAAATTTAACAAATATTCATAAGTTTTCAAATGAGAGGGAGTAATTGTAATTGAGTGACTAAATTCATACACACCTTGGGATCAATTTTTGTGAACTGATCGTACGGGACGAACATAGTTCGTACGGGATTATCATGTCAATTACCCCTAAGAAGAGCAATGGATCGAGCAGGTGGGGGGGGAGAAAATTTTTCTAAGTCCTAATCGTCTAAGATGAATTTAATATTCATCCCGGGACGAACATCTCTGGATTCTCATTTTCCACTGTTTGTCAGGACGAAATTTATGGTTCGTCCCAGGACGAACGTCTCTGTATTCTCACCGTGCTCTGTTCGTCCATACAAAAAATAAGGTTCATCCCAGGACGAACGTCTCCGTATTAAAGCTTGCTCTATTCGTCCAAGCGAAATGAACCTTCGTTCCAGAATGAAGGTCTCAGTATGAAATCGTCTGAGGATGAAACCTGTTCGTCCCAAGACGAACTGAACCGACTTACGTCAATTGGTTACGTCCTGAAGAATTTTGGGACACCGACATATGAAATAACCATTTTGTACCGGACGAACTTTGTTCTTACGGGATGATTAGCGTGTACGAACATAATTCGTACCATTAAACATAAGGTTCGTTTCCGACAATTTAAGTAAAATCGTACAGGACGATCCACGATCGTACGGGACGATCCACTGTGCAGAAAAAACTTGAAATTAGCAGTTTTTTGGACGGTTTTTCATGTCCTTTCTATATAAGGAGTCCTAGAAACTATTACAAGTATATTTGGAGTTGTTTTCTCTTGAGAGGGATCATTGAGTGTGAGAGTTTGGGGAGATTATAAGAGTGAAGAGTGAGAGATCAAGTGAGGGGATTGTGAGGGATTCACAAGGTTACTTGAAGAAGAAGATCTCTTTGTTTATGCCTATCTCCTTTCTAGGCTCTCACGTGAAGTTCAACAACATCGGTCTGGTTCTCTGCCGACACTTGGAGAGTGTAAAAGGACGACAAAGTGTATCTTTGACAGTCATTGTGTCTTCGTTCTTTTGGAGAAAACTAGAAGAGAGAACTTGAAAGGGGGAGAGGAAAGGGTGGAGTTTGAGAGGGAGAAGATCCTTGGAGGGGATTTCAAGGGAGTGTGGAGGGGATATTCACACGGTTTCTCCGACGAACTTACACCTCAATACCATCAGATTCAAGGGTCGTCTTGAGGGAAGTTTTGAGAAGAAGAAGATCTCTTTGGTGTCAAAGAACCCGACTACTCAGCCGCACCGGGGAAGGTAAAAGTGATTTTGTACAGGCTTCTCCGCCATACTGTAGGGGCAAAAGGAGAGTCACTTTATGGTATTAGTGCATACTCGGAGGGTGCCTCTGGGGAGTGGACGTAGGTCAAGGTTTGACCGAACCACTATAAATCTGGTGTGTTCTTTCTTATTTTTTTCGCATTTAATTTCATAGCAAGTTGTTTACTCTGGTTGAAAAGTTTATTTTTTAAACTTTAAATTTAACTTGCATAAATAATTAAAAATGTTTTTTAAAAATCCAAGAGTTTAAGTATAATTTTTAAATTACTAATTCACCCCCCTCTTGGTTAGTCTTGGGATATTTAATTAGGCTTAACATCCTAATTCTTATTGAACGATATCCAACAAGTGGTATCAGAGCTTTGTTTCAAAATCATAAGTTTAGACTACTTTTTGAAAAATGAATATGACTAATTTTAGAAACCGTAAAACGTTAAAAAGATATTTGATTGTTAGACCACCTTTATTTGAAAATATTTCTTTTATTTTTGGAAAATTCGAATATCTACTTTCTTGCAATCAATAGATTATCGAATGTGGCAAATGATTCAAAGTGGTTATTCTGTACCGTCACATATTATAGATGGAATCAAAACTGAGACCCCTTTTTTTGAATGGAGTAGAGTAGAACAAATTTATGCTGAATTAAATGCTAAATGTATGAATTGTTTGTTCTGTGCTTTAAATTTGGAAGATTATATGAGAATCTCTACATGTACTACTGGCAAGAAAATTTGGGACAGTTTATGCATTACATATGAAGGTACTAGTGAAGTAAAGCAATCTAAGTTAAATTTTTTGATGCATGACTATGAACTCTTTAGCATGAAATCTTACGAGACGATCTTAGACATGTATAATAGGTTTATTTAAATTGTAACATCATTGCATGCTTTAGGTAAAGAATTTTCAAACTTTAAAATAATCAATAAAATTCTACGTTGTTTACTTGACAAGTTTGATGCCAAAGTTGTTGCTATTTGCGAATCAAAAAATTTGAATGAATATTCTATTGATAATTTGATTGGCTCACTCATTACTTACGAGTAATGTTTGGGTCAAAGACTTTTGGATGCAGGTGAAACAATAATGCTAAAAGTGAAAAACATGGAGAAAAGTGACTTAGTTGGTGAGAAAAGCGATGACTTAACAAGCAAATTGAAAAGTCCACTGAAGCACAAGCATAAGCATCAAAAAAAGTGAAATAAAGGTAAAAATGGTAAGAATGTTCAGATTTCTTCAAATATTACTTGCTTTGGATGTAGGAAATCTGGACATTTGAAAAGTCAGTGCCCTAATTTGAGAACTCTTCTTGCTAAAAAAAAAGGTAAACCTAAGCAAATTATACAAAGGGATAATAATGAAAAGCAAAATATCTCCTGGGCAGATCTAGTTTCTGAATCATCAGACCAGAATCAAAATGATGTTTAAACCCTTTGTTTATGTGTTTTTGTGTAAATGTTTTTTATTTGTTGTATTTTTATTTTTGTTTGTTTTATGTGTTTTTTCTATCTTTATTTTTTCGTATTTTTTTATGATTTTGAAATGTTTTCACATCTAATTCAATGTTTTAGATCGATCAAACAAATTTTTCTAAGTATTCTATTCGTACTGGACGAAAATATTTTCGTACTATACGAATTCTGTAACAAATTGATTGTTGGTTTTGACTGATTGCATATTTTTTAATTTTTCTAAGACATATCGTACTGTACGATCTCCTGATCTTCCTAGATGATTTGTATTACTTCTTACGTACGCATATAAATGGCTATACGGGTAAAATGTTGAAAATGAATCTTTTTGTGAGACATTTGGAATGTGATATGAAGATTTTTATAGTTTATGTACTTGTGTTTTGTACTTGTATTGCTTTAGATTTTTTGAATATTTAAGTGATTTTATTCTGTGTTTGAAATGTTCGTTAGCCTATATGAAAATCTCTAAAATTTTTGATCTTACAAGTGATATACTTTGAACTGCAACATAAAATTTAATTCATTAGAAAATCTAATTTTTCTAAATTTAAGTTGTGTTATAACTTGATATTATTAAGATTGTCAATTTCATGTCTATTATTTAGACTAAATTAAATTTTTATATTATTATTGCAATTATGATGTTTTTCTTATTTTGTATTTCACTTATCAAATAATATTTATGCACTTAGAAAAATTTGAAATTTGAAATTTGAAATTATTGATTTTGGAAAGAATTCGATTACTCTTGAAAAATATACAAGTGTATAAAAAAAAAGCGCAAATGTTCACAATGTGAAAAAGAGGCACAAAATAAGCCCAAATGAAAAGATGCATAAAAATATGCCATAAATTTGAAAAAGATGCGCAAAGCGCCACATATGGTAGTTATTTCTTTCCAAACTCTTTTAATCTCTTAATTCAAATTGATCTTATGTACATTTATATTCCATATTGAAATTTGAAATATAAAATTTTTATATCATCATTTTTACAATAATTTTCTCTATCTTAAATGTCTAAATAGACTCATGTTTTGATAAATTCTTTTTAGTTTCTATGTTATATCTGTTCTTAAATTCTATGAATTTTATGATTTACCTAATGTTTTAATTTTATTTGCATACATTATGTCAATCACTTTAAAGGTTAAATTTTCAAATGATTTTCATATGTCTGCTTACATTTCTAATCTTTTTCTTCTTCACTTTTTGATGTTGTCAAAAAGGAGGAGAAAGTATTTGTTGTGTTGTGTCTAGTGTTTTTGTTTATTTTTGTGTGTTATTTTATTTTGTTTTGTGTTGTATAAAATTTTTGAAAAATAAAAAATTTTATATGATTCAAAAGCCTCCTTATTTTCATGAGTTCGTCAATTCAGGGGGAGTTTAAGGAGATATTTAGAATTGGAATTCCTACAAACAATAATTGTTTTGCCATCATCAAAAAGGGGGAGATTGTTAAGATAATTGATATTTTGCATGTTTTACATTCTTGCAACTTATATTATTTTGATGATTTTAAATATTATTGTTTTATACATAGCTCCTAACACTATTTGGAACATTTGTTTCTTGCTCTAGTGTGTACTAACATTTCAAAAAAATCAACTCCAAGATATGAAGACTTGTAATCAAATTCAACAAATATTCATAAGTATTGAAATGAGAGGGAGTGATTGTAATTGAGTGACTAAATTCATACACACCTGGGGAACAATTTTTGTGAACTGATCGTACGGGACGAACATAGTTCGTACGGGATGATCATGTCAATTACCCCTAAGAAGAGCAATGGATCGAGCAGGCGGGGAGAAAATTTTTCTAAGTCCTAATCGTCTAGGACGAATTTAATATTCATCACGGGACGAACGTCTTTGGATTCTCACTTTCCCCTGTTTGTCAGGACGAAATGTATGGTTCGTCCCAGGACGAACGTCTCTGTATTCTTACCGTGCTCTGTTCGTTCTAACAAAAAATAAGGTTCGTCCTAGGACGAACGTCTCTGTATTGAAGCTTGCTCTGTTCGTCCAGAAGAAATGAACCTTTGTTCCAAAATGAAAGCCTCTGTATGAAATCGTCCCAGGACGAAACCTGTTTTTCCCAAGATTAACTGAACCGACTTACGTCAGTTGGTTACGTCCTGAAGAATTTTGTGACACCGACCTATGAAATAACCGTTTCGTACCGGATGAACTTTGTTCATACGGGACGATTAGCGTGTACGAACATAATTCGTACCAATATACATAAGGTTTGTTTCTGACAATTTAAGTAAAATCGTCCAGGACGATCCACGATCATACGGGACGATCCACTGCGCAGAAAAAACTTGAAATTAGCAGTTTTTTGGACGATTTTTCATGTCCTTTCTATATAAGGTGTCCTAAAAACTATTACAAGTATCTTTGGAGTTGTTTTCTCTTGAGAGGGATCATTGAGTGCGAGAGTTTAGGGAGATTGTAAGAGTGAAGAGTGAGAGATCAAGTGAGGGGTTTGTGAGGGATTCACAAGGTTACTTGAAGAAGAAGATCTCTTTGTTTCTGCACATCTCCTTTCAAGGCTCTCAAGTGAAGTTAAACAACATCGGTCTGGTTCTCTACCGACACTTGGAGAGTGTAATAGGTTGACAAAGTGTATCTTTGACAGTCATTGTGTCTTCGTTCTTTTGGAGAAAATTAGAAGAGAGAACTTGAAAGGGAGAGAGAAAATGGTGGAGTTTGAGAGGGAGAAGATCCTTGGAGGGGATTTCAAGGGAGTGTGGAGGGGATATTCACCTGGTTACTCCGGCGAACTTGCACCTCAGTACCATCGGATTCAAGGGTCATCTTGAGGGAAGTTTTGAGAAGATGAAGATCTCTTTGGTGTCAAAGGACCCGGATACTCCGCCACACTGGGGAAGGTGAAAGTGATTTTGTACAGGCTTCTCCTCCTTGTTGTCAGAGAAAAAGGATAAATTCTTTTTATTTTATGTGTTATATCTCATCTTAAATTCTATGAATTTTATGATTTACCTAATGTTTTAATTTTATTTGCATACATTATGTCAATCACTTTAAAGGTTAAATTTTTAAATGATTTTCATATGTCTGTTTACATTTCTAGTCTTTTTCTTCTTCACTTTTTGATGTTGTCAAAAAGGGGGAGAAAGTGTTTGTTGTGTTGTGTCTAGTGTTTTTGTTTATTTTTGTGTGTTATTTTATTTTGTTTTGTATTGTATAAAATTTTTGAAAAATAAAAAATTTTATATGATTCAAAAGCCTCCTTATTTTCATGAGTTCATCAATTCTGGGGGAATTTAAGGAGATATTTTGAATTGGAATTCCTACAAACAATAATTGTTTTGCCATCATCAAAAAGGGGGAGATTGTTAAGAGAATTGATGTTTTGCATATTTTATATTCTTGAAACTTATATTATTTTGATGATTTCAAATATTATTATTTTATACATATCTCCTAACACTATTTGGAACATTAGTTTCTTGCTCTAGTGTGTACTAACATTTCAGGAAAATCAACTCCAAGATATGAAGACTTGTAATCAAATTCAACAAATATTCATAAGTATTGAAATGAGAGGGAGTGATTGTAATTGAGTGACTAAATTCATACACACCTGGGGAATAATTTTTGTGAAATGATCGTACGGGACGAACATAGTTCGTAAGGGACGATCATGTTAATTACCCCTAAGAAGAGCAATGGATCGAGCAGGCGGGGAGAAAATTTTTCTAAGTCCTAATCGTCCAGGATGAATTTCATATTTGTCCCGGGACAAACGTCTCTGGATTCTCACTTTCCACTGTTCGTTAGGACGAAATTCATGGTTCGCCCCAGGACGAACGTCTCTATATTCTCACCGTGCTCTGTTCGTCTAGACGAAAAATAAGGTTCATACCAGGACGAACGTCTCTATATTGAAGCTTGCTCTGTTCGTCCAGATGAAATGAACCTTCATTCCAGAACGAAAGTCTCTGTATGAAATCGTCCCAGGATGAAACTTGTTCGTCCCAAGATGAACTGAACCGACTTACGTCAGTTTATTACATCCTGAAGAATTTTGGGACACCGACCTATGAAATAACCATTTCGTATCGGCCAAACTTTGTTTGTAAGGGACGATTAGAGTGTACGAACATAATTCATACCAATATACATAAGGTTCGTTTCCGATAATTTAAGTAAAATCGTCTAGGACAATCCACGATCGTATGGGACGATCCACTACACAGAAAAAACTTGAAATTAGCAGTTTTTTGGACGGTTTTTCATGTCCTTTCTATATAAGGAGTCCTAGAAACTATTACAAGTACCTTTGGAGTTGCTTTCTCTTGAGAGGGATAATTGAATATGAGAGTTTGGGAGAGATCATAAGAGTGAAGAGTGAGAGATCAAGTAAGGGGTTTGTGAGGGATTCACAAGGTTACTTGAAGAAGAAGATCTCTTTATTTCTGCCCATCTCCTTTGAAGGCTCTCAAGTGAAGTTCAATAACATCGGTCCAGTTCTATGCCTACACTTGGAGAGTGTAAAAGGACGACAAAGTGTATCTTTGACAGTCATTGTGTCTTCGTTCTTTTGGAGAAAACTAGAAAATAGAACTTGAAAGGGAGAGAGGAAAGGGTGGAGTTTGAGAGGGAGAAGATCCTTGGAGGGGATTTCAAGGGAGTGTGGAGGGGATATTCACATGGTTGCTCCGATAAATTTGCACCTCAGTACCATCGAATTCAAGGGTCGTCTTGAGGGAAGTTTTGAGAAGAAGAAGATCTCTTTGGTGTCAAAGGACCCGGCTACTCCGCCGCACCGGGGAAGGTGAAAGTGATTTTGTACAGGCTTCTCCGCCTTGCTGTGGGGGCAAAAGAAGAGTCACTTTGTGGTATTAGTGCAATACTCGGAGGGTGCCTCCAGGGAGTGGACGTAGGTCAAGGTTTGACCGAACCACTATAAATCTGGTGTGTTCTTTCTTATTTTTTTTCCGCATTTAATTTCATTGCAAGTTGTTTACTCTGGTTGAAAAGTTTGTTTTTTAAACTTTAAATTTAACTTGCATAAATAATTAAAAAGGTTTTCTAAAAATCCAAGAGTATAAGTATAATTTTTAAATTACCAGTTCACCCCCCTCTTGGTTAGCCTTGGGACATTTAATTGGGCTTAACATCCTAATTCTTATTGAACGAGATCCAACACTTCATTCCTTTTATTTTTCTTTTCATGCCTTTTTTTGTTCTCTGCTTTGTCCCCATTGGTCCTTGTGGCTGGCATGACGATAAAGCAGTTCTTGGATCCTGGTTTTTGGGATGGATCTAAGAAGTAATGCTCTTTCTTTGATGCTTTATATAGTTCTGCTTCGGAGGTTTGTTTTCTGTCTATCAAAACAACTATATATTGCGGTTTACTTGCTGTGTGGATCACTGAGGAGGAAATTTTTTCATTGGCGGCACCCTTCCAGTATGCCTTGATTTTTTTCCTTCCCGTCGTCTTAGCTTGGATACTATCCATAGGTTTTTTTTTCAACCTTAAGCTATCCACTAATTTTTTTGTAACCTTGCTTGATTCTTCTCATATGCTGATTAAATTGATTAATGACATGGATTATATCAGGGTTTTCTGCCACCATTCTTACCTTGTTTATAATTGTTACATGAAAGTTACCAATTGGTCAACTTCTGTTGATATCAGATTTGAATCCCCTATTATCCACATTTGAATTTTCTTCCCCAATTTGTGGCCCTATCTATTCACTCCCCGAATCTCTGTTAAAAGTTAATAACGCCACCTCTGTTGGCTCTCGGCCCTCTCTGACACGTGTCTTGGTTGAACTGGACATCACTAAAAACTATTAAGATAAAGTTTGTCTCGGCCTTGATAAGTTGGGTTACATCCAAAAACTGCAAATGGAAGTTTTCCCTCCATTTTATGATCTCTGTAAAGATATTGGGCAAGTGAGGGTGGAGTGTCGATCTTTTTCCTCTGTCCTCGTTCCTACTACTTTTGCAAATCCTATTAACTTTATTAGGAATGAAACTGATGATGTGGAAAATGATATTAGTGGGGGAAATGTTGTTGTTATTTCTTCTAATCTGTTGGGTCTTTTTAAGACTTTGGCCTATAATGGGGTCAAGGTAGTTGGGGCTGTTGGTCCTCCCTCGCATACTTCTGATGGTGGGTCTCCTGTTACTCCAGTGGTTCCAAATGTTTATGATGGTAGGTATACCATTGCTTTAGTTCCATCCGTTGTTATGCTGATTCCTCTTAACCAAGTTGTTATGGACATTGAGGTGCCATTGTCTATTGCTGGGCCAATTGTTCCTTCCTCTAGTAATTTTGTGGAAGGGGGTGTTTTTTCTGATGTACCTCACAGTGGTGAGTTTGTTGAGGATGGTGGATCGATTCTTTATTTACTTAATCTAGTTACTAGTCCTATCATTTCCCTTAACTCTAATATTGTTGTTTGTGATGGTGAAGCTGAATTTTCTGCTGAGGATGTTTGTTTTGATCATGGGAACTGTGACTGTGTTCCATATGAAGGTGGGTTTTTTACTCTTAATTTTTGTGAGGGTGCTAATGCTTCTGTTCTTAAGGGTGATGATCATATGGTGGGAAATGGGGGAATTGTTGATGTCCCCATTTCAATTATTTCTAATGTTGCCTTGCTCCCTCACATATCTTACAGTGTTAGGGATTATTAGATCATGCATGGAGATTGGTTGAATATTGAATTGTCTTCAACTGCTAGAGAGGAATTTGATGAGAATTCTTTAAATTCTATGGACAATATTGATCTAAGTATTCTGCAAATTGTTAACATTGATCTTCCTCTTAAAAATACTATGAAGAAAAAATGTAAATCAAAGAAGAAATGAATTTCCATAAAGTTTTGGAATAGCTACTGCTCTTTCTTCTATGTTATTGGTGTTTTCCTCTAGTGCTTGTGATGTTCTTTGTTGATGGTTTTCTCTTTTGGATGGTGGTTTCTCTATTGAATAGTGGTTTGTTCTGGGCTATGATGATGAGGTTTTTGTGTGCTACCACTTGGGCCTAGCTTATTGGCAACCTTGGTGGCCTTTTGCTTGAGGGTGGGTGTGTGCTGCCCCCTGAGTCTGATTCTTCACATTTTTTTCACATATAATCTTATTTTCACCTTGTTTTGTGTTTGACTTTTTGGCTCATTAGGTTTCTGTTTCCTCTTGTATTGCTGCTCTTGGGAGCTTTAGTGAGCCCTTTCTCTGTTTTGTCTTTATATCCTTTTACTGTTTAACATGAGGCCTTTTGGTTATAAAAAAACTAGGTTGTAAGACCCACCAACTAATAACTTTCAATGAAGGTTTTAAGTCTGACTTTAGGGGAAATCTTTAAAGAAAAATGATCTAATCCCTAATCCTTGATTAGCACATCGACAACTTCTAATAGAAGCCATAAGTCCAATCACCGAGGAAAATATTTAGATAATAACATAACTTTCGACCCCTCATATGGACATCCTGGTCTATAGGGCTAAATTGTAAGACCCCAACAAATGGGCCACTTAGCTTACAAGGCTCGGTCATAGGACACATCATTAGACTACTTCTAATGGAAGCCATATGACCCACTCACACTCAAAATCTTTGGGCCTCCTCTAATAGAGGCCCTATGACCCACTATTAGGGTTACTTATAAATGAAACCTACAAACCTCTATCTAAATCCAATCACACAAGCAATTCTTAAGTAGAGCCATAAGCCCCAACCCAAGCCAAACTAAGCTAAAATTCATATTTCTCTACTTTAGTTTACTCAGAATCTCTGAGAGGAAGCAACCCATGATTGCTAATCAAATTCCTTGGACACTATAATTAATAGTTTTTAGTGTTGGTAGACTGAAACCCACGGTAAACCTAGAATGGCAGAACTATGGGATCTTGATTAGGTGTACCTTCATTACCTCTCATAACTAAGATTAAAACACTACAAGATTATTGAACATTTTTGTGCTTTTTACACATTTTCATTATTAATCGAGAGTGCTCTTCTAATGTATTAGGAGGGGTAATTAACTATGAGGGCTTGCACTCATAGGAAGTAGGACCCATATCTAAATAAATCCTTACACAACTCTTAGAGGAAATTTGTTTAAATGTAAATTTAATTTATCTCCGAGAAAATATGGGGACCTTCAACATAAGAGAGCAAGGTTCGTGCCAATTAAATTATTTTTCCATAGCAAAATATATTTTTGGTGACTCTGCTAGGTATTACTTCTCTCACCATCTCTGAATGAAATACATCTTATATATATATATATATATATATATATATATATATTCATTATTAAAATAGATATTTTTGTGCATCAGAAGTCCAATTGACTCTAATCCCTGCAAGTTCTATTACATGTTGTTGAAAACATGTAACCTATCAAGAGTATAATGACCATTAAACTTGGGGAAGTATCACATGTTTAATTTCCCCATATTATGAATGACACTGATCGTACTAGCATAATGTTAAAATTCAAAGCTATTTTTGAAGTATTTAACTTCCTTCCTAATAAGGTTATATTGACCAGAAAGGTGCTAACTGGGAACACCACTATAATGAGGCCTTATGTGTTCTCTAGACTGTCGATCGAGCCTACTATAATTCTTTTAGCCAAGAAGATGGCTTATAAGCCTATATGAAGCAAATTTTTAATGACCTGGCTGGCCATAACTTGAACAAATCTATTGTTCACTATGAGAAGCCTAATATTAGGGCTTCAAATGTTAGCGCCAATATGTTCCTATTGGCCAAATGAAAGGCTAACGAGCCTAAGTTAAAATTAATTATTATTTATATGGCCAGTCGGAAAAGGAACAAAACTAAGGTTCTTAAGAAGACTATTTTTGTTCCTAGGAGAAATGATACTGAAGCTTCCACTTCTAGTGTTAAACTTTTAAGGAAGGCAAAGAGGAAAGTGTGGACCTCCGAAAGGACACCGCTAAACTGCAGAGAGAAGAGGGGTATACGACTGCACCACCCCGAGGGATAGAGATGATCGCAGGCCTCCGCGCTCCTCACAAATAGGCTAATGGGAGGGCAGATTATATCGTGCATATGACTAATCATTGAGGATAGTAGCTCTCACTAGCGCACCCGGATGGGTAGTAATATGCTGTACCTGATTAAAATAATGGGTTCCCTCCACCTGATACATCAGTTCGAGTGGGGTTTATTAGATGTGGAATTCAGTTTCCTACGGGCGCATGCCCCCGTGGTTAATTACATCTTAGGCCAGAGCCTAAGAAGATGCTCGATTAGGGATCTTATATTATCCTTTGAAAATGGGATTGGCACAAGGGTGGAGACTAGGAAATCCTACTCAAATGGAAAGAAAGGGCTCGAATGGCTTAGTCAACATATGTGGTTCACATCAGCATCCGGAGGGACTAAGGTACTAAGAAGAAAAGTGGAGAAAAAGTCAAGCAATCGACAAATACATGAGAGAAAGATAGATGTTGCGTCATCTATGTGATGCAGATAAGTAGGATTTATAGTCCCTGAAGACAAGGGACTTACCCACTATTTAGGCATATTACGAGACCGAATGTAATAGCCTTGAATGCTAAATCTAAATTGGATTTAGTGTTCTACATACAATACTAACACATGTGTCCTAACTTATATAGTGTAAAACTTGAACTTACCAAGACCTAGATTGGGAAGCCAGCTAACTACCTATCGATTCAAAACAATATTATCCAGTCTTTTATGAAAGATAGATGGGTGGTTTAGTTTTTGGAAGTTAAGGCCGATATATAGAGAGCTCCTAAGTGAACTTATACTTATGTAGGGTGAATACTCCTATAACTAATACAGTTAAATTTTAATTTAGTTAGTTTCTAATGCAATGTATGCTAGTTGAAGTATCCAAATCAGATATGCATAAGATTTAAAAAATAAGCATATAGAAAATAATTTTTAGAAAAGACTGAGCCTCTCCAGATTCGGCACTTCATCCTCATATGCTAGATTATCTAGACTCTACCCACAAGCGAGGAGGTGTCTTATAACAAGGAGAAAGAAGAATGCAACATTATGCATGTGACCCCGGATAATTCTGATAGTTCCCTAGATCGTTAAGTTTCTATATTATTTAATTTTTAAAATTTTAAATATTATTTATGAATAATTTTTTTTAATCCTTAGAAAGTCTAATGAGATCCAGGCTAAAACAAAAGTGACATGTAAATTGCCAATAAACTAAGAAAAATAAGCAACCCTAGAGGCAATCATTGTAAATCAAACAAATCAGAAGAATCAAAAAATTAATAAATGTCCAGAGGCCAACTACCCTTAATTATAAGCCAATATCTGTAGAAAATAAAGTGGTCAGGCATCACTACCAACAACCCAGATTTCTAAGCCTAGGAATGAGGCAAATTACTTTCAGTGGGATATTGGGTCTTCAGCTCTTTAGCTTTCTTAGATTTCCTCTCCTTGGACTCCTTCGATATCACCTCCTTGGACTCCTTAGATTTGTCATAGCTTGAATATCTAAACGAAGAGACAATCTCCCATTAGAGGGGTATTGCCTTTTCTCTTTGGATATCTAAAAGCCATCCAAACTCGATCTTCTAAATGGAAGAAGACTCTCCCACTTGAGGAAGCCTTCTTCTTTTGGAATTTGAGATGGATAAGGATATCCAAACTCAAATGACATTTTTACAACTCAAACCAATATTACAAATAATTTATATTAATGGAAAGTAATAAATTCTAGACTCTCCTGCAAGGTTATCATAATAAAAGTTCCCAAGCAGTTAATATGTCATTTCAAGCAATTTATATGAAAGTAAAAGTACTCACCACAGTCACACACTTGGCCATGCTCTTAATTATTTTTTAGGGCTAAGCAGTCTCTGGAGCACTTGTAACAGTTATTATTTATGTTTTTAGCCCTCATTTATTATTTTTTTTTTGGGGGGGGGGGTGGCTGAGAAATTTTTGAAGCGCCTGCACAAGACATTATTAGTATTTAAATCAAGATAATTGCCCCCCTTTTATTTAGACTTCATGAGCATGATCAGCTGCAAAAAACATCATTAGTATCAAAATATCAATACTAACCTATGGGTAAATCTACTGCACAATCAATTTAATTTCTAGAGTACAGTAAAAGTAAGCAAATACAATAACAATTTCTCTCACAATATGTAGTAAAATCTTAGAAAACCTGACACACAATAAAAAATTAAACACCGGCCTATCATAAGTCTAAAAGTGGTTCTCTAGAAATCAATTCTATGTGTGTGTAAAGGCCTGTGTGGCTAAGATAGATCCTGAGCTGGGTGGTGAATTCAAGTTACCTAAGGTTCAAGTTTATTAAAGGCCCAAAAAGAAAACTTTATTTAAAGTCTAAATATTAATGAATTAGGATCTATTTTATTTAATTTAGTTTGTTGATTCATTTTAATGCTTAGGGTAGTGGTAATTTAAGTTTAAATTGTATTAGCTAATTTTGGAAAGTCTCGGGTCCTCCTAGGTGCTAGGCTAAGGGGGTCTAAAAAGTCACTATAAGAAATAGGCTAGATTTGGAGGATCTAGTATTTTATTTAAATATTAGGACTTAAGAGAAGTAATTAAGCTTTGAGTTTACTGGATTTGGAGTTTCGTATGCAAAGTTATGAATTTTAAAGGATTTGGGCAATTAAAGGAATTATTAAAACTGCTTAATTAGGGGTGATTTTATGGTTTTAATCCAAATCAGCTCTAAACTAATTGGAATCACATCTAAAAGTCATAAATAACCTATGAAAGTGTTCCCAAGTGTTTGGGGAAAATTTAGAATTTTTAGTAATTTAAAATCATCTAAAAAGGGCAAAAAAATAATTTTGAGTTAAAGTTAGATTAAGGTCCAGATTAAAGTCCAACTATGGAGCTCTAATTATCTAAGGTTAAGAGAAAAATTCTGAAGAATTCAAGATATTATAAGAAATTTTTGAGTTGAAATGAATTTATTAGAATTTTGTAAATGTATCGAGGCCTAATTATTAGAAAAATAAGGGTTTGTTAATTAGGGAGTCTAAAGGCTCCTAAAAATTCCTAGAAAATTGTTGTAGGTTTAGAATTTCACTAAGTTTAAATGTTTAAATTTTCATATCAATCGGGGTCTACCCTAACTCATAGAAGTTTTGTAAGTTTGTTAGACGGGTCCTTAATTATTGTCCTTAGTGTGTCGCTACATTATATGGGTTTAAATCTGAGTTTTGGACTAACCCTTAAGGTAACAATGCAGGGAGTACATAAATAAATAAACACACCAAGTACTTAGATATAGGAGAGCCTAAATTAAGTGCTCGTGCATCCTACACTTGCAAAATATGATAAAAGAAAAGGAAGCGTGCTCATCGGTGAGATTAGTGAATGATTGAAACTCAACTATCCACTAATTTACCTCCCCTATGAATGATATCCATTTACATAGCCTATGTTTAAAATTCCAATAGTAGATCTCCCAAAATTAGGGATTTAATTATAAGTAGTTTTAAAATAATTTAAAATACCCATAAATATAAGAATTTTGGAAAAATAATATAATTAAAAATAGTCAATTCATAATAGATAAATATAAGGGAGATCCAGTGGCCTCCCTAATGAGGTTTTAAAATAAATTGGAAAATAATTTTTAATTTGATAATAATTTTTAATCTGAAAATAATTAGTATATTAAATATTTAAATAATACCTAAATAATCAATAAATTAAATAATATAAAAATACAATAGAAAACTAAGCATTGATACATGAAAATATTCCTAATTAAAAATACATATTTTTCTAAAAAGAACGAGGTATTGCGTGTCGAAATCCCATTTAAAATGAAGAAGATAAGAATTTTTGAAATTTAAAGTAATTAAAAGAGATTTTAAAATAATTTAAAATAAGTAATAATTTAAAATAATCATTAAAATAAATTAAATTAAAAAAAAATAAAGTTTTTGAAAATTTAAAGTAACGAATTAATTAATTTTTCTTTTGAAAATAATAACAATGATAATAATAATAGAACTAAACAAGTAATTTTAAAATAATAATAATAATAAGGATTTTAAAATAATTTAAAAGAAAGCAATAATAAAAATAAATAATAATAAATAATGATTAATAATAATAATAATATAAATAATAATAATAATAATAATAATAATTTAAAATAATGATAATAATAATAAAATACAAATATTAAAAATATTTAAAATAATAATAATAATATTATTAAATAAATAATAATAGTTTTTAAATAATAATAATAATAATAGTTTCAAAAAATAATAACAATAATAATAACAATAATATAATATTCAATATTATTAGAATTTTAAAGCAATATTATTTTTAAATTAAAGAAAATATTTTTCCTAACAAATTGATATATTATACTAATATTATAATTTTAAAATAAAATTTGGAATTTTTTGATTTAAAAAAGCTTAAAATATTAATTTAAACCATTAAAAATCAAATTGGAGGCGACGGTGGCAGCAGTCATATATGCGGCGTGCTCCCACGGCGGTGGCCTATCATTTGCAATGATTGCACCACCGCGCAATCCTTGCCCATGATTGGGATGACGGCGTCCGCACGATGCAGTTTCATTAACCACGTCAGCATGCGGTCCATGCTGTTGGATCGTCCATTATTACGAGCAGATGGCTGCGATCTTGTCGGACCGCGCGATCGAACGCAGGATCGGGATAGCGGTCAGACAAGCACAGCATAACTACATAATATGAGCCATTGATCAAAAGATCAATGGTCTTTATTTCGTCAATCAAGAATCAGGGCGAACTAAGACTCCAAAGAAAATTCTCCTAAATGGCTCAACTAAATGACTTGAAATTTTAAGCATATGTTATAGACATGAACAGAAATCATGGGGGCTAATTAGTTTGGCTTAAAAGCGGGTTTTTAAAAAGCTATTTGAACCTAAGTGTTCTAGCCTAAGTTTAGGAATTTCACCTCAATTTTTAGATGGTTTAACCCGTAAATAGACTTGTTGTAGTTATAGACTGTCCACACTCCTAATTGTACAAAAAATTGTGAGCTCTAGACGCCTAGATCCACGAGAAATCACCTTGGAACATGGATATCCTCGATTAGCTGGAGATCTCACCATCGGCGAGCTTTTGCTGGCAAGTTTAGTTCGGGAAAGGTGTGAGGAGTTGGGGGGAGCGTCCAGGGACTCTATCGGGCTCTCTCAACCGGGTAAGTAAAACCAACTACTAGTCAGACCGTATCGTGATAGTGGGGTAGAAGGTGAAAAGGATCCCATCTCCTCCTGATCCTTTCAGAATATTGGATTGGGGTAACTTAACACTTATGCCTGACCTCAGTAAAAAGTAAATAAGCAACGAAATTGAAAGTTTGCCTAGTCTTCAATAGAACATCTAAGTTAAAAAGGGGTGCTGAGGAATGCCTTATAGGGACACTGTCGGGCTCTCTCAACCTGGTAAGTAAAACCAACTACCAGTCTGACCGTATAGGACAGCGGGGTAGAAGGAGAAAAGGATCCCGTCTCCTCCTGATCCTTTCAGAATAGTGGATTGGGGTGACATAATACTTCTGCTTGACCTCAACAAAAAGTAAATAAGCCACGAAATTTGAATCTTTCCTTGTCTTTAACAGGACATCCATAGTAAAAGGGTGATGAAGAATGCCTCCTAGGGACTCTGCCGGGCTCTCTCAACCAGGTAAGTAAAATCAACTACATGTCTGTTCATTTTAAATAACAGTATAAAAGGTGAAAAGGATCCTATCTCCTCCTGATCCTTTCGAAATAGTGGATTATGGTGACTCAATACTTCTGCATGACCCCAGCAAAAAAAAAATAAGCCACAAAATTGGAAGCCTGCCTCTTTAACAGGACATCCAGAGTAAAGTGGTGGTGAGGAATGCCTCCAAGGGATTCTGTCGGGCTTTCTCAGCTGGGTAAGTAATACCAACTACCTGTCTATTCATTTTAAATAATAGTATAGAATGTGAAAAGGATCCCATCTCCTCCTGATCCTTTCAGAACAGTGGATTGGGGTGACTCAATATTTCTGCCTGACCTCAACAAAAGAATAATAAGACACTAAATTGAAAGCCTGCATAGTCTTTAACAGGACATCCAAAGTAAAGGGGTGGGGCAGAATGCCTCCTAGGGACTCTGTTAGGCTCTCTCAATTGGGTAAGCTTCAACATCTGCTCAAGCATATCGGCCTTGCAAATGAGGAAGGGCTCAATACTCACTTGCTCCTATCGACAGTAGTTGGTAAAGAGTAAGGCTCTGATGCCTGCTTGATCATAATAGGACAATCATAAAGGAAAAGGGTGGTGAGGAATGCCTTCCAAGGGCTCTGTTAGGCTCTCTCGACCAGGTAAGTAAAATCAACTGCTTGTCTATTAATATCAAAACAATAAGATAGAAGGTGAAAGTCATCTCGTTATCAACTTGACACAAATCTGTGTAGGGATGTGAGGGAGAAAGGAAAGGTAAATGGAAGAATTCCTATGTTAAAGTTATCTAAGGAATCCCAAACTAGCATTTTGGAAACCACATGGTAGAGGACAAATCGTCATTGTTTGAATAGTTGCTATTTGAATGATTTATATTTGTGCAACTTATGTAGTTTTGATGATTCCAAACATTATTGTTCAGATGTATAGTTATCTCCTAACAATTTTAGAAGATTTGCACTTGCTCTTGTGTGTACTAACATTTTAGGAAAATCAGACTCCAGACTACGAAAACTTCAAATCAAATTCAACATATGATATTTTGTTTATTTGAAGTTTGTCTTTTCTTTGAATTAATTTTGAAAGGGAGTGATTGTAATTGAGTGAATAAAATCTTACACACACAAATAAGGAGATCTTGAAATTCTATACTGATCGTACAGGACGATATTTATCGTACTGGACGATCTGTCAGTTATCTCCTATAGAGCATTTGGAACGAATAGGAACTTGCTTTGGAAAATTTTTTTAAGTCCTATTCGTCCAGGACGAATTTTAATATCGTCCCGGACGATGGGTTCTCTGTAAACATTTCGTCCAGACGAATTTTACCATCGTACTGAGGCGACCAGTCCTCTGGAAAAATTTTCGTCCAGACGAAAATAAATATCGTACCGGACGAACAGCTCTCTGGAAAATTTTCGTCCAGACGAAACCAAATTATCGTCCCCGGCGATTGGCTCTCTGGAAAATTTTTGTCCAGACGAAATAAATAATCGTCCAGGACGATCGGCTCTCTGGAAAATTTTCGTCCAGACGAACATATTTTCGTCCAAACGATAAACCGACTTAGGACAGTTTTCAGCAGTTTCTAGAACCGACCTTGTAATAACCGTTCGTACTGGACGAACCAAGTTCGTACAGGACGATCAGCTGTACGAAGTCATTTCGTACACATATACAAATTGGGTCGTTTCAGATCGTTTAAGTAAAATCGTCCAGGACGATCCAGGATCGTACGGGACGATCCACTGCGTACAGAATTGAAAACTTGCAGTTTTTGGGCGGTTTTTCTTGTCTTTTGTATAAATAGTCCAAATTAGACTGCCACCCAATCTTTTTGTCATTTGATCTTCGTGCCTATTGAGAGAATAGCCAAGGGGAGAGTGGAAGAGAGCATTCAAAGGAGGATTCCTACCATTGGAGCGAGAAGGCTTCACTTGGATTGCTAAGGTAAGAATCTCTACTTGTGAAATTGGATTTCTTCACTCTTTTCTTTCTTCCTTCTAGATTCTTGTGAGAAGATCATTCAAGAAGGTCCGGTTCTCTGCCGACACTTGGAGAGTGTGAACAGACGTGGGTTCTCTGCCTACACTAGGAGAGTGTAAAAGGAAGGAAGGTTCTCTGCCTACACTTGGAGAGTGTGAACAGCCGTAGGGTTCTCTGCCCACACTAGGAGAGTGTGAAAGGACGACGGTTCTCTGCCCACACTAGGAGAGTGTAAAAGGACGACGGTTCTCTGCCAGCACTGTGGATTGTGTAAAAGGACGACGGTTCTCTGCCGCACCGGGTAGTGGTGAAAAGAGGGTTTTGTACAGGCTTCTCCGCCTTGCTGTGGGTGCTAAAGGAGAGTCACTTTGTGGTATTAGTGCAATACTCAGAGGGTGCCTCTGAGGAGTGGATGTAGGTCTGGTTATAGACCGAACCACTATAAATCTGGTGTCATTTACTTTATTGCTTTTACGTTTCCGCATTTTAAATTTCAGTTTTAACAACTCTGTGGTTGAAAAACATTTTTCTACAAACTTTAAAAGAAAATTTTATTTCGGTTCAACTTTATCATTAAGAGGGTTTAAAATTTTAAAACTACCAATTCACCCCCCTCTTGGTAGCCGTGGGACATTTACTTAGGCTTAACAACCTAATTACTAGACTCAACAAGTGGTATCAGAGCATTGTTTCAAAATCATAAGTTTGAACTACTTTTTGATTAACGTAGATGGCTACATTTGGAAACCGAAACACACCTGAGGGTTACTCTATCACTAGACCTCCACTGTTTGACAATATTCCTTTTGATTTTTGGAAAACACGCATGTCTACTTTCTTACAGTCACTTGATTATCGCATGTGGATGTTAGTCCAGGAAGGTTACACAAAACCAACTAGATTAGTTGATGGAATTAGGGTAGATACACCCTATGCAGATTGGACTATAGAAGAACGTGACTTAGCACAATTAAATGCGAAATGTTTAAATAGTTTCTTTTGTGCTTTAAAATCTGAAGACTACATGCGAGTTTCTACTTGTAAAAGCGGAAAAGACATATGGGATAGACTTTGTATTACTTATGAAGGAACAAATGAGGTTAAGCAATCAAGACTCAATATCTTGTTACATGACTACGAATTATTTCGCATGAAACCTAATGAATCTATATCTGACATGTACACAAGATTCACTCAAATTGTCACCTCTTTGCATGCACTTGGTAGGGAATTAACTAATGCTGAAATGGTTAATAAGATTCTTCGTTGTTTACCTACTGCATACGATGCTAAAATTACTGCAATTACAGAGTCAAAAGATCTGAACATTTATTCTATTGACAATCTTCTTGGTTCACTCATTGCTTACGAGCAAGGAGTAAGTCAAAGAAAGATTGATGCAGGTGAACCAAGAAAGGACAAGAATATTGCACTAAATGTGGAAGAGTCAGAAAGTGAACACTCACAACCTGAGGATGAAGATGATATAGCACTGATGACTAGACAATTCAAAAGCTTTTTAAAGAGGAAGCAGAAGAGACGCCAGCAATGGAATAGAGGTAAGTATAACAGAAATGGCAAGGTTTCTAATGAAGTGATTTGTTATGAATGCAGGAAACCAGGTCATATAAAGACTGATTGTCCAAAACTCAAAGCCTCTCCTAGCAAGGAGAAGGTAGAGGAGAAACCAATGGTAAAGAAGGGCAAGAAGAAGTTTCAAAAGGCTTTTTGGGCGGACTCAGCTTCAGACTCATCTGAGACTGAAAAAGAAGAAGAAGTCACCAACCTTTGCTTGATGGCAGATAAAGCTGAACAATCAGATCAAGAAGAGGTATGTGATTTAACTTATAATGAATTGTTTGAAGTTTCTGAACACATGCATGATGCATATAGGAAAATGAAAAAGATGCATGCTAGTTTAGTTTTAGAATTGGAAGAGCTTAATAAGGAACACGAAATCCTTAGGAAAGATCATGCTTTAATTGATAGCAACCACATGAAACTACTTGATGAATATGATGACTTGAATAAAAATTTTGAGAATTTAAAATCATCCTATGCTGAACTTGAAAAAGAATTTGAGAAATTTAAGGATGAATCTGAGCACAAGACATATAGAGTCAATTATACAAATCGAATCTTGGAGGAAATGAATTCATTTTACAAACTTACTATAAGAGCTCTCGAGGATAATAGGAACCCCCCTAAACTTGAAGATTTTACAAATCCTAAATTTATCCTAAATTCATGAAATCCCTTAGAAGACAATCATATGAGAAGAAAACATAGGAATATTTTTCCTAATGTTAAATGTAACAATTGTGGATTTTTGGGACATATATCTCACACCTGCACTTTAAAGATGAAACCTAATTTGGTGTGGAGAACTAAGATGCATAAACCTAGACATATCACACATGCATCTGATTATAAATTTCATAAAGGTGAACCCAAACTAGTTTGGGTTCCCAGGTCTAACATTTGAGAATTTTGCAGGTATACTCTCACACAAGACCTCGTGAGAGTATATGGTACCTGGACAGCGGATGTTCTAAGCACATGACTGGAGATACTGCTCAATTCATAACGCTGGAAGCCAGGAGTGGAGGCAAGGTTACACTTGGAGATAATACCACAAAGAAAGTGGTTGGATCAGGTATGATTGGAAATTTGAAAAACTTTTTCATAGATAATGTTTTATTAGTTGAAGGCTTAAAACATAATTTGCTTAGCATAAGTCAGCTATGTGATAAGGGCTATAATGTAAAATTTTTACCTACTAGCTGCATAATTAGCCTAAATGGGAAAATTGTTTTAAATGGAAAAAGGGTGAACAATGTTTACATGCTAGATTTAAATTGTATTCAATCTCCTACTGCTTTTTGTTTGAAAACTGTTTCTGATGAATCATGGCTTTGGCATAGGAGACTTTGTCATTCTAGTATGAAAAATCTTAGAAAAATTACCCAAAAGAATTTGGTGAGAGGAATACCTAAACTAGACTTTACTAAGGACCATCTGTGTGATGCATGTCAATTAGGAAAACAAGTGAAGTCCTCTTTTAAGTCCATTAAAGATCTTAGGACCAGTAAACCTTTAGAAATTCTACACATGGATCTTTTTGGACCAGTAAGCACTGTTAGTCTAGGAGGAAAGGTATATGGATTTGTTATAGTAGATGATTTTTCAAGATTCACCTGGGTTAAATTTCTTTTTCATAAGAGTGAATCATTTGAGGAATTCAGAAATTTTTCAACTTGGATACAAAGAAAACTAGGATGTGAAATAATTTCTATACAAAGTGATCATGG
Source organism: Dendrobium huoshanense (assembly GCA_016618105.1). Lineage (NCBI taxonomy): Eukaryota > Viridiplantae > Streptophyta > Magnoliopsida > Asparagales > Orchidaceae > Dendrobium > Dendrobium huoshanense. The sequence continues at coordinate 53,654,084 of CM028359.1, forward strand.
AGGAGAATTTGAAAATGAAAGATTTGAAGATTTCTGTAAAGAAAAGGGGATTGATCACAATTTTTCTGCACCTAGAACTCCTCAACAAAATGGAGTAGTTGAAAGAAAGAACAGAACATTAATAGAAGCCGCCCGAGCAATGTTAGCAGAATACTCTCTTCCTAGATATTTTTGGGCTGAGGCGGTTAGCACTGCATGCTATGTTCTGAATAGGGTGAATGTGAGATCAAATTTGAATAAAACACCCTATGAGTTGCTAAAAGGAAGAACACCAAATTTGTCTCATTTGCATGTATTTGGTTGCAAGGTGTTCATACATAATAATGGAAAATCTGCCTTAGGAAAATTTGATCCAAAATCAGATGAAGGAATTTTTGTTGGATATTCAAGTGTTGGAAAATCTTATAGAGTATTCAACAAAAGAACTTTAGTCATTGAAGAAACCACACATGTTGTTTTTGATGAAAATGGAAACATGGAAGAGCCAAAAGTTGTTGAAGAAGAAATTGAAGAAAACTCCCAAAAGATTGATAGATTAAATTTGGAAGAAAATGTGGAAGAAAATTTAGAAAGAGAAGACCCTTTGCCTAGAGATTTGAGATTTTCTAAAAACCACCCAAAGGAATTAATCATAGGTGAACCAAGTGAGGGTGTTAGAACTAGGCGTGGATTAAACAAGGAAGTCAATCATTCAGCCTTTATTTCAACTGTTGAACCCACTAACATTGATCAAGCACTTTCAGATGAATTTTGGATATTGGCCATGCAAGAAGAGTTGAATCAATTTGTAAGAAATAAAGTTTGGGAACTAACTACAAGGCCAAAAGATCAAAGTGTTGTTGGAACCAAGTGGGTGTTCAAAAATAAAATGAATGACTCAGGAGTAGTCATTAGAAATAAGGCTAGATTAGTAGCTAAGGGGTATAATCAAATTGAAGGAATTGATTTTGAGGAAACTTTTGCCCCTGTAGCTAGACTTGAAGCAATTAGGGTTTTACTAGCCTTTGCCTGTTTTAAAGGTTTTAAATTGTTTCAAATGGATGTCAAAAGTGCCTTTTTAAATGGAGTAATTGAAGAAGATGTTTTTGTAGAACAACCTCCAGGTTTTGAAAATTCTAAATTTCCAAATCATGTTTTCAAATTAAAAAAGGCATTATATGGATTGAAACAGGCACCTAGGGCTTGGTATGAGAGGTTAAGCACCTTCCTACTTGAAAGATCTTTTGAAAAAGGAAGTGTGGATACAACTCTCTTTTTAAGGAAAATTGGAAAGGATATACTTATTGTTCAAATTTATGTGGATGACATCATCTTTGGATCTTCAAATAAACATCTTTGTGATGATTTTTCTAAAACAATGAGTAGTGAATTTGAAATGAGTCTAATGGGAGATTTAAATTACTTTCTAGGATTTAGCATTAAGCAACTTGAGGAAGGTACTTTTCTTAGTCAAACCAAATATATTAAGGACATCCTCAAAAAATATGAAATGGACAATGCTAAACCTGTTAGTACACCAATGAGTTCTTCAGTTCAGTTGGATAAAGACCTTAAGGGAAAATCTGTTGATCAAAAGAAATTTAGAGGGATAATTGGATCTTTACTTTACTTGACTGCTAGCCGACCAGATATTATGTTTAGTGTTTGCTTATGTGCTAGATTTCAATCAGATCCAAAAGAATCACATTTGACAGCAGTGAAAAGGATTTTAAGATATCTACTAGGAACTCAAAACTTAGGAATTTGGTATCCTAAGTTTAGCTCTTCATTTGAAATTATTGGTTACTCAGATTCTGACTTTGCAGGCTGTAGAGTGGATAGGAAAAGCACTTCTGGAACATGTCAATTCATTGGAAATTCATTAGTTTCATGGTCTAGTAGAAAACAAAATTCAGTGGCACTATCTACTGCAGAAGCAGAATACATTGCATTAGGAAGTTGTGTGGCACAAGTACTTTGGTTAAAACAACAGTTGATTGACTTAGGATTAACTATAGGCACTATTCCAATTTATTGTGACAATACTAGTGCTATTTGCATTTCCAAAAATCCTATTCAACATTCTAGAACCAAACACATTGATATAAGGCATCATTTCATAAGGGATCATGTATCCAAAGGAGAAATTGAACTCATACATGTTTCAACTGAAAATCAACTTGCAGACATTTTTACAAAACCTTTAGCCTTTGATACCTTCAGTACTTTAAGAACAAGGCTTGGTGTTATTGATTTGAATGCTTAACCAAAATGTCTTTGCAACATTGATACTTGTTGTGTTTTGTTTTTGTGATTTTGTGAATTTTGTGTGTTTTTGTATGAATTGTTTTTGGATTTATGATTTTTGTCTTATGTTTTCTGTGTTGTTGATTGTTTTTGTTGATTTTGTTAAATTAAAAAATTTAAAATCAAAAATTTTTTTTGGAGGAAATCGTCCAGGACGAAATATTTTCGTACGGGACGATGTGTTAAGAAACAGTTTGCGCGAATTTAAACCGTTTTGAGAGCAGTTTTTTATTGGATCGTCTGTACGATCTGTGATCGTCCAGTACGAATTTTTTCTTTTTCTCAAACGTCGGGACGATTGAATGCAGCGGTTGAGTGGATAAGACAGTTTTTAATATGAACTTCGTCTGTACGAATTTTTTTTTCGTATGTACGAACATGTGTCGATTCATTGTAGGGGACGGTTTTCAAGAGTCATTAAAACGAAACGCTTTTCGATCGTCTGTACGAAATTTTTTCGTATGTACGATCGGTCAAGTCAAAAAGCCTGTACGAAGGGACGCATCGTAAGTTGTGTTGAATACGAAAAGCCGTTACATTTTGGACGAATTGGATCGTCTGTACGAAATTACTTCGTCCAGACGAATGATAATTTTTCGTCCAGGACGAATATTTTCGTCCAGGACGAACGTATCGTTTTTCTTTAAATATGAAGGCTTTTAAACTTGACAATCACACTTTCAAACATCTTTTTCAATCCCTTTCTACATCAAATCAACTATGGCCTCCTCTAGCAAAAGACAAAAAGTTTTGGTGAAGAAACCTAACAGGAATGCCCCAGACAACTTCCTTTCCAAAGCAAATGAGGAATCTTTTCCTCGTTTTGCATCTGCAAAAATCACTCCGTCTCGTATTCTTATCCAAACGGAGTTGAAATTTCGGGTATTACACCTCTTCGCCTCAACCCAATTTCATTTCATTATTTCTCTTGTCCACCTCTACAATAAGCAAACCTACCATTACTTCCTAGCCAACATGAGTTTCAATTCTGACCACTCTATCATTAGTTCTTTTGTTTTTAAGAAAAAAGTTGAGATCACCAAGCACGACCTTGGTGCATTTTTGAACTTAAGGACTGAAGGATATGGAGCCCACACCCTAATGTCAGAAACCTCCTTCAAATGGTTTCAAATCAATACGGTATGACCCAAGATGCCCGAATCATCCAGCATATCCTTAGATCCTCAATTATTCCTAAAGTTGGTGATAGGATTAACATTACTCCTCTCCTTTCTTGTCTAACTTTTTTAATCATGAAAAGACATCCTATTGATGAAGCCCAACTCATCCTAGATCATATCTATGGGCTTTCAGAAATAGGACATCCTGATCAGAAGAGGAAGAAGAACATTTCTTTAGGGCACTTGATTACTTATATTTTGGAGAAGAAGTACAATGTGCAAGGTTCTGCTTCTCAATCAGATTATCAGAATCTGATTGAGAGATTTGATAGACTAGAGACTCACATTGATCAAAGGTTTGATCAATTTGATGCTCATCTTACTCAGCAGCAACATGACATTGGTAATATTAGAGATGAAGTTCATGAAATAAATATCAATGTAATGTTGATGGCCTCCTACTTCAACCTCTTTGGCGGCATTCCTCCTCCTCCTCCTCCAGAACAGTAGAAGTTTTTTTTATGTGTGTCTGTTATATTTTTTGCTTTTTTTTTTTATGTGTTATTGTGATAGTTATTATGTTTTTGTTTAAGTTCAATGTTTTTATATAATTTTTTTTATTTTATCAATGAAAGTTTGTTTGTTTTAGATTTGTTTTGAAATGTGGCTAATCTTTATGAATTTCATTAATATTGTTTTTAATCTACATTGTGCTTAAATTCGATTGTAATGTGAGATTATCTATATTAGAAAATCTAGACTTTCTAAATTTATAATTTGTTTATAACTTGTTGTAATTAGAATTTTTAAATTCATGTCTATTCATTTAGACTACATAAAATTAATATTGTTATTGCAATTTTGATGTTTTCTTATTTTGTATTTCTATGCTCAAATGATATTTATGCACCTAGAAATATTTGAAATGTTAGATTATAGATTTTGGAAAGAATTGGTCAAACTACTCTTGAAAATTGTACAAATGTACAAAAATCAAAAGGGATTCGCAAAAATTTGCAAAGTGAAAAAGAGGCACAAAATAAGCCCAACCAAAGAAAAATGCACAAAAATGTGCTCCAAAACTTTGAAAAGATGTGCAAAGCACCACATGAGGTAATTCTCTTCTTTCCAAATTCTTTTAATCTCTTAATTCAAGTTGATCTACTGTTCATTTATATTCTATTGAACTTTGAAATATAGAATTTTTTTTTACATCTCATTTGTAATGATTTTCAATAATCAAAATGTCTAAATTGAATCATGTCTTTGATAAATTCTTCTTACTTACAATGTTATATCATTTCATAAATTTTATGAATTTCTATGATTGACCTAATATCTTTAGTTTAAAATTGCATACCCTATGTCAAATCACAATTTAGATTAAATTTTAATAATGAATTTCATATTATTATTTACATTTCTTGTCTTTTTCTTCTTCACTTTTTGTTGCTGTCAAAAAGGGGGAGAAATTATTATGTTTGTGTTTGTGTTGTGGTTTGTGTTTTCTGTTAAAATTTTTGAAAAACAAAAATATTGTTCTTTAATGCCTCCTTATTTTAATGTACTCATAAATTCAGGGGGAGTTTAGGAGATAAGAGATTTGTTTTAACTTGAAACCATACTAATAATAATTGTTTTGCCATCATCAAAAAGGGGGAGATTGTTTGAATAGTTGCTATTTGAATGATTTATATTTGTGCAACTTATGTAGTTTTGATGATTCCAAACATTATTGTTCAGATGTATAGTTATCTCCTAACAATTTTAGAAGATTTGCACTTGCTCTTGTGTGTACTAACATTTCAGGAAAATCAGACTCCAGACTACGAAAACTTCAAATCAAATTCAACATATGATATTTTGTTTATTTGAAGTTTGTCTTTTCTTTGAATTAATTTTGAAAGGGAGTGATTGTAATTGAGTGAATAAAATCTTACACACACAAATAAGGAGATCTTGAAATTCTATACTGATCGTACAGGACGATATTTATCGTACTGGACGATCTGTCAGTTATCTCCTATAGAGCATTGGAACGAATAGGAACTTGCTTTGGAAAAATTTTTCTAAGTCCTATTCGTCCAGGACGAATTTTAATATCGTCCCGGACGATGGGTTCTCTGTAAAATTTCGTCCAGACGAATTTTTCCATCGTACTGGGCGACCAGTCCTCTGGAAAAATTTCGTCCAGACGAAAATAAATATCGTACCGGACGAACAGCTCTCTGGAAAATTTTCGTCCAGACGAAACCAAATTATCGTCCCCGGCGATTGGCTCTCTGGAAAATTTTCGTCCAGACGAAATAAATAATCGTCCAGGACGATCGGCTCTCTGGAAAATTTTCGTCCAGACGAACATATTTTCGTCCAAACGATAAACCGACTTAGGACAGTTTTCAGCAGTTTCTAGAACCGACCTTGTAATAACCGTTCGTACTGGACGAACCTAGTTCGTACAGGACGATCAGCTGTACGAAGTCATTTCGTACACATATACAAATTGGGTCGTTTCAGATCGTTTAAGTAAAATCGTCCAGGACGATCCAAGATCGTACGGGACGATCCACTGCGTACAGAATTGAAAACTTGCAGTTTTTGGGCGGTTTTTCTTGTCTTTTGTATAAATAGTCCAAATTAGACTGCCACCCAATCTTTTTGTCATTTGATCTTCGTGCCTATTGAGAGAATAGCCAAGGGGAGAGTGGAAGAGAGCATTCAAAGGAGGATTCCTACCATTGGAGCAAGAAGGCTTCACTTGGATTGCTAAGGTAAGAATCTCTACTTGTGAAATTGGATTTCTTCACTCTTTTCTTTCTTCCTTCTAGATTCTTGTGAGAAGATCATTCAAGAAGGTCCGGTTCTCTGCCGACACTTGGAGAGTGTGAACAGACGTGGGTTCTCTGCCTACACTAGGAGAGTGTAAAAGGAAGGAGGTTCTCTGCCTACACTTGGAAGTGTGAACAGCCGTAGGGTTCTCTGCCCACACTAGGAGAGTGTGAAAGGTTCTCTGCCTACGAGAGTGTGAACGGTTCTCTGCCCACACTAGGAGAGTGTAAAAGGACGACGGTTCTCTGCCAGCACTGTGGATTGTGTAAAAGGACGACGGTTCTCTGCCGCACTGGGTAGTGGTGAAAAGAGGGTTTTGTACAGGCTTCTCCGCCTTGCTGTGGGTGCTAAAGGAGAGTCACTTTGTGGTATTAGTGCAATACTCAGAGGGTGCCTCTGAGGAGTGGATGTAGGTCTGGTTATAGACCGAACCACTATAAATCTGGTGTCATTTACTTTATTGCTTTTACGTTTCCGCATTTTAAATTTCAGTTTTAACAACTCTGTGGTTGAAAAATATTTTTCTACAAACTTTAAAAGAAAATTTTATTTCGGTTCAACTTTATCATTAAGAGGGTTTAAAATTTTAAAACTACCAATTCACCCCCCTCTTGGTAGCCGTGGGACATTTACTTAGGCTTAACAACCTAATTACTAGACTCAACAGTCATGGCCATGAGTATTCAAATGTCATCAGGATTTCTTAGGAAACCCTAACCCTACAAAAAAAGGGGAGGAAAACATCAGAATGACATCTCACAAGAAAGCTAGAAGAGATACACCCTCAGTCGATTGTGCAAAATGGAAGTCTCCTTCTAAGGAAGTAAAAGGAACTGAAGTAGTGAGGGGGCACCTCTGCTACGGATAACAGAACTAAGCCTAGTAGAAACAATCACCAAGAGAGGTATAGTGATAAACCCATACTAACTGATATGGACCATATAAGAATTATAAGCAACATCAACACATCCAAAGGACCTCTCCGATAGCTAGGAGTCGGGTCTCAATAAAAAAACAAGTGGTAGAAGGAACAGGGGAGCTGACTCTCAGCTTAAAAATCAAAGCTCACAAAAAGGTGATGGTGGAGCCTAAGGCATGATGCCCCATATCACTAAGTGAGGGGAAAAGAATCAAAGTAGAGAGGGAACACACTCGCCACCAGGGATAATAACTCTAAATAAGATCAATAATCATCTAAAAATCATAGTGGTAACACTCACATAAACTAGTGAGACTCTGTGGGAAGTGAAAGTGATCTCAACACATTCATAAGACTACTCTCATGACTAAGCTTAGTATATGAATAGTAGGATAGATCACGAAAAGGAGTAAGAGAACTAATCTTCTATTAGAAAATCAAGGTTCTCAAAGTAGTGATGTCAATATCTATTACAAAATATACCACATAATAACCAGGAAAATAACTTTAGGTGGCAAGGAGACACACTCACCACCTGAGGATAGTAATTATGAATAGGACTGATAAACATCAGAGGGTCACAGTGGTAAAACCTACCCCAACCAGGTAGGACCCTGTGGAGAGTAAAAGTAACCCTAGTGCATCCATAGGAGTGTTGACCTCATATTTGTATGAGGTCACTAAGACCTTTTCAGAAGCCAGATTTAATCCTAGACCCTAGGATCCACTCTAGACCTTAGGATCTTTCCTAGAACTAGACCTTAGAGCTTATTCTAGAGCCTATGATTCCTTTAAACCCTAGATCTTAGAATTCTTCTAGATCTTAGGATCACTCCAACTTCAAATCAAACTCCACCCTTGATCAACCTCAATTTTAAATCAATTCCTATATTTAATCCACTCCATTTTCAATTTGATTCCTGCCTGTGATCAATTTGAATCTCAAACTCCATCCAATTCAAATCCAAATTAATTCAAACTTCAAATCAAATCCAAACCCAGAATTCAGACTCAAATCCAAACTCTAGAGGCCCTGTCCTAAACACCCTTTTCAGAGATTTTTCAAACATTTCAAAACCCAGTCAAATGATCTCTGATTCAGGGTCTATCACTTGCAAAGTGATAAGACATGTCTCTAAAGGCTACCCTCCAATTTTGAGCTCATTCTGAGGTCTCTAACCCCAGAATCTGAATTAAAATTCAAAGGCTGTAAAACCTTCAAATATTTACAGCCTATGCCACTGAGCATAACCCTTTTGAGATCTTGACCTTGGAACCCTTATCCAAGCCTCCAATCACCTCCAGACCCTTGATTTTAACCCATTGAGCAGTAAACTGCATTTTCCAGACCCATTTTTGACCATAGTTGACCAATAGGTCAAAATTGACCAAAATACCCCTATGGGGCCCAAATGGGGATTTCAAACCAAATGAGCTCCAAATGGGATGCAACCACCTTTGACAAATTTCAAATGTCATTTCAAATCTTTTGAACCCATTTCCAACCCTTGAGTCAACCTGGTTGACCAAGTCAACTGGTTTGACCCAAGGGGCCCTTTAAGGGTCCAAACATGTGTTTTGACCCAAATGACCTCTTTAAGCCACCCAACCACTTCCATTAACTTTAAAATATCATTTCAAACCTGTTGAGCCCAAACCCAGACCCTGGGTCAACCTGGTTGACCAAGTCAACCCAGGTTGACCAAACAGGCCCTTAGGGACTCAAATAGGGATTTTGATCAATTTGACCTCCCCAGACCCAGGAACTACCCTCAATGGTCTCCAAATGTCATTTCAAACCTGTTGAACCCAAACCCTGACCCTGGGTCAACCTGGTTGACCAAGTCAACCTAGGTTGACCAAACAAGCCCTTAAGGGTTCAAATGGTGATTTTGACCAAATCAACCCCTCCAAACCCTGGGACCACATCCAATAGACTCAGATTGACATTCTGAATTTGTTGAATCCGTTTCTAGCCCCTGAACCCAACTGGTTGACCAAGTCAACCAGTTTTGGCCTAGAAGCCCATTAAAGGCCCATTAAGCCTTCTTAATCCATTTGACATGCTTGGCTCTTGGAACCACCCTCCAATCCACCTAATCAACTCATTTGAATCACCTAATTGAAAATTTCATAATCCTTGATGGAGTTGACTGGTCAACCAGTCAACTCAAGGCTTAAGGGACCATTTGTATGGTCAAACCTTTCAACCCCTTTGAACCTAGCTCAAGCCACACCCATCCAGCCACTTGGAGAGACTCCATGACCTGCTTGGATGCCACATCAGCACCATTGAAAGTTGACTGGTCAACTTGGTCAAACCCAAGCTTAAAACTCTTCTAGAAGGCTTTATCACATGTTAAGCTCCTTTCCCTTGATTTAAGCTGCTTTAGGCCGACCCCTTAATGTCCTAAAGCTCACTTGGAGCTCTCCTAACCAGGCTCAGGGCCTGGTTTAGCCTTAAATGGCAATGTCCCCTCCACTTATCCCAAAGCCGTCCAATAGGATTGAGGCGTGCCCAGCCTTTGGGTCAGCCTTCTGGCTGTCCCAGGGACACTTGGCAACATCCAAGGACCTGGTGAGCTTAAATTTCGAAGATCTAACGGTATAACTCCTTAAAACCCTAGATCTAGTTCACATTAGTTAGATCTAAATAGCTCTATGCTTTTAGGGTTTTAGCTAAAACGAACTATTCCCCACGATTTCTGTTCATGACTTCAATCTACGTTTAAAATTTTAAGTGAAATGATCGATCCGATCGAGAGAACGAGCCGAAATACGTTCTCTAGGGCGTCACTCACGGTCTCCGACGAGTGTACGTTTTCTGGACCGTTGATCGCCCGATCAACGGTCCAGATCGAGCCCTTCCGCGGTCTGATCCGACCGCGCATCCGATCTGTCGTTCGATCAGCCGTCCGGCGAGATCAGGGCCGTCCATTCGGAACAGCGGGATCGAAGCTCCGCCGTTTGATCTTCTCCTGGTAAGATCAAACCGCGGGATCTGATCTCAGCCGTTAGATCGAACCCGCGGTTAATCCAACGGCTGTCAAGAGCCGCTGACGTGGTTAAGTGGAAACCGCGTGAAGCGGCCAACGGCCGACGCGTGTCCCCGCCGTCACGCGGTTTCGATCCCGCCAATCCCAGCGCGCCGCGTGTCTGACCGCCGCCGTTTAATTAAAAAAAATGTGTTTTAATTGATTTTAATTACAGAAACTTTGGAAAATTACAGTAAATCAAATACATAACCAAAAATTAAGTATAATATATCAAAATTTTCAGAATTTCATCTAGTTTATTTTAAAAATAAAATCAAACTCTTTTGGTTATTATTTTATTAGTAATTTAAGAAATACAGAAATATGTATTTTATTTTTAATTAATTATGTATAAATTATTTTTATCTGAAATTTGGCATGCATGTTGTTGAGTGCATGGCTGGTCTCCAAAAAAATTTTCAATACTATTTGAATATATTTTGATGGTATTTTGAATTATTAAAGCTTATTAACAATTATTTTTTATATTTAATTAAATATTAAGTATTTTGAAAAATACAAGGAAAAATCTTTTATTATTTTCAAACTTCTATGGAGATCAGTGGATCCTTCAACCCATTAACATGTATTTTAATAATATATTTAATTATTTTATAATATATATTTCTATTTATATATATAAATCCATTTATATTTATGTATTTTAATATATATTTTGAAGCTATATATATGTAAATCCTTAAGTGTTCAAGATTTCATTTGAGATCTTAAATGTTGATTGAGCATGTTTGAATGGAATTAATGGGGATGATTAGTGGATAATCATTTCTTGATTATTCACTAATTTTGTCTTAATCATGTTAATTAGTTAATTGCATGCTTAAGGTGCACACACCACTTAGTCTAAGGCTCTCCTAGATTTAGGTATTGAATGTGTTTATGTGGTTCATGCATGCCTTGTGTATTGAGTATGAGGGTTAGTTCAAACATTGATTCAAGCCCATCAAAATTAGTGACATATTTAAGGACAATAATTAAGGATTCATGTATAGAAAACTTAGAAAAATTTCCATAATTAGGATTCACTTTCCCTTGAGTTGAAACTTTGAACATTTGAACTTAGTGACACCCTCAACCCCTAGAGAAATTTTCACTGATTTTTGAGGTCATTAGGTCCCCTAATTAATTTTCTAAGTCTTAAACCCTTAATTAAGCCTTTAAAACTTCTAAAAATTGTAATAAATCCAATTTAAATCCAAAAATTACATATAAACCCTCAAACTGACCAGAATTCAGTCCTTAATCTATGATAATTGAAAGCCCCTTGATTTGACAGCAATTTAAACCCTAATTTAATTTTAAGTGAAAAAATCAATGTTTAATTGAGATAATTAATTAATAATAATTAAAAAAACCAAAAAATCTCCTAAACACTTGGGGATCCCTCCTTAGGTTATTCCTGACCTTTGGAGGTGTTTTCAAGAGATTGGGAATTTGTTTGAAGCAAAATCACAAAAGGGGCCCTCTAATTAAGAGATTCCTAAAATTCATTAAAATGCCCAAACTTCGATAATCCATAACTAATTCCAGAAAAATCTAAATCACCCAAACTCACTTGCATTCAACTCATAGTAATGTCTAATATTTATTAAAAATATTAAATTCCAGAAATTTGCAATATTTTGAAAAGTCAACAAATCGGTCAACTTTAAGTCAAAACTAGTTCAAAACTTCAAACCTTCGTAATAAAATGTAGAAAAATCCGATTTCAACGTACTTACCTTCTAACTGATCGTAGTAAGGTCTAGTATTTTAATAAAATATAAACATTCCAGAATTTGAGCTTAATCAAAAATTCAACTTTTGACCCTTTAATTAAATGATTAAAATATTCTAAAAATTCATAAAAGCTCAAATTATTCTAAAACTCCAGAAAATATTGGTTTAATGTTTAAAACACAACAACCACCCTAAAGTTGAAGTTTATTGGCTGGACTACTCCGGGCTGTGGGGCTAAGTGTCCTAAGGAGGCTGGTTCCTCGAGCCTGGTGGCACAACGCCACGAATGGATTCTAAGGGGTGTTAAACTTTAAAATAGATTAATCATTAATTATGTTAACATTTTAAAACCTCTAATTCAACTACATTAATTTGGTTTATCGGCTGGACTACTCCGGGCTGCGGGGCTAAGTGTCCTAAGGAGGCTGGTTCCTCGAGCCTGGTGGCACAACGCCACGAATCAATTAATGGCAAACTTAAATTAATCAAGCTTTTAAAATTAGTAACTAACTCATTTTAATATTAATCCACTATGTTAATTTTAACCAATTTAAATCAACTTAATCAACCCCGATTGCTACTGGGTAACCTAGGCCTACGAGGCTATTAGCTTAGCCCCAAGGAAGGTGAAATAAACTTCACGGCCTCGGTGTGAAACAAAGGTAGCAATCAATTAACTTTTAAAATATGTTTAATTAAAATTCTTAATTCATTAATATTTAAATTTTAATTTAAATCCCCTTCTAAGCCTTAACAAATCCAAACTTTTAGACAACTTTAACTAATCACCCACTTTAGGATCTATCCCAGCCACACGACCTTTCTCACACACTTTAGATGATGTGCTAGGACAACCAACTCTAGATCTAGGATAGGCCGGTGTTTACTTTACTGCTGTGTGCCGGATTTTTCGTAGTTTTCACTGCATGTTGTGGATGAAATTGCTTTGCTGTGTCTGCTTACTTTTTCTGTACTCTGTGGATGGATTGATGTGTTTGGCGACTAGATTACCCTTAGGTTAGGTACGATCTGGATGTTGACACAGTTTTCTGCAGGTGGCCACGCTCATGCAGGGCAATATAAAAAGGGGGCAAATCAAAAAAATGCATAAATATTATAAACTCTTTGCACAGGTGCTTCAGCTGCTAAAGCCCCCAAATCATAAAAAGAGCGTGGCCAGTGTGTTTACTTTCTTTTCTGCTCATATACAACTGCTTGGGAATAACTGCTTTTTTTTTTATATATATAATTGCTTAGGATAACCCTGCAGGTGAGTCTAGATTTTTATTTTGATATCAATGTAATTTGTGCAAGTGTCAAGTGTTGTGAAAGTTTATTTTGAGTTGGGATACATAGATCCAAAGCTTGGATTCCAAAGAGGAAAGGATACCCCTTTGGGGAACACTCCTTTTCCATTTGGAAATCCAAATTTGGATCATACCTCTTCCTTACCCAAAGAGGAAAGAGTGGCCTTCCCCTTAGAGGGAAGTGCCCTCTTGTCCATTTGGGTAATCCACTACGAAGATTCCAAGAAGATTGAAGAAAAGGAGTCCAAAGAAGAATGAAATTGAAGATTTGAAGACTTGAAGATTGAGAGTATCCCACTCAAAATAACTTGCGTCATTACTAGGCTTAGAATCCGGGTTGTTGTCAGTGGTGCCCGGCCACTTTACTTTCTGTAATATTCTGGTTTGTAATAAGCAAGGCATTTCTGCCTATGGACATTTATTAATTAATTTGTATTTGATTTGATGATTTGATTGCCTTTAGGATTACTTGTTTTTACTAGTTTTTTGGCGATTGCATGCCGCTCTTTGTTTTCGCCTGGATACGTGAGGCTCGTGAGGGTGTGAAAGTTTTATACTCATAATCTTAAAAGTCTAAAATTTTAGTGAGTCTAAATAACATAGAAAGATAACGAATCTAGGGAATTAGCCGGGGATCGACCCCGGGGTCGCATGCATATTTCTGCATTACTCTTTCCTTGCTTTAGACCCTTCCCCGCCTGCGGGTAGAGTCCGGATAGTCTGACCTATGAGGACGAGGTGCCGGACCTGGGGAAGTCCAGTCTTCTAAAAAATTATTTTATAAGCCTGTTTTTAAAAATTTCAAGCATATTTGATTTGAGGTTGTTAACCAGCATGCATTGCATTAGATACAAATTAAAGAGTCAAAATTTTAATTTCATAGTCCTTAGCATTTTAGCACCCAACATAAGTCAAAGGGGCCAATTAGGAAAATCTCTAGATGTCGGCCCCGCCTCCCCAAAACTTTAATTACAACGTCCCTACCACTCTTTCATAAAAGACCGGATTCATCTATTTTAAATCGATTAGGTGGTTAGCTGGCTCCCCAATCCAGGCCGGGGTAAGTCCAGATCTTGCACTGCATTAGTTAGGATCGGACGACTGTGGTCCAGTGTCCAAAATAGATTTAGGTTTCGGGGCAGATCTTTGATTATAAGACCCCAAACTTCGGGAATATAGTCCCAAATTTCTAATAAAATGCTCAACTCTAATTAAATATCATTTCAAGTCCAAAACATAAAGCCCAACACTTAGATTAAGTTGGGACATTTCCGGATGGTTCTGGAATCTCAAAGTGTCCCCTACCTCTCATCCTTTAACTCCGTTAATAACTGCTCAATTTTGATCCATTCCCTTTTGATTTTCCAATAATTCTATTCATACTTTGATATCACTCCTAGAAATTCTAAACAAAATTTTGCCACTATTTTAATCGAGAGTTTTCGTAGGGGATTTTATCTTCCCTACGATGTAATTAACTACGAGGGCTTGCGCTCGTAGGAGATTTGGAACCACACACACCTGATTTTAAAAATTGATTTTTCAAAATTTAATTGGATTTCTTTGGGAGAACTTAAAATACTAGTGATCATTATTATCATATTTAAAGAATTATCATTGAATGATATTTTCTCCCTTCGGAGAGATATATCTTTCTTTGATAAGGCTTTGGATGTGAACCTAATGATCACACTTCTTGAATATTGTAGCTGGATATTCAGTTGAACCTCATTTTGACCCTTCGGGGTCATATGAATTTCTCTTTAGCATCCGCTCACAATATTCAAGATGAGTTTACATAATTCTAAGTCTGAACACCGTTATGAAAGTTTATTTTCGTCCTCCGGGGTGATATACTCTTTCTAACGAGTCGATTCGACCTTAGAATTAGAACTTAACCTTAATCTTAAAATCCCCAAAGAAAACTAATATTTTTCAAAACATGTTTTCCAAAATTCCACCAACAAAAAAATGGCACGCCCGGTGGGACAAATCTCTCTCTCCATCTTTAATAATGGCAAAATTTTGTTTCATCGGTAGTCTTAACTACCTTTCTTCCGTTGGTCCCTTCGCCCATTTCTTCCTTGGGTGAGTGTGGCCAACATCTAAAATAATAACAAAATACTAAAAGAGAGGTTTCACCTCTAAATTTGGCTTTTCGTTCTGATTTTGACCTTCTGCCCCGGCACAGCCTGTGAGGCGACAGTGTCAAATCAGATCTCTGGATATCTTTTTTAATTTTATGGATTTATGGTCGATAAATTTTTCGTTCAACATATAAATCCTTAAAATTGAAAAGCATTCAAATTTTTGATTTCATTCCAAACTTGTTAGTTTTAACCCCCTCACTTCCCCTTTGACTTTTAAGGGTGGGGAGGGTTAAACTATTCTTCCTTACTTGAGCTTTCTTACAATTCCATAAGCCTTCGGGCAAGGGGAAACTCTGTCCGTTGTGTTTTGGAACCTGTAAGAAAACCCCTTTTCAAATTCTCAAAATTTTCAAAAAAAAATTATTTCTCAAACTCCAAGTTGTCATGTGTTACCCCATACGATTCCTTCGTGGGCCAACATATGTCATACTTTCAAAAAATAACAATGAAATACTTTTCTACCATTCTTTTCAAAAAAAATCTAATTTCAATCATTTTCTTTAACTTTCAGAAAATTTCAAATGGCTGGCCAACTGATTTTCTCTTTTGACCGAGAGTTGTCCTCAACTGTTAATGACCAAGGGAGCACTGTTATTTTTGGAATGGGATTCAGTACTCTAGAGCTCTCTATGGATGGACACCAGATTGTGAGCCTGGATGCCAGTAAGGAAACTCCCCCAGTAGTTGAGTTAATTGTGGGATCTGCACCCACCTTGCCAGTAGTCAGTGATGATCAGAAACAGTCTGAACCAGTTGTTGAGCCTCCCACTGAAATTAAGTCTGTTTTCGAAGAAGGGTCTAGTTCTGGACTTAGATTCACCACTAAGAATCAGAAGAAGAATTATTTGAGGAGACTTAGAAAGAAAATCTCTAAGGCTAAGAGAGTTCTACCCTTTAAGACCTTGGCTCAAGTAGAACCTGAGGCTGTTGAGGAGCTACCTATTCCTGCTTCCTCTCCCCTCCTGAAGGGGAGTCGCTTTTACCCCTTGGCTTCAGCTCAAGGGGAGGAGAGGATAGCTAGGATAGCTCGTTCTCCACCATGCCCGGTCGACTACTCGACCAAGAAGACTCAGAAAGAAAAACATCTTCAAAAGACAAGGACTCTGAGAAATATAATTCATACTTGCGCTGCACAGACTGGGCAGACTAAAGAAGAATATGTGAAACAGTTAAAGGGAGTGATCTCACATCGCTTCCAAAAAGAAGTACTGAAGGAAGAAGTATCTGAAGCAAAGAATTTAACCCCTCAATTCGTTAGGAAGAATAAGAAGTATGCTAGACAGCCTGCTACTTCGGTACTGGTTGATGGATATCACTGGGTGCCACGCCCTCTGTCCTCTCAAACAGAGGGTATTGTGTTGACTGGGTCCGAGAGAGGCCGCCACTCTACTGGTAGACCCCCGGTACCCTCACATAAACCTGTAAGATTGGCCTCAGTGATTGTCAAACCAAAGGGGGTTGAAGTCCAAAAGTCTGTGGATCTTAAAGGAAAAAGACCTAAATCTCCTGAAAGGAGATATGTGCCAAAGAGAACCAAGTTGGAGAGTCTGCCACCACCTCCTAGAACTTCTAAGTTCATTCTGCAGCTCCAACGAGTTTCAGCCAACCCCGCTCCGAGTGCAGTTGAATTGATGGATGTTCAGGCTAGTACTCCAGTTGTTACAGTTGATAGTCCTGCCACAGCCAGTTTGATTCCGGATCCAATAGTCACCGTTCCTGCTACCCCAGTTGATGATCCCCAAAGTTCGAGTGTCATTCCTAGGCCCCTTAGTCAGGTGTCTGAGGACCTTACCTTACCAGATGTGGGAACTATCACTTTACAAGCTCCTACTTCTCCTGAGGAATATGTCCCTCTCCCTGTAGAGGATGCCACTCTTCTGACTACCAGTTCTGGGATAGTCGAAGAGGAGAGAATTGACCAGGATTTAGAGATGGAAGATGAACCAGATACAAAGTCTCAACCAGATCCTAATCCAAAACTTACAGAAATCATTGCCCTTATGGATTCTGAAGAGTTGTTTGATATGGCTGAGTATAAAGGATACTTACCCCTTGACCCTAAATCAATTGGGGATAGACCGGTCGAGGAGGTAGTCCAAGAAATAAGGAACATCTTGTTGAACAAAGAAGGAACGGCTTCTTTCGACCCTGATATGGATGATCTCCTTGGAGATGAAGATGATTATGTTGGGGGCATTCATGTGGTTGAAACTAGAGGATCCAATAAAGAAGCTGAGCCCAGCAAGCGCCGATTTGTTAAAGATGATGATCCGCATGCTGTTGAGTCAGAGTCAGATGAGTCTGTGAAAGATAGAGATGAAGAACATATAAAAAACTTGGAGACTCAGCTCGCTAGCATGATGTCACAAGTTAGAGAAATGCAAGAGAAGTTGGACAAATCACAGCAAGAGTCTTTTGTGATCCACCAGTCAGCTCGAGAGCTCACAGAAAAGGCCAAAAGGGCAGAACTTAATTCCAGACCTCTCGAGTCACCACCTGTGACTCTCCCTTGTCCAGTAGAGACACCTCCAGTTCACCCTGCAGTTTCCACCATTCCTCCGATCCCACCTCAGAAGGATATCAAGCAGTTAATTGAGGACCAGGTAAGGGAGGCCTTAGCCCATGCTCAAGGAACTGTGTCTATTTCAAAGGGTAGACCCTACCCCGAGGAATATGACTTAGTTCCTTACCCAAAGGGCTTTGTGCCACCAACTTTTAAAGTTTTCACCGGAATTGAAAATCCGAGACAGCATTGGCCCACTTCCGAGCAAGCTGTTGCAACGCAGGAGGGTCAGATGCTCTACTATTTCGCCAATTTGTAAGTAGTCTATCCGGCATTGCTTTTGAATGGTACGCCGATCTGCCCAACGGTTCAGTAAGAACCTTTAGCGACCTAGAAAACCTCTTTCTTAAGAGATTTTCTGGAGCGCAACAACGCACCACTGTGGGCGATCTCGTGGTTGAAAAGCAAAAGCCGGGAGAGTCTCTAGTTGAGTACATCTTGAGGTGGCGAAACCTCTCGATGAAGTGTGAACCCCAGTTGCAAGAACAACATGCTGTGGAGATTCTGTTGAAGAATATCCACGGTCCTGTTGCTTTTCTCCTGAAGGGTTTCACTATTAAAACTTTTGAGAAACTTCTTAATAAGGCTAGCAATTTGCAGGAAGAGGCTCCTAGGATGCCATTCTT
This sequence comes from Dendrobium huoshanense, assembly GCA_016618105.1. Taxonomy (NCBI): domain Eukaryota; kingdom Viridiplantae; phylum Streptophyta; class Magnoliopsida; order Asparagales; family Orchidaceae; genus Dendrobium; species Dendrobium huoshanense. Next base: position 53,672,660 of record CM028359.1, read on the forward strand.
ACGAGAGCAGTCTGAGGAAAGGAAGGGTCCAAAACTGGTGAAGACATTTGAAAAGAAAGCTGTGGTCTCAGCAGTAGATAAAGGAAAGAGGCCAGTGATTAGTCAGCCTAGCACTCCACTTCCACCACAGCCGCCTCAGAAGCAGCCCTTTCAGATAGTTCCTCAACATACTAGAGATCCCTCTTTCATCCCTTTTAGAGAGAGATTGGCAAAGCCTTATCCATTTAAAAGGGAGTCAGTTAAGAAGATCTTCAGAAGTCTGTTAAAGAAACCAGATTTTCAGTTGCCAGAGGCTAGAAGGCCTGAGGATGAGAGCAAGAAAGATGATCCCAAGTATTGCCCGTACCACAGGATGCTTAGTCACCCTCTTGAGGACTGCGTTGTGTTCAAAGATTGGCTTGAGAGGAACTACACCCAAGGTAACATCATAATACCTAAGGAATACTTGGTCGATCCAGAAAAGGCTTCAATTAAGACCATTTCAGGTAATCCTCTTAACTCTTCTTGTTTTGTTGAAGATGGTTGGGACATTGCTTTGTCCCGGGCACTTAAAAAGTCGATTAACAAGTCTTTTCGTCTTTCTCAACAGCTGACTACGATAGCCCAGGCCCCGGTGTGGAAAGTTGACCTGGACGCTTCGCAGAAGGATGTTGAGCCACTTCCCTCTCCAGTAGTCTTAGGAACTACTGAGAAAAATGTGAAAGAAGAGAAATCTGATTTTGTAGAGAGGAAGTGTGTAGATGAGAGATGTATTAGAATGGCGGATGGTGGTGTTAAAACCCTTTCCCCTCTTTTGTTATCTGATTTTTACTTTGCCCCATCAAAGGCGAAGGGTCAGAAGATGAATAAAAAACATCCTTCTACTTCTGTCTTGATGATTAACCATGAATCTCAAATGCAAATTGATGACTCTCCTGCTTTGAATCAAACTCCTAATGAAACGAATATTGAGGTTAATCAAACCGACCTCCCCGAATCGACTATTCAAGAAGAGGTCGAATATGAAGCTTTATCAGAAAGTGATTTCCCTCAGATTAATTTCCAAGGAAATCCTATCTTGATAGAACTTTCAGATTCTGACTCGCTTTCAGAAAATGATGATCCAACACCTATGGTGTGTGTAGACACTGCCCTAGTTTGCCCGCCCGAAGATGTCGAGCAGGTGCAACTCCGTGGCGGTAAAGTCTTACCCCCTAGGTTGCCCCCTCAGGATAAAGGCAAGCAACCTTCATTCGAAAATCTAAGTCCGGATTCCTCTCAACAACCAGAATTCCCTTTAATTCCTCCGGGTTTCGAGTCTGTCGTTCCTAAGGTTGATTACAATGTTCTAGCCCACCTTAGGAAGTTGCCAGCAAAATTAAGTATTTATGACGCCCTCCTTCTTTCCAAAGAAATGAGGGAGTCTCTAATTAAAGCACTTCTCGATCCCGAGATTTGCTTAACACAGTTGGCTGCAACTTCAGAAGGTGAGGCTCTCTACTTCAAAGAGGTCCCTGGGGTTACCTTTTCAGACGAAGATTTACTCTTGAGAACTGCTGACCACAATCGTCCCCTCTACATTACTGTAGATGTGGGAAATTTCAAGTTATCAAGAGTCCTTGTTGATCCGGGTGCATCGGTCAACGTGATGAACATAAAGACCCTTGCTTATCTCAGAGTTGATACTAGCAAGCTTTCAACCGACAGGTTGGTGCTTCGTGGGTTCAACGAGAAGGGCGAGAGAGCTTTAGGTTCCATCACTCTACTCCTAGAAATAGGAGGTTTAAAAACTGAAGCTAAATTTCATATAATTGATTCAACTACGTCCTTTAACGCACTTCTAGGTAGACCTTGGATTCACGAATATAGAATGGTTCCATCTACCCTGCACCAATGCATTAAGTATCAACGAGACGGCATTGAACATGTGATTAAGGGTGATTTGCAACCATTCTCGATTCAAGAAATTGGGATCTACGAAGATGCTGCATATTTTGTACCAAAAGGGTCCTCGTCCCGTTCTAAATTAGAGATCAAATTTGAGGAGAAAATGGTTGAACAAAAATTCAACCAAAAGAAAGAAAAAGATAAGAATATCAATCAAGAAATGATTCAATCGAGTAGTGAAGACGACTCTGATATTGTTGTCCTTAGACCTCCAAGCACATTACCTCAAAGAGGTGGGAGGATGGCTTTAAGGGCACGAGGTCGAGGCCGCGCTTCATTAGACAGGAGAACAGCACCCGTATACATTGATTTGGAATCAGATTCCGATAATGAGCTAGAAAGTCAAGGTGCTGCCCTCTCTCTCGATTATCAAAACATAAATACTCCTCCAAAATTTGATCTCACCTTAGACCAGGACAGTGACCCTGAGGTAGATATTTCAAAAGTTAAAAGTGACGAGCCTGAATTAACAATGTATGAAAAGCTCACTAGAAGGATTGAGGCCCTTTCTCTGACCCCACTGTCGGCAGGCAGGGTTGTAGGGTTGGAAGTCAAAGTGGCCCCCAACTTGGATGGTGAAGTTAAGAAAGTCCAGAAATTCTTTCCTGGCTCCTCCTCCGCAAGGGACGAAGGTGATGTAACCCTTGAGGAGGCAGATTTTAATGAATTAATGGAATTACCTTTCGGCTACTTCCCTGTTTGTGTAAAAAATACTTTTTCTAAAGGTTCTATACCATACCGATGGACTAAGGGTCAAGCTAGATACCACGAGAATATTTGGCGAACAAAAGTAAATAAAAATCCAACAAGTGGTATTGGCTTTGGAACAGTTAGTTCATTCGATGATGATGAGTATTGCCTAATGATAACTTACCATCTCGATTCTCCAAATGTCCCTACAGATCCTCCTTGTCCTTTGGATGGACTCTGTTTGGAGACTTTAGACGATCCCGATGATCTTCAAGTTCGGGATGCACCCCCTGAATTTGAAGAGGAAATTAAGTCGACAGTCGATGAGTTAAGAGAAATTAACTTGGGAAACGATGATGACCCCCGTCCGATTTTTATAAGTACTCTGTTAAGCGAGGGTGAAACCCAAGACTTAATCCAGCTGTTATTCGAGTTCAGGGATTGCTTTGCCTGGACATATGACGAAATGCCAGGTTTGCCTGCTGAGGTAGCAGTTCACAAACTTGGAGTTCGGCATGATGCCATCCCTGTTAAACAAGCTCCTCGACGCATGCGCTTAGAGATTGAGCAACAAGTCGTTTCTGAAGTTAAGAAATTGGCAGAAGCCGGATTCATTCGAGAGGAACAATACCCCTCTTGGGTGGCCAGCGTCGTGCCAGTTCGAAAGAAAAATGGTCAGATTCGGATTTGTGTCGACTATAGGGATCTGAATAAGGCATGCCCTAAGGATGAGTTCCCCCTACCAATACCAGAACTCATGGTGGACATTGCCTCCTCACATGCTATTTTCTCCTTCATGGATGGCTCGTCGGGTTATAACCAAATCAAGATGGCCCCTGAAGATGAGAGAAATACGGCGTTCAGAACCCCTATTGGAATCTTTTGTTATAAGGTAATGCCATTCGGCTTAAAGAATGCCGGAGCAACCTACCAACGGGCCATGACCCGTATCTTTGACGACTTAATTCATAATCAAGTTGAATGTTATATTGATGATTTAGTTGTCAAGAGCAAGGTTAAAGAGGCTCACCTGTATGACTTAAGAGTTGTTTTCGAACGGTTGCGCCGCTACGATTTGAAAATGAACCCCTTGAAGTGCGCCTTCGGCGTCGCTTCGGGGAAATTCTTAGGATTCGTAGTAAGGCACCGCGGAATTGAGATAGATCCTGCTAAAATTGAAGCCATCTTAGATATGCCATCCCCTAAGAGCCTTACTCAGTTAAGGTCTCTACAAGGTAGATTGGCATATATAAGGAGGTTTATTTCTAATCTTTCCGGGAGATGTCAACCCTTTTCTGTCCTTGCGAAAAAGGATACTAAATTCGTATGGGGCGAGAAGTGTCAGAATGCTTTTGACGATATCAAACAATACCTTTCTAACCCGCCAGTCTTGGCAGCTCCGATTCCCGGAAAGCCATTAATCCTCTACACCGCAGCTCTAGATGAGTCTTTAGGTGCTCTGTTAGCTCAAGTTAACGACGAAGGAAAAGAGAATGCTCTCTACTACCTTAGTCGAAGACTCCTTCCTACTGAAATTCGATACCCGTCAATTGAGAAGCATTGTCTTGCTTTAGTTTTTGCAGCTCAGAAACTGAGGCATTACATGCTCTCCCACTCAATCAGTCTGATTTCAAGAGTTAATCCTTTGCAATATCTTATGACCCGACCTACGTTGTCAGGACGTTTAGCTCGCTGGTCTATGATATTGTTGCAATTTGAGATTACTTTCACTCCTCTTCGTGCTGTGAAAGGACAGGCTGTTGCCGACTTTCTGGCAGCACACCCGCTGCCAGCAGATTCTCCTCTGAATGATGACTTACCCGACGAACAAATCATGAGTTTGGGGGAATCTAGCGAGGCCATCTGGGAATTATATTTTGATGGGGCAGCATCCTCTCGTAGGATTGCGACCCAACAATCTGTAATTCCTGGAAAGGCTGGAGTCGGTCTAATTTTTATTACACCAGAAAAAGGAATGATGCATTTTTCCTACCACTTATCGGAGCCTTGCACAAACAACGAAGCTGAATACGAAGCTCTGATAACTGGTTTGGAACTTGCAATTCTAATGGAGATTAAAGAGATTAAGATCTTTGGAGATTCCCAACTAGTTATTAACCAAGTCGCCGGAACTTATAAAGTCTTGAATCCGAATCTCCTAAAATATCACCAGTACACGCTTCACTTGCTTGGAACAAATCCCCATTGCTACTTTGTATAGGGTTCCCCGTGGAAGCAATTCTGCGGCGGATGCCTTAGCAAAACTTGCAAAGGAATTTGCATGTCCTGAGGAGGATTCCATCCCTATAGAGATACAGGGTCGTAAGACTCTCTCCCTTATAGATTTGGAACACATTAGTAAGACTCCCCTTCAGATCCTTTCTGCCTCTTCGACAACTGACGAAGAAGGCGATTGGAGACGACCCTTAGTCGATTACCTTAAAGAAGGGAAGCTTCCCCAGGATAAATCACTCTCCAACCAGATTAAGAAACGTGCCCTATCATATGCACTAGTTAACGATCTGTTGTACCGTCGGTCCTTTGATCACATGTGGCTGCGCTGTTTGAACAAGCGAGAAGCCCAGAAAATTGTTAATGAAGTTCATTCAGGACTGTGCGGTGCTCATCAATCGGGTCCAAAAATGAAATTAAAGATTAAAAGACTTGGATACTACTGGCCTACAATGATTGACGATTGCATGAATACTGCAAAGCACTGTCATCAATGTCAGGTCCATGGTGTGGTTTTACATCAGCCGCCTAATGTGTTACACCCTACGATAGCCTCGTGGCCTTTGAAAGTTGGGGCACGGATATCATTGGGCCGATTGACCCTCCCTCCGCGAGAGGTCATCGTTTCATATTAGCAGCGACTGATTACTTTTCAAAGTGGGCGGAAGCAATTCCCCTACGAAACGTAACATCACACCATGTCTTAAAATTCTTTCGTGACCATATTGTATATCGATTCGGCGTACCCCGCAGAATCATATCCGATAATGGGTCCGCATTCAAGTCTACAAAAATCAATAGTTTTGTAAGGCGCCATAATATTGATTGGAGATATTCGACGATCTATTACCCTCGGGCGAATGGATTGGCCGAGGCCTTCAACAAAACCTTGGTGCAAATTGTCAAAAAGACCCTTGATGATAACAAACGGCAGTGGGATGAGCGGTTGGTGGAAGCTTTGTGGGCTTATCGTACCACTTATAGAACCCCGACCCAATCCACCCCGTTTGCACTAGTGTATGGATCTGAGGCTGTTCTACCCTTGGAAATACAAATCCCTTCGCTTAGAATTGCAGTTCAGAATCAAATTACCAATGAACAAAATGCAAAACTACGATTGGAAGAACTCGAAGGCCTTGAAGAGCGACGTCTCCAAGCTCAACAAAGTTTAGAGTTGTATAAATCCCGTATGGTTCAAGCCCATGATAAGTTAGTGCGACCTAGGACCTTCCAAGCGGGAGACTTGGTATTGGTCCTTCGGAGGCCTATCTTGGCCCATCGGAAGTTGGGAGGCAAATTTGAACCTACATGGGAAGGACCCTTCGTTATAGAGACTGTCTACGAAGGAGGCTCGTATCAGTTAGTAGATTGTAAAGGGAACCACCCAATGCTACCTGTTAATGGGCGTTTCCTTAAGAAATACTATGCTTGATGTAGCTCATTTTATCAATCAATAAAACTTCCTTTTCTTGATTTACAGCTTGATTCTACCTTTTTAAGTTTTTTTTTTACGTTCTTCGCCTTTTCCTTAAGGTTAGGTCCTTCCTTCCCTTAGGATTAGACCCGCTAGTGGTGGAGTACGCCCTCTGTGGCACCACCCTGGCATTTGACCCGGAGATTAGTGGTGGAGTACGCCCTTCGTGGCACCATCCCTGATTCCCATTCGCTAGTGATGGAGTACGCCCTTCGTGGCACCATCCTAGTTTGCCAGTTAATTTGCCTATTTGGAGTAAGTCTTCTATCAGCATCCTATAGGCCTAAGGTTGGGTGATGCCCTTCCTTAGACCCAAGGTTAGGTATTCCCTACCTTGGTTTCCAGTTGATCCGTCTACTAGGAGTAAGTCTTCTATCAGCATCCTGTAGACCTAAGGTTGGGTGATGCCCTTCCTTAGACCCAAAGCTAGGTATTCCCTACTTTGGTTTCCAGTTAATTTGCCTATTTGGAGTAAGTCTTCTATCAGCATCCTATAGGCCTAAGGTTGGGTGATGCCCTTCCTTAGACCCAAGGTTAGGTATTCCCTACCTTGGTTTCCAGTTGATCCGTCTACTAGGAGTAAGTCTTCTATCAGCATCCTGTAGACCTAAGGTTGGGTGATGCCCTTCCTTAGACCCAAGGCTAGGTATTCCCTACTTTGGTTTCCAGTTAATCTGCCTATTTGGAGTAAGTCTTCTATCAGCATCCTGTAGACCTAAGGTTGGGTGATGCCCTTCCTTAGACCCAAAGCTAGGTATTCCCTACTTTGGTTTCCAGTTAATCTGCCTATTTGGAGTAAGTCTTCTATCAGCATCCTATAGGCCTAAGGTGGGGTGATGCCCTCCCTTAGACCCAAGGCTAGGTATTCCCTACCTTGGTTTCTCCAGTTTCCTTGTCTACTAGGAGTAAGTCTTCTATCAGCATCCTGTAGACCTAAGGTTGGGTGATGCCCTTCCTTAGACCCAAGGTTAGGTATTCCCTACTTTGGTTTTACCAGTTTTCCTTATCCAATAGGTGTAAGCCTTCCATTAGCATCCTATAGGCTTGAGGTTGGGAGATGATCTCCCTTTCACTCCCAAAATTCTACTTCCATTCGGTCAACGCCAATGTGTGCAGCAGAAGTTCCTTCTACCACACACATTGGGGGTCCATTTGTTGACCTCATTTTTGTATGAGGTCACTAAGACCCTTTCCAGAAGCCAGATTTAATCCTAGACCCTAGGATCCACTCTAGACCTTAGGATCTTTCCTAGAACTAGACCTTAGAGCTTATTCTAGAGCCTAGGATTCCTTTAAACCCTAGATCTTAGAATTCTTCTAGATCTTAGGATCACTCCAACTTCAAATCAAACTCCACCCTTGATCAACCTCAATTTTAAATCAATTCCTATATTTAATCCACTCCATTTTCAATTTGATTCCTACCTGTGATCAATTTGAATCTCAAACTCCATCCAATTCAAATCCAAATTAATTCAAACTTCAAATCAAATCCAAACCCAGAATTCAGACTCAAATCCAAACTCTAGAGGCCCTGTCCTAAACACCCTTTTCAGAGATTTTTCAAACATTTCAAAACCCAGTCAAATGATCTCTGATTCAGGGTCTATCACTTGCAAAGTGATAAGACATGTCTCTAAAGGCTACCCTCCAATTTTGAGCTCATTCTGAGGTCTCTAACCCCAGAATCTGAATTAAAATTCAAAGGCTGTAAAACCTTCAAATATTTACAGCCTATGCCACTGAGCATAACCCTTTTGAGATCTTGACCTTGGAACCCTTATCCAAGCCTCCAATCACTTCCAGACCCTTGATTTTAACCCATTGAGCAGTAAACTGCATTTTCCAGACCCATTTTTGACCATAGTTGACCAATAGGTCAAAATTGACCAAAATACCCCTATGGGGCTCAAATGGGGATTTCAAACCAAATGAGCTCCAAATGGGATGCAACCACCTTTGACAAATTTCAAATGTCATTTCAAATCTTTTGAACCCATTTCCAACCCTTGAGTCAACCTGGTTGACCAAGTCAACTGGTTTGACCCAAGGGGCCCTTTAAGGGTCCAAACATGTGTTTTGACCCAAATGACCTCTTTAGGCCACCCAACCACTTCCATTAACCTTAAAATATCATTTCAAACCTGTTGAGCCCAAACCCAGACCCTGGGTCAACCTGGTTGACCAAGTCAACCCAGGTTGACCAAACAGGCCCTTAGGGACTCAAATAGGGATTTTGATCAATTTGACCTCCCCAGACCCAGGAACTACCCTCAATGGTCTCCAAATGTCATTTCAAACCTGTTGAACCCAAACCCTGACCCTGGGTCAACCTGGTTGACCAAGTCAACCTAGGTTGACCAAACAAGCCCTTAAGGGTTCAAATGGTGATTTTGACCAAATCAACCCCTCCAAACCCTGGGACCACATCCAATAGACTCAGATTGACATTCTGAATTTGTTGAATCCATTTCTAGCCCCTGAACCCAACTGGTTGACCAAGTCAACCAGTTTTGGCCTAGAAGCCCATTAAAGGCCCATTAAGCCTTCTTAATCCATTTGACATGCTTGGCTCTTGGAACCACCCTCCAATCCACCTAATCAACTCATTTGAATCACCTAATTGAAAATTTCATAATCCTTGATGGAGTTGACTGGTCAACCAGTCAACTCAAGGCTTAAGGGACCATTTGTATGGTCAAACCTTTCAACCCCTTTGAACCTAGCTCAAGCCACACCCATCCAGCCACTTGGAGAGACTCCATGACCTGCTTGGATGCCACATCAGCACCATTGACCAGTTGACTGGTCAACTTGGTCAAACCCAAGCTTAAAACTCTTCTAGAAGGCTTTATCACATGCTAAGCTCCTTTCCCTTGATTTAAGCTGCTTTAGGCCGACCCCTTAATGTCCTAAAGCTCACTTGGAGCTCTCCTAACCAGGCTCAGGGCCTGGTTTAGCCTTAAATGGCAATGTCCCCTCCACTTATCCCAAAGCCGTCCAATAGGATTGAGGCGTGCCCAGCCTTTGGGTCAGCCTTCTGGCTGTCCCAGGGACACTTGGCAACATCCAAGGACCTGGTGAGTCAATCCCAGCCATCCGTTTGGCCTGGGGGCGTTTGAATAGGGGGAAAAGGCCTTAATGCCATACATTCTAACCCTAATCATCTCTCACTACTCAAGCCCTCTCAAGTCCTGTCCCCAGTTCGTTTTGAATCTCCAGAGCTTCCTCTACCTCCCCACTACAAAATCCAAGTGGTTGCACGTCACCGGCGGCGAGTTCTCCGGCGAACCCACCACCTAGACCGTCCCAAGCCTGTAGCAGTCGATCCAGACGCGTTCGAGCTTGGATTTTCGCTGGGAATCTTCACTTGGACAATCTACAAGCTCATCAATCCAGAAATTTCGAAGATCTAACGGTATAACTCCTTAAAACCCTAGATCTAGTTCACATTAGTTAGATCTAAATAGCTCTATGCTTTTAGGGTTTTAGCTAAAACGAACTATTCCCCACGATTTCTGTTCATGACTTCAATCTACGTTTAAAATTTCAAGTGAAATGATCGATCCGATCGAGAGAACGAGCCGAAATACGTTCTCTAGGGCGTCACTCACGGTCTCCGGCGAGTGTACGTTTTCTGGACCGTTGATCGCCCGATCAACGGTCCAGATCGAGCCCTTCCGCGGTCTGATCCGACCGCGCATTCCGATCTGTCGTTCGATCAGCCGTCCGGCGAGATCAGGGCCGTCCATTCGGAACAGCGGGATCGAAGCTCCGCCGTTTGATCTTCTCCTGGTAAGATCAAACCGCGGGATCTGATCTCAGCCGTTAGATCGAACCCGCGGTTAATCCAACGGCTGTCAAGAGCCGCTGACGTGGTTAAGTGGAAACCGCGTGAAGCGGCCAGCGGCCGACGCGTGTCCCCGCCGTCACGCGGTTTCGATCCCGCCAATCCCAGCGCGCCGCGTGTCTGACCGCCGCCGTTTAATTAAAAAAAAATGTGTTTTAATTAATTTTAATTACAGAAACTTTGGAAAATTACAGTAAATCAAATACATAACCAAAAATTAAGTATAATATATCAAAATTTTCAGAATTTCATCTAGTTTATTTTAAAAATAAAATCAAACTCTTTTGGTTATTATTTTATTAGTAATTTAAGAAATACAGAAATATGTATTTTATTTTTAATTAATTATGTATAAATTATTTTTATCTGAAATTTGGCATGCATGTTGTTGAGTGCATGGCTGGTCTCCAGAAAAATTTTCAATACTATTTGAATATATTTTGATGGTATTTTGAATTATTAAAGCTTATTAACCATTATTTTTTATATTTAATTAAATATTAAGTATTTTGAAAAATACAAGGAAAAATCTTTTATTATTTTCAAACTTCTATGGAGATCAGTGGATCCTTCAACCCATTAACATGTATTTTAATAATATATTTAATTATTTTATAATATATATTTCTATTTATATATATAAATCCATTTATATTTATGTATTTTAATATATATTTTGAAGCTATATATATGTAAATCCTTAAGTGTTCAAGATTTCATTTGAGATCTTAAATGTTGATTGAGCATGTTTGAATGGAATTAATGGGGATGATTAGTGGATAATCATTTCTTGATTATTCACTAATTTTGTCTTAATCATGTTAATTAGTTAATTGCATGCTTAAGGTGCACACACCACTTAGTCTAAGGCTCTCCTAGATTTAGGTATTGAATGTGTTTATGTGGTTCATGCATGCCTTGTGTATTGAGTATGAGGGTTAGTTCAAACATTGATTCAAGCCCATCAAAATTAGTGACATATTTAAGGACAATAATTAAGGATTCATGTATAGAAAACTTAGAAAAATTTCCATAATTAGGATTCACTTTCCCTTGAGTTGAAACTTTGAACATTTGAACTTAGTGACACCCTCAACCCCTAGAGAAATTTTCACTGATTTTTGAGGTCATTAGGTCCCCTAATTAATTTTCTAAGTCTTAAACCCTTAATTAAGCCTTTAAAACTTCTAAAAATTGTAATAAATCCAATTTAAATCCAAAAATTACATATAAACCCTCAAACTGACCAGAATTCAGTCCTTAATCTATGATAATTGAAAGCCCCTTGATTTGACAGCAATTTAAACCCTAATTTAATTTTAAGTAAAAATCAATGTTTAATTGAGATAATTAATTAATAATAATTAAAAAAACCAAAAAATCTCCTAAACACTTGGGGATCCCTCCTTAGGTTATTCCTGACCTTTGGAGGTGTTTTCAAGAGATTGGGAATTTGTTTGAAGCAAAATCATAAAAGGGGCCCTCTAATTAAGAGATTCCTAAAATTCATTAAAATGCCCAAACTTTGATAATCCATAACTAATTCCAGAAAAATCCAAATCACCCAAACTCACTTGAATTCAACTCATAGTAATGTCTAATATTTATTAAAAATATTAAATTCCAGAAATTTGCAATATTTTGAAAAGTCAACAAATCGGTCAACTTTAAGTCAAAACTAGTTCAAAACTTCAAACCTTCGTAATAAAATGTAGAAAAATCCGATTTCAACGTACTTACCTTCTAACTGATCGTAGTAAGGTCTAGTATTTTAATAAAATATAAACATTCCAGAATTTGAGCTTAATCAAAAATTCAACTTTTGACCCTTTAATTAAATGATTAAAATATTCTAAAAATTCATAAAAGCTCAAATTATTCTAAAACTCCAGAAAATATTGGCTTAATGTTTAAAACACTTAACAAATCCGTTAAAACACAACAACCACCCTAAAGTTGAAGTTTATTGGCTGGACTACTCCAGGCTGCGGGGCTAAGTGTCCTAAGGAGGCTGGTTCCTCGAGCCTGGTGGCACAACGCCACGAATGGATTCTAAGGGGTGTTAAACTTTAAAATAGATTAATCATTAATTATGTAACCTTTTAAAACCTCTAATTCAACTACATTAATTTGGTTTATCGGCTGGACTACTCCGGGCTGCGGGGCTAAGTGTCCTAAGGAGGCTGGTTCCTCGAGCCTGGTGGCACAACGCCACGAATCAATTAATGGAAAACTTAAATTAATCAAGCTTTTAAAATTAGTAACTAACTCATTTTAATATTAATCCACTCTTTTAATTTTAACCAATTTAAATAACTTAATCAACCCCGATTGCTACTGGGTAACCCAGGCCTACGAGGCTATTAGCTTAGCCCCAAGGAAGGTGAAATAAACTTCACGGCCTCGGTGTGAAACAAAGGTAGCAATCAATTAACTTTTAAAATATGTTTAATTAAAATTCTTAATTCATTAATATTTAAATTTTAATTTAAATCCCCTTCTAAGCCTTAACAAATCCAAACTTTTAGACAACTTTAACTAATCACCCACTTTAGGATCTATCCCAGCCACACGACCTTTCTCACACACTTTAGATGATGTGCTAGGACAACCAACTTTAGATCTAGGATAGGCCGGTGTTTACTTTACTGCTGTGTGCCGGATTTTTCGTAGTTTTCACTGCATGTTGTGGATGAAATTGCTTTGCTGTGTCTGCTTACTTTTTCTGTACTCTGTGGATGGATTGATGTGTTTGGCGACTAGATTACCCTTAGGTTAGGTACGATCTGGATGTTGACACAGTTTTCTGCAGGTGGCCACGCTCATGCAGGGCAATATAAAAAAGGGGGCAAATCAAAAAAATGCATAAATATTATAAACTCTTTGCACAGGTGCTTCAGCTGCTAAAGCCCCCAAATCATAAAAAGAGCGTGGCCAGTGTGTTTACTTTCTTTTCTGCTCATATACAACTGCTTGGGAATAACTGCTTTTTTTTTATATATATTAATTGCTTAGGATAACCCTGCAGGTGAGTCTAGATTTTTATTTTGATATCAATGTAATTTGTGCAAGTGTCAAGTGTTGTGAAAGTTTATTTTGAGTTGGGATACATAGATCCAAAGCTTGGATTCCAAAGAGAAAAGGATACCCCTTTGGGGAACACTCCTTTTCCATTTGGAAATCCAAATTTGGATCATACCTCTTCCTTACCCAAAGAGGAAAGAGTGGCCTTCCCCTTAGAGGGAAGTGCCCTCTTGTCCATTTGGGTAATCCACTACGAAGATTCCAAGAAGATTGAAGAAAAGGAGTCCAAAGAAGAATGAAATTGAAGATTTGAAGACTTGAAGATTGAGAGTATCCCACTCAAAATAACTTGCGTCAATACTAGGCTTAGAATCCGGGTTGTTGTCAGTGGTGCCCGGCCACTTTACTTTCTGTAATATTCTGGTTTGTAATAAGCAAGGCATTTCTGCCTATGGACATTTATTAATTAATTTGTATTTGATTTGATGATTTGATTGCCTTTAGGATTACTTGTTTTTACTAGTTTTTTGGCGATTGCATGCCGCTCTTTGTTTTCGCCTGGATACGTGAGGCTCGTGAGGGTGTGAAAGTTTTATACTCATAATCTTAAAAGTCTAAAATTTTAGCGAGTCTAAATAACATAGAAATATAACGAATCTAGGGAATTAGCCGGGGATCGACCCCGGGGTCGCATGCATATTTCTGCATTACTCTTTCCTTGCTTTAGACCCTTCCCCGCCTGCGGGTAGAGTCCGGATAGTCTGACCTATGAGGACGAGGTGCCGGACCTGGGGAAGTACAGTCTTCTAAAAAATTATTTTATAAGCCTGTTTTTAAAATTTCAAGCATATTTGATTTGAGGTTGTTAACCAGCATGCATTGCATTAGATACAAATTAAAGAGTCAAAATTTTAATTTCATAGTCCTTAGCATTTTAGCACCCAACATAAGTCAAAGGGGCCAATTAGGAAAATCTCTAGATGTCGGCCCCGCCTCCCCAAAACTTTAATTACAACGTCCCTACCACTCTTTCATAAAAAGACCGGATTCATCTATTTTAAATCGATTAGGTGGTTAGCTGGCTCCTCAATCCAGGCCGGGGTAAGTCCAGATCTTGCACTGCATTAGTTAGGATCGGACGACTGTGGTCCAGTGTCCAAAATAGATTTAGGTTTCGGGGCAGATCTTTGATTATAAGACCCCAAATTTCGGGAATATAGTCCCAAATTTCTAATAAAATGCTCAACTCTAATTAAATATCATTTCAAGTCCAAAACATAAAGCCCAACACTTAGATTAAGTTGGGACATTTCCGGATGGTTCTGGAATTTCAAAGTGTCCCATACTTCTCATCCTTTAACTCCGTTAATAACTGCTCAATTTTGATCCATCCCCTTTTGATTTTCCAATAGTTCTATTCATACTTTGATATCACTCCTAGAAATTCTAAACAAAATTTTGCCACTATTTTAATCGAGAGTTTTCGTAGGGGATTTTATTTTCCTGCGATGTAATTAACTACGAGGGCTCGCGCTCGTAGGAGATTTGGAACCACACACACCTGATTTTAAAAATTGATTTTTCAAAATTTAATTGGATTTCTTTGGGAGAACTTAAAATACTAGTGATCATTATAATCATATTTAAAGAATTATCATTGAATGATATTTTCTCCCTTCGGAGAGATATATCTTTCTTTGATAAGGCTTTGGATGTGAACCTAATGATCACACTTGTTGAATATTGTAGCTGGATATTCAATTGAACCTCATTTTGACCCTTCGGGGTCATATGAATTTCTCTTTAGCATCCGCTCATAATATTCAAGATGAGTTTACATAATTCTAAGTCTGAACACCGTTATGAAAGTTTATTTTCGTCCTCCGGGGTGATATACTCTTTCTAACGAGTCGATTCGACCTTAGAATTAGAACTTAACCTTAATCTTAAAATCCCCAAAGAAAACTAATATTTTTCAAAACATGTTTTCCAAAATTCTACCAACAAGGAGTACTCTAGCAGCTTAGAGCAATGTATGAATGTGAGAGTAGGTTGTCAAAGGAATAGAAAACATAGCTGATCTTTCTTCAGAAAAATTCAAGCCAAGTGAAGAAGTGACGCTAGTATCTGAGATAAGATGCACTACATCACAACTAAAGACAATTAAAATTATAGAGGTTCATGACCAAATAATTATGGATTCATCCTTGAAGCAATCGTCAAGGTGCTTCAAAGGAGAAGAAAGAAGAATTTTTAGAAAATTTATGCTCTTAGAGAGTTTTACCGAGTTCCTCTTTTGACAAGGGAAACCGATTCTGCTCTACTAAGAGCTTTCCTCCTTTTTTTATCATATGTATTTTTTTATTCTTTTTTATTTGTTCACAATTACAGATTTATATTATCCCATATTGTTGAAGGTAACACATAATAGAGGGAATGTTTATTATATCTATGAGTTACTCCTAGTATGAGAACATCCTCTAATAATTAGAACACATTGAGAGGGAATTATGAATAATTTTGATATCCCAGACCATGTTTTCCATATGTACAAAATTGGAGAAAGAGAGTACATAGGATTTTGTAAAGAAGTGAATCATTGGTTTTGATAACTCAAACCATATTCAACTCACGTGAATGAACTAGGGAGCACGATCATAGCAAAATTGATGTATGAATAAAATAAAAATTAGGATAGAGGATCAATATTACCACTCATGACTAACATAGGATGGTATGGACCCAGTATCCCATCTCCAAAAAGTCTAAACTAATGACTTTAATATCCCCAAACACATTCAACTCATATGAATGAACTGAGGGCTACAATTATTAGAGTAGGACTAATAGGAAGAAGAAATTTATATTGGAATAGTAGGTCATCATCACCGCACCTGACTAATATAGGTGGGTGTGGACCCAATATCACATCTCAAAAAATAGACTTGAATAATTGGTTTTGATATCCCAGACCACACTTGGGGTGGCAAGTGAAACTGGTGGGGTGGGGGGGGGGGGGGGGGGGGGGGGGGGGGGGGGGGGAGGGGGCTAAGCTCTACAAAAGAGGAGGATAAACCAAAAATTCTATGCGCTAGAACCAATGTGATTGGTGCGCACAGATAAAAGTACAAATATTTCTATGGCGTATTAGCATATCACTTTTAAGGATAACCTTATTCTCTTCATAATGAATATCGTGTGGTAGAGGACAAATCGTTGTATCCATACAGACTGCATAAAAGTAAAAAGGATTCTTTCAGGGGATACATATATAGAGGGATATCCACATGCAATAGGGAGGCTCCCCTGGGACGTACAAAACTCAAGCATAGTACTTTTTCAAGTACTGCCCATTAATGACAGGTATAGGGTGAACACCATTTGCATCAACAAGTAGGTAGACACCACCTTCATAAACTTACTCTACAATGAAGGGGCCTTCCCAAATAGGCTCACTTACCACTTCGACACTGACGCAAAATATAGGCCTACACAAAATAAGAACTAAATTGCCTACCCGAAAAGCATGGGGTCTAACAAGGCGATCGTGTGACCAGGCCATTCAGGCCTGGTATAGCTTATGGTTCTGATAAGCTTGTAAACAAAGCGCTTCCAAACCATCAAGCTTTTTAAACCTTAGTCTGGCATTATCTTCATGAGTTAAATTTTGACTAATTGCTACACACAATGAGAGGAGATCGACCTCGAGTAGGAGGATTGCTTTAACCCCAAAAGCTAAAGTATATGGGGTGGACTGGGTAGGAGTACAATATGTAGTCTTATAGGCTCATAATGCTTCAGGTAACTTATCATGCCATTCTCATTTATTTGCAATAAGAATTTTTCTTATCAGTTTCATGAGAGTTTTATTAAATACCTCTGCCAAGCCATTGACTTTAGGGTAGTAAATCAAAGAGTATTGCCAATTAATATTATGTCAGCGAAAAAATCTGGCAATTTTGATGCTTCTAAATAATGGGTTGTTATCAGAAATTATACGACGTGGAACTCTAAAGTGATAAATAACATTAATGTAAAAGAAACGCATCAAATCTTCTGATTTAACTTCTTTTAATGGGATAGCTTCTGCCCATTTAGAGAAGTAATAAGTGGCGGCTAAAATAAACCTATGACCCTTAGAAGAAGGAGGGTCTATAGGACCCACTACATCTAGGCCCTAGCCCTCAAATGGCCAAGATGATATAGTAGGGTGCAACGGATTAGGGGGTTGGTGAATTATCGTGCCGTGAATCTAGCACTAGTGACACCTTATAGCATGCTCTATACAATCACATATCATACTCAGCCAGTACTAACCAAGACATTTAATTATGCCTTTCATTTTAGGTCTGGACTGATGGGCACCACAAAGCCCTTCATATATCTCGCCCATGACCTTTCGAGCCTCTTCTTTATTAAGGCAACACAATCACATTTGGTCAAAAGATCATCGATACAAAATATCATTTACGTTGGTGAACAATAGAGCTCTCTTTCTAATTTGAGCGACAAGAGATCTATCATCCAGAAGCGTACCATGCTTTTAATATTCTATTAAGGGCACTCTCCAATCTGACTCCTCATTAACAACAAACACTGTGAGGTTCTGATTGGGAGAAGATAAGTCTATGGGGCATAGAGCTCGACGATATTGGATAATAATAGATACGGGGTTTCCAATAGGATCAGCTAATTCTTTGGCTAACTTGGCTAAAATGTCTACTTTTCCATTTGCAGATCTAAGAATATTGGTCAAAATCACTTCTGGGATAAAGCACAAGAACTCCATTACTTTATTATGATAAGAAAAGAGCTCAGGCTTAAGCACTTTATAAACTCCAGCTACTTGATTTATTATTAGTTGGGAGTCTCCAAATATTTTCACCCGTATAATGTTCATCTGATTACCCAACTCAAGCCCTAAAATCAGAGCTTCATACTCAGCTTCATTATTAGTATGAGGTTCTGATGAACTATAGGTGTATCATAGAGTATGACCTTCAGAGGATATAAAAATTAGGCCTAAATCTACTTAACTGTGGGAGCTTCATTTAGATTTATGGCTTTAATGGATGACACACCGTCAATGTAAAACTCCCAAGTAGGGGAATCTTATTCATCCACACTAATGATTAGTTTATCGGTAGATCATCATTGAGTGGGGAATCAGTAGGGATCGGGTGATTGGCTAAAAAGGCAGCTTAGAGCTTGTCCTTTGATAGTCCGTTGAGGGTTAAAAGTAATGTCAAATTGTAGTAGGATAAAAGATCATCGTGCTAGATGACCTGAGAGGGTTGGATGGGTCATTAAGTACTACAAGGGGTTGATTCAAGAAATCAGATTAATTTTATGCGACAATATATAATGTCTAAGCTTTTGTATTCGAAGATTAAAGCTAAGTATTATTTTTCCATCGCTGGGTATTTTAATTCAGCATGTATCAATCATCTGCTAAGTTAGTACAAGGCATTCTCTTTGTATTCCTCATTCTCTTGAGCCAACAATGCACCCAGGGATTCATCTAGGGCCGTAGTGTAAAGAATTAATGACCTACTTGGGATCGGTGCAGCTAAAACAGGGGGGGTTCACTAGGAAACATTTTATACTCTCAAAGGCCTCCTGATAATACTCATTCATAGTGAAATCGGACATCCTTCTTCACTAAGTCTGCGAAGGGATGACACCTACCAGAAAGGTTGGAGATAAAGCTCAACAAGAAAGCAAGCTTACTCTAAAATGATCTCAATTGGGTAAGACTTTTAGAGGGTTTCAAATCCACTATGACTTTTATCATAGAAGGGTCTATGTCAATGCCTCAATAACAAACTATAAACCCTAAAAACTTTCCTACACTTACTCTAAATACGCTTTTTAAAGGATTCATTTTCAAATAATATTTGTGCAGGCATTTAAAAATGATTTGTGGATCTTGAAGGTGATCTCCATGGACCTTGCTTTTAACTAATAAATCATTCACATCGCACTCAACTTGCTCTTGTATCATCTCATCAAATATAAAAGTCATAGCATATTGATAGGTCGCCTCGACATTCTTTAGACCGAAAGGCATCACCTTGTAACAAAAAATATATATATTTGTATGGAATATAGTGAACTTCTGATCCTCGGTGTCCATCTTTATCTAATTATAACTAGATGAACCATCCATGAATGAGAAAATGCTATGGGATGATGCTATATCCACCATAAGCTTGGAGATAGGAAGGGGAAAATCATCCTTAGGACATGCCTTATTCTAATCACGGAAGTCAATGTAGACACGAATCTGTCCACTCTTCTTCTGAACTAAAATGACATTGGCAAGCTAGGTAGGATACGTCTCTTCACAAATAAATCTAGCTTCTATAAGTTTCTTAGTTTCAGTTATCACATGTTGTTTCATTTCTAACCTCATCCTGTGAGGTGCTTGCTTAATAGGGACGGCATCAGACTGGATAGCTAACTTATAGACTGCCATGTTTGGGTTTATACCAAGCACCTCGGTGTAGTTCCAGGCAAAATAGTCTCTACAATTTGTCAAAAACTTGATATATTCTTGAGCCTTTAAATCATACAGTAGGGCACTATAAAAAATAAGCCTAGGATTTTACTTAGTGTCTAGATTCTCCTCACTTAGTTCATCCATGGTAGGAGTAAGTGATCCAGTCTTTATCAAGGATCATCAAGGATCCTATTTTTATCATTATTCGGGTCTTCTTCATTGGCAAGAGAAATAACCGAATAAGAATGGGAGACATTATAAATATTTGCATGATTAGACTGACTCAAACACATATAACCCATATATTTTAGGTTTTGAGGGAAATCAGTTCGCAAAATACAGGCTTGTCATAGAGCTTATTTATCAGGCCAAGTAGAATAAATGAGACCCTACTCAACATAACTCTCTATAGTAGGGGAAAAGTAATGAGGGGCACTCTTAACCTCTATATCCATAGCGATCTCCTGCAGATTTTAGCTCCCAGGACCTAGTGGTACACCTATACTATGGGGCAAAGAGACACACTCCTTATACCATGCTATCCCAAATGTCTTGTACAGTAGAGGTATAGGGCATTCACTAGTCTGTAGTGTACTATCACAACTAGTGGAGGGAGTGTCAGAAGGTCTTTGATAGGAATCTTTAACTTTTATTCCACATATTTGATGGGGAATAGGCTGTCCACTATTAGTATGATGTTGGAAGTCTTCTTCCTCATATGAACTACTGTTATTAACTAATACACCCTTAGGTATTAGATGCCCACAAAAGGTAGGATGTGAATCATAACTAATGGAATCCGGAGGTGATGAAGCGACTGAATGCTGAAGGATATCAATCATTTCATCATTTGAATAGTCGGACTCGATAGTCAGGTAAAGGTGAGAGGGAGGAGGAGTTCGAGTGTCATAGTTCTATAGCTTAAGGTTTGAACTTTTACCTCTATCTATACCTCATCGTCCCCTAACTCTACTAGGGGAACATCATGCCTAATTGCAAACTAAAAAGGATCTCTATCAGAATGCATAGTGGAAACAACTACCTCAATACTAACCTGTGATGGAAACTGTACTGGCAATTTTATAAGATCATGTATAGGTGACTGCATAGGACCCTATACAACACTAGCAGGTGTCACTGGTGACTGGACAGGTGGAGGTTTACAAGTCTTCTGATAATACTTAACATCATCATAAATAGAGACCTCATATATGAAAAAAGGCTGGGTATCTTCAAGAATGATATACTTGATATCATTCCTCATAAACTTCATACATTGGTTCAAGGTGGAGGGCACCAATCCATACTAATGGAGCCAATTCCTTTCTAAGAGAGCCCAGTATGAAGTGTCTAACTCGAGTACATGAAACTTTGCCTCAATTAAGAAATTTTGAAACCTCAAATGTAGGGTAATAAACCCTAGAGTATGCTAGCTTTGATCATTGAAGCATTTCAATATAATCTTGTCGGAAGTGAGCTTCAAATGACATAGGGAGAGGATTTTTAAAGATTTATAGGTAAGAATATTTGCTGAATCCCATTGGTCGATGAGGACCCTATTCAACTCACAACCATTGACTTTAGTAGTTGCGTATAAGACATGATTGTTCTCAAAAGTCCCTAAAAGTAGGTCATAATTTGAAAATGTAATGCATGTCATCTCTTTTAAATGACATGTATCTCCAACAGAATCAGAAGTAAAGAAAGCTTGATAAGACTCTGGTTCATGTAGGGCTTTCACCAGTGTCTCTCTCAAGTCAGGGGACATCATCAGAGCGACGTAGACACTAAGAAGGGAAATAATTTTTCTTAAGTGAGCCAACACATTGTAATCCACTTTCAGATAAGGGCTTTTCCCTTTCTCCTTACACTGCTCTTAGGAGGATGGGATATGATTGTCCTGCTGGGTAATAATATTTTTATCTTTTTATTTTATATTTTTAGTCATATGAAGTAGAAGGACCTTCCCTGAACATAAATAAACTTCCTGTATTGAGCCATCCTTAATAGGAGATTCCTTTGGTTCAGTGGTGGTGGCTTGTGTTGGCTCTAAGGAAAGCGACTGGAGTGGGTTCTCAAATTCATTGCTCTAATCCATATAACAACCACCCTCTGAAATAGTGAATACATATTCTTCATCAGACTCTGACTCATCATTACACACAGAATTATTTACATTATAAGAGATATATAAAATGTGAAAAGAGTGAGTACTAGAATAAATTGAAGTAAAAGCGGAAGGTAAAAAACACCAAGAATAGTTAAAATCATCTTCTTCCATTATTACATCATCAATAGAAGGGAGAATAAAGTCCTTCAACGTAAGTGCTAGAAGAAGGCATATCTTCCCTTTTGAGATTACAATAATCTTTTCTTTTTCATACATTTTTTTAGTACAAGTAAAAGTAAAAAAATAAATATGTTCATCTAGCACTACAACAGAAGAAGGAAAAGAAGAAACAAGTATTGTCAAAGAAACTTGAGTGGCAACTGTCGGCTTGGCCTAGGGAGGCCTCATCTCAACTGCCTTTGAACTTTATGCAGCTTGCTTAATCATCTGCTTAGTCTTCTTGGATAGTTCTAGCTACCACTCTCCCTTAGAACTACGGGGTGACCTGCTACTACTGCCCTGAGTGTAACTCTGACTATCACTGTAGTTGGAGTTTGGAATCATCTACACTGTCTAAGTAGCCTTGCCTAGAGGCTGTACCAGATCACTATCTTTGAGATGTATCTTCCTAGTGGCCATCAACCTCTTAACCTTATCCTTAAAAATATAATAGTTCTCCTAGACATGTCCGATGTATATGTGAAAGGGACAATAGAGTGGATGATTAGTCTGTCCCTCCTCCTCCATTCTATTATTATTCGTGAATGTTAGGATATTATTCTTAGTAAGAAATTTAAAAATCTTTCTTATACTTTATATTTAAATGGATATTCCTTACTAAGCTTCTCTTATAGGTACTACTAGCTCTCTGGAGTCCTGTGGGAGGGTCTAGGCTGCACTGTTGACTGTCCCTATCTGTATGATGGATGTGGTTATGCTGAACTAACTAAGTGCCTCTTGCCCTTATTTGGTGGTTTGTAGGTACTATGTACCTCTCCTCTCCTAGGTGGAGGTGCCCCTAAAAACACTTAACACTGAGGTCTACGCTGAGGTTGACTCTCAATCTTAGGAGGGACTACATCTAGCAAGCTGACTACCATCGTTAGTAACTTTCGGAAGGTTTGTATACTGAATCCCTTGAGGTAGGGTGCTATCGGACCATCTATATTCTTTAGTAAGATCTCTATTACATGCTGCTCCTATAACTGGGGCTCACACTGTAGGCTAAGATTTCTTCATCAGACTATATAATCATGTAGTGGCTCTCGAGGATATTGTCTAGTAACCACTAACTCTCCTATTGTGACTCGGTGCTCTGCACTAATAAACCTTTGTATAAATGGCTACTCTAACTCTATAAAGGTCTTAACTGAGTCATTGGGGAGGTCAGCATACCAAGCGAATTCTACACCAACCAAATTACTGACAAACAGCCTCAATATCAAGACATCGTTACCTCTTATGTTGCAACATATGGCCCGATATTAAGCCACATGCTGCCTCGGATTCCCAAACCCATCGAAAACCCTGAAATGTAGAGGAATGAAACCAGTAGGGTAGGGCTCCTGCTCGTACTCAATAGGGTAAGGACGTCCTTTACTAACGGCCTCTCCAATCTTCTTGGAGGAAATCACTTGCTTAATCTTTTGAGCTATCAAATTTTGAATCTAACTCGTTGATAAATGTGCTGGCTGACTCTGAACTACTGTAGGTGCTGTAAGAACTGCCCTCTTGACCCTATCCACTCTCACAGGTTCTAGTGCTACTGGTGGTACTACCAGCTCATCCCTAGATGTGGTGGCTACCTACACCCATCATCTAGGGTGTAGCCCCTAAAGATATCAACTAGGCAGTCATCTCTGCCATGGCCTTGGTCATCTCAGCCATCTGAGTCTGTAAGTGTAAAACTATGGCATCTATAGCTACTGGTCTTGGAAATCCTCATACCTCGGGGTCTCCCTGTTCATCCTCATCCTCGGGCTGTCTCTACTCATTTGAGTGACCTCTATGGGTAATCACATAGACCCAATGCTTTAGTACATCCTCATCTGACTAATCTTTGAGTGTGTCATCCTCAGAGAAGGCTCGATGGAGTGCCTCTATATAGGGACTCATAGGGGAAGTGAGCCTATAGGGACTAGAAGCTAAAATTATCTCAACTCGGTCTGGTGAATTATCAGGAGGAGCTACTGCCTCCACATCATAATTCATCGAGATCTCCTTGGATTCAAAAGGAATTATAACATATATCTGATATATTATATATGCTGGCTGAACTGTATAAGTTAATTATACTGCCTTAACTGGCTGTATTATCACCACTAACTATACTGTCTTAACATGGGTGTCTGCTTGTCGACATCACCAAACCCACCTACTATGATGGGGCTCTATATGGGTAACTGGATGCTAAGGGGAAACCATAAGTAGACTAATCCGAGGCTAAGCAGGCTCCCACTGCTATCTCTGTTTGTGGCGACGTGGGCATCATCCAATAACAGGAGTAAATATCGGTGGTCTAACAACTAGAGCAGTATCAACTCACTACTGACTTAGCTGCCCTCTCTACCACCTATACCTCTATCTCACAGTATATCTCTATAATCGAAGAGTAGCCTAAGAAATCTATTAGAGTAACCTCTCCCAACTAACAGGCCCTCTACCACGTGCTAGGCAGACGATGCTCTGAGAGGGCTCGGAGGGGACCAAGGTAGCGAGGGGCCACCGTAGTGCAACAGTGTGGATAGCAGTAGCAACTGACTGCATAACTCGGGCAGCCATGAGCTAAATGGAGTGGGGGCATCTGGAGTAGTCTCTAGGCGATCTCAGGGTTCACCTGACCTACAGTGGAAGTGCGTACTGGCAACTGCAGGCATGTTAAGGAATATGCAGTAGGCACTGTGGATGACATGGAGCTAGGCACTGTTCACCTAACTACAAGGCGTACTGGCTACATAGGAATATGAGTGGGACGAGCAGGTGCTTGGGCTATCTGTCGAGCAACTGGAATTTTAATGGGATGCATGGATGCATGTCCTCTCCTCTATGGAGGAGAGAATGCAATAGCCTCAACAAAGGTAGGTCCGCTAGGGGTGATAAAAGGCGATATAGTGAAGGAACTAAAATTGATTCCTCCAGCTGGCGGACTAGCAAGTAGGGACTCGGGAAGAGTCACCCATACATCTGACCCGAAAATAAAAGTAATTGAAGGTATGAACAAAGACATAACACTTCTGTCAAGAAAAGATATTTGAAAGATTAATCAGAATTGAAATCATAAAAGAAGAAAGGAATGAGAATGGATAAGGGACGGAATAACTTACAAGGATGAAAAGAAGTAGAGTAGAGAGAAACCCTAGCTAAGAGGAAGGAATCCTAATTAAGAAAAGACCTTAAATAGAGTGGGACAAACCAAATCTAAGGAGTACCAATCCCAGAGTATATACAAGGAAGAATAATATATAATCTAAAGATGGGGAGAGAAATAGATCTTATCGTAATCGTCAGAAAGTTGTGGACCTCTGAATGGACACCTCTCAGCTATAGAATTAAGAGGGGTATACAACCAGACCACCTTGAGGGATAGAGACGATTGCAAGCCTCCGCGCTCCTCGTGAATGGGTCAATGGGAGGGCAGATTAGATCGTGCATATGACTAACCATTGAGGATAGCAACTCTTGCCAGCGCACCCCGATGGGTAGTAATATACATGGCTTGAAAAAAATAATGGGTTTCCCCACCCGATACATCAGCTTGCGTGGAATTTATTAGATGTGGAATTTAGTTTTCCACATGCGCAAGCCCATGTGGTTAATTATATCTTAGGCCAGAACCTAAGAAGACTCTCGATTAAAGATCCTACATTATCCTTTCAAAATGGGATTGGCACAAGGGTGGAGACTAGGAAATCCTAGTCAAATAGAAAGAAAGGGATTGAATGGCTTATTCAATATGCGTGGTTCATATCAGCATCCGGAGGGACTAAGGTACTAAGGAGAAAACTGGAGAAAAAGTCAAGCAATCAACACATACATGAGAGAAAGATAGAAGTGGCATCATCAAAGTGACACATATAAATAGAATTTATAGTCCTTAAAGAGAAGGGACTTACCCATTATTTAGGCATACTATGAGACCGAACATAGTAGCCTTGAATCCTTAATCTAAATTAGATTTATTGTTCTACACATAACAATAACACCCATATTTTAACTAATGCAGTGTGAAACATGGACTTACCATGACCTAGATTGGGGAACCAGCTAACCACCTAATTGATTAAAAATAATGTTATCCATTATTTTATGAAAGATAAATGGGTGATTTCATTTTTGGAAGCTAAGGCCGACATCTAGAGAGCTCCTAAGTGGCCTTGTACTTATGTAGGGTGAATGCTCTTAGAGCTAATACAATTAAATTTTAATTTAGTTAGTTTCTAATACAATATATACTAGTTAAAGTCTCCAAATCAGATATGCATAAGATTTTAAAAATATGCTTATAGAAAATAATTTTTAGAAAAGACTGGTCCTCCCTAGGTCCGGCACTTCATCCTCATATGCCAGATTATCTGGACTCTACCCATAGACGAGGAGGTGTCTTATAGTAAGAAGAAAGAAGAATGCAATATTATGCATGCAACCTTGGACGATTCTGAAAGTTCCCTAGGTCATTAGATTTCTATGTTATTTAATTCTTAAAATTTTAAATATTAGTTATGAGTAGAGAATTTTTTTGTCCTTAGAGAGCCTAACAAGATCCAGGCTAAAACAAAAGGGCATGCAAATCGCCAATAAACTAAAAAAATAAGTAACCCTATAGGAAATAATTATAAATCAAACACATCAGAATAATCAACAAATTAATAAATGTATATAAGCCAACTACCCTTAATTATAAATCAGGGTCTGCAAAAAATAAAGTAGCTGGGCACTACTGCAAACAACCTAGATTTCTAAGCCCAGGAATAAGGCAAATGACTTTGAGTGGGATATTGGGTCTTCAACTCTTTAACTTTCTTAGATTTTCTCTCCTTGAACTCCTTGGATATCTCCTCCTTGGACTCATTGGATTCGTCCTAGCTTGAATATCCAAACGAAGAGATAATCTCCCCTTAGAGGGGTATTGCCTTTTCTCTTTGAATATCTAAAAGTCATCCGAACTCGATCTTCCAAATGGAAGAAGACTCTCCCTTTTGAGGATGCCATCTTTTTTTGGAATTCGATTTGGACAAGGATATCTCAACTCAAAGGATATTTTCATAACTCAAACTAATATTATAAATAATTTACATTAATGGAAATCAGAAAATTCTAGACTCTCGTGCAAGATTATCCTAATAAAAGTTCCCAAGCAGTTAATATATCATTTTAAGCAATTTCTATGAAAGTAAAAGTACTCATCACTGCCACACACTTGGCCATACTCTTAATCATTTTGAGGGCTAAGCAGTCTCTAGAGTACCTGTAGCAGTTATTATTTATGATTTTTAGCCCTCATTTATTTAAGGAGGGTGGGGGGGGGTGAGCAATTTCTAAAGCACTTGCATAAGATATTATTAGTATTTAAATCATGATAATTGCCCCCTTTTATTTAGTGCTGCATGAGTATGGCCACCTACAAAAAAAACATTAATAGTATCAAAATATCGATCATAACCTATGGGTAAATCTAATGCACAATCAATTCAATTCCTAGAGTATAGTAAATGTAAACAAACACAACAACAATTTCGCTCACAACATGTAGTAAAATCTCAAAAAACCTAATACACAATAGAAAAATAAACACTGGCCTAGCATAGGTATAAAAGTGGTGCCCTAGAAAATAATTCTATATGTATGTAAAGGCTTGTGTGGCTAAAATAGATCCTAAACTGGGTTGTGAATTCAAGTTTCCTAAGGTTCAAGTTTATTGAAGACCCAAAAAAGAAATTTTATTTAAAGTTTAAATATTAGTGAATTAGGATCTATTTTATTTAACTTAGTTTGTTGATTCATTTTAATTCTTAGGGTAGTGGTAATTGAAGTTCAAGTTGTATTAGCCAATTATGAAAAGTCCCGGGTCCTCCTAGGTGCTAGATTGAGGGGGTCAAAAAAGTCACTATGGGAAATAAGCTAGGTTTGAGGGATCTAGAATTTTATTTAAATATTAGGCCTTAAGGGAAGTAATTAGGCTTTGAGTTTAGTGGATTTGGAGTTTCGTATGCAAAGTTATGAATTTTAGAAGATTTGGGCAATTAAAGGAATTATTAAAACTGCTTAATTAGGAGTGATTTAAAGGTTTTGATCCAAATCAGTTCCAAACTAACTGGAATTACCCTCTAAAGGTCATAAATAACCTAAAAAAGTGTTTCCAAGTGTTTGGGAAAAATTTTGAATTTTTAATAAATTTAAATTATCTAAAAAGTGCAAAATGGTAATTTTGACTTAAAGTTAGATTAAGGTCTAGATTAAAGTCAAACTAAGGATCCCTAATTATCTAAGATTAAGATAAAAATGCTAAAGAATTCAAGCTATTATGAGAAATTTTTTGAGTTGAAATTGATTTATTAGAATATTTTGAAGGTATCAAGGCCTAATTATTAGGTAAATCAGGGTTTGTTAATTAGGGGGTCTAAAAGCTCCTAAAAATTCCTAATAAATTCTAAGAGGTTTAAAATGTCACTAAACTTAAATGTTAAAGTTTTTATGTCAATCAGAGGTCTACCCTAACTCCTAGAAGCTTTCTAAGTTTGTTAGACGGGTTCTTAATTTTCTTCCTTAGGTTGTCGCTATGTTATTTGGGTTTAAATATGAGTTTTTGACTAACCCTTAAGGTAACAATGTAGTGAGTACATAAATAAATAAACAAACCTAGTCCTTACATCTAGGAGAGCCTAAATATTTAAATAATACATAAATAATCAATAAATCAAATAATACATAAAGTAATAGTAAAAATAATTTTAAATAATACATAAATTAAATTAAAAAAATGAAAGTTTCTGAAATTCTAAAGTAACTAATTAACTAATTTTTCTTTTGAAAATAATAACAATGATAATAATAATAATAATAATAATAATAATAAACATGTAATTTTAAAATAATAATATTAAAAAATAATAATAATAAGGATTTTAAAATAATTGAAAAGAAAGTAATAATAAAAATAAATAATGATTAATAATAATAATAATAATAATAATAATAATAATAATAATAATAATAATAAAAAAAATAATAATAATAATAATAATATTATTATTATTATTAAAAAATACTTAAAATAATAAAAATAATATTATTACTATTATTAAATAAATAATAATAGATTTAAAATAATAATAATAATAATAATGATAATAATAATAGTTTAATAATAATAATAATAATAATAATAATTTACAAATATAATTAGAATTTTAAAGTAATATTATTTTTAAATTAAATTAAATAATTTTATGAACAAATTGATATATTATACTAATAATTTATTTTTAAAAATAATTTTAAAACAAATTTTGGAATTTTTTGATTTAAAAAAGCTTAAAAAACTAATTAAAACCATTAAAATCTAATCGCCGGCGGCGGTCAAACACGTAGTGTGCTCCCATTCGCTCTCTCAAAACTGCGCAGCGGCAGCCAATGATTGGCAATGATAGCACCACCACCCAATCATTGCTTATGATTGGGACGACGGCGACCGCGTGACGAGATTTCATTAACCACATCACCACGTAGTCCAGGCCGTCAGATCGTACGCTTTTATGAGTGGATTATTGCAATCTCGCTAGAGTCGTAATCGAATGCTGGATCTGGATAGCAGTCAGACGAGCACGATAGAACATAAAAATATGAGCCATTGATCAAAAGATCAAGGGTCTGTATTTCGTCAATCGAGAATTAGGGCGAATTGAGACTCTAAAGAAATAAACATCTCGTTCTCCTAAATGGCTTAACCAAATGACTTGAAATTTTAAGCATATGTTATAAACATGAATATAAATTGTGGGGGCTAATTAGTTTGGCTTAAAGGCGGCTTTTTGAAAAGCTATTTGAACCTAAGTGTTCTAACCTAGGTTTAGGAATTTCAACTCAATTTTTGGATGGTTACCCCGTAAATAGACTTATTGCACTTGTAGACTGTCCACGCTCCTAATTATAGAAGAAATCACGAGCTCTAAATGCCTAGATCCATGGGAAATTTCCTTGGAATGTGGATATCCTCAGCTGATTGGAGATCTCACCGTCGGCGAGCTTTGGTTGGCAGGTTTAGGTTGGGAAAGGTATGAGGAGTTGGGGGGAGCCTCCACACAAAATCTTGTGAGCTATCATGGCTTGGAGAAGGAGGAAGAGTCATAAGATCTCAAATAAAACCTAATTTCTCTTTTTTATAACCCTAAACCTATCATGAACGGTCTAGATTGAATCTAGGGCTGAAATAGAAGAGGGAGGAAGTGATTAGGTCTGGATTTGGCATTGGATAGGATTAGGAAACAATTCAACCCATTAAATGTCATTATTTTGACCACAATAGGTCAAAATTGACCAATAGAGACTTGGGTTAACCAAGTCAATGGTTGACCAAATCAACCCAGTTAATTGGTCCAAAGGGAGTAGGGGACTCAGTCTAGGAGGCTATAAAATGGATTTGAAATTGATTTGGGCTTGAATGGGTCTAACTGGGTCAACCAGGTTGACGCACACAGGTCTGGGCCCAATGGGTTGGGTATGACCCACTGAGTCTAGAGGAGGTTTGATATGAGCTAAAGAGAAGTCAACCGAAAGGTAACGCTTGACTTAGAGTAAGTGGGTGGATGAAAATATCCAATGCAAGTTAGGAGCCATGGCCTCATCCAGAGGCCAATATACCCATTAATAATGGTTTTGAACCATTAAGATGGGTAAATTGTAACAATGTTGAAGGTGACCTAAAAAAGTCCTTTTGTGAGACTTCTAATCAACCATTACTATCGGAGAAGAAAGAGCCGGCCTCCCCTTGTCTTCATGAGCTACTGAAGGTTGTGAAGAACAAGAAGCTGATAAGGAGCTTGATGAAGTCATTGAATGAAGATGTCATTCTAATTTCAAGAAATTCTTGGAAGAAGGAAGTTTCAAGGAACCCTTATTGGAAGTGACATATGCCTTTCTCATTACTTTAATCTAAGAAGAATAGAGTCTGGACAACATCTAGGATTTGAAAGGAATAAAGTTGATAAATCCCAAGGAAGTCTTCATTAGGAAGGATACAAGCAAAGAATGCTTCGGTCGTACCATAGGTCCATGCCTTCAAAGGTACTTGTCAATTAAAGCAACTGATATTGCTTTGAGTCTGGGGAAAATTATTCTAAGATTACTGTAAGAAGCCAGCAAATTTGGGTTCCAATGGAGCCCAAACAAATGAAAGTTTTGAAGGGTGGTTATGAGATAAAAGCTTTTAACAGACCACCCAAGACTAGTGACCAAGGGACACATTCTAGCGATAAGTCCCTTACCAAGCCTACCCTACCCTACCAACAAAGATAAAGGCAAGTCCTAACTCTCCAATAATTTATTGGAGGCATCGAAGCCAGACAAAAGAAAAATATGAAGCTGACGAGGACTACAATGAGGATCACTGGGATGAAAAGGCTTCTCCCGATGATAACTATTATAATGGGAAAATGAAAGAAGTTGATCCCATGGATGTTGAAATTGTCTAAATGGTTGATCATACTTCTGAAAAGCCCAGCCAAAAAGTATATATTTGCTGGAACACAGTTGTAAATCTATAGAATGAAGAATAGTAGGCAGGGCTTGTATATAGAACTCCTCCATAATAAAAACAAGTTGAGGAGGAAGAAACTGATGTGGTTGTAAAAAAATTGCATCAAGAAAAAGTAGGCTCTCAAACAAAAGAAGGATCATGAGATTACCCGGTTGAATGCTCATCTTGATGAGATGAGTAATTGTTGAAATAATTATTTGGATAGCTTGGTTTTCTAGTTGTAATTGGCCGATTACCAATAGAAAATTTCTGAGAGAATGTTGGAAATCTAACATTGAACTGGAAGCACTTAAGCTACTCATCTTATCTAAATGTTCTTAACCAAGGGATAGAGGTAAAAGAGCCTATGTTGACAATGCTAAAAGAAAATGAAATAGTTAATAAGACCCAGATTGAAGACCTTATCAATCAAATGTTGAAAACATTTATTACTGTCAAAACTGCTGAAGCTTTAATGGGTATAAGCTGCCTGTATCCTATTTAATATAACCAGGTGAAATATCCTAAAAGATAAGTGGTACATTAATTCAAGACATTTTTTGGTACGAAAAATCTTATGTAACATTTGGCTAGTTTAAGTCTTCCTGTTGTAACATCGAAGGAAATAATGCCTTATTACTTAGCCAATTTATCAGCAACCTTACTAGTGCAACTTTTGAATGGTATGTTGAGTTACATAATAAATCAATTAAAACATTTATCGAGCTTGAAATAGTGTTTGTAAAATAGTTCACTGGTGCGACAAAGAAGGTGACTATTATACATATCACCCTTGAGAGAAGAAAGAAGGATGAGTCTGCCACCAAATGCATCACGATATAGAGGAACCTCATAATGAGGTGTGTGTGACAACTAAACACAAAACTTGTTGTGGAACTCCTACTAGGGAATATTAACAACCAGATGGCGTCCTACTTGAAAAATAGCTACAAACAATACCTTCTAAGAACAATTAGATTATGTAGACAAATTTGAAAGGTTCCCCAAGCCTAGGGGTATTGGCTTCAACTATAATATTAACCCTATTGGTAAAGGTAAATAGCCTAGAGTCAATGACTCAACGAGGGATGAAGTAAATACTGCATTTACTTCCCCTCTGGATAAAAAGGAGAAATGAAAATTAGATTCACCTTAAATAATAAAATAAGCAAAGAAGCCAATGGTCGCTACCTTATAGGATAAAATTAATATACCGTACTCTTTTAAGAGATAATGTATGGGAAAATTTATTTGATATGCACTCAGGATAAGCCTACAGCTACTAGAGTCTCGCTGACTAGAATAGGTCGGTATAATTAATGATCTAAATTACTATTCATATCACCAGGTTTTTAGTCACCCTTTTAAAGATTGTTTTTTCTTCAAAGATTAGTTGGAAAGGAGCTACAAGAGTAGCAAATTGACATTATCAAATAGTGTATTAATTAACCCCAAAAAGGAAATGGCCAATGTCATTTATTCCAGCTCATGCCATAAAAATGTATGAAAGAACCCCAACAAGATGAAGGAGTTTGGGAAACTTACATTTCTAAAAAGACCAAGAAAATGATGAAGGTCTTACTGGCTATTATGGGCATTCATTAAAAGAATACTTTGGAAATGGAAGTGGATTCAAACTCTTGTAGTTAAAGAAGTTGGATGAGGAGGGGCCTACATTAAGTTTGTTGCAAATATGGACTTAAGTACTATGATTTTGGTGATAACAAATATTATTATTTTTCCACTGTTATGTCCTATTAATTGGTTTATTACATATCTATTTTGTCCTGCTCACTAACATTTTAGGTCCACCGTTTACTTACAACTTTAATCAGCTCAAGATTGGGTAGATTAGGGTTGAGTATGTTTTTTATTTCAACTTCAATGTACTTTTACCTTTCTTGAGTCAAGTCATATATATGGTGGATACTAAGCTAAGAAACCTTGCATGCACAAACACTCAAGGGAGTGAGTTCGTGAGTTAGAAATTTTTTTATTTTTTAACTGATTGTACAGTATGATTTATATCATACTGGATAATTTTTTTTAATCAGACTAGATGATTAGTTAACCAAAAAGCCCTAATTATGATACCCTTTGTTAATTTAGATTGATTAAATAAATCATATTAAAGAATCCTAATCATACAGAATGATCATGTATAATCACAATATTCAGCCGCCAATCACAATTTATGTAACATTTTAATATTCAAATTGTGCTCTAATCATATAGTACAATATACATCGTACTAGATGATTTATGAAAATCATGATTAAATTTATCATGTGAAGAGGAGACTAATTATGATTTAATTACTTAATCACATCATACATGATGATTGTACTGTACGACCCGAGAGATACATGGGATGATATTTAGTCGTAGCACATCTTCGCTTATTATATTGGATGATCAATACAGTCTCTTGAACTAATCGTATAGGATGATCTCAGGATTATATGGGATGATCAGTACAATCTATTGAACTGATCATACAGGCTAATGCAGTTCATATTATTTGGATGTGTTGTTTTGTACTAATTGTATATGATGATTTAATGATCATACAGGACGATCCTTGATGACAAATTGAAATTTAGGGCTTACTTTTAGGCTTTCTTTTTTAAACTCCTACATTGTCTTGTAAGAAATCTTTTACTATTGAATTGATTGAGAGGGAGGTTAGAGAGAGAGATGAGGAGAGCTTTAGGAGAGAAGAGAGGGAAAGTTCTTGTGGGGAGAGTTATAAGAGATTAAAAAGGTACTCCAAAAAAGGTTCCTTCCAATCTTCTTCAAGTCTTTGCTTTGATTCTTGGGTGGCTCCAGGGAGACATTCTTCAGTACTATATTATGGTTCTCTGCCAACTCTATGAGGGAGTAAAAGGATTCTTGGTTCTCTACCAACACCAGGAGGGAGTAAAAGGATTCTTGGTTTTCTTTCATCTCTAGATGGGAGAAAAAGGATTTTAGGTTCTCTAGCTTCACCAGAAGGGTGAAAAAGATTTAAGGTACTATGCCACACTGGGTTAGTGGAAGAGATCTTTTAAGGGCTTCTCCGCCTAGCTATGTTGGATAAAGGAGAGAAACTAAAAGGTTTAGTGTAATGCCTGGAGTGGCGGTCTTTGGGAAATAGACGTAGGTTATATTTAATCGAACCTCTAAAAAATCCTATTTGTTCATTCTTTTTTACTTTTTCATATTTTAATTTCTGCACTTTTATGTGATTTACTGTGTGGTTTAAAAATCTGATTTATTTTGTTTTTGCAAACTTATTCGCTTGAATATCCGTTGTTGAAATCCTCTAATTTAAGTGTTTGAAAAAGTATAAAAAGATTTACTTTTTGCTTATGAAAGTTTTTAAATCACCAATTCAACCCTCCTCTCAGTTTACCTCAGGCTAATTCTTAGAGGTTTAACAACCTTTATGAACTTTTAAGTGGTATTAGAGCGAGATTCAAAAACTAAGTTTTAAATAACTTTTAAAAATGATTAATGGCTAACTTTGGAAATCTTAGTACCATAGAAGGATGTTAAATCACATAACCACCTTTATCTGATAATATTCCTTTTAACTTTTAAAAAATTTGCATATATACTTTCATGCAATCTATAGATTATCGCATGTGAATATTAGTTTAGGAAGGATATTTTACACCTTCACACTTTATCAATGGCATGAAAACTGAACTCCCATTTTTTGAATAGATCATACAAGATAGAGATTTAGCCCAATTGAATGCTAAATGTTTAAACTATTTTTTATGTAAATTAAAATCTGAAGATTACATACATGTTTCTATGTACACAACTGATAAAGAAATTTTGGATAAACTTTGTATAACCTACGAAGGAACAAATATAGTAAAAAAATTTAGATTGAATATTCTGCTCCATAACTATGAACTCTTTTGAATGTAACCTAGTGAATCAATCTCTTAAATGTATTCTAGGTTCACTCAGATTATTACTTCCCTACATGATTTAGTAAGAGAATTTACTAATAATGAAAAGTTAATAAGATCTTGCATTGTCTACCTACTCAGTGTAATTTAAAAATCACTACTATTATTGAATCCAAGGATCTGAATGTTTTCTCTATTGATAATTTACCTATGAGTAAGGAATGAGTCAAAGATAACTTGATATAGATGAAAAGAGAAATGAGAAAATTGTAGCCTTAATGGCTAATGATTATAATAGTGACAATTTTGCAACTAAGGATGAAGATGACATAACACTGATGACAAGACAATTTAAAAGCTTTCTAAGAAAAAAGTAAAAGTATCATCAGCAATAAAGCAAAAGTAAAGCTGATGTCATCTATTTTGAATGCAAGAAGCCAGGGCACTTGAAGTTGGATTGCCCAAATAAGAAAACTCACCCAATCAAGGAGAAGGTTGAAGAAAAATCTAAGTTCTAAAAGGGCAGCAAAAGACTCAGAAGGCTTGCTAGGTAGACTCTACTTCATCTCATCTGAAATAGAAGCATAAGAGGAGGCAACCAACTTATGCTTAATAGTCGATAATTAACTTGATCATTCTAATCAAGAGGAGGTATGTGAGCTTTCCTAAGATAAATTATTTGAAGTTTTTGAAAGAATTTATAATGTATATAGGAAGCTCAAAAAAATGTATACAAGCTCAAATTTGGATTTTTCAAAATTGCATAAAGAGTATGAATGCCTTAGAAAAGAACATTCTACTTTGGATAGTAATAATATGGCTTTATTACATGAATTTTATATTTGAAATAAGAAGCATCTTGATTTAACTACTGAACATGATTCCTTGACAACATCACATATTGAATTAGAAAATAAATTCAAAGAACTAGAGACTCTTACACCTCAATCAGATAGTAGTGAGCACGCTTAAAAATTTGAAAATTTAATTCTCGAAAGTGCAAAAAAATCATTGCAAGTGAAATTAACAGCTTTTAAAGAAAATAAAACACCACCTTCACTTACAAAATTTTATAAACCATTAACACATCATGTATTCAAACTTAGAAAGAGGCATCATAACCCACATAGATTAGGAAATCATTTTCTTGGTATTATATGTTTTCTTATTGCATGATAGGACACATCTCGTACACTTATACTATCCACCATAAAACACATTTGGTGTAGAGACCAAAATCACATAAACCACAATATAACATGCAGTCATCTCATTTTTCAATTTATAAGGTGGAATCCAAACTTGTTTAGGTTTTTAAATTTAACCTTTGATTATTTTGTATGGCTACTCTCACAAAAGGCCTTGTAAGAGCATATAGTACCAAGATAATAGATGTTCAAGGCACATAACCTTTAATCACACTGAAGGCCAGTGCAGGGGGAATGGTAACACTAGAAGATAACATCACTAGGAATGTGATGGGGTCATGTATAATTGGCAACTGAAAAAATTTTATGATTAAAAATGTTTTACTGGTAGATGGCTTAAAATATAATTTACTCAGCATTAGTTAACTCTATGATAAAGGATTCAGCATAAATTTTTTTCCACCAGCTGCATGATAAGTTTAAATGGAAAAACTATTTTATAATAGAAAGGAATTAATAATATTTACATGCTTGATGTAAATTACATTGAATCTACTAATTCTATTTGCCTAAAAAACTATTAATGATGAATCCTAGTTATGGTATAGGAGATTGTGTCTTACAAGTATGAAAAATCTTATAAAAATCACTCAAAAAGACCTAGTAAGAGGTATACCAAAACTAGAATTCACTAAGAATCACCTATGTGATGCCTGCCAATTAGGAAAATTAGTTAAATCCTCCTTCCACTCAATCAAGGACATTAACACTAGCAAAGTTTTAGAAGTCCTTCACATGATTCATTTTAGACCCGTTAGCACTGCAATCCTAGGAGGGAAAGTCTTTGGGTATGTGATTGTTAATCATTACTCGAGGTTTACTTGGATCAGATTCTTGTCTCATAAATGTGAATCATTCAAGGAATTTAGGACATTCTATACTTGGATTCAAAAAAGCTAGGTTGTAAAATTCAGACAATTCATAGTGATCATGATGGAGAGTTTGAGAATAAAAATTTTGAATCTTATTATAAGGAGCAAGAAATAGATCACAAGTTTTTATCTCCTAGAACCCCTTAACAGAATAGAATAGTTGAGAGAAAAATAGGACATTGGTAAAAGCTGCTAAAGCTATATTAGTTGAATACTCAGTTCCTAAATACTTTTGGGAAGAAGTGGTAAATACAACCTGTTATATTCTGAATAGGGTTAATGTTAGATCCAAGCAGGACACTCGATGAAATTCTTAAGGTTATGTCATCCAACCTCTCTCACCTTTATGTCTTTTAATATAAAGTGTTGATTCAAAATAATGGAAAAACTCTGCTATGAAAGTTTGACCCCAAATCTGATGAGGGAGACTTCTTAGGATACTCAAATGTTGGAAAATCCTCTAGATTTTTTAAAAAGAGAAACTGGTGGTAGAGTAGACCACTTATGTAGTTTTTAATAAATTTGATAATTCTGGAGGGTATAGGGTAGATGAAGAAGAAGTTGTTGAAGTCACCAAAGGAGTAAAATATATAAATATGAAAGAAAGGGTAGAAGCTAAATATTCACTGCCTATAAAACGAAGATATTCTTTAAGTCATCCTAACAAACTAATCTTATCAGACTCATCTAAAGGTGTTAGAACTAAGCATAGACTTAATAAAGAAGTGAACCACTTTTTCTTTATCTCAATTATTAAACCCACAAATATAAATCAAGCACTATCTGATAAATTTTGGATCCTAGCCATACAAGAAAGTTTGAATTATTTTATTAGAAATGATATTTGGGAGCTAGTTAAAAGATCTATATACCAGAGTGTTATTGAAATAAAATGAGTTCTCAAAATCAAAATGAATGATTTTGATGTAGTGGTTAGAAGCAAAGCAAGACTAGTGGCTAAGGGGTACAACCAGATAGAAGGGATTGACTTTGAAGAGACTTTAGCCCCTGTAGATAGACCAAAAGCAAAAAGGGTGCTACAACCTTTGGTCTACTTTAAGGGATTCAAATTGTATCAAATGGATGTTAAAAGTGCCTTTTTGAATGGGGTAATAAAAAAAATGTGTATGTTGAACAACCCCGAGGCTTTGAAAATTCATAATTTTCTAATCATCTGTTTAAATTACAAAAGGCATTGTTTGGACTTAAACAACAACCAAGAGTGTGTTATGAAAGGCTAAGCACATTCCTACTGGATCAAACCTTTGTTAAGGGGAGCGTAGACACCACCCTTTTTCTTAAAAAGTATGAGAAGAACTACTCATTGTTGTGAAGGGCGAGTGTGATTTTCTAGAGAGAGAAAGACCTTCTTCCTTTTTGAATTTGGTTTCCCGCGGACTTTCCTTAGTCAGAGGAGCAATCGCCGGATGATTATCGGCATTCCTTTGCCAATGTCATGGATGCTATGCAACATTCTGGACCTCTTCGTATCAATGGAAGAGTAGTGAATGGGATTGTTATCAGAGAAGGTTGAAGACCTCCGAGCCGTCAAGTTCTAGTTGAGGGCAAGAGGAAGAAAGTTATGGTGGATTGTATGGCGGATAAGAGAAATGTGGAATCAAAGAAAGGTGCAGGTATGGATAATCTTGATTCTTCATCGTCAGATGGTTTAATTCTGAAGGTGAATAAGTTTTCTGGGGTTCTTGATGCGAATAACTATCGTAATATTGCGAAAGATTTGAATTCTATTGAAGTTCAGGAGATTGATGACAACGTCAATTTTGTAAAAGATTCTATAAAGGATTCAGTAAGTGCTGAAATCTTGATGAACAGTTTGAATGGTACCATTAGACAGGATGGTAATGGGGAGGTTGCTGAAGCTTCGTCAAAGCCGAAACATATCAAGATCGCTTTTAACATGGATCAAGTTGAGTTATCTGAGGATGGAATTGCAGTCAGGCTCAATCCATAACTGGAAGCAAAGAATTCACAAGTCTTGAAGAATTTGTTAGTGATTAAAGTGCTGGGAAATAATGTCCCTTTCTCAGTTTGCAGTGTAGAACTAAGAAGGCAATGGAGTAGATATGGTGGATTCCATTTGACATCCATTGGCATGAAATTGGATCCTCTGTTCTTTCAAGTTGGAGGAGGCTGTGGACAACATTATGAATGGTGGTCCGTGGTATGTTAGCGGCTACATAATTGTCATGGACAGATGGTCCCCTGTTTTTTATCCTAATTCGTTTAAAGGTATTTTCGCTCTCGTCTGGATTCGATTCCTGTGCTTGCCTTTGTATTGCTGGGATGAGGAGAATATAGCGAGAATTGCATCTCATTTTGGTTCACCAATGTATATAGATGGAAATACTTTTAGATGGGGAAAATGAGAGTTTGTTCGTGTTTGTGTTAAGATTGATCTGGAGAAGAAATTACCAAATGGTGTGTGGGTAGAAGGTTCAGCTGGGAGATTCTTCCAACGGGTGGAATATGAGAAAGTTGAATTACTGTGCTATCAATGTGGTAGAGTGGGGCATGACTTTAAGGAATGTCCTAATAATGTAACTCAAGGTATTAAAGATCAAATAATAATAAAGCCGAATGATGTTATTGATGAAGGCAAGAGGGTTGTATCTGAAATCAACACTGCTGTGGTTAAATCCAAATATGGTCCTTGGATTCACGTTCAATTTAAGAACAGACGAATTATTAAAGGAAGAGGAGCTGGTGGTAGAGCTACTGGTAACAATGGGATCGTTTCAGAGAGAAGGGGAAATGTTAACTAGATGGATATTGGGCAGAAGCAATCTCAACAGGAGAAGGAAGTAGTTGTTACTGTGGTCAATTCTTCTCTGGTTTCAAAAAATTGTCCAGGTATAAATAATGTTGTTGGGGACAAGATGCCAGAAATTTCATTACAAAATAGGTATTCTACCTTGCTTGAAGACAATGAAGAAGAAGGTATGGAAAAACCTGAGGAGATTGATAAATCAAAGGAAATAGGTGTGGAATTGGCTGATCCAGGTAACAAGAGTATTAGTAGTGTCTGTCACAGTGGTGCTGTTAAGACTAAGTTAGCCAAAGAACTAAAAATTTTGGGGCCATTAGAACCTGATTATAAAAAGAAGAAAAGGGATGGAAAGATGAATTCCATGAATGGGGAGGGATCCCCAGCACGGGCTTAATGTCTACTCTTTTATTTTGGAATTGTAGGGGGGCCAGGAAAAAGGAGGCCTCTCTATATTTGAAGAAAATTGTTAGAGATCAGGATGTTTACTTTATTGGGTTAATGGAGACTAAGATTACTAGCATTGATAGAAGGGAGGTTGACTGCCTTATTGGGAATGATTATGAGTATTTTCATTACCCGACTGTTAGTGCTTCAGGAGGCATTTTAGTGATATGGAATGGGAAGATGGTGTCTTTTGTTGTGAAGGAGACTTCCTCTCAAGTGATCATTTGGGATCTTTCTGTTCCCATCCTTGGGGACTTGGAAAGTTGCAATTGTTTATGGGAGTAGGTGTTGTAAGGAGAGAGGGAATCTTTGGAGCCAGCTTGAAAAGTGTATGGAGGATTCTATCCCATCCATCATTGGTGGAGATTTTAATTGTATCCTGAATAAGGAGGAGAAGAGAGGAGGTAAGAGGTTCCTTTTTTCAAAAGGACCTAGAGAGATGAAATGTTTCATGACCAATTCCGACTTCTATCATATTGGAAGTATTGGTCCAAGGTTAACATGGTGCAACAACAAAGAAGGAACCTCTCAGATTTGGGAGAGGTTGGATAAATGCCTGTTGAACTCGACGGCTCTTCAGAAGATCCCATTAGCTATTATTAGACATCTTGCAAGAGTGGCATCGGACCATAGTCCAATTGTCTTTAAATTGGATGAAAAGGTGCGGTTCAAGTCCAAGATCATCAAATTTGAGGATACATAGAGATCATACCCAGTGGCTAGGAGCATTGTGTACCATGCTTGGAAGAAAAATGATGTTAGTGATGAATGTATGATTTTGTAAAGGAAGCTTAGTAGAACTTTAAAAGCTTTATTTTTTTGGAATAAAAATAAGTGTAAAAACTTAAATGAGTTGAAGGAAAATCTGAAAAAGGATATTATTGCAGATCAATGGTTTATGATTTTGATGATAGCAAACATTTCTTATTTCTCTACGATTTCCTTTTGTGCTAACATTTCAGATCCACATGATCAGACTGCAATTTGGAACCAGCTCAAGATTAGGTAGACTAGGTCTGTGTCAGTTTGTAATCTTTTTCCTTTCTTGAGTCTATTGTATTTGGTGTGACATCTGATGATTTGTAACTTGGAACATTTTCTGTTGTGCCCTAAAAGATTTTTATTTTTGGTAACATCGTCTGAAACGATACTTATATCGTCCTGGACGATCTGACAAAAGTAGAAACCCTAATTAGGGCATCCTCATTAAAGCAGCCGTCTTTATACAAAACACATCGTCCTGGACAATTTTGTATCGGCCAGGACGATCGGCTCAATTCAGCAAGAATCTGCCGCCATATATACTTAGGAAAATCTTATTTTTGGACATCATCCCGATGGATCATCCTGGACTATAAAATATCGTCCCGAACGATCCAGAACAATTTTTCAAAAATTTCTCAGGTAGTTTTGGAAAGCAATTAATTGGGATTTCGTTCGGGCCGATCGCAAGATCGTCCGAGATGATTAGACATCGTCCAGCTTCATTTCAGGGTGATATTCAGGACGATTTTCCTCATATTTGAACTAATCGGCCAGGATGATAATGTCGGCAACTTACATTAATGAGCTCGTTTTTAGCTCTTCTATTTAAGCTATGACAAGGTACTTTGTAATTGTCTTTGGCAGCCATTGTAGCTTCATTCTAGTGGGGGAATCTTGAAGAGGGAGCTTGAAAGGGAGAGAGAGGAAAGGGTGAACTTTGAGAGGGAGAAGATCCTGTGAGGGGGAGGAACTCAAGGGAGTGTGGAGGGGATTCCACACGGTTGCTCCGGCGAACTAGCACCTTAGTACCATCGGATTTTAGGCTTATCTCGAGGTAAGTTCACCAAAGAAGAAGAACTCTTTGGTGTCAAAGGACCCGGCGACTCCGCCGCACCGGGGATGGTGGAAGTGATTTTTTAAGGGCTTCTCCGCCTAGTTATGGGGGCTAAAGGAAAGACACTTGTTTTAGTGCAATACTTGGAGGGTGCCTCCAAGGAGTGGACGTAGGTAAAGGTTTGACCGAACCACTATAAATTCGGTGCGTTCTTTTTTATTATCGCTTCCGTATTTATTTTTCTTCCTCACTTTGTTTGTCGTGATTTTGGTTGGAGTTTTATCTTTGATTTTAAAGTTTTCCAATTCACATCTCTCTTTTAATTAGCTTTGGGCCAGTTTTATAGGGCCTAACATCCCTAACGAACTTTCAAGTGGTATCAGAGCAAGTTTTCATAAAATAAGTTTTTAAAAGCTTTTGAATTTCAATCCATGGCTAATCATACTATTGCGGAAGGTTATTCAATCACCAGACCTCCTTTATTTGAAAATATGTCATTTAATTTTTGAAAAACTCGCATGTCTATTTTCTTGCAATTAATTGATTTTTGCTTGTGGCATATGATTTTAACTGGTTATTCATCACCGTCACGAATTATTAATGGAGTTAAAATTGATATTCCTTTTAGTCAATGGAACAGGAAAGAACAACTCAATGCTCAACCGAATGCAAAATCTTTAAATTATTTTTTCTGTGCTTTAAATTCTGACGATTTCATGTTAGTATTCACGTGCACTACCGGTAAGGAAGTTTGGGATAAAATGCACACCATATACGAAGGCACTAATGAAATCAAGCAATCCAAATTGAATTTGTTAATGCATGATTTTGAAACTATTTCCATGAAACCTTATGAGACGTTCTTAGACATGTACACTAGGTTCATTCAAATTGTAACATCATTGCATGCCTTAGGAAAAGAATTTTCAAATTTTGAAAAAGTTAATAAAATTTTTCATTGTTTACTTGAAAATTTTGATGCCAAAGTAATTGCTATTTATGAATCAAAAGATTTGAATGATTATTTTATTGATAATTTGATTGACTCACTCATTGCCTACGAGCAAAGTTTGGGTCAAAGACTTTTGGATGCAGGTGAAACGATTATTCAAAAAGCTGAAGATACAGAAAGAGATAGCTTAGTTGGTGATGAATGCAATGACTTGTCAAGCAAATCACAAAGCTCACCAAAGCATAAGCAAAAGTGGAAAAAAGGTAAAAGTGGTAAGGATGTCCATACTTCTTCTGACGTTATTTGCTTTCGATGCAGGAAGCGTGCACATATGAAAAATCAGTGCCCTAATTTATGAATTCTTTCTACCAAAAAAAAAAGGGCAAGGCGAAGCAAAATTTAAACTGGGGAAATAATGAAAGGCAAAAAATCTCATGGGCAGATCTGGTCTCTGAAGCATCGGACCAGGAGAGAGATAATGGTTAATAGCCTTTCTTGTTTTTGTGTTGTATTTTTGTGTTTTTCCTTTTTATTTTTGTGTTTTAGTTTTGTTTATTCTTTGAAATTTTTGCTTTTGTTGAAGTTTTTCTCTGATCAACACACACATTCACTTTTCTAAAAATGAGAAGTCTACTTCCTATTTTTTCTTGAAATCTTTGGTAAGTTGTGTTTGACTTCTCTAAAATAGTCAAAGGAAGGGAACTCATAATTTTGTTTCTCTTTCTCTCTTGTTAAAGAGGCTATTCTACTTTTGATTCAAAATCTTCATCATATTTTAAATTGGATTTTGAAATTATTTTTTTTATCTCCCTACATTTTTTCTATCGCATAGGAATCTTTTGCAAGATTATTGAATCCACCATAAAATTTTCTTTATTAAGTTGTTCGTGTTGTCAATAATTTGGGTTTACTTTGGTTTTGAAAATATAAGAAAGAAAGCATATTTTTTAAAAAAAAAAAAAAAAAGTAGCCAATGATGCCAAACCAAAAGATGCGCAATGACGCCAAATTAAAAAAAAAATACACAAAGTGTATTAAAATCAAAAGATGCTCAAAGAGACATTCAAGTGATAAAGGGCATAAAAT
This sequence comes from Dendrobium huoshanense, assembly GCA_016618105.1. Lineage (NCBI taxonomy): Eukaryota > Viridiplantae > Streptophyta > Magnoliopsida > Asparagales > Orchidaceae > Dendrobium > Dendrobium huoshanense. The sequence continues at coordinate 53,717,272 of CM028359.1, forward strand.
GAGCCCACAAAAAAATATGTTTATTTTTTCTTATAGTACTAAAAGCCTAAGAAAATCCTTGATATGTTCGAAACTTGTGCTTGAAAATTTTAGTTCCTGATTCGGCAATTCATGCATTGATCTTCTATTAGATATATTTTTTGTAAGGAGTTTTGAAAAATTAATGTTTCTTTTTCCCGTTTATTCCTTTATTTGGATATTGGATTAAAAAGTTTTTGAGCCATTAAAAGAACGAGTTTGGATTATCAAATTATGAATTTCTAGCTTTTTTTGGATTATGCGTTGTCAATCCAATTCTACTAAGTTTTTGATTAAAACCAAGAGGTAACTTTCTCATTTTAAGAATATTTATTTTTCACTAGATCAGGGAACATTTCTTTTTTTTTTTTATTCATTTTGCTTTTATTTGTGCCTCCTCTTTTGTTGATAATTCAAAGGGGGAGAATGTATTATTGAATTTTTGTACTGTTATCGTATTTGTATCTTATTTTCAAAAAATTTAAAACAACAAAAATATTTTCATCTCCCCTATTTTTTAAAAGTATTATTCTAGTGAGGCGGAGATTAGGAGAAATTGTTCTTTTTGAAAATTCAAATTGAATTGATTGCCATCATAAAAAAGGAAGAGATTGTTGCGGATCAATAATTTATGATTTTGATGATAGCAAACATTTCTTATTTCTCTACGATTTCCTTTTATGCTAATATTTCAGGTCCACACGATCAGACTGCAATTTGGAACCAGCTCAAGATTGGGTAGACTAGGTCTATGTCAGTTTGTAATCTTTTTCCTTTCTTGAGTTTATTGTATTTGGTGTGGCATCTGATAATTTATAACTTGGAAGATTTTCTGTTGTGCCCTAAAAGATTTCTATTTTTGGTAACATCATCCGGGATGATATTTATATCGTCCTGGATGATCTGACAAAAGTAGAAACCCTAATTAGGGCATCCTCATTAAAGCAGTCATCTTTATGCAAAACACATCGTCCTGGATGATTTTGTATCGGCCAGGACGATCGGCTCAATTCAGCAAGAATCTGCCGCCATATCTACTTATGAAAATCTTATTTTTGGACATCGTCCCGGTGGATCGTCCTGGACTATAAAATATAATCTTGGACGATCCAGAGCAATTTTTCCAAAATTTCTCAGGCTGTTTTGGAAAGCAATTAATGTGAATTTTGTACGGGCCGATAGCAAGATTGTCCGGGATGATTAGACATCGTCCAGCTTCATTTCAGGGTGATATTAAGGATGATTTTTCTCATATTTGAACTAATCGGCCAGGACGTTATGCCTATCATCCTAAACGATAATGTCGGCAACATGCATTAATGAGCTCGTTATTAGCTCTTCTATTTAAGCTATGACAAGGCACTTTGTAAGTGTCTTTGGCAGCCATTGTAGCTTCGTTCTTGTGGGGGAAACTTGAAGAGAGAGCTTGAAAGGGAGAGAGGAAAGGGTGGAGTTTGAGAGGGAGAAGATCTTGTGAGGGGGAGGAACTCAAGGGAGTGTGCAGAGGATTCCACATGGTTGTTCCGGTGAACTAGCACCTTAGTACCATCGGATTCAAGGCTTGTCTTGAGGTAAGTACATCAAAGAAGAAGATCTCTTTGGTGTCAAAGGACCCGACAACTCCGCCGCACCGGGGAAGGTGAAAGTGATTTTGTAAGGGCTTCTCCGCCTAGCTGTGGGAGCTAAAGGAGAGACACTTGTTTTAGTGCAATACTTGGAGGGCGCCTCTAAGGAGTGGACGTAGGTCAAGGTTTGACCGAACCACTATAAATCCGGTGTGTTCTTTCTTATTATCGCTTATGCATTTATTTTTCTTCTGCACTTTGTTTGTGGTGATTTTGGTTGGAGTTTTATCTTTGGTTTTAAAATTTTCCAATTTACCTCTCTCTTTTATTTAGCTTTGGTCCAGTTCTATAGGGCCTAACATCCCTAACAAACTTTCAGATATCCTGGAACTTCAAAACAAGGAGGCCTTGGGAGAAGATTGGTCAGCTGAAGATCTTCTTTTGCTTAGGAGCAAAGTTCATGATCTCAATATTACATTGAGAAGATTGTCCACTTGGTGGAATCAAAGGGCAAAAGCAAGGTGACATGAGGAAAGAGACACAAACTCAAAGCATTTCATAATTTTGCTATGGCAAGGAGGAATGGTAATAGGGTGAATCAAATTAAAGATGTGTATAATAATTTGATGGAAGAAGAAGACCAAATAGAGAAGGTATTCATACAATACTTTGAAGAAAAATGGAAATTTAGAAACTGTGAAATGTCAGGCTGGCCTTGGGCTTCAGAGAATAAGAAGTCAAACAATGAGGATATTGCTTTGCTGAATGCAGAATTTTCTGTTAAGGAACTGTAAATCTTGGTATTTCAACAAGGAAGCAATAAGTCACTAGGTATGGATGGAGTTACCTCCTCTTTTTACAAGAGCTATTGGAATATTGTTTGGGAAACATTATGGAAAGCTATTAATTGCTTCTTAATATCTGGACATATGAACTTGCATTGGAAAGATACTTTAATAGTCCTGATTGCTAAAGTAAAGAACCCTTTGCTCCCGTCTAATTATAGGCCTATTAGTCTTTGTCAGATTAACTATAAGATAGCAATTACTATGTTAGTTAACAGATTGAAGAAGTGTATACCCAAGATGATTTCTGAAAAGAAAATGGCTTTCATTCCTAGAAGATCAATTTCAGAACATTGTCTCTTGGCTCAGGAGATCTTTCATAAGTTCAAAATCTCTAAAAAATAAAAAGGGGTTGATGGCTATAAAGTTGGACATGGAGCAAACATATGACAGTATGGGATGACCAACACTTTGTCAAATTCTTAAATGGTATGAATTTCCAACTATTTTTGCTAACCTTCTCTTGGAGTGTAATGTAGATGTGAGATTTTCTATCACTATTAATGGGATGAACTCGAAGTGGATTAATGCTCAAAGTGGTTTCCTTCAAGGATGTCCACTATCTCAATACCTTTTCATCATGTGTTCTCAACTATTGTCCAACTCTTTAGAGCAAAGGGGACAAGTTCTTCGAATTCAAATTTCTCCTAGAGGCCCTAAGATCACACATCTACTCTATGCAGATGATGTGCTTATTATTTCATATGTATCTATAACATTAGCTAAAGCTTTGAAGATTATTGTTGAGGAGTTTTGTAAGTGGACAGGCCAAAGAATTAACTTCAGCAAGTCACAGATTTTATTCGGCAAGATTGTTAGAAACTCTTTGAAGAAGAAGATTGCAAGAGTGCTTGGATTCAAAGTGGTAAAGGAGGTGACCTATCTGGGTATAAAGATATCTTTTAGAAGATTAAAGATGGCTGACTTTCAAGAGCTTTTGAGCAATGCTATGGATAGAATCAATGCGTGGAGTAAGAATTCATTGTCAATAGGAGGTATGCTCACTCTCATTGAAAGTTCTTTGCTGTCCATGCCTAATTTCTTAATCACTCATTCTTTGATCCCTAAGAGAATATTATATGAGCTGGAAAAACTTTGTAGAAGGTTTGTTTGGCATAAATATGATGAGAGAAATAGTACCCATCATGTTGCTTGGGAGGAAATTTGCAAACCAAGAAGTATGGGAGGGCTGGGATTGCAATCGCTTGTTCTCAGAATTGTATCGTTAAGATCTAAACTGGCATGGAATTTTATTCAGAAGCCAGAGTGATTGTTCCATATAACAATCAAAGTCAAATATGGGAATGATGTTATGAAGGGCGCACACAAAAAAATTACCTCTAGTGCTTGGCAAATTTTGTTGGATGGTGGAAGGCATTTGAAAAATGCTATCAGGTGGAAAGTAGGCAAAGGTGACAAGATTAATGTACTCAATGATGTTTGGTTGTTAGATAAATGTATTAACCAGTGGCCAACATTTGTAGATTGTAGTTCTTTGGAAGGATTATATGTACATCAGTTGCTGCCGTGTGATGGTCATTGAGATCATACTCTACTTCAGAAGTTCTTTCACCCAGATTTAATCGTTTTGATCAGTCAAATTTAGATTGAATCTAATATGGAAGATAGGATGGAGTTACTGAAAATGTGTTCAGGAAAAAATGTATCTGCATTGTCATATGAGCAAATGTTGATTAACAAATTTACACTGGATAATGATGGATATTGCATTTGGCTTAAGAAGCTTAAGCTTAACAAAAAGGTAGAGATTTTTTGGTGGCGGCTTAGCATGTCTGCAATTCCAACTAATTTTTTTCTTAAGCAACACAAAATCTCTGTGAATGATATGTGTGATATAGGCTGCCAGTCAGTTGAAACATATGAACATATTATGGTTCAATGTAAATATATGGTTGATGTCATTGTGAAGAAGCTTGATTGGGGTATCCATATCCCTATTTTCCATTTTCTTGATTGCTTTTTACAGGAGCTAAGGAGGTTAACAACTCAAAATTCTAGTAATGCTAAAATTTACTGTACCATTGTTTACTTATCTTTGAAAAACTGGAATGATGTTAAGCAACGTAAGGCTGCTCTACCTTATTCTTTGGTAGCTGCTAATGCTCTATCTTTATCCATCACAAAATCTAGTCCATATCTTGCTAGCTGGGGTACTAATCTCCTTAGGGAGTCTCAAAATACTTGGTTCCCTCCACCGAGAGATTGGATGAAGATTAATGTGGATGCTTCATTGCTTAGTACTAATCTTGCTGGTATTGGGGGTGTGTTTAGAGACCACAAAGGAAAACTCCTCATTGCATTTGGGAAGAATAAAATTCACTGGGATATTGCTAAGCTTGAGCTGGAAGTTGTAATCTCGGTGAAGGAGTTCATAAGGAGTTGGATGCTTGAATACAAATGGGTGATTATTGAGAGTGACAACATCAATATCATCACATTCATTCAAGATTCTTTAAAGAAGAATAATTGTCTTGTGAATAGGTGGCCGACAAAGGAATTCTTTTCTTAAATGACTTCAATAAGGTAGTCTTTCACCATGCTTATAGAAGTTGTAATAAAGTAGCTAATTTGTGTTCTACTATGGCATTGGAAAGTAGTTTCTTTTTTTGATAGCTTTTCTTTGGATAACATTCCCTCCTTGTTGTTGACCTTAATCAAGGAGGAATGTGATCCTTTTACCAATTGTAATTAGTCTTTTTGTTACTTAATGCAATTTGATGCATTTCTTGAAAAAAAAACTACCCATTGTCTAGATTTATGTTGATGATATTTTATTTGGATATTCTGATAAAAAACTATGTAATGAATTTTCTAAAATAAGAATTAAGGAGTTTGAGATTAGTATGATTGGAGAACTGAACAATTTAGATTTAGTATAAGGTAGAATGATGATGAAATTTTTTCTAGTCAATGAAAATACATTAAGGACGTCCTTAAAAGATATGAAATGGATAAAGCCAATGCAATTAATACTCCCATGAACTCTACAGTTCAGATGGATAAGGACTTAAGTAGAAAATCAATTGATCAAAAGAAATATAGGGAATAATTGAATCAGATCTATACTTAACTACTAGCATACCTGATATTATATTTAGTATTTATCTCTATACTAGATTTTAGGCATATCCAAAAGAATCCCAACTAATTGATGTTAAGATAATTCTTAGATATCTTATAAGAACTTAAAACTTGGGAATCTGATATCTTAGGCACAATGCTTCCATTAAAATTTTTAGATATTCTGATTCAGAATTTACTAGATATATGTTTGATAGAAAAAGAATTTTTGAAACCTGTTAATTCATAGAGCAATCTTTAGTCTCATGGTCTAGTAGATAGTAGAACTCAGTAACCCTGTCTACTACAAAAGCTGAATACTTAGCCTTAGGAAGTTATGTGGCATAGGTCCTTTGGTTAAAGCTTCAAAATTTGGATTTAGGACTACCTGTAGGCACCATTCCAATCTTATATGATAACACTAGTGTTATCTATATTTCAATGAATCCAATCCAACACTTTAGAACCGTAAACATAGACATAATGCATCATTTCATTAGGGTCCATGTCACCAAGGGAGACATAGAGCTATATCATGTAGCAACTGAAAATTAGTATGCATATATCTTTACAAAACCACTAACTTTTGAAACCTGCAAGAACCTTAAGAATCATATAAGGTGTCATAGATATCTATGCTTGAAAATCTAAAATATAATTGTTGTTTTATGTTTTATGCTTTATATTGTTTGTCCTTTCATTATTTTTTATTTTATTATTATATTTTTTTGTTATGCATGTGTTTATTTGTTTCTTTTAAAATTCAAGAATTTGATCACTACTTACTTTAGTAGTTGAACTCTTCTTTAAATGAAAATATTACCTACTTTTATAAGTAGTGATTGATTACTCTAAAATATTTATGGGGTGTAACATATTTTTTTAATCAAAATCTATTTCAAATTAAAAGCTGGATCAATAAATAGAGATCAGTTTCATCTTCCCATAATTATCTATCTTATTTGAATATTTTTGCAAATCAATGAATCTACTTCAAATTTTCTTAATCAAGTTGTTTGACTATATCAGATGGATCAAGTTTTGGTTTAAAGTTTAATCTTCCTTCTATAAGAGTGTGTGTTATTCTTCTCTTATATTTCTTACAATTGAGAGCCTTTAAAGACCAAGAAATAAAGCACGGGTAGAAAAGTGAAAAAGACTCACAAAATGAGCCAAAAGATGAAAAGATGCACAATGATAACCAAAAATTAAAAGATGCACAGTGTATCAAAAATTAAAAGATGCACAAAGTACACCAAACACTGATAAAATAGGCACAAAATGAGCCCACAATGAGTTATCTTCCCTTCCTTTCAAATCTTTAAATCTTAGACAAATCCTTATGCCAATTGATATCATCCACACTTGAATTTGAAAAATATGATTTCTAATTCATCACTTTGCAATGCTATTCTCTTAAATATATTTTTGAAAAAATTGAAAATATCACATTTTCTTTTTAATCTATTTTTTGAATTAGATGTTTGTTTAAATAAGACTTTAATCCATAAGGAGTCTGAGCTTGGAATAAGAAACTTCAAAATTTTAACCTTTCTAGATACTAGTATTGTCAATACATTTCTTACTTAGTATTCTGCTTTACTCATAAGGTAAAATTTTAATAATGCATGTGATCATTTCTTTAAAAAAAAAAACTTTGATTTTATTTTGTGGTTATTTTTGTTTTATTTTTTTATTTGTTTTATGTCATTCTTATTTTGTTTTTTTTTTACCCTTTCTGATCATAACATTCCATCCTTTAGCTTCTCCAATTTTTGTTCATATTGTCCAGTATGATTCATATCATACTATACATTTTGAATAAAATATCACATCTCTGATCCAGTACATCCAATGGCTAATCTCAATCAACTATTGGGGATTGTTCTATATGATTTCTTCTTCGCACTGTATGATCCACGTGGCAGGTGAAAGTTCGTTAGGGATGCTAAGCCCTATAGAACTGGCCCAAGCTAACCAAGAGAGGGGGAGGGGGGGGTGAATTGGTATTTTAAAAATTCTTTTCATAAAGAAGTAACTATCTCATAAACCAAAATCACACCACGAGAAAAATAAATGCGGAAATTTAAAGTGCGGAAGCAAGAAAAAAAAAAAAAGAAATTTATAGTTGTTCGGTCAACTTGACCTACGTCCACTCCTTGGAGGCACCCTCCAAGTACTGCACTACAAAATGTGTCTCTCCTTTAGCCCCCACGGCTAGGCGGAGAAGCCCTCACAAAGAAGTCCTTTTTCCCACCCCGGTAAGGCAGAGAACCTATCTCTTTTTGCTTCCTCTTGAAGCTGGCAGAGAACCACAATCCAGTGCTGAAAACCTTACCTCTACCAACCCTTCCACGGACAAGAAACTCTAGACGAAGAAGAAGCAGAGCGATCCTTGAAGCACCCTTGTGAATCCCCTCACAAGCTCCCCCTCACAAGATCCTCTCTCTCTCCCTCTCTCTCTTTCTCTCCTCAAGGCCTTCTTAGGTCCATGAAACAACAAAAGATTGTTAAAAAATATTGAACAAGAGCTCTTAAATAGAAGAGCTTAAAAGGAGCTCATTAATTGCAAGTTACCGACAATATCGTCCAGGCCGATATGGACATCGTCCAGGCCGATAAGTATAAATCTCAGAAGATCGGCCAGAGCATCGCTCTGAATGCAACTAGACGATTTAAAATTGGCTTGATCGTCCAAGCCGATCTCACGATCATCCCGGCCGATCAGTTCAAATTAGAAGAAAATCGTCCAGAGCATCGCCTTGAATTTGAGCTGGCCGATATTTATCGTCCAGATGTGACTAAGATTTTTGAATAGATCGTCCAGGACGATCCTGCGATCGTCCAGGATGATATGATCATATCAATCATGCTTAATTACTCCCTTGATTTCATGATCAATTAAGGCATAATTTGTGAATATTGTCCAGGCCGATCAATGATCGTCCTGGCCGATTATTAAAAAATATATAATACCTTAATTGTCTATGGCGGCAAATTGTTTCTATTTTGAGCTTATCGTCCTGGCCGATACACGTATCATCTAGGACAATCTGTTAATGACGACTGCCTTAATTAAGAATCCTTGTTTAGATTTACGTTTTAAGCCCGATCATCCAGGACGATGTAAATATCATCCTGACCGATATGAGTAAAAACAAAATTCTAAGTCTCTCAAGTGTGTGTGTGTAGGGTTACTTAGCATCAGCCTCTTTGATCATTACAAATAGACTCAAGAAGAGAAAAAACAAAGTACAGACTGACTCAATCCTAAACCTATGCAATCTTGAACTTGCTTCATTTGTTCATCCGATCTTCGATTCCTAAAAAGTTAGAAGTAACAGGCAGTCCAAGAGAATCAATAGTATTTGTCAATCATCAAAACATAAGTCATGAAAATAGATTTGCAATAATATCCTCCTTTTTGATGATGACAAAAAACTATGAAGACAGTTAGTAGTAAAATTTTGGGATCAACAAGTGTAAAAATATCATAAACTTCTCCCCCTTTTGACATATCAAAAAGGAGGAGGGAACAAAAAAGACCAATAGCAAATTTTTTTTTTACCAAGGCATGAAAATGATGTAGTATTCAATGTGATTGATTTAAAAACTTGTGGGTTAATGAGTTAACAATCTCAACAATCCAAAGAGTGGTAGAATACCCAGCCATGATTACCCTTTGCTCAGACATTTTCTTAGGGTAGAATCATCTTTTAAAATCAATGACCTAACTCAAAGAATTAATTGGATATGAAAAAAAGAATCCATCCATCACTTGTTTTAAGAAAAAAATATCTTTATAAAATAATGAACCAAAGTAAATCTGTCACGATCACGAAATAATCGAAATCAAGCCTTTGAGAATCAAAATTTCTAAGTTCTAAAAGATTTAAAAAGAGAGAATAGCTTGCTTTTGACTGGGCTCATTTTATGCCTCTTATCAATTGAGTGGCGCTTTGCACATCTTTTTATAGATTTTCAATTTTGGCATCTTTGCGCTTCTTTTATTGGCATCATTGGCCAAATTTTTTTTTTGCAAGCTACATTCTCTTTTATAACCTCTTAAAAAATCCTTAGTTGTGAGTATATCTTCTTAGATATTAGAGAATAAGAGCTCTCTCTCTAACATAAGGAAGAATTACCACAAGTAGAATCAATAATCAAAGACAAGAGTAACGAGGGGTCTTGATGTGACAAAAAAACTTTAAACATTATAAATACAAGATAGATTTGCTTAAGCAAACTTAAGAAAAATTCTTAATTTCATATACAATCTTTAATTTGAAATAGATTTTTGATTAGAAAAGAAAATTATGCCACTAAAATAGGTTAGAGAAAGAGACACAATCATAAAATATTTTTACCATCTAAGAGATTAAGAGATGAAAAATACATTGACTACAAATTTTCAAAAATAAGGGCATGGAATATGTTATCATTTCAGCGATGATTTTGAAAAACTAAGTAAGAGGAAAAAAAAGAAAGTAAAACACACCAAAAACTAAGAGAAAATAAAAAAAACAAAAGCAAAAGAAAGTAAATAACAGATCAAGTTTCATGCATTTATGTCAATCACACCCAATCTGGTCCTTAAAGAACTGAAAGTGTCGAAGGCCAGTGGTTTAGTAAAGATGTCAGCCAATTGATTTTTAGTTGTCACATGGTGTAACTCAATGTCTCCCTTAGTCACATGATCTCTAATGAAGTGATGCCTAATATCAATGTGCTTAGTCCTTGAATGTTGGATAGGATTCTTAGAGAAGCATATGACACTAGTGTTGTCACAAAAGAGTGAGATGGTGCCTATAGGTAATCCTAAATCCAATACCTGTTATTTCAACCAAAGGACTTGGGCCACACAACTTCCAAGAGCAATGTACTCAGCTTCAACAGTGGAAAGTGCAACAGAGTTTTGCTTCCTATTAGACCAAGAGACCAAAGACTATCCAATGAATTGACAAGTTCCTGAAGTGCTTTTTCTATCCACCTTGCATCCTGCAAAATCATAGTCAGAAAAACCAATAATCTCAAAAGAAGTGCTGTGTCTAGGGTACCAAATCCCTAAGCCTTGGGTCCCCAAAAGGTATATAAAAATTCTCTTAACAGCAGTCAGGTGGGACTCTTAGGGTTAGCTTGAAATCTAGCACAAAGGCAAACACTGAACATAATATCAGGTCAGCTCACACTCAAGTAAAGTAAAGATCCAATCATGTCTCTATACTTCTTCTGATCAACAGACTTACCACTTGGGTCCTTATCCAATGGAGCACTAGAAGTCATGTGAGTGCTAATTGGCTTAGCTTTGTCCATCTCATACTTCTTCAAAATGTCCTTTATGTATTTTGTTTGATTTAAAAAGGTTCCATCCTCCAATTATTTTATGCTAAACCCTAAAAAGTAGGACAACTCTCCCATCAAACTCATCTCAAACTCTCTACTCATTGTTTTAGAAAAATCATCACACAATTTTTTATTAGAAGATCCAAAGAGTATATCATCAACATAAATCTGAACAATGAGTAAATCATCTCCAACTCTCCTAAGAAAAAGGGTGGTGTCTACGCTCCCTTTAACAAACTCCCTCTCTAGTAAAAATGTTCTAAGCCTCTCATACCAAGCTCTTTGTGTCTGCTTTAATCCATACAAAGCCTTTTTTAATTTAAAGACATGATTTGAAAATTGGAAACTCTCAAAACCTGGGGGTTGTTCTATAAACACATCTTCTTTTATTTCCCCATTTAAAAAGGCACTCTTGACATCCATTTGATAAAGCTTAAATTCTTTATAACAGGCAAAGGCTAATAGCACTCTAATGGCTTCCAATCTAGCTACAGGGGAAAAAGTCTCCTCAAAGTCTATCCCTTCTATTTGGTTATACCCCTTAGCCACTAATCTTGCTTTATTCCTAATCACCACTCCTGAATCATTCACCTTATTCTTAAAGACCCACTTTGTCCCAACTACACTTTATCCCTTAGGTCTTTCTACAAGTTCCCAAACATCATTCCTTACAAATTAATTCAATTCTTTTTGCATTGCTAAAACCCAAAACTCATCAGTAAGGGCTTGGTTAATGGTGGTGGGTTCAGTCATTGAGATAAAGACAGAGTGGTTCACCTCCTTCCTAAGTCCATGTCTAGTCTTAACTCTACTAGAAGGGTCTCCTAAGATCAAATACTTGGGGTGACTTGTAGAGTATCTCCAATCTCTAGGAAAAGTATGAGAAGATCCAACCCTTTCATCCAAATCAATAGTTTCTACTCTTTGGGTGACTTCTCCTACTCCTTCGTTAATTTGGTGTTCTACCCCCTTCCCCAAATTATCTACTCCACTAGTAATCTCTCCAACCTCATCATCATTCTCAACTCCATGTTTCTTAGGATCAGACTCATCAAATACTACATGGGTTATCTCTTCTACCATTAAAGTTCTCTTGTTAAACACCCTAAAAGACTTCCCAACATTAGAATATCCCAAGAATACTCCTTCATCAGATTTAGGATCAAATTTTTCCAAATGAGACTTCCCATTATTGTGAATAAAAACCTTACAACCAAAGACATGAAGGTGGGAAAGATTGGGTGTCCTACCCTTAAGGATCTCATAAGGTGTCTTTTCTAATTTGGCTCTAACATTCACCATATTCAACACATAACAAGCTATGTTAACCGCTTCAGCCCAAAAGTATTTTGGAAGTGAATACTCAGTAAGCATGGCTCTAGCAGCTTCCACCAAGGTCCGGTTCTTCCTTTCAGCTATCCCATTCTGCTGAGGGGTCCTAGGAGCTGAAAAATTGTGGCTAATCCCCTTGTCCTCACAAAAATCTCCAAATCTTTTATTCTCAAACTCTCCCCCATGATCACTATGGATGGTCAAAATCTCACAACCTAGCTTTTTCTGAATCCAAGTAGAAAATGTTTTAAACTCCTCAAAAGACTCATTTTTATGAGAAATAAATCTAGTCCAAGTAAACCTCGAGTAGTCATCAACAATCACAAATCTATAGACTTTCCCTCCTAGGATGGCAGTGCTAATGGGTCCAAACAAATCCATTTGAAGGACTTCTAAAGGTCTAGAGGTGCTAATGTCCTTAATGGGGTGAAAGGTGGAGTGGAATTGCTTTCCTAGTTGACAGGCATCACAAAGGTGGTCTTTTGAAAACTTGAGTTTTGGGACACCTCTAACTAGGTCTTTTTGGGTCACTTTCCTAAGGGTTTTCATACTTGCATGACAAAGTCTCCGGTGCCACAACCATGAATCATCAATCACTATTTTTACGCAAAATGAAGAAGCACATTCAATGTTATTTAAATCAAGCATGTAGACATTGTTGATCCTCTTTCCCTGCAAAATAGTGTTGTTACTTAAACTTAGAATACATGAATTTGCAAAGAATTGCATGATGAAGCCTTTGTCACAGAGTTGACTGATGCTGAGCAAGTGTACTTCAATCCATCTACAAGCAAAATATTTTCAATCATAAGGTTCTTGGAATTACTAATTATACCTGCGCCTACCACCTTCTTGGTGGTGTTGTCTCCAAGAGTAACCTTGCCTCCAGTCCTGGACTCTAGTACAACAAACTGGTTTGCATCACCAGTCATATATTTAGAGCATCCACTGTCCAGGTACCACATACTCTCACGAGGCCTTTTGTGAGAGCCCTCCTGCAAAATTACCAAATGTTAGATTTAGGAACCCAAGCAGGTTTGGGTTCCTTCTTATGAAGAGTAGAATGCAATGCATGTGTGGTATGCTGTGGATCATGCACCTTAGGTCTCCACACCCAATGTGTACTATGGTGAATTGTGCAAGTGTGTGAGATATGTCCTAGCATGCCACATAAAAAATATCTAACTCCAGGAAAAGGATTTCTTAAGTGGTTTGAGTTATAATGCCTCTTCCTAGGTTTTGGCAATTGATCAAAAGTAGGTGTCATCCTAGTTTTCTTACAAGTTTCTAATTCATTTTGAATCTTAAAATTTGTGCTTTTTAAAACCACATTTTCAATCCTCAATTTTTTCTCCATCTCTTTAGACTTCTTAAAATCAGATTGAAGTGATGTGTGTGAAACTTTTAATGCATCATGCTTTTCAATTAATTCACAATGATTTTTATTTAACTCATCAAATTCATCAAATAAATTCATGTGGTTTGAATCAATCATTTGATGGTCTTTAATCAAAATTTCATGCTCTTTTTATTGATTTAAAAATTCTAATTTCAAGCTAGCATGTGTTTTCTTTAATTTCCTATATGATGCATAAATTATTTCTGAAACTTCAAGAAGTTGATCGTAGGAAAGTTCACATACCTCTTCTTGATCAAGATTGTCGTCTGCCATAAAGCACAATTTTGATGTCTCATCTTCTGGTTCCATCTCCGATGAGTCTGATGCAGAATCCGCCCAAAATGCTTTTTGTACTCTCATCTTATCCTTCCTTAGCTTAGATTTCTCCTCACCCTTTCCTTTGCTTGAGTGATCTTTAAGTGTAGGGCAATCAGTTTTCATGTGTCCTAGTTTTCTGCATTCATAACAAACGACATCAGAAGATCCTTTAGAATATTTATGATCCTTACCTTTTATCCAATGATGCTTTTGCTTCTTCCTTAGAAAGCTTTTGAATTGTCTAGTGATGAAAGCAACACCATCACTTTCAGACTTGGAAGATTCAGAATCTGATTTGTGCGCCTTTAGAGCAACTGTTTTCTCCTTCTTCTTCTCACCTGCATCAAGATTTCTTTGATTCACCCCTTGCTCGTAAGCAATGAGTGAGCCAAGTAAGTTATCAATAGAATAAGTGTTCAAATACTTAGATTCAGTGATTACAATGATTTTAGCATTATATGACGAAGGCAAGCATCTCAAAATCTTGTTTACTTTTTCATAGTTTAAAAGTTCTCTTCCTAGTGCATGCAATGAAGTAACTATATGAGTAAACCTAATATACATGTCAGAAATTGATTCATGAGGTTTCATACCAAAAAGTTCGTAGTCATGCAATAGAACGTTCAAACGGGATTGTATAACCTCATTAGTGCCTTCATAAGTGATACACAATTTATCCCAAATTTCTTTACCAGTTTTGCAAGTGGAGACACACATGTAATCCTTAGATTTTAAAGCACAGAAAAAAATTTAAAATATTTTGCATTCAATTGAGCTAAATCTCGTTCATCGAAAGTCCATTCAGTAAAAGCACCTTCAGTTTTAACACCATTAATTTCATGAGAAGGTAGAGAATAACCTTCTTTGATAAGCATCCACATGCGATAATCAGTAGATTGTAAAAACATTGACATGCGTGTTTTCCAAAAATCAAAAGGTAGGTTATCAAACAGGGGAGGTCGGGTAATAGAATACCCTTCCGTAGTGTTACGATTTCGAAGGTTAGCCATGGATCAAAATCAAAAAGTTTTCAAACTTAAAATTTTTTAATCCCGCTCTGATACCACTTGAAAGTTCGTTAGGGATGTTAAGCTCTATAGAACTGGCCCAAGCTAACCAAGAGGGGGGGGGGGTGAATTGGTATTTTAAAAATTCTTTTTACAAAGAAGTAAAAATCTCATAAACCAAAATCACACCACGAGAAAAATAAATGCGGAAATTTAAAGTGCGGAAGCAAGAATATAATAACACAGAAATTTATAGTGGTTCGGTCAACTTGACCTACGTCCAATCCTTGGAGACACCCTCCACGTATTGCACTACAAAACGTGTCTCTCCTTTAGTCCCCCACAGCTAGGCGGAGAAGCCCTCACAAAGAAGTCCTTTTTGCCACCCCGGCAAGGCAGAGAATCTATCTCCTTTTGCTTTCTCCTGAAGATAGCAGAGAACCACAATCCAGTGCTGAAAACCTTACCTCTACCGACCCTTCTACGGATAAGAAACTCTAGACGAAGAAGAAGCAGAGCGAACCTTGAAGCACCCTTGTGAATCCCCTCATAAGCTCCCCCTCAAAAGATCCTCTCTCTCTCTCCCTCTCTCTCTTTCTCTACGCAAGGCCTTCTCAGGTCAAGGCAGCAGCAAAAGATTGTTCAAAAATGTTGAACAAGAGCTCTTAAATAGAATAGCTTCAAAGGAGCTCATTAATTGCAAGTTGCCGACAATATCGTCCAGGCCGATATGAACATCATCCTGGCCGATCAGTACAAATCTCAGAAGGTCGGCCAGAGCATCGCCCTGAATGCAAACTGGATGATTTAAAATTGGCTTGATCGTCCAGGCCGATCTCACGATCATCCTGGTCAATCAGTTCAAATCAGAGGAAAATCATCCAGAGCATCACCCTGAATTTGAGCTGGCCAATATTTATCGTCCAGAAGTGACTAAGGTTTTTTTAATAGATAATCCTGGCCGATCCTGCGATCGTCCAGGACGATATGATCTTATCAATCATCCTTAATTACTTCCTTAATTTCATGATCAATTAAGGCATAATTTGTGAATATCTTCCAAGCCGATCAATGATCGTCCTGGCCGATTATTAAAAAATATATAATACCTTAATTGTCTATGGCAACAACTTCTTTTTATTTTAAACTTATCATCCTGGCCGATACACATATCGTCCAGGATGATCTGTTAATGACAGCTGCCTTAATTAAGAATCCTTATTTAGGTTTCTGTTTTAAGCCAGATCATCCAGGACGATG
Organism: Dendrobium huoshanense; assembly: GCA_016618105.1. Taxonomy (NCBI): domain Eukaryota; kingdom Viridiplantae; phylum Streptophyta; class Magnoliopsida; order Asparagales; family Orchidaceae; genus Dendrobium; species Dendrobium huoshanense. The sequence goes on from CM028359.1 coordinate 53,733,440, forward strand.
TATATATCATCCTGACCGATATGAGTAAAAATAGAAATTCTAAGTCTCTCAAGTGTGTGTGTGTGTGTAGGGTTACTTAGCATAAGCTTCTTTGATCATTATAAATAGACTCAAGAAGAGAAAAAATAAAGTACAGACTCACTCAACCCTAAACCTACGCAATCTTGAACTGGCTTTGTTTGTTCGTCTGATTTTCGATTCTTGAAAAGTTAGAAGTAACAGGCAGTCCAAGAGAATCAATAATATTTGTCAATCATAAAAACATAAGTCATGAAAATAGATTTGCAATAGCAGGAACCATTGTATGAATTGAATTCAGCTGCCATGACCTTTAATAACACACCGTATAGTTCGATCCACTTATTCATACTATATGAATTAATTAGTGAATGATCATATAGGGTGATTCTTTAGGATAAATTCTCTCTCTCACTCACTCTCTCTCTCTCTCTCTCTTTAATCATCCAATATAATGTTTGATCATGTTGTATGATAAGACCGTCTTTTTTGACTAATTATTTGGATGAATTGATTACATACGATCATCCAGTATAATCTCATGATCGTATTATATGATTTGGAAATTTCTATATAAATGGAAGGAATTTTTTTTTCACTTTTTTCACACCATTTCAATCATCTCATCCTTTTCTTTCCTCTTGCACTCTCATCCCTTGACATAGCTGGTGGAAAACATTCACGAGCACTTGTGGGTAGTCCCTCTAGGTGCATTATTGAACCTAGATATATTGAGAATGCTGGTGAAGTGGCTTATAATTGTTAAAAAACTACTAGAATTACCATGTCTAACATAGTCAATCAAGAGATTCTGAACTTTCAGGTACTCAATCTTTTTGCCCACACAACCCTTGGTTTCATCCTCACTTATGCATTTCCATTCAATTTTGAACTTTTATTTAAATTTTTTGTAAGCCTTCGAATTAACAATGAGGTTACTACCCTATAATCTTATGTTAATAAAAGATATGTAGAAATCACTTACCAAAACTTTCATGAATTTCTTCACCTTTCCACTACTTGAGGCAAACATCACATTTTAGCCTCAAAACTTGATAATAATTGGACCCTTGTAAACACTATTCTTAGGAAAACCAATGTTAACTATCATGTAGCCCTAGTTAAAAACTTAGTCCAGGATGCCCGAATCATTTAGCTCATCCTTCGCAACTCAATCATTCCTACTACTAGGAATTGGATTAACATTACCCCTGTTCTCTCACTTTCCACCTACTACATCATGGCTAACATTGACTTTAATGCAATTGATCTTATTATTCTCTATCTTGACAACCTAACATGCTTTTGAGATCCTCGCCACAAAAGAATGCCTAACATTACCTTATGACATATAATTTCCTTTATCCTAGAGTTAAAATACAATCTTCAATTTTTTGCTCTACCTAATCACCTTTGTATATTCTATTCCAATAGCTCCTTCAATGTCCTTCACAACACTCGGCATTACACTATACATGAAGAGCCTATAAAAGAGGAGTGAGGACCAATTCTTGCACCTATCCCTATCTACCAGCAGTCTCAGATTGATCAGTTGGTTTAAAGGTTTTATCAATGGGAGGTTAGATTTGAAAACTATGTAGATGAGTAGCAGCAATAATATGAAAATGATCTAGCTCGTTTTGAAAGCTACACAACATAGTAGTAGCAATAATATATCAGGATATGGCATGGTTTGGAGAATAGTTTTCCTCCCTTCACCACTTCTTTCAGCCACAACCACCACCACCTACACATGATCAAGATTCAATCGCATTATGGTTTAATTACTAAATTGCATTGTACATGATGATTGTATTATATGACCTAAACATATATGGGATAATATTTAATAATCACCTATCACCCCTTACCATACTAGACGATCAATATAGTCTCTTGAACTAATCATATAAGATGATGGCAGGATCTTATGGGACAATCAATACAATCTAGAGAATTGATCATACAAACCAATACAGTTTGCACTATTTGGCAGTGTTTTTTTATACTAATCATACAGGATGATCTAACAATCATAGGTGATGGTCTTTTATGGTAAATTGAAAATTAGGGCTTCTTTAAAGGCTTTATGTTTAAACTCCTACAATGTCTTATAAGAAATCTTTTGCTATTGAATTGCTTGAGAGGGAGCTTAGAGAGAGAGAGAGAGAGAGAGAGAGAGAGAGAGAGAGAGAGAGAGAGAGAGAGAGAGTTAATGAGTGTATTAGAAGAGAAGAGAGGGAGAGTTCTTGTGGGGGGTAGTTGTGAGAGCTTCATAAGGTTACTCCAAGCAAAGTTCCTTTCAATCTTCTTCAACTCTCTGCTTTGATTCTTGGGTGGCTCTAGGGAGACATTCTTCAACACTAGTTTGTGGTTCTCTGCCAACTCTAGGAGGGAGTAAATGGATTCATGGTTCTCTACCAACTCTATGAGGGAGTAAAAGGATTCTTGATTCGTTGCAATCTCTAAGAGGGAGAAAAAGGATTTCAGGTACTTTACTTTTATTAAGAGCGTGAAAAAGATTCAAGGTACTCTATTGAATGGGTTGGTGGAAGAGATTTTGGAAGGGATTCTAGCTATGGGGACAAATAAGAGACACTAAAAGGTTTAGTGTAATAGATGGAGCGTAGGACTCTAAGGAGCGTACTTAGGTCATATTTGATCAAACAACTATAAAGTTTCATGTTTTTTGTTCCTTTACTTTTCTATATTTAAATTTTTGCAATTTTTTGTGATTTACTGTGTGGTTGAAAACTTTAATTTCTTTTATTATTGTGAACTTATTTGCTTTAACATCCTTTGTTGAAATAGTCTAATTTTAGTGTTTAAAAAAATATTAAAAAATTTTCTTTTTGCTTAAAGAAGTTTTTAAATTACCAATTCACCCCCCTCTTGGTTAGTCTCGGTCTAGTTCTTAGAGGTTTAGTAACCTTCACAAACTTTTAAAGTTAAAAGAAGCCCTTGAAGTACTACAAAGTCCAAGGAAGAAAGGTTTTTATTTTACATCTAGATATCAAAGAAGAAAGAAGAAGAGATCATCGGGATAGAAGACAAAAATCCAGTGATTGATTAATTCAATTAATGAATACCAGTAGCCTCATAGATGACCTATCAGGTTGGAGGATTATATGGCCAATTTACACCTCAATTCAGAATCTGAAGAAGTGTTAAGTATTATAATAAAAACTTGTTAGATTATAAGCCAAAGATGTGACGGACCTCTCCATCCTTAAAAGGATAATCCAAAAGCTTGTCCTAAGGAAACATGTGGTACAACAATGCTGTTTATGGACTCGGATGAAGAGCTACATTTTTTGGACAACAAAAATAAGAGTAAGCTAACTTTTAAGCATAAATGTCCAAAGCATGGAAAAAGCTTAGATTTTGAAGAAGTGAAGAGGTTGCAAACACAGAAGACTCCCATGTTGAAGATGATTCATCCAAAGAAGTGATGCAAATTTGCATGAGAAATGGAAACTAATTCTTCCTCCACCTCACGAGAAGGCAAAGGAGTAGGATAAAAATACCCAGGTCAACCAAGCTAGCGTGCCAAAAAATCCACCAAAACCTTTGAGTACTATTGCAAATGTGGATTACAATTTCTTGTCTCATCTCTATCCTTATTATATCCAAGGACCTTAAGGAAACACTCTTCAAGACTTTATAGAATCTTGAACAATATGATGAATTTTTTATCTAGCAAACCCTGAAATAAGCTTTATATACATAGAATACTGCTACAATTACTTTTTATGATAATTATTTGCTCCTGGGAATAACAGATCATAATCGACCACTCTATGTTGCTACAAAAAAGTAACAATGTGGACATTAATAGAATACTGATTGATCCGGGTTCTTTCCTTAATCTAATGAGTCTTAGAATGCTCAAAGGATTGGCCATAGACATTAAATATCTAACTAAAAGCATAATATTCCTTTAAGGGTTTAATGAACAAGGACTAAGAATCTTGGTATTTGTGTATTACCTCTAAGCTTTGGAAAGCTACATATAGAGGCAAGATTCCGTAATTGATTTTAATACATCATACAAGGCACTTTTTAGAAAACCATCAGAATGGTATAGTACTTTCAACACTTCATCAATGTGTGAATTACAATTGAGATAATGAAAAGCATCATATTGATGGTGATGAACAACCATTATTTATGTATAAAGTCAAATTCTATAATGAGTCCAAGTGCTTTATAGCTCAAAAACTAAAAAGAAACTATCTTCCAAGAATCCAGAACATTATGCTAGAAGAAGAAAAGCTAAAGGATAAAGGCTAGAATTATCTAAAGAAAATTTGCTCAGTGCCTCACCTCCATAGTGATACCAAATAGGATGATGATATCTCCACAACCTTTAAACCCTTAATCATAGGGAAAAGAAAAAGTGAACTATCAGCCATCCCTTTTGATCATATAGGTAATCATGCAAACAAGGTGTGGTGTTCAAGCAAATAGAGTATTAAGAAAGAAGAAGAATTCCTTTTTTATCCCAAGGGTACTATGAAATTGTAAGAGGAAGGGGACCCAAGACCCAATTACATATCTAAGAGATTACAATATGTATTAATTTTGAATATAAGATATCTGAAGAGTAAATATCTTAAAATATTATCAAAATAGTACCAATAATGGTAGCGCAATCCAAAGCATTGATTACCTCATCAATTGAAAACCTAGGAATGTTAAAGACTTTCTATGTTCCTCCCAAGAGAGGTCTCAATGAACATGGATTCCTTTTCTATGAATCAAAAGTGATACTGCATCATACTGCTCATGAAATAGAATGCAAAGATGATTGGGATTATGAGGATATGTTGATAATCATTCCTCAATATCCTCCACCCATTATGAGAAAGCTCATGGAGAGAAATATCTTCTTCGTGAAAACAAATAAATGTGCTCATTATTTCAGAGAACTCTAGCATAAAAAGCATGCATAAAGGACAATTAGTAATGGTTTATCTATAACATGGGGTCTTGGATGTGGTTGAAATTCATGTCTCGCACAAGCAACATCCCACCACTATCTTGAGTACCCAGGACATCCATGTCTCATGTACGTAACCTCATACAAAATTATAGATAAGGAGGAAGGATTAATATATTTTGAAAATCAAGCTGAAGATCTAATAGTAAATCTATAAAAGGCTCCAAAAGAGTTTGAAGAAGACGACCAAGCTAATGTGGATGAATTCAAAGAGATAAATTTGGGTACTGAAGAAGACTCAAAGCCAACCATTATTAGTGTGAATCTTCTACTGACAAAGTTGAAGAGCTAAAAAGTTTCTTCTTGATTACAAAGACTATTTCGCATGGAACTACACCAAAATACCTAATTTATCACTATTGGTGGTAGTGCATAAGCTCTCAAATAATGCCAAAATACAACCTGTCAAATAAGCACCTAAGTGAATGCGATTTGAGATCTAAGAATCGGTCGTAGCCAAAACTAAAAGCTAGTTTTATCTGGGAAGAACAATATGCCAACTCAATTGCCAATATTGTCTTAGTAAAGAAGAAAAATGATCAAATTTGCATATCCATTGACTATCAGGACCTGAATAAGGCATGTTCGATGAATGATTTTCCACTTTCTAATGTGAAACTTATGGTAAATAATATATTAAATCATTATATATTCTCATTTATGGATAGATCATCGAGTTATAATCAGATTAAAATGGAACCATATGATAAAAACACACTGCCTTTCAAACTCCTATCGGCATATATTATTACAAGGTTATGTCATTTAGATTAAAAAATGTCGGGCCCCTATCAAAGAATAATGACCCATTTCTTTGATGATTTTATTCAAAAACATGTAGCATGTTATGTTAATGATCTAGTTCTAAAAACTAGAATTCAACACAAATATGAATTCAACATAAATATGTAATTGATTTCAAAATTGCATTCGAAAAGATTCACAAATTTAATTTAAAAATTAATCTGCTTAAATGCGCTTGGTGTGTCATCTAAAAAAATTCTAAGATTTATTATACATCATAGGGAAATCGAGACTGATCCTAATAAAATCCAAGCAATAGTGGAAATTCTACCTTCAAAAACTCTAAGATAGCTTCTTTCATTAAAAAGAAGATTAGCATATATCTGAAGATTCATATCTAACCTTTCGGGTATATGTCAACCCTTCACATAGTTGATGATGAAAAACACTCCCTTCGTGTAGGACGATGCTTGTCTGGAGGTTAATAGCATAAAGTAATATTTGTTCAATCCTTTAATTATGGCTGCTCCTATTCCGGGTAAACCCCTAATCTTTTATGCAACTGTTTTGGAGGAATTGCTTAGAGCATTGCTGGCACAAGATAATTCCAAAGGAAAAGAAAATGCTCTTTATTATAAAAGGGATAAATCAAAGTATTACCAATTAAAAAGTAGTGTTTACCATTAATTTTTGTTATGCAAAATTTATAACACTATATGTTATCCCATAAGATAACATTGATATCTAAGGTGATTCAATTAAAATTTTTAATGTCTAGACCCACACTCGTGGGTCATCTAGCTACATGGATCATTTTATTAATGTAACTTGATATAACTTACATGTGATAAATGGCTGAAAAAGGAGAAGTGCTAGTAGATTTTCTAGCTACCCATCCTTTACTTATATGCTTTCCACTTAGCTATTACGGACCTCTGAAAGGGATCCACCACAAAAGGGTGTAAAGGGTGTATGATTGCACTATCCCAAGAGATAGAAATGATCGCAGGCCTCCGTGCTCTTTGCAAGCAGACCAATGCGAGGGAAGATTAGATCCTACATATGATAAACCTGTTAAAATAGTTGCTATTTGCATGCTTTACATTTTTACAACTTGTATAGTTTTGATGATTCCAAATATTATTGTTCAAATGTGTATTTATCTCCTAACAATTTTAGAAGATTTGTATTTGCTCTTGTGTGTACTAACATTTCAGGAAAATCAGACTACAGACTACGAAAATTTCAAATCAAATTCAACATGAGATACTTTGTAAATTTGAAGCTTGTATTTTTCTTTGAATTAAATTTGAAAGGGAGTGATTGTAATTGAGTGAATAAAAACATACACACACATATAAGGAGATCATATATAAGTTATACTGATCGTACGGGATGATATCAGATCGTACGGGACGATCAGACAGTTATCTCCTATTGAGCACATAGAACGAATAGGAACTGGCTTGAAAAATTTTCTAAGTTCTATTCGTCCGGGACAAAATTAATTATCGTCCAGGATGATCTGGTCTCTGTAAAATTTTCGTCCAGACAAAATTAATTATCGTCAGAAAACGAGTTGCTCTCTGTAAAATTTTCATCCAGACAAAATAATTTTCATCCAGACGAAATAAATTATCGTCCATGACGATCTGGTCTCTGTAAAAATTTTGTCCAGACGAACAAATTTTTGTCCAGATGATTAACCGACTTAAAACGGTTTTCAGTAGTTTTCTAGAACGACCTAGTAATAACCGTTTGTACTGGACAAACTTAGTTTGTACGGGACGATCAGCTGTACGAAGACATTTCGTACACATATTCAAATAGGGTCGTTTTAAATCGTTTAAGTAAAATCGTCCAGGATGATCCACGATTGTACGGGACGATCCACTGCGTACATAATTGAAAATTTATAGTTTTTGGACGGTTTTTCTTGTCTTTTGAATAAATAGTCCAAATTAGAGTGTCACCCAATCTTTTTTTCATTTTATCTTCATGCCTCTTGAGAGAATAGCAAAGGAGAGAGTGTGAGAGTGCATTCAATGGAGGATTCCTACCACTGGAGCGTGAAGGCTTCACTTGGAGTTCAAAGGTAAGAATCTCTACTTGTGAATTGGGATTACTTCACTCTTTTCTTTCTTCCTTCTAGATTTCTTGTGAGAAGATCTATCAAGGAGATCCGGTTCGCTGTCGACACTTGGAGAGTGTGAATAGCCGAAAGGATTGCTTCCTACACTTGGAGAGTGTGAACAGCTGTAGGGTTCTCTGCCCACACTAGGAGAGTGCGAAAGGGACGGACGGTTCTCTGCCAACACTGGGGATTGTGTAAAAGGATGATGGTTCTCTGCTAACACTGGGGATTGTGTAAAAGGATGACGGTTCTCTGCCGCATCGGGTAGTGGTGAAAAGAGTGTGTTGTAAAGGCTTCTCCGCCTTGCTGTGGGTGCAAAAGAAGAGTCACTTTGTGGTATTAGTGCAATACTCGGAGGGTGCCTCCGGGGAGTGGATGTAGGTTTGGTTATAGATCGAACCACTATAAATCTGGTGTCATTTACTTTACAGCTTTTTACATTTCCGCATTTTATTTTTTTTAAGTCTTAAAAACTCTGTGGTTGAAAAATGTTTTCTACAAAACTTAGATGAAACAATTTTTATTTCGGTTCAACATAATTTTAAAAGAGGGCTTAAACTTTTTTAAACTACCAATTCACCCCCTCTTGGTAGCCTTTGGGACATTAACTTAGGCTTAACAATCTAATTACTAGACTCAACAAGTGGTATCAGAGCATCGTTTCAAAATCATAAGTTTGAACTACTTCTTGATTAACGTAGATGGATATATTTGAAAACCGAAACACACCTGAGGGTTACTCTATCACTAGACCTCCACGGTTTGACAATATTCCTTTTGATTTTTGGAAAACACGCATGTCTACTTTCTTACAGTCACTTGATTATCGCATGTGGATGCTAGTCCAGGAAGGTTACACAAAACTAACTAGATTAGTTGATGGAGTTAGGGTAGAAACACCTTATGCAGATTTGACTATAGAAGAACGTGACTTAGCACAATTAAATGCCAAATGTTTAAACAGTTTCTTTTGTGCTTTAAAATTTGAAGACTACATGCGGGTTTCCACTTGAAAAAGTGGAAAGGACATATGTGATAGACTTTGTATAACTTATGAAGGGACAAATGAGGTTAAGCAATCAAGACTCAATATCTTGTTACATGACTATGAATTATTTCGCATGAAATCTAATGAATCTATTTCAGACATGTACACAAGATTCACACAAATTGTCACTTCTTTGCATGCACTTGGTAGGGAATTAACTAATGCTGAAATGGTCAATAAAATTCTTTGATATTTACCTACTGCTTATGATGCTAAAATTACTGCAATTACAGAGTCTAAAGATCTCAACATTTACTCCATTGACAATCTTCTTGGTTCACTCATTGCTTATGAGCAAGGAGTAAGTCAAAGAAAGATTGATACAGGTGAACCACAAAAGGAGAAGAATATAGCACTGAAAGTGGAAGAGTCAGAAAGTGAACACTCACAACCTGAGGATGAAGATGATATTGCATTGATGACTAGACAATTCAGAAGCTTTTTTAAAGAGAAAGCAGAAGAGACGTCAGCAATGAAATAGAGGTAAGTATAATAGAAATGGCAAGGTTTCTAATAAAGTGATTTGTTATGAATGCAGGAAACCAGGTCATATCAAGACTGATTGCCCAAAACTCAAAGCCACTCCTAGGAAGGAGAAGGTAGAGGAAAAACAAATGGTAAAGAAGGACAAAAAGAAGTTTCAAAAAGCTTTCTGGGCAGACTCAGCTTCAGACTCATCTGAGACTGAAAAAGAAGAAGAAGTTACCAATCTTTGCTTGATGGCAGATAATGTAGATCACTCAGATCAAGAAGAGGTATGCGACTTAACCTATGATGAATTATTTGAAGTTTCTGAACACATGTATGATTCATATAGGAAAATGAAAAAGATGCATGCTAGTGTAAGCTTAGAACTGGAAGAGCTCAAGAAGGAACATAAAATCCTTAGGAAAGATCATGCTTTAATAGATGACAACCACATGAAATTACTTGATGAATATGATGACTTGAATAAAAATGTTGAAAATTTAAAAACATCCTATGCTAAACTTGAAAAAGAATTTAAGAATTTTAAGGATGAATCTGAGAGCAAGACATATAGAATCAATTATACCAATCGAATCTTGGAAGATATGAATTCATTTTACAAACTCACAATAAGAGCTCTCGAGGATAATAGGAACCCCCTTAAACTTGAAGATTTTACAAATCCTAAATATTATCCTAAATTCATGAAATCCCTTAGAAGATAATCATATGGAAGAAAACTTAGGAATATTTTTCCTAATGTTAAATGTAATAATTATGAATTTTTGGGACATATATCTCACACCTGCACTTTAAAGATGAAAATTAATTTGGTGTGGAGAACTAAGATGCATAAACCTAGACATACCATACATGCATCTGATTATAAATTTCAAAAAGGTGAACCCAAACTTGTTTGGGTTCCCAGGTCTAACATTTGAGAATTTTGCAGGAATGCTCTCACACAAGACCTCGTTGGAGCATATGGTACCTGGACAACGGATGTTTAAAGCATATGACTGGAGATAGTGCTCAATTCATAACGCTGGAAGCCAGGAATGGAGGCAAGGTTACACTTGGAGATAATACCACAAAGAAAGTGGTTGGATCAGGTATGATTGGAAATTTGAAAAACTTTTTCATAGACAATGTGTTATTAGTTGAAGGCTTAAAATATAATTTGTTAAGCATAAGTCAGCTATGTGATAAGGGTTATAATATAAAATTTTTACCTACTAGCTGCATAATTAGCCTAAATGGGAAAAATGTTTTAAATGGAAAAAGGATAAACAATGTTTACATGCTAGATTTAAATTGTATTCATTCTCCTACTATTTTTTGTTTGAAAACTGTTTCTGATGAATCATGGCTTTGGCATAGGAGACTTTGTCATTCTAGTATGAAAAACCTTAGGGAATTACCCAAAAGAACTTAGTGAGAGGTATACCAAAACTAGACTTTACTAAGGACCACCTTTGTGATGCATGTCAATTAGGAAAATAAATGAAGTCCTCTTTTAAGTCCAATAAAGATCTAAGGACCAGTAAACCTTTAGAAATTCTACACATGGATCTTTTTGGACATGTAGGAACTGTAAGTCTAGGAGGGAAGGTATACAGATTTGTTATAGTGGATGATTTCTCAAAATTCACTTGGGTTAGATTTCTTTTTCATAAGAGTGAATCGTTTGAGGAATTCAGAAATTTTTCTACTTGGATTCAAAGAAAACTAGGGAGTGAAATAATTTCTATACAAAGTGATCATGGAGGAGAATTTGAAAATGAAAGATTTGAAAATTTCTGTAAAGAAAAAGGGATTGATCACAATTTTTCTGCTCCTAGAACCCCTCAACAAAACGGGGTAGTTGAAAGGAAAAACAGAACATTAATAGAAGCCGCCCGAGCAATATTGGCAGAATACTCACTTCATAAATATTTTTGGGCTGAGGCGGTTAGCACTACATGCTATGTTCTGAATAGGGTGAATGTGAGATCAAATTTGAATAAAACACCCTATGAATTGCTAAAAGGTAGAACACCTAATTTGTCTCATTTGCATGTATTTGGTTGCAAGGTGTTCATTCATAATAATGGAAAATCTGCCTTGAGAAAATTTGATCCAAAATCAGATGAAGGAATATTTATTGGATATTTAAGTGTTGGAAAATCTTATAGGATATTCAACAAAAGAACATTTGTCATTGAAGAAACCACACATGTTGTGTTTGATGAATCTGGAAATTTGGAAGAGCCAAATATTGTTGAAGAAGATATTGAAGAAAACTCCCAAAAGATTGATAGAATAAATTTGGAAGAAAATATGGAAGAAAATTTGGAAAGAGAAAACCCTTTGCCTAGAAATTTGAGATTTTCTAAAAACCACCCAAGGGAATTGTTTATAGGTGAACCGAGTGAGGGTGTTAGAACTAGGCGTGGATTAAACAAAGAAGTCAATCATTCAGCCTTTATTTCAACTATTGAACCCACTAACATTGATCAAGCACTTTCTGATGAATTTTGGATATTGGCCATGCAAGAAGAGTTAAATTAATTTGTAAGAAATAAAGTTTGGGAATTAACTACAAGGCAAAAAGATCAAAGTGTTGTTGGAACCAAGTGGGTGTTTAAAAATAAAATAAATGACTCAGGAGTAGTCATTAGAAATAAGGCTATATTAGTTGCTAAGGGGTATAATCAAATTGAAGGAATTGATTTTGAGGAGACTTTTGCCCCTGTAGCTAGACTTGAAGCAATTAGGGTTTTACTAGCATTTGCCTGTTTTAAAGGTTTTAAATTATTTCAAATGGATGTCAAGAGTGCCTTTTTAAATGGGGTAATTGAGAAAGATATTTTTGTAGAACAACCTCTAGGTTTTGAAAATTCTAAATACCCAAATCATGTTTTCAAGTTAAAAAAGGCATTATATGGATTGAAACAGACACCTAGAGCTTGGTATGAGAGGTTGAGCACCTTCCTACTTGAAAGATCTTTTGAAAAAGGAAGTGTGGATACAACTCTCTTTTTAAGGAAATTTGGAAAGGATATACTTATTGTTCAAATTTATGTGGATGACATCATCTTTGGATCTTGAAATAAAAATCTTTGTGATGATTTTTCTAAAACAATGAGTTGTGAATTTGAAATGAGTCTAATGGGAGAATTAAATTACTTTCTAGGATTTAGCATTAAGCAACTTGAGGAAGGTACACTTCTTAGTCAAACTAAATATATTAAGGACATCCTCAAAAAATATGAAATGGACAATGCTAAACCTGTTAGTACACCAATGAGTTCCTCAGTTCAGTTGGATAAGGACCTTAAGGGAAAATATGCTGATCAAAAGAAATTTAGAGGGATAATTGGATCTTTACTTTACTTGACTGCTAGTCCGACCAGATATTATGTTCAGTGTTTGCTATGTGCTAGGTTTCAATCAGATCCAAAAGAATCACATTTGACAGTAGTGAAAAGGATTTTAAGATATTTACTAGGAACTCAAAACTTAAAGATTTGTTATCCTAAGTTTAGCTCTTCATTTGAAATTATTGGTTACTCAATTTCTTACTTTGCAGGCTGTAGAGTGGATAGGAAAAGCACTTCTGGAACATGTCAATTCATTGGAAATTCATTAGTTTCATGGTCTAGTAGAAAACAAAATTCAGTGGCACTATCTACTGCAGAAGCAGAATACATTGCATTAGGAAATTGTGTGGCACAAGTACTTTGGTTAAAACAGCAGTTGATTGATTTAGGATTATCTATAGGTACTATTCCAATTTATTGTGACAATACTAGTGCTATTTGCATTTCCAAAAATCATATTCAACATTCTAGAACCAAACACATTGATATAAGGCATCATTTCATATGGGATCATGTATCCAAGGGAGAAATTGAACTCACACATGTTTCAACTGAAAATCAACTTGCAGACATTTTTACAAAACCTTTAGCCTTTGATACCTTCAGTATATTAAGAACAAGGCTTGGTGTTATTGATTTGAATGCTTAAATAAAAATGTTTTTGCAACATTGATATTTATGTTTTCTTAGTTTATTTGTCTTTGATTTTTGTTTTGAATTTTGTGATTTTTGGGTGTTTTGATTGAGTTTATTTTAGAGTCTGTGGTTTTGTCTTTGTTTTCTTTGTTTTAAATGTTTTTTCGTGTTAGTGTTTATTTTTAGTGGTTGTTTTAGTTTGTCTTTATTAAAAAAGTTTAGTGTATTTTCTTAGTTGTTTTAATATTATGAAATGAATATGTAATCTTTTTCATTAATATTAATGCATGTTGTACTTGATTCAAATTTGGTTTGTTTTTGGAATGTGGTTAATTTTTATGAATTTCATTACTCTTATTTAATCTTAATTATGTTTAAATTAGATTGTAATTTGAGATTAATTATATTAGAAAATCTAGTCTTTCTAAATTTAAAAGTTGTTTATAACTTGTTATAATTAGAACTTTTAAATTCATGTCTATTCATTTAGACTACATAAAAGTTAATATTATTATTGCAATATAGATGTTTTCTTATTTTGTATTTCTATGCTCAAGTGATATTTATGCACTTAGAAATATTTGAAATTTTAGATTATTGATTTTGGAAAGATTTGGTCTCAATTACTCTTGAAAATTATACAAAGAGTACAAAAATCAAAAGGAATGCGCAAAGGTTCACAAATATGAAAAAGAGGCACAAAATTAGCCCAATGTCAAAAGATGCACAAAAATGTGCCCAAAAATTTGAAAAAGATGCGCAAAGCGCCACATGTGGTAATTCTCTTCTTTCCAAATTCTTTTAATCTCTTAATTCAAATTGATCTTATGTTCATTTATATTCTATTGAACTTTAAAATATAGAATTTTTATACATCTCTCTTGTAATGATTTTCTATATTCGAATGTCTAAATTGAATCATGTCTTTGATAAATTTTTATTACTTACAATGTTATATAATTTCTTAAATTTTATGAATTTCTATGATTGACCTAATGTTATTAGTTTTAAATTGCATACCTTATGACAATCACCATTTAGATTAAATTTTCAAATGAAATTCATATAATTACTTACATTTCTTGTCTATTTCTTCTTCACTTTTTGTTGTTGTCAAAAAAAGGGGGAGAAATTATTGTGTTTGTATGTTTTGTTTTTATTGAGTTTGTATGTTTTGTTTTGTTTTAATTATTTTGTTTGCATTTTGATTTTGTGTTTAACTTTATAATTTTGTCAAAAATTTTGTTTCTTTGGTTCAAAATGCCTCCTTATTTTCATGTATTCATCAATTCAGGGGGAGTTTAGGAGATTTGTTTAAATTGAAATCATACAAACAATAATTGTTTTGCCATCATCAAAAAGGGAGAGATTGTTAAAATAGTTGCTATTTGCATGCTTTATATTTTTGCAACTTGTATAGTTTTGATGATTCCAAACATTATTGTTCAAATGTGTAGTTATCTCCTAACAATTTTAGAAGATTTGTATTTGCTCTTGTGTGTACTAACATTTCAGGAAAATCAGACTACAAACTACGAAAACTTCAAATCAAATTCAACATGAGATACTTTGTGAATTTGAAGCTTGTATTTTTCTTTGAATTAAATTTGAAAGGGAGTGATTGTAATTGAGTGAATAAAAACATACACACTCATATAAGGGGATCATATATAAGTTATATTGATCGTACGGGATGATATCAGATCGTACGGGATGGTCAGACAGTTATCTCCTATTGAGCACATAGAACGAATAGGAACTGGCTTGAAAAATTTTTTAAGTCCTATTCGTCCAGGACAAAATTAATTATCATCCAGAACGATCTGGTCTCTATAAAATTTTGTCCAGACAAAATTAATTATCGACATAAAATGAGTTGCTCTCTGTAAAATCTTCGTCCAGACAAAATTAATTCTCGTCCAGGATGATCTGGTCTCTGTAAAAATTCGTCCAGACGAACAAATTTTTGTCCAAACGATTAACCGACTTAGAACGGTTTTCAACAGTTTTCTAGAACGACCTAGTAATAACCGTTCGTACCGGACGAACTTAGTTCGTACGGGACGATCAGCTGTACGAAGACATTTCGTACACATTCAAATAGGGTCATTTTAAATTGTTTAAGTAAAATCGTCCAGGATGATCCACGATCGTACGGGACGATCCACCGCGTACAAAATTGAAAATTTGCAGTTTTTGGACGGTTTTTCTTGTCTTTTGAATAAATAGTCCAAATTAGAGTGTCACCCAATCTTTTTTTCATTTGATCTTCGTGCCTCTTGAGAGAATAGTAAAGGAGAGAGTGTGAGAGTGCATTCAAAGGAGGATTCATACCACTGGAGCGCGAAGGCTTCACTTTGAGTTCAAAGGTAAGAATCTCTACTTGTGAATTGAGATTACTTCACTCTTTTCTTTCTTCCTTCTAGATTTCTTGTGAGAAGATCTGTTAAGGAGATCCGATTCGCTGCCGACACTTAGAGAGTGTGAATAGCCGAAAGGATCGCTTCCTACACTTGGAGAGTGTGAACAGCTGTAGGGTTCTCTGCCCACACTAGGAGAGTGTGAAAGGACGGAAGGGTTCTCTGCCCACACTAGGAGAGTGTGAAAGGACGGACGGTTCTCTGCCAACACTGGGGATTGTGTAAAAGGATGACGGTTCTCTGCCAACATTGGGGATTGTGTAAAAGGATGACGGTTCTCTGCCGCATCGGGTAGTGGTGAAAAGAGTGTGTTGTAAAGGCTTCTCCGCCTTGCTGTGGGTGCAAAAGGAGAGTCACTTTGTGGTATTAGTGCAATACTCGGAGGGTGCCTCCGGGGAGTGGATGTAGGTCTGGTTATAGACCGAACCACTATAAATCTGGTGTCATTTACTTCACAGTTTTTTACGTTTCCGTATTTTATTTTTTTAAGTCTTAAAAACTCTGTGGTTGAAAAACTTTTTCTACAAAACTTAAAAGAAACAATTTTTATTTCGGTTCAACATAATTTTAAAAGAGGGCTTAAAATTTTTTAAACTACCAATTCACCCCCCTCTTGGTAGCCTTTGAGACATTAACTTAGGCTTAACAACCTAATTACTAGACTCAACAAAACCATTAAGGATAGCAGCTCTCTCTAGCACACCCCAATGGATGATAATATGCATGACCTGATCAGTGTTACAGGGTTTCCCCCACATGATATATTAGATTGAGTGGGTTTATTTATTATGGAATTCTGTTTCCCATGGATGCAAGCCCTGGTGGTTAATTACATCTTAGGTCGTAGCCTGAGAATACTCTTGATTAAGGATCAAATATTATTCTTCTAAAAAAGGGGGATTGGTTGGAGACTAGAAAATCCTACTCAAAGAAAAGAAAGGATTCAAATGGCTTAGTAAATATACATGGTTCACACTAACATCCGAAGGAACTGAGAAGAAAGAAAATCATGTACTCAAAGAATATAGAGGGAAAGGATGGAAGCGGCGTCATCCATGTGCCGCTAATATATAGGATTTATAGTCCCTGATTAAAAGGAGACTTATCCACCCATGAGGCATACTACGAGACAATAAATGTAGTATCCTTGAACCCTAGATCTAAGGTGGGTTTGGTGTTCTACACAATATTAATACTCGTGTCCTAACTAATGCACCTGGGCTTATATCCTACCTAAAAAGGAAAGTCAACTAACCACTTAAGTGCATAAAATCTATGTTGTCCAGTCTTTATGAAAGATAGGTAGGTAGTTTTATCTTTTGGAAGTAAGGTCGATGTCTAGAGAGTTTCCTAATTAGGCTTGGACTTATGTAGGGTGAATGCTCCTAGATCTTATATAATTAAAGTTTTAATTGAATTGGTTTATAATACAATATATGCTAGTTAAAAAGCTCCAAATCATGAATGCTTAAAATTTTAAAAATAGGCTTATAAAAATAATTTTTAGAGAAAACTATGCTTCCCCAGGTTCAGCACCTCATCCTCATATCCCAAATTATCCAGATTCTACTAGCATGTGGGGAAGTATCTTATTAGAAGGAGAGAGAAGAATGAAATAATATGCATACAACCATGGATAATTCTAGCTATTGCCTAGGTTATTAAGTTTATATATTATTTAATTCTTAAAACTTTGAATATTGATTACGAGTAGAAAAAGTTTTTTATCCTAAATAACCTAGCAAAAATCAAGCCATACAAGTGCATGAAATAAACCAAGAAAAGCATGCAATTTATAATGCGCACACAAAATAAACACATCAATTTAAATAACCAACACAATAAAGTAAAGTCCAAAGTCTACATCAAGTGCGGTATAAGTACAACCCAGGGTCTATAAAAAAATAATGGTGGCCAGGCCCCACTGACAATAACATGTATTCTATTCCAACTGAATGATGCAAGTCTTAAACGCAAGGCATTTCTTCTTCAGTCTACATCTTCAGGAGGATTATCCTTCTCCAAATCAACTCTCTATAGTTCGTTTTAAAAAATGGATACCTAAATGAAGAAGAAATTCCTTATGAAGGGCATTTCTTTTTCTATTTGGGTGCCAAGTATTTAAAATGCTTTGCTTTTAAAAACTTTCATAACTTGATAATAATTACATCAAATTACATTTATAAAAGAAAATATAGACTTAAAATCCTGCAAGATTATCCTAAGCATGAAAAAAAGTCCCATGCAATTTATATATAATAACCCAAATAATTAATAATTTATGTAGAAAAGGAAACACACTTGGCCACGCTCTTTTAATTTTAAAGGGGGCTAAGCGGTTTCTGGAGCATCTATAAAAAATAAAATTAGTTTTAAAGATTTAATTATTTTTTCCCCTTTATTTTAGCGTTGCATGAGTGTGATCACCTGTATTATGTAATTAATTCAAGTTGCCTAGAATTAAAGTTTCTTGGAGGCCAAAAGGGGAAATTTATACTAAAATTTAAATATTAATGGATTGGGGTCCATTTTTAATTAATTTAGTTTGTTGATCTATTTTAATTCTTAGGGTAGTAATAATTGATGTTTAAGTTGCATTAGCAAATTTTAGATGGTTTGGGGTCCTCCTTTACGCTAAGTTAAGGGGGTCCAAATGGTCACTATTAGAAATGAGCTATGCTTGGAGATTCTAGAATTTTAATTAAATATTAGGCCTTAAGAGGAGTAGTTCGAATTTGAGTTTGCTAGATTTAGAGTTTTTAGGTAAAGTTATGAATTTTAGAAGTTTCATGTAATTATTGAATTTTAAAATTATTTAATAAGGGGTATTTTTGGAGTTTTAATCCAATTTAATTCCAAACTGATTGTTATCACCCCCAAGGGTCAGAAATGACCTAAGAGGTAATTTTAAGTATTTGGGGAAATTTTGAAATTATAATAAATTTTAATTTTTTTAATTAAGGCAAAAATGTGATTTTTAATTAGAGTGAAATTGAGGTTCAGATTGAAGTCCAATGAAGGCGACCTAATTATGTAAGGTTATAGATTAAATTCTAAAGAGTTTAAGGTTTTATAAATAATTTAATTAGTTGAAATGAATTTATTAGAATTTTTTAAAGTTATTGGGGCCTAATTAACGGGTTGAATTAGGGTATGTTAATTAAGGGGTCTAAAGGATCCTAAAAATTCCTATAAATTTCTGGGAGATTTAAGATGTTACTAAGTTTAATTTTTGAAAGTTTCATGTCAATCGAGGATCTATCCTAGCTCTTAGAATTTTTCTAAGTTTGCTAGATGGGAAATTAATTATTGTCCTTATGATGTCACTATATTAAATGGGTTTAAAGTAGGTTTTGGACTAACCATTAGAATAACATGTAAAGAATACATAAAGAAAGTAAACACACTAAACCTAAGATCTATGAGAGCCTAAGCTAAGTACTCGTGCATCCTACACATACAAAAGGTGGCAAAAAGTTGACTAAGCATGCTTAACGGTGTGATTAATAAATGATTGAAATCTAATCATCCACTAATCCACCGCCTCATGAATGTTATTCATATGCATGATCTAAGTTCAAAATTTTAAGAAATGGATCTTCCCAAAATTAGGGATTTAATCGTATAGATAATTTTAAAATAATTCAAAATACCCATATTTATTAACGCACGAATACATAAATTTTAAAGTAATATGATTCAAAATAATTCAATGTTCATACTCATGGGAGATCCACTGATCACCTGGGTGAGGTTCAAAAAGATTACAAAATAAGTTTTAATTTTAAAATTATTAACATAATATTTATTTAAATAATAATTAAGTAATGGAAAAATTCAAATAAATAGTAAATAATCTAGAAAAAAAATTAGTACCTAAAAATATTTTTAAATTAACATTCATAATTTTTTGAAAATTATGATATATTCAAAATACGATCTAAAACGAATTAGTTATGAAATTTTGAATTTTAATGCTAATTAAAAGGGTTTTAAAAAAATTTAAGATAATTAATGTTCAAAAATAGTGATTAAATAATATTAAAATAATTAATAAAGCCTCTGACATTTAGGATAATTTAATAAAGAAATATTTTTCACAAGTTTAGAGCATAATTAGATTTTTAATTAATTAATTATTAATTAAATTATTTAGGTAGTTAATAAATTAAAAGAATATAAAATAAAAAATTAATTATTAATTTAAATTAAATAAAGATAAATAAATTTTGGATTTTAAAATAAATAAATATATTTTATAAATAATAATGATAATAATGAAAATAAGATAATAATAATAATAATAATAATAATAATAATAATAATAATAATAATAATAATAATAATAATGTAATAAAACTAATTGAAATAATAATAATAATAATAATAATAATAATAATAATAATAATAATAATAATAATAATAATAATAATAATAATAATTAAAATATAAATTTTTTATTTTAAAGAAATAAAATATTATTTTTTAAAAATAATAATTTTTAACATTAATAAATCATACTTAAATATTAAATATATTAAATTTATTAAATATTTACTCAAAATATCTAAATATTAATTTAAATTTTAAATTAAATAATAACTAAACATATTTCAGAAATTATAAATAAAAATATCATTTTAAAATAGAATTTTAAATTAATAAAATTTATATTCTAAATTATTTATAATTAATTATTTATTTAATATATTAATAAATTAATAATTAATATAATTTAATATACAATTAATAATTTAAACTAATATTAATTTTAAATTAATGAAAATAATTTTCTATAAAAATTGATATACAATATATAATTTTCTAGATTTTAAATGATTTTTAAATAATTATTAGACATTTTCTATATTTAAAATAGTTAAAAAAATAAATTTAAAATCATTTTAAATAAATAACGGTGGTGGTGATGGCGGTTAGATGCGTGGTGGAGCAGGATTAGCTTCGTGGTACCGGGGAAATGATTACGTGATGGCGCTTTGATTGCGCTACCTATCATTGGGTAATCAAGACCATGGATACGCGATTTCACTTGGCCACATAGGCAGACTCCCGTGGATGTTTGATCCTCCGCTAAAATAGATCAACAATATAGATCGAGCTGGACAAAGCGATTGCACGTGGGATCGGATCCGCAGTCGGATGAGCATCGCAGAATGAATGTATCCGAATCGTTGGTTGCATGATCAATGATACAGATCTTTCATAACGTTCAGGTTACATAAACTGAACCCTAGATCATTATTTTACTTTATTTTCTCAATCCAATGAACCAAATTGCATGATATTTTAACCCTATACTCTACTCATGAAGAGCATTCATAGGGGAAAAAATCACGATCTTAAACATGCTATAAAAAATCTATTTAACTCTAGATGTCCTAAGTTAGGGTTTGCAATTTCACCTTAGTTTATGTAGGGTTTAACCCATTTAATGGCTTGTTACACTTGTAGAATGTCCACGCTCCTATTTGTTAAAGAAACTATGTTTCGAAATATAGTGGATCAACGAGAAATCATATTGGAATGCTTTAAGCCTTAGTTTCAAGAAACTTATGGTCGGTGGGTGTTTAATGGCGGATTTAGGTTGAGAAAGGTGAAGGAAGTTTACGGGTAAACCACACGCGAGAGTTCTCGGGTTAGGAGGCTCTAGGGTGAAAGAAAAAAAAAAGTAAGAGAGGCTCTAATGAACCATATAATCCCTATTTAATGGCCCAATCCTTTAATCAATAGTTGGGATTGATCATAGGGATAATTAGAAGGGAAAACATGTGAAGTTCTATTTCTGCTCCAGGATCGTCCAAGACAATCTGGGATCGTCCTGGGACGATCAGTTGAAGATTTGCTCCAAAATTTGCCCAGATTGCTCCAGGTGAATTTCCTGTATGGATCGGCCGGGCTGATAGGGTCATCGTCTCGGGATGATCAGTGCATGTCACAAGTCAGAGAATAGAGGATTTTTTCGTCCAAGGAAATTAATTATTGTCCTGAAAAATTGGCCCAGGACGATTGTATTTGGTCTGATCGGCCAGGCCGATCGTGCGATCGGTTGGGACGATCCGAAGGTTACTTAAGGGAAAATCAAGTCATTTTGAAGAGAGAGAAAAATCAAAATATCTAAAATTTGGCCGAGGAGAGAGAAAGTCGAGGAAACTTTTAGAAAAGTTGATTTTCGGGCGACGCCGGTCCATTTTCGTTCGACGTGACTGTTGAAGATATTGCTGTACGCAAGGTAAGGCATAATCCGCCTTTCTCGATTTTCAGAACCGTCGTGTTTGGCAGTATTATCTGTCCGGAATAGATTTTTGTTAGTGATTTTCGTCCGTATTTCCCATCTGGTTCAAGTTTTACCGCGTAATTTTCCGTATGTTGTTGACGTGCCGAGTGTGCACATTTTGATTATTTTCTGAAGATTTTTGTACGGGTAGTTTTGATTTGACGGCGTTTTCCGTCGACTGTATTTTTCTGTGTAGTCTAAAATTGTCTGAGCAATAGAATTAAAGTCTTGCAATGTTGTTATCTATATTCTATGCAAATTTAGTATTCTGTGATTTTTCAGGAAAATTGTGTAAATTTCGTATACAGACGTTGTGCTGTCCAATTTTCGTGTGATTTCTAATTTTGTTCGGATTTCTTCTGAATTAATATGCTATCTGTATATGATATAAAAAGGGAGTTATAAGTGGCCCGGATTCTAAGAGATTCGGTTAGTGTCTGGGAAATCTGAATCTGAAATGAGCTCAATTTGAAATCTGAAATCAGTTCTGTTCCGGATCCGATGAAATCTATTATGGTGCTATAAGCATATCTGTCTGGTGCCGTGAGCACAAAGGGAGCTATAAGGGGTCGGAATCCATAGAGATTCTTTCAGTGTCAGGGAATTTAGCTATTAATTAAATATGTGATATCTAATTTGAAAGGACTTCTGATTTCCGTATATGTTCTGTAAGCAAGTCTGATTCTGATTTGATATATGTCTATATCTGTTCTGATTTGATCTGTTTCGTTCTGATCTGCATGATTTTGGTATCTATCTGATTCTGTTCTGGTTTCTGTATGGATTTGGTTTGAAGTGTTTGGTTTTGGATTCTGAAAGTTTTGATTGGAGGTTTGTTGCTTTGCTGAGCTGTTGAGCTCACCCTTGTTTTCTGGTGGTTTTCAGGTTCTAAGAAAGGGAAGGAGGTCTTGGACTAGAGTTCAGAGTTTAATATGTAGGTATTGTTTTGTACTTTTGATTTTTGTACAGACATGGCTCTTCTGCTCTGTTTCTTTCTGTCTGAGCCATGGTCTGTAGTTGTAGATGATTGTTTTGAGGAAAAGAAAGAAAAATATACATGATTTGTTCCGTTGCATTTGATGTTTCATAGTAGCTCTGTGTGTGTTTGTTTTTGAGTTGAAATGTTTGGAAGAATCAATTCTGAAGCAAATTCCAAAGCCAGATCCTGGTTGTTGGTTGGTTTGTCATGGCCAGTCGCGGCCCGGTGCGAGCGGGATCTGTCCCGGGTCGGGTCGGGTCATGACAATTTGAGTGGTATCAGAGCATTGGTTTTGGAATTTGGATTGTGTAATACAGAGCTATATGAAGTGATCTGTAGTGAGTCTGTCTGGGGTAGCTTTGGTTTGTTCAGCTTTTTATTGTGTTATTTTTGTCATCGTTTTCTAGATTTTTTCTAGATTTTCTGTATGGATCAGCCAGACCCAGACATGACAGACGGTCAGAGTGCCGATCAGGCAGCACCAATGGGGAGTACAGCCCCAGTGACCGGTGCTGATACACTGTCTCAGTTTGCTACACTTGTTGCTCAGATGATGAGCGAGACTCAGAGCAGAGCTTCTACCGTCAGATCTGATGATATTGATAGACATCTCCAGATGTTTCTGAGGTTGAAACCTCCGAGGTTTGAGGGCGCTGTTGAGCCCAGAGCTGTTGAGGAGTGGTTGAGGAGATTGGAGAAGACCTTCGACGGAATGCAGTGTCCGTCAGACAGGAAGGTACCGTTGGCAGTATTTCTGTTGGATGGTGAGGCTGAGCATTGGTGGGTTGGCCAGCATTGTTGAGTCCAGTAATTAGGTTGTTAAGCCTAAGTAAATGTCCCACGGCTACCAAGAGGGGGGTGAATTGGTAGTTTTAAAAATTTTAAACCCTCTTAATGATAAAGTTGAACCGAATTAAAATATTCTTTTAAAGTTTGTAGAAAAATGTTTTTCAACCACAGAGTTGTTAAAACTGAAATTTAAAGTGCGGAAACGTAAAAGCAATAAAAGTAAATGACACCAGATTTATAGTGGTTCGGTCTATAACCAGACCTACATCCACTCCTCAGAGGCACCCTCTGAGTATTGCACTAATACCACAAAGTGACTCTCCTTTAGCACCCACAGCAAGGCGGAGAAGCCTGTACAAAACACTCTTTTCACCACTATCCGGTGCGGCAGAGAACCGTCATCCTTTTACATAATCCACAGTGCTGGCAGAGAACCGTCGTCCTTTTACACTCTCCTAGTGTGGGCAGAGAACCCTACGGCTGTTCACACTCTCCAAGTGTAGGCAGAGAACCTTCGTCCTTTTACACTCTCCTAGTGTAGGCAGAGAACCCTTCGTCCTTTTACACTCTCCTAGTGTGGGCAGAGAACCCTTCGTCTGTTCACACTCTCCAAGTGTCGGCAGAGAACCGGATCTCCTTGACTGATCTTCTCACTAGAATCTAGAAGAAAGAAAGAAAAGAGTGAAGAAATCCAATTTCACAAGTAGAGACTCTTACCTTAGCAATCCAAGTGAAGCCTTCTCGCTCCAGTGGTAGGAATCCTCCTTTGAATGCTCTCTTCCACTCTCTCCTTGGCTATTCTCTCAAGAGGCACGAAGATCAAATGACAAAAAGATTGGGTGGCAGTCTAATTTGGACTATTTATACAAAAAACATGAAAAACCGCCCAAAAACTGCAAGTTTTAAATTCTGTACGCAGTGGATCGTCCTGTACGATCCTGGATCGTCCTGGACGATTTTTCTTAAATGATCTGAAACGACCCAATTTGTATATGTGTATGAAATGACTTCGTACAGCTGATCGTCCTGTACGAACTAGGTTCGTCCAGTACGAACGGTTATTACAAGGTCGGTTCTAGAAACTGCTGAAAACTGTTCTAAGTCGGTTAATCGTTTGGACGAAAATATGTTTGTCTGGACGAAAATTTTCCAGAGAGCCGATCGTCCTGGACGATTATTTATTTCGTCTGGACGAAAATTTTCCAGAGGACCAATCGCCGCGGACGATAATGCGTTTTCGTCTGGACGAAAATTTTCCAGAGAGCTGATCGTCCGGTACGATATTTATTTTCGTCGGGACAAAAATTTTCCAGAGGACTGGTCGCCTCGTACGATGATAAAATTCGTCTGGACGAAAATTTTACAGAGAACCCATCGTCCGAGACGATAATAAAATTCGTCCTGGACGAATAGGACTTAGAAAAATTTTTCCAAGCAAGTTCCTATTCGTTCCAAGTGCTCTATAGGAGATAACTGACAGATCGTCCAATACGATAAATATCGTCCTGTACGATCAGTATAGAATTTCAAGATCTCCTTATTTGTGTGTGTGAGATTTTATTCACTCAATTACAATCACTCCCTTTCAAAATTAATTCAAAGAAAAGACAAACTTCAAATAAACAAAATATCTCATGTTTAATTTGATTTGAAGTTTTCGTAGTCTGGAGTCTAATTTTCCTGAAATGTTAGTACACACAAGAGCAAATGCAAATTTTCTAAAATTGTTAGGAGATAACTATACATATGAACAATAATGTTTGGAATCATCAAAACTACATAAGTTGCACAAACATAAATCATTCAAATAGCAACTATTCAAACAATCTCCCCCTTTTTGATGATGGCAAAACAATTATTATTAGTATGATTTCAAGTTAAAACAAATCTCTTATCTTCTAAACTCCCCCTGAATTTATGAGTACATTAAAATAAGGAGGCATTAAAGAACAATATTTTTGTTTTTCAAATTTTTTAACACAAACAAAAAAACTTGTAAACAGAACAATCAAAAATAGAAAACACAAACCACAAAAACACAAAACATAATAATTTCTCCCCCTTTTTGACAGCAACAAAAAGTGAAGAAGAAAAAGACAAGAAATGTAAATAATTATATGAAATTCATTTTTAAAATTTAATCTAAATTGTGATTTGACATAGGGTATGCAATTTTAAACTAAGGATATTAGATCAATCATAGAAATTCATAAAATTTAAGAAGAGATATAACATTGTAAGTAAGAAGAATTTATCAAAGACATGATTCAATTTAGACATTTTACTATTGAAAATCATTACAAGAGAGATGTATAAAAAATTCTATATTTCAAAGTTCAATAGAATATAAATGAACATAAGATCAATTTGAATTAAGAGATTGAATGAATTTGGAAAGAAGAGAATTACCTCATGTGGCGCTTTGCGCATCTTTTCAAAGTTTTGGAGCACATTTTTGTGCATTTTTCTTTGGTTGGGCTTATTTTGTGCCTCTTTTTCACTTTGCAAATTTTTTGCGAATTCCTTTTGATTTTTGTACATTTGTACAATGTTCAAGAGTAATTTGACCAATTCTTTCCAAAATCTATAATCTAAAATTTCAAATATTTCTAGGTGCATAAATATCATTTGAGCATAGAAATACAAAATAAGAAAACATCAAAAATTGCAATAATAATATTAACTTTTAAGTAGTCTAAATGAATAGACATGAATTTTAAAAGTTCTAATTACAACAAGTTATAAACAAATTATAAATTTAGAAAGTCTAGATTTTCTAATATAGATAATCTCAAATTACAATCGAATTTAAGCACTATGTAGATTAAATAATACTAATGAAATTCACACACATTAACCACATTTCAAAACAAATCTAATAGAAACAAACTTTCATTGATATTAAAGAATCAGATTACAAAAAAAATACATTGAACTTAAAAAGATAAAAACAAACACATTACACTAAAACAGATAAGATAAAAAAAACAAACAAAAACAAAAAAAATACAACAGACACAGACATAAAAATAATTTCACTATTCTGGAGGAGGAGGAGGAATGCCGCCAAAGAGGTTGAAGTAGGAGGCCATCAACATTACATTGGTATTTATTTCATGAACTTCATCTTTAATATTACCAATGTCATGTTGCTGCTGCGTAAGTTGAGCATCAAATTGATCAAACCTTTGATCAATGTGAGTCTCTAGTCTATCAAATCTCTCAATCAGATTCTGATAATCTGATTGAGAAGCAGAAGCTTGCACTCCTTCTTCTTCTTCTTCTTCTGAAGCACTGGCATGTGCTTTTTCTTTTTCTTTTTCCTCCTTGAAGAGAAATCTGAATGATGCATTGTTATAGTAAACTGGCTCTTCATATTCTTCATCAGGATGCACTATATTGTACTTCTTTTCCAAAATATAAGTAATTAAGTGCCCTAATGAAATGTTCTTCTTCCTCTTCTGATCAGGATGTCCTATTTCTGAAAGCCCATAGATATGATCTATGATGAGTTGGGCTTCATCAATAGGATGTCTTTGCATGATTAAAAAAGTTAGACAAGAAAGAAGAGGAGTAATGTTAATCCTATCACCAGCTTTAGGAATAATTGAGGATCTAAGGATATGCTGGATGATTCGGGTATCTTGGGTCATACCGGAGACTCTAGCAACATGATTGTCAATCGCATTTTCTCTAATTACCCTATTGATTTGAAACCATTTGAAGGAGGTTTCTGACATTAGGGTGTGGGCTCTATATCCCTCAGTTCTTAAGTTTAAAAATGCACCAAGGTCGTGCTTGGTGATCTCAACTTTTTTCTTAAAAACAAAAGAACTAATGATAGAGTGGTCAGAATTGAAACTCATGTTGGCTAGAAAGTAGTGGTAGGTTTGTTTATTGTAGAGATGGACGAGAGAAAGAATGAACTGAAATTGGGTTGAGGCGAAGAGGTGCAATACCCAAAATTTCAACTCTGTTTGGATAAGAATGCGAGACGGAGTGATTTTTGCATATGCAAAACGAGGAAAAGATTCCTCATTTGCCTTGGAAAGAAAGTTGTCTGGGGCATTCCTATTTGGTTTCCTCACCAAAACCTTTTGTCTTTTGCTAGAGGAGGCCATTGTTGATTTGATGTAGAAAGGGATTGAAAAAGAAGTTTGAAAGTGTGATTGTCAAATTTGAAAGCCTTCATATTTAAAGAAAAACGATACGTTCGTCCTGGACGAAAATATTCGTCCTGGACGAAAAATTATCGTTCGTCTGGACGAAGTAATTTCGTATAGACGATCCAATTCGTCCAAAATGTAACGGCTTTTCGTATTCAACACAACTTATGATGCGTCCCTTCGTACAGGCTTTTTGACTTGACCGATCGTACAGACGAAAAATTTTTGTACAGACGATCAAAAACTGAATCGTTTTAATGACTCTTGAAAACCGCCCCCTACAATGAACCGACACATGTTCGTCTGGACGAACAAAAATTTCGTACAAACGAAGTTCATATTAAAAACTGTCTTATCCACTCAATCGCTGCATTCAATCATCCCGACGTTTGAGAGAGAAAAAATTCGTCCTGGACGATCACATATCGTACAGACGATCTAATTAAAAACTGCTCTCAAAACGGTTTAAATTCGCGCAAACTGTTCCTTCACACATCGTCCCGTACGAAAACAATTTCGTCTTGGACGATGTCCTCCAAAAAAAAATTTAATTTTGATTTTTTACATTAAGAAAATCAACAAAAACATTCAAAAACACAGAAAACATAAAACAAAATCATAAATCTAAAAACAATTCATTCAAAAATACACAAAATTCACAAAATCACAAAAACAAAACACAACAAGTATCAATGTTGCAAAGACATTTTGGTTAAGCATTCAAATCAATAACACCAAGCTTTGTTCTTAAAGTACTGAAGGTATCAAAGGCTAAAGGTTTTTTAAAAATGTCTGCAAGCTGATTTTCAGTTGAAACATGTATGAGTTCAATTTCTCCTTTGGATACATGATCCCTTATGAAATGATGCCTTATATCAATGTGTTTGGTTCTAGAATATTGAATAGGATTTTTGGAAATGCAAATAGCACTAGTATTGTCACAATAAATTGGAATAGTGCCTATAGTTAATCCTAAATCAATCAACTGTTGTTTTAACCAAAGTACTTGTGCCACACAACTTCCTAATGCAATGTATTCTGCTTCTGCAGTAGATAGTGCCACTGAATTTTGTTTTCTACTAGACCATGAAACTAATAATTTTCCAATGAATTGACATGTTCCAGAAGTACTTTTCCTATCCACTCTACAGCCTGCAAAGTCAGAATCTGAGTAACCAATAATTTCAAATGAAGAGCTAAACTTAGGATACCAAATTCCTAAGTTTTGAGTTCCTAGTAGATATCTTAAAATTCTTTTCACTGCTGTCAAATGTGATTCTTTTGGATCTGATTGAAATCTAGCACATAAGCAAACACTAAACATAATATCTGGTCAGCTAGCAGTCAAGTAAAGTAAAGATCCAATTATCCCTCTAAATTTCTTTTGATCAACAGATTTTCCCTTAAGGTCTTTATCCAACTGAACTGAAGAACTCATCGGTGTACTAACAGGTTTAGCATTGTCCATTTCATATTTTTTGAGGATGTCCTTAATATATTTGGTTTGACTAAGAAAAGTACCTTTCTCAAGTTGCTTAATGCTAAATCCTAGAAAGTAATTTAAATCTCCCATTAGACTCATTTCAAATTCACTACTCATTGTTTTAGAAAAATCATCACAAAGATGTTTATTTGAAGATCCAAAGATGATGTCATCCACATAAATTTGAACAATAAGTATATCCTTTCCAATTTTCCTCAAAAAGAGAGTTGTATCCACACTTCCATTTTCAAAAGATCTTTCAAGTAGGAAGGTGCTCAACCTCTCATACCAAGCCCTAGGTGCCTGTTTCAATCCATATAATGCCTTTTTTAATTTGAAAACATGATTTGGAAATTTAGAATTTTCAAAACCTGGAGGTTGTTCTACAAAAACATTTTCTTCAATTACCCCATTTAAAAAGGCACTTTTGACATCCATTTGAAACAATTTAAAACCTTTAAAACAGGCAAGCAAAGGCTAGTAAAACCCTAATTGCTTCAAGTCTAGCTACAGGGGCAAAAGTTTCCTCAAAATCAATTCCTTCAATTTGATTATACCCCTTAGCTACTAATCTAGCCTTATTTCTAATGACTACTCCTGAGTCATTCATTTTATTTTTGAACACCCACTTGGTTCCAACAACACTTTGATCTTTTGGCCTTGTAGTCAGTTCCCAAACTTTATTTCTTACAAATTGATTCAACTCTTCTTGCATGGCCAATATCCAAAATTCATCTGAAAGTGCTTGATCAATGTTAGTGGGTTCAATAGTTGAAATAAAGGCTGAATGATTGACTTCCTTGTTTAATCCACGCCTAGTTCTAACACCCTCACTTGGTTCACCTATGATTAATTCCTTTGGGTGGTTTTTAGAAAATCTCAAATCTCTAGGCAAAGGGTCTTCTCTTTCTAAATTTTCTTCCACATTTTCTTCCAAATTTAATCTATCAATCTTTTGGGAGTTTTCTTCAATTTCTTCTTCAACAACTTTTGGCTCTTCCATATTTCCATTTTCATCAAAAACAACATGTGTGGTTTCCTCAATGACTAAAGTTCTTTTGTTGAATACTCTATAAGATTTTCCAACACTTGAATATCCAACAAAAATTCCTTCATCTGATTTTGGATCAAATTTTCCTAAGGCAGATTTTCATTATTATGTATGAACACCTTGCAACCAAATACATGTAAATGAGACAAATTTGGTGTTCTACCTTTGAGCAACTCATAGGGTGTTTTATTCAAATTTGATCTCACTTTCACCCTATTCAGAATATAGCATGCAGTGCTAACCGCCTCAGCCCAAAAATATCTTGGAAGCGAGTATTCTGCTAACATTGCTCGGGCGGCTTCTATTAATGTTCTGTTCTTTCTTTCAACTACTCCATTTTGTTGAGGAGTTCTAGGTACAGAAAAATTGTGATCAATCCCCTTTTCTTTACAGAAATCTTCAAATCTTTCATTTTCAAATTCTCCTCCATGATCACTTTGTATAGAAATTATTTCACATCCTAGTTTTCTTTGTATCCAAGTTGAAAAATTTCTGAATTCCTCAAATGATTCACTCTTATGAAAAAGAAATTTAACCCAGGCGAATCTTGAAAAATCATCTACTATAACAAATCCATATACCTTTCCTCCTAGACTAACAGTGCTTACAGGTCCAAAAAGATCCATGTGTAGAATTTTTAAAGGTTTACTGGTTCTAAGATCTTTATTGGACTTAAAAGAGGACTTGACTTGTTTTCCTAATTGACATGCATCACATAGATGGTCCTTAGTAAAGTCTAGTTTAGGTATTCCTCTCACCAAATTCTTTTGGGTAATTCTTCTAAGATTTTTCATACTAGAATGACAAAGTCTCCTATGCCAAAGCCATGATTCATCAGAAACAGTTTTTAAACAAAAAGCAGTAGGAGATTGAATACAATTTAAATCTAGCATGTAGACATTGTTCACCCTTTTTCCATTTAAAACAATTTTCCCATTTAGGCTAATTATGCAGCTAGTAGGTAAAAATTTTACATTATAGCCCTTATCACATAGCTGACTTATGCTAAGCAAATTATGTTTTAAGCCTTCAACTAATAAAACATTGTCTATGAAAAAGTTTTTCAAATTTCCAATCATACCTGATCCAACCACTTTCTTTGTGGTATTATCTCCAAGTGTAACCTTGCCTCCACTCCTGGCTTCCAGCGTTATGAATTGAGCAGTTTCTCCAGTCATGTGTTTAGAACATCCGATGTCCAGGTACCATATACTCTCACGAGGTCTTGTGTGAGAGTATACCTGCAAAATTCTCAAATGTTAGACCTGGGAACCCAAACTAGTTTGGGTTCACCTTTATGAAATTTATAATCAGATGCATGTATGATATGTCTAGGTTTATGCATCTTAGTTCTCCACACCAAATTAGGTTTCATCTTTAAAGTGCAGGTGTGAGATATATGTCCCAAAAATCCACAATTGTTACATTTAACATTAGGAAAAATATTCCTATGTTTTCTTTCATATGATTGTCTTCTAAGGGATTTCATGAATTTAGGATAATATTTAGGATTTATAAAATCTTCAAGTTTAGGGGGGTTCCTATTATCCTCGGGAGCTCTTATAGTGAGTTTGTAAAATGAATTCATATCCTCCAAGATTCGATTGGTATAATTGATTCTATATGTCTTGCTCTCAGATTCATCCATAAATTTCTTAAATTCTTTTTCAAGTTCAGCATAGGATGATTTTAAATTCTCAAAATTTTTATTCAAGTCATCATATTCATCAAGTAGTTTCATGTGGTTGCTATCAATTAAAGCATGATCTTTCCTAAGGATTTCGTGTTCCTTATTAAGCTCTTCTAATTCTAAAACTACACTAGCATGCATCCTTTTC
The DNA here is from genome assembly GCA_016618105.1 of Dendrobium huoshanense. Taxonomy (NCBI): domain Eukaryota; kingdom Viridiplantae; phylum Streptophyta; class Magnoliopsida; order Asparagales; family Orchidaceae; genus Dendrobium; species Dendrobium huoshanense. The sequence goes on from CM028359.1 coordinate 53,765,873, forward strand.
ATTTTCCTATATGCGTCATGCATGTGACTTCAAATAATTCATTATAGCTTAAATCACATACCTCTTCTTGATCTGATTGTTCAGCTTTATCTGCCATCAAGCAAAGGTTGGTGACTTCTTCTTCTTTTTCAGTCTCAGATGAGTCTGAAGCTGAGTCCGCCCAAAAAGCCTTTTGAAACTTCTTCTTGCCCTTCTTTTTCATTGGTTTCTCCTCTACCTTCTCCTTGCTAGGAGTGGCTTTGAATTTTGGACAATCAGTCTTTATATGACCTGGTTTCCTGCATTCATAACAAATCACTTCATTAGAAACCTTGCCATTTCTGTTATACTTACCTCTATTTCATTGCTGGTGTCTCTTCTGCTTCCTCTTTAAAAAGCTTCTGAATTGTCTAGTCATCAGTGCTATATCGTCTTCATCCTTAGGTTGTGAGTGTTCACTTTCTGACTCTTCCACATTTAGTGCAATATTCTTGTCTTTTCTTGGTTCACCTGCATCAATCTGTAATTGCACTTTTTGAGTCCAGTAATTTTAGCATCAGAGCAGAGTGAACCAAGAAGATTGTCAATTGAATAAATGTTCAGATCTTTAGACTCTATAATTGCAGTAATTTTAGCATCATATGCAGTAGGTAAACAGCGAAGAATCTTATTAACCATTTCAGCATTTGTTAATTCCCTACCAAGTGCATGCAAAGAGGTGACAATTTGAGTGAAGCTTGTGTACATGTCAGATATAGATTCATTAGATTTCATGCGAAATAATTCGTAGTCATGTAACAAGATATTGAGTCTTGATTGCTTAACCTCATTTGTCCCTTCATAAGTAATACAAAGTCTATCCCATATGTCTTTTCTGCTTTTACAAGTGGAAACTCGCATGTAGTCTTCAGATTTTAAAGCACAAAAGAAACTATTTAAAAATTTCGCATTTAATTGTGCTAAGTCACATTCTTCTATAGTCCAATCTGCATAGGGTGTTTCTACCCTAATTCCATCAACTAATCTAGTTGGTTTTGTGTAACCTTCCTGGACTAGCATCCATATGCGATAATCAAGTGACTGTAAGAAAGTAGACATGCGTGTTTTCCAAAAATCAAAAGGAATATTGTCAAACAGTGGAGGTCTAGTGATAGAGTAACCCTCAGGTGTGTTTTGGTTTCCAAATGTAGCCATCTACGTTAATCAAAAAGTAGTTCAAACTTATGATTTTGAAACTATGCTCTGATACCACTTGTTGAGTCCAGTAATTAGGTTGTTAAGCCTAAGTAAATGTCCCACGGCTACCAAGAGGGGGGTGAATTGGTAGTTTTAAAAATTTTAAACCCTCTTAATGATAAAGTTGAACCGAAATAAAATATTCTTTTAAAGTTTGTAGAAAAATATTTTTCAACCACAGAGTTGTTAAAACTGAAATTTAAAGTGCGGAAACGTAAAAGCAATAAAAGTAAATGACACCAGATTTATAGTGGTTCTGTCTATAACCAGACCTACATCCACTCCTCAGAGGCACCCTCTGAGTATTGCACTAATACCACAAAGTGACTCTCCTTTAGCACCCACACCAAGGCGGAGAAGCCTGTATAAAACACTCTTTTCACCACTACCCGGTGCGGCAGAGAACCGTCGTCCTTTTTCACAATCCACAGTGCTGGCAGAGAACCGTTGTCCTTTTACACTCTCCTAGTGTGGGCAGAGAACCCTACGGCTGTTCACACTCTCCAAGTGTAGGCAGAGAACCTTCGTCCTTTTACACTCTCCTAGTATGGGCAGAGAACCCTTCGTCCTTTTACACTCTCCTAGTGTGGGCAGAGAACCCTTCGTCTGTTCACACTCTCCAAGTGTCGGCAGAGAACCGGATCTCCTTGACTGATCTTCTCACTAGAATCTAGAAGAAAGAAAGAAAAGAGTGAAGAAATCCAATTTCACAAGTAGAGACTCTTACCTTAGCAATCCAAGTGAAGCCTTCTCGCTCCAGTGGTAGGAATCCTCCTTTGAATGCTCTCTTCCACTCTCTCCTTGGCTATTCTCTCAAGAGGCACGAAGATCAAATGACAAAAAGATTGGGTGGCAGTCTAATTTGGACTATTTATACAAAAAACATGAAAAACCGCCCAAAAACTGCAAGTTTTAAATTCTGTACGCAGTGGATCGTCCTGTACGATCCTGGATCGTCCTGGACGATTTTACTTAAACGATCTGAAACGACCCAATTTGTATATGTGTACGAAATGACTTCGTACAGCTGATCGTCCTGTACGAACTAGGTTCGTCCAGTACGAACGGTTATTACAAGGTCGGTTCTAGAAACTGCTGAAAACTGTTCTAAGTCGGTTAATCGTTTGGACGAATATATGTTCGTCTGGACGAAAATTTTCCAGAGAGCCGATCTTCCTGGACGATTATTTATTTCGTCTGGATGAAAATTTTCCAGAGGACCAATCGCCGCGGACGATAATTCGTTTTCGTCTGGACGAAAATTTTCCAGAGAGCTGATCGTCCGGTACGATATTTATTTTCGTCGGGACGAAAATTTTCCAGAGGACTGGTCGCCTCGTACGATGATAAAATTCGTATGGACGAAAATTTTACAGAGAACCCATCGTCCTGGATGATAATAAAATTCGTCCTGGACGAATAGGACTTAGAAAAAGTTTTCCAAGCAAGTTCCTATTCGTTCCAAGTGCTCTATAGGAGATAACTAACAGATCGTCCAGTACGATAAATATCATCCTGTACGATCAGTATAGAATTTCAAGATCTCCTTATTTGTGTGTGTGAGATTTTATTCACTCAATTACAATCACTCCCTTTCAAAATTAATTCAAAGAAAAGACAAACTTCAAATAAACAAAATATCTCATGTTGAATTTGATTTGAAGTTTTCGTAGTCTGGAGTCTGATTTTCCTAAAATGTTAGTACACACAAGAGCAAATGCAAATCTTCTAAAATTGTTAGGAGATAACTATACATCTGAACAATAATATTTGGAATCATCAAAACTACATAAGTTGCACAAATATAAATCATTCAAATAGCAACTATTCAAACAAGCATGAGGCCAAGTTTCAGGGCAGATTGAACTCTTTGATTACTTGGGAAGAGTTCACGGAGGTGTTCCGAGACTGATTCGCTCCCCCTTCTGCACAGCAACAGATGCAGGAGAGTTTTCTGAGGCTTGTTCATGGGAGTAAGACGGTGATGCAGTACGAGGCTGAGTTTACTGCATTAGCTAGGTATGCTCCACAGCTGGTTAGTACTTCTGCTGAGAGGTGCTATAGATTTTTGAGAGGATTACGAGATATTTTGAGGCAGCCCTTGATATCGTTCCGCATTACTGACTTTTCTGAGCTTGTGGAGCGAGCTCGTTTGATAGAAAATGACCTGATGTCTACTCAGCAGCGATGGACTACGAGTAGGAAGAGATTTGGAGGCGAGGCTTTAGGCAGTGGTTCCTCTGGGAAGAGGAGATTTGTAGCTGGTTCTGGATTTGGTGACTCCAGGAGGAGTGGAGGGTCATCTGGTACTGCTACCAGTACGACGAGTTCTGGATATATGAGTGGAGCACCTGTGTGCCAGAGTTGTGGACGCTGACATTTTGGCCAGTGCTACAGAATGGCTGGTCTGTGCTTCAGATGTGGTTAGCCAGGACATAGGATTGTAGAGTGTCCATAGACTGGATTTGATCGGGGTTCTGAGTTCCGATCAGAGAGTTTTGTTAGACCTGCCGGTTCAGCAGCAGGAAGACCGAGGACTATTCCTCCATGCCCTGAGGGATTTTCTGGTAGAGGTGGTGGTTCTAGTTCTGTACCACAAAGACCACCTACTGTTCAGAGGGAGCCGAGTAGTTCTATTGCTTCAGCTCCAGCTCCAGTTCAACCACGAGTTTACAGCCTGAGTCAGCAGGAGGCTTGTGATGCTCCAGATGTGGTGACAGGTACGATTTACATTTCTGATCATCCCTGTCATGTTTTGTTTGACTCTGGAGCTAGTCACTCTTTTCTGTCCGAATGGTATTTTGAGGAATTACGTTTGGATTCCATTTTACTTCCGGTTTCTCTTTCCGTGATTTTGCCGGCTGGAAGTAATTTGATTGCTCGAAAGTTTTGTGTTTGTGAGATCGACATTGCGGGCAAGAAGTGGAACTCAAGTCTAATTTTATTGCCGATTTCCTCTTATGATGTGATTCTAGGCATGGATTGGATGAGTCTGTATGAGGATCAGATTGATTGTCTGAAGAAGCAAGTGAGCTTGCTTATGGCTGGGGAGAGAATTGTATTTCAGGATTTACGAGGTGTTCTCTCCTATCTGATTTCTGTGTTGGAGGTGAGCAGAATGTGGAAGAAGGGATGCCCAATCTTTTTGGCTTCGGTGCGGGATCTGAACCTGGAGGTTGGTTCTATTTCTGAGATCCCAGTGGTACGGGAGTTCGCTGATATTTTTCCAGAGGAGTTGGTTAGTTTACCTCCGGATAGAGATATGGAGTTCTCTATCGATGTTTTTCCAAGTACAGCTCCGATATCAAAAGCTCCGTACAGAATGGCACCGAAAGAACTTTCTGAGTTGAAAGTTTAACTTCAGGAGTTGGTTGATAGAGGCTTTATCCATCTTAGTGTTTCTCCTTGGGGAGCACCTATTTTGTTTGTGAAGAAGAAGGACGGGACACTTCGTAGTTGTGTGGATTATAGAGATCTGAACAAGGTCACGATCAAGAACAAGTATCCTTTGCCTCGGATTGACGACTTGTTTGATCAGCTTTCCGGATTTTTAGTATTTTCGAAGATTGATTTGCGATCCGGATACTATCAGGTGAAGGTGAAGGAAACTGATGTGGTGAAGACATCTTTCAGTACTCGGTACGGGCACTACGAGTTCTTGGTTATGCCTTTTGGGGTAACCAATGCGCCTGCGATTTTCATGGATCTGATGAACCGAGTATTCAGGGAGTTTTTGGATCAGTTTGTGATCATCTTCATCGACGATATTCTGGTATATTCTGCTTCTGAGGATGATCATGCCAGACACTTGAGTATTGTGTTGGAGACTTTGAGACGACATCAGTTGTATGCCAAGTTCTCCAAGTGCGAATTCTGGCTGAAGAACATTTCATTTCTGTGGCATGTGATTAGCGGTGAAGGTATTTCTATTGATCCCTAGAAGATTCAGGCAGTTGCTGATTGGCCAAGGCCGACTATGGTATTTGAGGTACGTAGTTTCTTAGGCATGGCTAAATATTACAGGAAATTTGTGAAAGGATTTTCACAGATCTCGACGCCTCTGACGAGACTGACATAGAAGTCAGTACCTTTTGTTTGGACACCGGAGTGTGAAGCCAGTTTTCAGATATTGAAGGATTATCTGACTTCAGCTCCAGTGTTAGCACTTCCGTCAGGTACGGAAGGTTTTCAGGTGTTCAGTGATGCTTCACTAAAAGGTTTAGGATGTGTGTTGATGTAGAATGGAAGGGTAATTGCTTATGCCTCTAGACAGTTGAAACCACATTAGAAGAATTACCCGACACATGATTTGGAGTTAGCTGCAGTTGTGTTTTCCTTAAAGATTTGGCGTCATTACCTGTATGTCGTCAGACGTGAGATTTTCACTGATCACAAGAGCCTGAAGTATATTTTCACTCAGAAGGATCTGAACTTGAGACAGAGAAGATAGCTCGAGTTGATCAAGGATTATGATCTGACCATTCAGTCAAGCCTGGTAAGGCTAATGTGGTAGCAGATGCTCTGAGTAGGAAGTCTTCTGAATTCCCAGGTTTGCAGCTTACTTTTGACGATTTCCTGATTCGCGATATGGAGCGCTTGCAGTTGGAGGTGATTTCCTCTAGTGATGTGGATTTAGCTCAGATGAGCATTCAGTATTCTTTGGAAGCAAGGATTCAAGAAGCCTAGAAGTCAGATTTTGATTATTCGAAATTGATTGCTCAGATTGGATCTGGTAAGACTCCTGAACTTTGAATTTCTGATTCTGGTGCTATTTTCTGTAAGAATAGGTTGTGGGTACCTGTGTTTGGGGATTTGAGGCAGGAGATTCTGTATGAATCTCATCATTCAGGCTACACTGTACATCCAGGCGGTAGTAAGATGTATGCTGACATGAAGCTTTTTTTTCTGGTGGCCTGGAATGAAGCAGGACGTAGTTGAGTTTGTGTCGAGATGCGAGGCCTGTCAGTTGGTGAAGGCAGAGCATCAGCGACCAAGTGGACTGTTGCAGTTGTTGCCTATCCCTGAGTGGAAGTGGGAGGAGGTAACGATGGACTTTGCGATGGGTTTTCCACGATCTAGACAAGGGCACGATGCTATTTGGGTGGTTGTAGATCGACTGATGAAGTCCGCCCATTTTCTTCCAATCAGGCAGACCAATCCGGTGGATCATTTGGCACAGATATATGTGAAGGAGATAGTCAGATTGCACGGTGTGCCTCGAGTGATAGTTTCTGATCGAGACGGACGATTTACTTCCAGACTTTGGAAGGGTGAGCAAGTTCAGTTCAAGGTCCAACATACCTGATACCTTTTGAAATCCTGGAAAGGATTGGAAAATCTGCTTACAGACTGTTGCTTTCTAATTTGATGCCTAACGTGCATAACGTGTTTCACGTATCCACTTTGAGGAAGTGGGTATCTGACTCTGGGAAGAAGCTGTCAGCTAACGAGGTTGAGATTCAGGAGAATCTGGCGTACAAGGAAGAGCCAGAGTTGATTTTGGCATACGACGTCCGAAAGCTATGAAGTAAATAGATTCCGATGGTGAAAGTCCAGTGGAAGCACCATACTGTACGGGAAGCCACTTGGGAAAAGGAGTCTGACATGAGACAGTCGTACCCGTACTTATTCTGACGCCGTTTGGATTGGACAATGTCGAGGATGACATTTTTTCGAAGTTGGGGAGATTGTGAAGTTCTGTTTCTGCTCCAGGATCGTCCAGGACGATCTGGGATCGTCCTGGGATGATCAGTTGAAGATTTGCTCCAAAATTTGCCCAGATTGCTCCAGCTGAATTTCCTGTATGGATCAGCCGGGCTGATAGGGTCATCATCCTTGGATGATCAGTGCATGGCACAAGTAAGAGAATAGAGGATTTTTTCATCCAAGGAAATTAATTATCGTCCTGAAAAATCAGCCTAGGACGATTGAATTTGGTCTGATCGGCCAGGCCGATCGTGCGATCGGCCGGGACGATCCGAAGGTTACTTAAAGGAAAATCAAGTCATTTTGAAGAGAGAGAAAAATCAAAGAATCTAAAATTCGGCCGAGGAGAGAGAAAGTCGAGGAAACTTTTGGAAAAGTTGATTTTCGGGCGACGCCGGTCCATTTTCGTCTGACGAGACTGTTGAAGATATTGTTGTACGCAAGGTAAGGCACAATCCGCCTTTCTCGATTTTCAGAACCGTCGTGTTTGGCGGTATTATCTGTCCGAAATTGATTTTTGTTAGTGATTTTCGTCCGTATTTCCTGTCTGGTTCAGTTTTTACTACGTAATTTTCCGTAAGTTGTTGACGTGCCGAGTGTGCTCATTTTGATTATTTTCTGAAGATTTTTGTCCGGATAGTTTTGATTTGACGGCATTTTCCATCGACAGTATTTTTTGTGTAGTCTAAAATTGTCTGAGCAATAGAATTAAAGTCTTGCAATGTTGTTATCTATATTATGTGCAAATTTGGTATTCTGTGATTTTTCAGGAAAAATTGTGTAAATTCCGTATACAGCCGTTGTGCTGCTCGATTTTCGTGTGATTTTGATTTTGTTCGGATTTCTTCTGAATTAATATGCTATAAAAAGGGAGTTATAAGTAGCCCGGATTCTAAGAGATTCGGTTAGTGTCTGGGAAATCTGAATCTAAAATGAGCTCAATCTGAAATCTGAAATCAGTTCTATTCTGGATCTGATGAAATCTGTTCTGGTGCTATAAGCACATCTTTCTGGTGCCGTGAGCACAAAGGGAGCTATAAGGGGTCGGAATCCATAGAGATTCTGTCAGTGTCAGGGAATTTAGCTATTAATTAAATATCTGATATCTGATTTGAAAGGACTTCTGATTTCCGTATCTGTTCTGTAAGTAAGTCTTATTCTGATTTGATATATGTCCGCATCTGTTCTGATTTGATCTGTTTCGTTCTGATCTGCATGATTTTTGTATCTGTCTGATTCTGTTCTGGTTTCTGTACGGATTTGGTTTGAGGTGTTTGGTTTTGGATTCTGAAAGTTTTGATTGGAGGTTTTTCGCTTTGCTGAGCTGTTGAGCTCACCCTTGTTTTCTGGTGGTTTTTAGGTTCTGGGAAAGGGAAGGAGGTCTTGGACTAGAGTTCAGAGTTTGATCTGTAGGTATTGTTTTGTACTTTTGATTTTTGTACAGACATGGCTCTTCTTCTCTGTTTCTTTCTGTCTGAGCCATGGTCTGTAGTTGTAGATGATTGTTTTGAGGACAAGAAAGAAAAATATACATGATTTGTTCCGCTGCATTTGATGTTTCATAGTAGCGGGATCCGTCCCGTGTCGGGTCGGGTCGTGACAAAACACCTCCCTTGGCCATGGAGTGCTCTAGGGAGCAATAGGAATGAATTTGAATGCATTAAAGGGCTTTAATTTGACTTAAATAGGTTAAATTGACCTAATGGTGACTTGGGATGACCAAGTTAAGGGTTGACTTGGTAAAACTGGTCAAATAAGTCCAAGGGATAGGAATTTGAGCCAAGGATCAAATTTGGATTTGAATTGAATTTGATTTGACCCAATAGTGTTAATTGGGTCAACCTAGGTTGACCTAGTCAACCAAGTTGACCTAGGCCATAGCTCTGGGCCCAATGGGTTGGGTCTAACCCATTGGGTCTTGTGAAGGTGAGAATTGAGCCTGAGATGCTATATATTTAATTTGAGATCAAGTGGAAGGGTATGAGTCAATTTGGGTCAACTTGGGTTAACCTGATCTGGGCTCATCAAACTTGGTTTGACCCATTAAACATAACGAAGGTGGTCTTGGGGCCTAGCTTGATCAATTTGACCAAGTCAGCCTCTTTGACCAAGGATCTAGAAAAAAATAAGGTCAACAAATAGACCCCCAACAGAAGCGACGAACAAACTAGTGAATCTCCGTATTGGCATTGACCAACTATGACAAAATAGGTAAAGTAAAGTACCAAGAAAAGGAGCACAAAATATGAAAGAAAGTAAGTGGGGGATCCTCTCCTTGCCTTACCATATAGCACGGGTAGAGACGAGGAGAGAACAAAGAGCAATGTAGTAAAATTTTAGCTTACAAGTGGAAGATCACCAAAAGGTGAACAAGGGGGATTCTCTCCTTGCCTTACCCTATAACAAGGGAAGAGTCGAGGTAAGGAAAAAAGCAAATTAGTAAAGCAAAATAACTACCTACCTAACTGTATCAAATCCACAAGATAGAAGGTGAAAGGGGTGGTGAGGAATGCCTTCTAGGGGCTCTATCTGGCTCTCTCAATTAGGTAATTTTCTACATCTGCCTGACCAGATCGGCCTAGAAAATGCAGAGGGGTTCAATACTCCCTTGATTATTTTAAACTAATGAATAAAGAGACAAGGTGTGATGCCCACCTGATCACAATAGGGAAATCGAAAAGTAAAGGCTGGTGAGGAATATATCTCAGGGACTATAATGAGCTCTCTCAACCGGGTAATTTATTACATCTGACTGACCACATCGGCCTAATAAATATAAAGGGGCTCAATAATCACTTGATCATTTCAAATAAGTGAATAAAGAGTCAAGGTCTAATGTCTACCTGATCATAACTAGGCATCAAAAAAGTAAAGGGTGGTGAGGAATGCCTCTTAGGGACTCTATTGAGCTCTCTCAACTGAGTAATTTGTTAGATATTTCAGATCATATCGAGCTGACAAATATAGAGGAGATCAATACTCACTTGATCATTTCAAACAAGTGAATAAAGAGTTAAGGTCTAATTCTTGCATAATCATAATAAGGCATCAGAAATGTAAAGGGTGGTGAGGAAAACCTCCCAGAGACTCTATCGGGCTCTCTTAACCAGGTAATTTTCTACATTTATCTGACATAATTTGCCTAGTAAATATAGAGGGGATTAATACTCACTTGATCATTTTAAATAAGTGAATAAAGAGTCAAGGTCTGATTCATGCCCTATCACAATAGAGTATCAGAAAAGTAAAGAGTGGTGAGGAATGCCTCCTAGGGACTCTAATAGGCTCTCTCAACCAGGTAATTTTCTACATCAACCTGACCAGATTGGCCTAGTAAATATAGAGGGGCTCAATACTCACTTGATTTTTTCAAACTAATGAATAAAGAGTCAAGGTATAATGCCCGCCTGATAATAATAGGGAAATAGAAAAGTAAAGCGTGATGAGGAATGCCTCTCAGGGACTCTATCAAGCTCTCTCAATTAGGTAATTTATTACAGCTGCCTAAACACATTGGCCTAATAAATATAAAGGGGCTCAATAATCACTTGATCATTTGAAATAACTGAATAAAGAGTCAAGGTATGATGCCTACCTAATCACAACTAGGCATTAGAAAAGTAAAGGGTGGTGAGGAATGCCTCTCAAGGACTCTATCGGGCTCTCTCAACCGGGTAATTTTTTAGATCTGCCTGACCATATCGGGCTAACAAATATAGAGGGGATCAATACTCAGTTGATCATTTCAAATAAGTGATTAACGAGTCAAGGTCGGATGCCTACCTAATCATAACAAGGCACTAAAAAAGTAAAGGGTGTTGAGGAATACCTCCTAGGGACTCTATAAGGCTCGCTCAACCAGGTAATTTTCTACATTTGTCTAACATAATTTGCCTAGTAAATATAGAGGGGCTCAATACTCATTTGATCATTTTAAATAAGTGAATAAAGAGTCAAGATTGGATGCCTGCCTGATCATAATAGAGTATCAAAAAAGTAAAGAGTGGTGATGAATGCCTCCTAGGAACTCTATTAGGCTCTCTCAACTAGGTAATTTTCTACATCAACCTAACCAGATCGACCTAGCAAATATAGAGGGGCTTAATACTCACTTGATCATTTCAAATGAGTGAAAAATAGTCAGGGTCTGGTGCTTTCCTGATCACAATAAAGCATCAAAAAAATAAAGGGTGGTGAGAAATGCCTCTTAGAGACACTGTCGGACTATCTCAACCAGGTAATTTTTTACATATGCTTGATAAGATCAGCCTAAAAATATAGAGGTGCTCAATACTCACTTGATCATTTAAAATAAGTGAATAAAGAGTCAAGATCTGAGGCCTGTCAGATCACAATAGGGCAACAGAAAAGAAAAGAATGGTGAGGAATACCTCTTATGGACTTTGTCAGGCTCTCTCAATTGGGTAATTTTCTGCATCTATCTAACCAGATCAGCCTAAAAAGTATAGAAGATCTCAATACTCACTTGATCATTTCAAATGAGTGAATAAAGAGTCAGGGTCTGACATCTTCATGATCACAACAGGGCATCAGAAAAGTAAAGAGTGGTGATGAATACCTCTCAAGAACTCTATCAGGATATCTAAACTAAGTAATTTTATACATTTTCCTGACCAGATTGGCCTAGAAAATGAACATGGGCTCAAAATGCACTCGATCATTTCAGATAAGTGAATAAAGAGTCAAGGTATGATGACTGCCTGATCACAATAGGGAATCAGAAAAGTAAAGGGTGGTGAGGAATGCCTCCTAGGGACTTAATTTGGCTCTCTCAACTAGTACTTTTTTATATCTACCTGACTAAATCAACTTAGCAAATATGAGGGACTCAATTCTCACTTGATCATTTCAAACAAGTGAATAAAAAGTCAAGATCGGATGCCTGTCTAATCACAATAGGGCATCAAAAAAGTAAAGGGTAATGAGGAATGCATCTTAGAGATAGTATCGTGGCTCTCTCAACCGGGTAATTTTCTATATCTTCCTGATAAGATCAACCTTGTAAATGTAGATATGCTTAATACTTACTTGATCATTTCAAATAAGTGAATAAAGAGTCAAGGTCTGATGCCTGCTTGATCACAACAGGGCATCAAAAAAGTAAAGGGTGGCGAGGAATATATCTTAGGGACTATCGAGCTCTCTCAACTAGGTAATGTTCTATATCTGCCTAACCAAATTGGCCTAGTAAATATAGAGGGGCTCAATACTCACTTGATCATTTCAAATGAGTGAATAAAGAGTTAGGGTTGGACACCTTCCTGACACTACAAGACATAAAGAAAGTAAATGGTGGTAAGGAATGCCTCCTAGGGATTCTATCAGACTCTCTCAACCAGGTAATTTTCTATATCTACCTTACTAGGTCGGCTCAGCAGATGAAGAGGGACTCAATACTCACTCAATCATTTCAAACGAGTTAATAAAGAGTCATGGTGGTGGGGTATGCCTCCTAGGGACTATGTCGGGCACCCCACTAAGTAAGTATGTAAGTAAGCAACTACATGCCTAACTCTATCGAGGCAGTAGGATAGAAGGAGGGAGTCACCTCGAAACTAACTTGACACAAATTTGTATAGGGATATGAGAGAAAAAGTAAAGATAATTTAGGTGGTGGGGTATGCCTCCCACAAACTCTATCGGGCATCCCACCAGGTAAGTAATTAACTAACTACTTGACCATATCGATATAGTAGAATACAAGGTGAAATTCACCTTGACAGCAACATGACACAGATCTGTATAGGGATATGAGGGAAAAACTAGAAGAAATTGACACAATTCCAAGAAAAATATTATTTAAGAATTCCCAAGCCAACTTTTAGTTAACACATGGTAGAGGACTAATCGTTGTGACCACAAGTATCCAAATGCTGGCAAAATTCATTAGGTGAAATTTTTCACCAAAACAACAAAAAAGGGAGAATTTAAGCTCTTAGAGAGTAAAGCCAGGTTCCACCTATCATAAGGGCAATCAATTTTGCTCAACTTAGAGCTTTGTTTTTTATATTTTTTTATAAGTTCTCAATCAATGACTGGAACACAAAGAGAGGGAGGTAAGGTTTGCTTTGATAACCCAAGCCATGTTTGCCATATGAAAAAAATTGGGGAGAGAGAAATTATATAAGATTCAACAAAGAATTGAGGTATTGGCTTTGATAACCCAGGCCACATCCACAGCATGAATTAAACTGGGAGCATAATCACAAAAAAATTAATTTAAGAATAGAATATATATATATACATAGTGGATCAATATTACCATTCCCGACTAACGTGGATTGATATGGACTCAATATCTAGTCTCAAAGAAGTTTAAGTGAATGGTTTTGATATCCCAGACCCCATTCAACTTTAGTGAATGAACTGGGGAGTACAATGATAAAGAAAATTGATGGGAGGAAGTGTTTAACTTAGAGAAAGCGGATTAACATCACCTCACCTGACTAGCATATGTGGGTATGGACCTGATATCTTATCTCAAAGAAAGTTTGAATTATTAGTTTTGATATCCTAGACTCCACTTGGGTGTGATAAGTGAAACTGGGTAATAATAAATCCTCTCAAGGAAGGGAAAAGTTGAGGGTTTTTTGTACTAGCACTAATGTGATTGGTGTACACAAATATAAGCACAAATATCCCTATGATGTATTAGCACATCACCTTTAAGGATAGTCTTATACTCTTCATAAAGAACACCATATAGTATAGGACAAATTATCGTTGCCACACAGACAGCCAAAAAGTAAGAATAATATTAACAAGAGGTATACATATGATCAACTATTGAGGATAGCATCTCTCACTAGTGCACCCCAATGGGTGATAATATAATACCCGATTAGTGTCATGGGGTTTCCCTAACCCAATACATTAGCTCAAGTGGATTTTATTTATTATGGAATTAATTTCCCACAGGTGTAAGCTCTCGTGGTTAATTATATCTTAGACTAGAGCCTGAGAATACTCTTGATTAAGGATCTAATATTATTCTTCCCAAAAAGTGGGATTGGCAGAAAAAGGGAGAGTAGGAAATCCTACATGAAGGGAAAGAATGGATTCAAATGGATTAGTCAACATGCACTATTCACACTAACATTTGGAGGGACTAAGGAACTTAGACGAAAGAAAATTATACACTCAAAGCATACAGTGGGAAAAGTTTGAAGCGAATTCATCCATGTGACACGGATATGTATGATTTATAGTCCCTGAAAAAAATGAGACTTACCCACCGATGAGGTGTACTACGAAACACCAAATGTAGTTACCTTGAACCCTAGATCTAAGGTGGGTTTGGTGTTCTACACAGCATTAACACCCATGTCCTATCTAATGTACCTAGGCTTACATCATGCCTTAAAAGAAAATCCAACTAACCATCTAAGCGCATAAAATCCATATTGGCTAGTCTTTATGAAAGATGGATAGGTAGTTTAGTCTTTTGGAAGTAAGGCAGATACCTAGAGAGTTTTCTAATTGATCTTGGACTTATGTAGGGTGAATGCTCCTAGAGCTAATGCAATTAATATTTTAATTGAATTGGTTTCTAATGCGATGTATACTAGTTAAAAGGCTCCAAATCATGAATACTTAATATTTTAAAAATAGGTTTATAAAAAATATTTTTTAAAAAAGTTTTTAATCCTAAAGAGCCTAGAAAAAATCAAGCCATACACATGCAAGAAATAAACCTAGAAAAACATGCAATTTCTAATGCACACACAAAATAAACACATCAATATAAATAACCAACATAGTAAAGTTAAGTCCAAAGTCCATGGTAAATGCTGTATAAGTACAACCTAGTGTCTGTAAAAACATAATGTTGGCCAGGCCCCACCAACAACAACTTGGATTGTAATCCTTTTAAATGATGCAAGTCTTAAATGCCAGACATTTTGTCTTTAAATCTTTGTATTCTAGTGGACCATCCTTCTCCGTATCACCTCCCTTTAGATCATCTCCATCGGGCTCTGTATAGTTTGTCCTCCAAAAGGGTATCCAAATGAATAAGAAATTCCCTATGAAGGGTCTTTCTTTTTCTCTTTGGGTACTGAGTATTTGAAATGCCTCGTTATTGAAAACTTTTACAATTTGATAATAATTATATCAAATTACATTTAAAAATTAAAATCTAGACTCACTTCTACATGGATATCCTAAGGATCAAAAGAAAGTCCCAGGCAGTTTATATACAATAACCCAAGAAATTATTAATTTATATAAAAAAGGTAACACACTTAGCGATGCTCTTTTAATTTTAAAGGGGGCTAAGAAGTCTCTGAAACATCTGCAAAAAATAACATTAGTTTTAAAGCTTTAATTATTTTTGCTCCTTTATTTTAATGCTCCATGAGCGTGGACACCTCCATAAGACTAAATTAGTAGCAAAAGCATCCCTTAACCCATGGGTAATTTATCACACAAATCATAGCATAAAGAGAAAGTATAATAATAAAGTAAACATCATAGTAATCATCCATAATAAATCAATCAAGGCAAACAATACACGTGTCACATACAAAAGCACATCACATTATAGAAAGGATAAAAGGAAAATCACCGGACCTAATCCTTGAGCTAGAAGTAGTGCCCAAGTAAATTTATGTGTGTGCAATAGGCTTATGTTTCTTTGGATAGGTCCTATGTGTGGGAATTAATTCAAGTTGCCTAGAGTTAGAGTTTGTTGGAGGCTAAAAGGGAAAATTTAAATTAAAGTTTAAATATTAATAGATCAGGGTCTATTTTTAATTAATTTAGTATTTTTATTCATTTAATGCTTAGGGTAGTAATAATTGACGTTCAAGTTACATTAGCAAATTTTAGGATGTCCGGGATCCTCCTATACGTTAAGCTAAGGGGGTCCAAAAGGTCTCTATTAAAAATGAGCTAGATTTAGAGATTCTAGTATTTTAATTAAATATTAGGCCTTAAGAGGAGTAGTTAGACTTTGAGTTTGCTAGATTTAGAGTTTTATAGGAAAGTTATGAATTTTAGAATCTTTGGGCAATTATCAAATTATTTAAATTATTTATTAAGGGGTACTTTAATGGTTTTAATCCAAATCAACTCTAAATTAATTGGAATCACCCCCAAAGGTCATAAATGACCTAAATTAGTATTCCCAAGTGTTGGAGAAATTTTTAAATTTTTAATAAATTTTAATTATTTAATTAATGAAGAAAAGGTGATTTTTAGTTAAAGTTAAATTAAGGTTCATATTGCAATCCAATTAAGGGGCCCTAATTAGATAAGGTTAAAGGTTAAATTATGAAGAGATTGAGGTATTATAAATAATTTTTTGAGTTTAAATTAATTTATTAGAATTTTCTAAAATTATCGAGGTCGAATTAATGGGTTTACTTAGGGTTTATTAATTAAGGGGTCTAAAAGATCCTAAAAATTTCTAAAAAATTCTTAGAGGTTTAGAATGTCACTAAATTTAAGTTTTGAAAGCATGTCAATCAGAAATCTATCTTAGCTTCTAGAATTTTTTTAAGTTTGCAAGATGAATCATTAATTATTGTCCTTAGGGTGTCGCTTTATCAAATGGGTTTAAAGTAAGTTTTGGAATAACCCTTGGAATAACATGAAGAAAATGCATAAAGAAAGAAAACACATCAATCCTAAGATCTAGGAAGTCCTAAGCTAAGTGCTCGTGCATCCTACACTTGCAAAAGTTGGCAAAAAGATGACTAAGTGCGCTTAACGATATGATTAGTGAATGGTTGAACCCAATCATCCACTAATCCACCTCTCATGAATGTTATTCATATGCATGATCTAAGTTTGAAATTTTATTAAATTGATCTTCCCAAAATTAGGGATTTAATCTTATAGATAATTTTAAAATAATTCAAAATACCCATATTTATCAATGCACGAATACATAAGTTTCAAAGTAATATGATTCAAAATGATTCAGTGTTCATACTCATGGGAGATCCACTTGCCACTTGGGCGAGGATTTGAAAAGGATTCAAAATAAGTTTTAATTTTAAAATAATTAATGTATTATTTATTTAAATAATAGTTGAGTAATAGGAAAATTCAAATAACAGGTAAACAATTCAAAAATATAAATTTTTGGTTACAAAATATATTTTTAAATTACAATTCATAATGTTTTGAAAAATATGATGTATTACACGTCAAAATCCGATTTAAAAAAATTAGTTATGAATTTTTGAAGTTTAATGGTAAATAAAGGGTTTTAAAATAATTTAAGGTAATCAATGTTAAAAAATAGTGATTAAATAATACTAAACAAAGTAATAAAGGGAATAATTAGATTTTAAATTAATTATTATTAATTAAAATATTTAGATAGTTAATAAATTAAAAGAATTTAAAATAGGAAAATAATAATAAATATAAATTAAATAATAATTAAAAAAATTCTAATTTTAAAATAAATAAACATATTTTATAAATAATAATAATAATAATGATAATAAGATAGTAATAATAAAAATAATATAATAAAATTAATATAAATACTTATAATAATAATAATATTATTATTAATATTAATAATTTATATAAGTATTTTGAATTTAAAGAAAATAAAATATTAGTTTTAAAAATAATAATCATTAACATTAATAAATAATACTTAAATATTAATTATATTAAATAATTACTCAAAATACCTAAATATTAATTTAAATATTAAATTAAAATATAATTATACATATTTCTAAAATTATAATTAAAAATATCATTTTAAAATAGAATTTTAAATTAATGAAATATATATTCTCAATTATTTATAATTATTTATTAATTAAATATAGGAATTAATTAGTAATTAATATAATTTAATATACAATTAACATTTTAAATTAATTTTAATTTTAAATTAAAGAAAATAATTTTATGAGAAAATTGATATATAATTTTTTGGATTTGAAAATAATTTTAAATAATTATTAGACATTTTATGTATTGAAAATAGTATAAAAATAAATTTAAAATAATTTTAAATAAATAATGGAGGCATTAACAGCAGTCATACTTATGGTGGAGCGAGATCCGCGATCCCAAGGCAATGATTATGCGGTAGCGCAATGATTGCGCTGCCTGCAATCATTGGGTAATCAAGACCACAGATACACGATTTCACTTGGCCACGTAGGCGAGCTCTCATGGTCGTCTGATCCTCCACTTAAATTGATCAATAGCTCAAATTAAGTCGGATAGAGGGATTATACACGAGATCGGATCCATGGTCGAACGAGCACCGCAGAATGAACGGATCCAAATCGTTGATCTTTCGATCAATGGTACAGATCTTTCATAAAGTTTGGGTTATGTAAAACAAACCTTGGAAGCATATTTCGCTTCGTTTTATCGATCCAACGAACCAAATTGCATGAAACTTTAACCCTTGACTCTACTCATGAAGATCATTCAAGGGGGAACAAAATTGTGATCTAAAATGTGCTATACAAAATCTATTTATCTCTAGGTATCCTAAGCTAAGGTTTGCAATTTCACCTTGATTTATGGATGATTTGACCCGTTTAATGGCTTATTGCACTTGTAGAATGTTTACGCTCATATTCATAGAAGAAATCGTGTTTTGAAATGCTGTGGATTTATTGGGAATCATCTTGGATCGCTTCAAGCCTCTGGTCACCGAAAAGTCATCGACGGCAGGTGTTTGACGGTGAATCTAGGTCGGGAAAGGTGAAGGGAGTTTAAGAGAGCTCATACACAAGAGTTCTCGAGTTAGGAGGTTCTAGGGTGAAAGCAAAAAGCAAGAGAGGCTTTAATGAACCCCAGAATCCCTATTTAAAGGCCCAAGCATTTGATTAATGGTTTGGATTGCTATGAGTGCTAATTAGGAGGGAAAAACACCTCCCTGTTGTGGTTTACTCTGGGGAGCAATAGGAATGAATTTGAATGCATTAAAGGGCTTTAATTAGACTTAAATAGGTCAAATTGACCTAATGGAGACTTGGGTTAAAAAAATTAATGGTTGACTTAGTCAACCTGGTCAAATAAGTCCAAGGGATAGGAATTTGAGCCAGGGATAGGGTTTGGATTTGAATTGATTTTGATCTGACCCAATAGGGTTAATTGGATCAACTTAGGTTGACCTGGTCAACCAGGTTGACCTAGGGCATATGTCTAGTCCCAATGGGTTGGGTTTAACCTATTGGGTCCAATAAAGGTGAGAATTGAGCCTGAGAAGCTCTGGATTTGATTTGAAATCAAGTGGAAGGGTATGGGTCAATTTGGTTCAACTTGGGTTGACCTAGGGCCTGAGTCTAGGTTCAACAAACTTAGTTTGACCGAATGAATACAAGGGAGGTGGTCTTGGGGCCTGGCTTAGTAAATTTGACCAAGTCAACCTCTTTGACCAAGGATTTGGAAAAAAATAAGGTTAACAACTATGAGCTTCTAGATGAGCAGATACTTAAGGTGGAAGAGAAAGTACACCTGTAAGAATGGAAGCTCTATTTTGATGGAGCTTCATTAATAAAACTAGCCTGACAACCTAAACTCCAAATAGTTTAGGTGGGTATCAACCTCATATTTACAACCCCATAAGATGGTATACTTTGATATTCCTACAGCTTGACATAACCCCACACTAACAATGAAGCTGAATATGATGCTTTAATAGTAGGTCTCGAGCTTGCAAATATTATACAAATTCAAAATATATATATATATATATATATATATATATATATATATATATATATATATATATATATATATATATATATATATATATATATACTCAACTTATAGTTAAGCAATTAGCCTGTACTTTTAAAATTAATAAGCCGGAGCTAATCTCATATCATGGGTATGCTTTGAAACTTATAGAATAAATATATGAGATAACCCTAATTAGTATTATACATGGTGAAAATAATAAGGCTGATGCACTGGAAAAGCTGGCTAAAGAAATGGTGATTTCCCATGAATATCCCATCGTTATAATCATCCAAAATAGATATGCATTGGCTTGACCTCCTTACAAGATGATGAAGAAAATGAAACACTAGAGAGCTTGCACATACCGAATGAGAATGATTGGAAGGAACCATTCATCACATACTTCAAAGAGGGTAGATACTGGAGGGTAAATCTACCACTTTGCAAACATCCAAAAGAGCATTAAGATATGCTTATATGAATAACATATTATATCGTAGATCGTTTGACTAAATGTAGCTACGATGTCTAGGTCCTGATGAATCTAAGAAAGGCATAACAGGAGTCCATGAATGATTATGTAGTGTGCAGCATCCAGAATAAAAATTAAAACTAAAATTAGAATTAAAATAAAACACATGGGATATTATTGTCCTAGCATGGTTAAAGATTATTTTGATTATGCAAAGAAATGCCATCAATGTCAGGTGCATTCCAATGTTTTACATCGACCACCTAACCCGTTGTATCCTATAATAGCATCATGACCATTTGAATGTTGGGGTATCGATATATTTGATCTTATAGAACCACTTTCTACTTTAGGACATCAGTTCATCATTACTGCCACCTATTACTTCTCAAAATGGATTGAAGTAATTCTCTTAAGAGAAGTTGAAGCAGACAATGTAATGAAATTCTTCAGAGATAAAATTATATATTATTTTGAGGTGCCATCTCAAATCATATTAGACAACGTTACCACCTTTAAAAGTGTCAAAATTTATCAATTTATCAAACACAAAAAATAAACTAGCATTATTCTTTGATATATAGCCTAAGGGCTAATGGTTTTGACAAAGTATTTAACAAAAAGTTTAGTTAAATTGCTCAAGAAAATTCTATCTAAGAATAAAAGAGAATGACATGATAAATTAATAGCAGCCTTGTGGGCATATCACACAACCTATATAACTGCAACACAAGCTACTCCATATTCTCTAGTCTTTGGAATAGAGGTGATATTACCTCTTGAGGTGAAGTTACTATCGCTTTATATTATTATACAATATGAACTCACCCAATAAGAAAATTATCTTCTACTATTGGAAGAACTTGAAGCTCTAGATGAAATTAGACTTCAAGCCCAATAAAATTTGGAAATTTATAAATAATGAATTATAGGGCTCTCGTTTGAATGGTCCATCCTAAGAGCTTTAAAAAAGGTGAACTTGTATTAGTTTGCAAAAGACCTATAATTCATGAATGTTGCATATGCGATAAATTTAGCGCAATATGGGAAGGGCTCTTCATTGTCGAAAAGGAGTATAAATAAGGAGCCAACCAACTTATAGTCATTTTTTTTCAAGGTCTTATGCCACAAATTAATGGCCAATATCTAATGAAATACCACACATAACCTTCCAATTAGTAGGATGTAATGTTAAAAATTTTTCTTGTGATATAGGAGGCAATTTATACATACATTTATGCAAGGTAAAATATACCCTTTATATCCTCCTATAATACAGGAGATAATTCATACATACCTGTAATGTAGGAGAAAATTTTGGATATTATCTTGTAAGTCAAGAAACATCTGTCATATCCTCCTATAATACAAAAGGCACTTTATACATCATCCTGTAAGTCAAGAGATAATATTTAATCTCTCCTATAATAACAGAAATGACCCATATATATTCATGTAATGCATGATATAAATTTACATGGTCTCTTGCAATGCAAGGGGTTGTGGACATACACCCTCCTATAATAGAGGAGGCAATTTACACATATCATCCTTTAAGGAAGAAGATACCTATTACACTCTTTTGTAAAACATGAGATAATTTATATATATTATCCTATAAAATAGGAGATATTGTTCATATCTTCATGTAATACATGAGAGAATTTATATATATATATATTCCTATAATGCAGGAAAATATATGTAACATCCTCTTATAATATAAGAGGACATTTTTATACATCTTCTCCATCCCACAAAGTAGGGTGTCATAAGTACACCTTCCAGTAATACAGGAGCCAATATTTTATATATTCTTGTAATACATGAGATAATATATATGCCATTCTATAAAGCAAGAGGTATTAATCATTTGTCCCTATAAAATAGGAGATTAATTTTTGTGTCATATTGTAAAACAAGGTGTAATTTCACATGTACTCTTTTACAAAGTGAAAGAGAATTATGTGTGAAATTGTTTACTAGCTAAATATTCTAGCTATAATAACCCAATATTTTATACTCATAAACCTAAGGGTAGAGCTACTAAAAAGAATAAAAGTCTAAAAATTCAATTCAAAATTATAAATAAATATAAGTATACATACAAGAGAAGTGGTAGAAAAGCTGTCAAACTCTGAACGGGATGCTACTGATTTGCCATCTTAGTTTGAATAAATGGTCATGCAATATCGCTTGTTATCCCTTGTAATCTCTAGCTAGTGATGTGTTAAGTCAAACTCCTCATTGGAAAAGGATATTTTGTGCTCCAAATGCTCAACCTTTCAGCTATCTAAAAGAAGTCCTCTTTAGCACGTGTGATTGCTATTGTAATGTCCTGACACCTCACCAGAAGAGCCTGCTCCCTCTATCTCAAAGCTCTAAGCTCAGTTGTGTTGCAAATCTAGGCCCAATTATTATGATTTTGATTATAACAAATATTATTATTTCCTTATCACTTTTATCATTGCATAACTATTTTATTGCCCTGCTCACTAATATTTTAGGTCCATAAATCCACTAACAATATCAATTAGCTTAAGATTGGGTAGACTAGGGATTAGTATATTTGTACGTTCAATTTCAATGTACTTTTACCTTTCTTGAGTCAAATCATATATCTGATGGACACTAAGTTGAGTATTATTACACATACACACTCAAGAGAGTGAGTTGGTGAGTTAGAGATATTTATTTGTTTTTGAATTAATCATATAGTATAATTTAAATCATATTAAATGATTATTAAACTAGAAAATCCTAATTAGGGAACCCCTATTAATTAATAGTGATTAAAACTAATCGTACTGCATGATCAATATCATATAGGTCGATCATGTTGCGAATCTATTTTCATAGATTATCATTTTGATGATAACAAATGCTCTTGTATCTCTACGACTATCTTAGCTACTAACATTTCAGGTCCACAAGATCAGACTGCAATTGGAACCAGCTCAAGATTGGATAGACTAGGTCTGAGTCAATTTGTACCTTTTTCCTTTCTTGAGTCTATTGTAATTAGTGTGGCTCTTGATTCTAAGTAATCTTGCACACACACACACACCTTAGAAGGATTTCTGACTGTTCCCTAGAGTTTAATGTTTTTGGTAACATCATCCGGGATGATATTTATAATGGCCTGGATGATATTGTACTGGCTAGGACGATAGGCTTAAATTAGAAAGAATTAGCCATCATGATCTATTTAGGTATTCTTTATTTTAGGACATCATCCAGGGCGATATCCTATCGGCCTGGACGATGCAACACAATTATGTATAAATTAATTTGGC
Organism: Dendrobium huoshanense; assembly: GCA_016618105.1. NCBI lineage: Eukaryota > Viridiplantae > Streptophyta > Magnoliopsida > Asparagales > Orchidaceae > Dendrobium > Dendrobium huoshanense. The sequence continues at coordinate 53,789,261 of CM028359.1, forward strand.
AATTATGGAAAGCAATTAAGGCTGATTGCACGATCACATCATCCTAGCTGATCACAGAATCAGTTAGGACGATCCACTGGACCACTGGACATCAGATAGATTTTATTCCGGGCAATGTTTAGGACGATTTTATTCTGATTTGAATTAATTGTCCAGGACGATATCCTATCAGCATGGACGATATGACCAAAAATCTTTTGATTGTCCCTAACCCATCGGGCTGATTGAGCATAATTTACGCTGATCGGCAAGGCCAATATTTATATCAGCCTGGACGATAATGTCGGCAAGTTGCTTTAATGAGCTCATTTTGAGCTCTTTTATTTAAGCTTTGACAAGGCACTTTGTGAGTGTCTTTGGTAGCCATTGAAGCTTCATTCTTCTAGAGGAAACCTGAAGAGAGAGCTTGAAAGGGAGAGAAGAAAGGGTGGAGTTTAACAGAGGGAGAAGATCCTTGGATGGGGTTTAAAGAGAGTGTGGAGGGGGTTCCACATGGTTGCTTCATCGATCTTGCACCTTAGTACCATCGGATTGAAGGCTTGTATTGAGGGAAGTTTTGGGAAGAAGAAGGTCTCTTTGGTGTCAAAAGACTTGGCTACTCCGTCGCACCGGGGAAGGTGGAAGTGATTTTGTAAGGGCTTCTCCTTCTAGCTGTGGGGGCTAAAGGAGAGACACTGAGCTTAGTGCAATACTCGGAGGGTGCCTCCGAGGAGTGGATGAAGGTCAAGGTTTGACCGAACCATAATAAATTCACCTCTCTCTTAATTAGCCTTGGGCTAATTCATAAGGGCCTAACATCTCTAACAAACTTTCATGTGGTATCAGAGTGAGATTCATAAAATAAGTTTTTGAAAGCTTTTTGAATTTTGATTCATGGCAAATTTTGGTAATCGAAATATTGCGGAAGGTTATTAAATCACCAGACCACCTTTATTTCAAAATATTTTGTTTGATTTTTTGAAAATTTGCATGTCTATTTTTTGCAGTCTATTAATTTCCAAATGTGGCAAATGATTTTAACTGGTTATTCTGAACCGTCTCGTATTTTAGATGGAATTAAAACTGATATTCCTTTTAATCAATGGAGTAGAGAAGAGAAAATCAATGCTCAATTGAATGCAAAGTCTTTAAACTATTTTTTTCTGCGCTTTAAATTTTGAAGATTGTATGTTAGTTTCAATGTGCACTACTGGTAAGAAAATTTTGGATAAATTATACACCATATACGAAGGCATTAATGAAATCAAGCAATCCTAGTTGAATATTTTAATGCATGATTATGAACTATTTTGCATGAAATCTTATGAAACGATCTTAGACATGTATTTTAGATTTATTCAAATTATGACATCATTAAATGCTTTAGATAAAGAGTTTTCAAACCTTGAAAAAGTTAATAAAATTCTATGTTGTCTACTTGATAAATTTGATGCTAAAGTTGTTGCTATTTGTGAATCAAAGAATTTGAATGAATATTCTATTGATAATTTGATTGGCTCACTCATTGCTTACGAGCAAAGTTTGCGTAAAAGACTTTTGGATGCAGGTGAGATGATAGTGCTAAATGCTGAAGACTCGAAAAAAGGTGGCTTAGTTGGTGACGAAAGGAATGACTTATCAAGCAAATTAAAAAGTCCACCAAAGCATAAGCATCAACAAAAGTGGAACAAAGGTAAAAATGGTAAGAATGTTAAGATTTCTTCTAACATTATTTGCTTTGGATGTAGGAAGCCTGGACATATGAAAAATCAGTGCCCTAATTTGAGAACTCTTCCTACAAAAGAAAAGGGCAAAGCTAAGTAAATTGCAAAAATGATAAATAATGAAAAGCAAAAAAATTCTTAGGCAGACCTAGCTTCTGAAGCATTAGACTAGGAGCAAGATGATGTTTAAATCATTATTTATATGCTTTTTTTTTTTCTGTGTTTGCATGTTTTGTTTGTTTTTGTGTTTTTTCTTTATTTTTGGATTTATTCTTTTTCCATTTTTTCCTTTTCTTTTTTTCTTTTTCATTAAAATTTTTTAATTTTGTTTTTACTTTTTCTTTTTATGAAGTGTTTTCTATATTTAAAAAAAGGGGGAGGGGGATTAAAATTTTAAAAATAAAAAATTTACCTCATATTTTTTTCTTGAATTCTTATGCAAGTTGTGGTTGACTTCTCTAAAAACAATCAAAGGAAGGAAACTCATGATTTTGACTCTCAATCTCTATTTTCTAAAAGAGGTTATTCTACTTTTGATTTAAAATCTCCATCATATTTTAAATTGGATTTTGAAATTGAACTTTTTTTATCTCCCTACATTTTATCTATCGTATAGGAATATTTTGCAAGTTGTTGAATCTACCTCATAATTTTCTTAATCAAGAAGCTCGTTGTGTCAATAGAATGGGTTTACTTTTATTTTTAAAATTTTAGAAAGGTAGAATATTCAAAAAAAAAATCAAAAAAATGACTAATGATTCCAAATTAAAAGATGTGCAATGACGCCAAATTGAGAAAGATACACAAAGTATATCAAAAAGTAAAAGATGCGCAAAGTGCGCCAAAAACTGACAAGATACATAAAATGAGCCCACAAAGAGTATGCTTAATGTTTCTGTATTACTTAAAGCTTAAGAAAACCCTTGATATTTTTTATTATTGATCTTGAAAATCAAGATTCTTGATTCACCAATTTTTGCATTAATCTTCTATTAGATATATTTTATGAAAGGAATTTTGAAAAATTAGTGTTTCTTCTTCTACTTTATTCCTTGATTTAGATATTATATTAAAAAGTATTTGAGCCTTTAAAAGAACTTGAGCTTGGATTAACAATTTCTGAATTTCTAACCTTTTCTGGAATATGCACTGTCAATCCATTCCTTAATATATTTTTGAATAAAATTAAAAGATAACTTTCTAATTTTAAGAATATTTGATTTTTTTTTCACTAGATCAGGGATCGTTTTAGTTTTTATTTGTTATTCTGATTATTTTGTGCCCCTCCTCTTTTTAATAATGTCAAAGGGGAAGAATTTACTGTTGTATTTGTATATATTTTCTATTTTTTTTAAAATATATATATATATATAAACAACAAAATTTATTTTGATTTCCCCTATTTTTAAAGTTTTGTTTTAGTAAGGGGGAGATTAGGAGAATATTAATATTTTTTGTAAATTCAACAGTTATGTTTGTCATCATCAAAAAGGGGGAGATTGTTGCGAATTTATTTTCATGGATTATAATTTTGATGATAGAAAATACTCTTGTTTCTTTATGACTGCCTTACCTACTGATATTTTAGGTCTAGAAGATCAGACTACAATTAGAACCAGCTCAAGATTAGGTATACTAGGTCTGAGTCAGTTTGTACCTTTTTCATTTCTTAAGTCTTTTGTAATTGGTGTGGCTCCTGATGCTAAGTAATCTTGCACACACACATCTAGGAAGGATTTCTAACTATTCCCTAGAGTTTACTGTTTTTGGTAACATCGTCCGGGATAATATTTATATCGGCCTGGATGATCGGTTCAAAAACAAAAACCCTAATTAGGGTATCCTTATTAAGGCAGTTGTCATTAAGTCGATCAGCCTGGATGATATTATATCGGCCAAGATAATTGGCTCAAATAAAAAAGAATCAGCCGCCATGATCTTGTTAGGTGTTCTTTATTTTAGGACATCATTTAGGACAATATCTTATTGACCTAGATGATGTAGCACAGCTATGCCAAAATTAATCTGGTAATAATGGAAAGAAATTAAGGCTGATTGCACGATCACATCATCTTGGATGATCACAGGATCGGTTAGGACAATACACTGGATGATTGGACATCGGACAGCTCTTATTCAAGGCAATGTCCAGGATAATTTTCCTCTAATTTGAACTAATTGTCCAGTTCCATATCCTATCGGCCTGGATGATATGACCAAAAATCTTTTGATCATCCTTAATCGACCGGGCTGATTGAGCGTAATTTATGCTGATCGGCCAGGCCAATATTTATATCGGCTTGGATGATAATGTCGGTAAGTTTCTTTAATTAGGTCATTTTGAGCTCTTTTATTTAAGCTTTGACAAGGCACTTTGTGAGTGTCTTTGACAGCTAATGAAGCTTTGTTCTTCTAGAGGAAACTTGAAGAGAGAGCTTGAAAGGGAGAGAGGAACGGGTAGAGTTTGAGAGAGGGAGAAGATCCTTGGAGGGGGTTTCAAGGGAGTGTGGAGGAAGTTCCATACAGTTTCTCTGGCAAGCTTGCACCTTAGTATCATCGAATCAAGGCTTATCTTGAGGGAAGTTTTGAGAAGAAGAAGATCTCTTTGGTGTTAAAAGACCCGGCTACTCCACCGCACCTGAGAAGGTGGAAGTGATTTTGTAATGGCTTCTCTGTCTAGTTGTGGGGAATAAATGAGAGACACTTAGTTTAGCGCAATACTCGGAGGGTGCCTCTGAATAGTGGACGTAGGTCAAGGTTTGACCGAACCACTATAAATCTGGCGTGTTTTTTCCTTTATTATTTTTGCAATTAATTTCTATATTATGTTTTCTTTATAGTGGATTTTGGGTTGGTTTTTTTATTGTGAAATTTTTTTTAAAATATCAATTCACCTCTCTCTTAATTAACATTGGGCTAGTTTATAAGGGCCTAACATCCCTAATGAACTTTCAGATCAATCATGATTATAAAAAATAGCCATTAAACATAATTTAGGTAATATTTTAATATTCAAATTTTATTCTAATCGTTCAATACAATATACATCATACTGTTTGATTTATGACAATCATGCCTAAATTTATTATGTCATTAGGGGACTAATTATGATAGAATTACTCAAACAGATCGTATAGGACGATCAGTAATGATCATACTAGATGACCAAAGAGATACATGGAATAATACATAATCATCTTGCACCATCCAAGATAAAAAAAAACTATGATATTTCTTTTAATCGTATAGGGGATCGTACAGGATGACTTGGGAAATGTATGGGATGATATTTAATTTGTCACATATCATCACCTGTCATATTGGTTTATCATTACAATATCATGAACTAATCATACAAGACGATTGCATAATCATACTGGATGATTGGTATAAATATCAATTCACCTCTCTCTTAATTAACCTTGGGCTAGTTTATAAGGGCCTAACATCCCTAATGAACTTTCAGATCAATCGTGATTATAGAAAATAGCCATTAAACATAATTTAGGCAATATTTTAATATTCAAATTTTATTCTAATCATACAATACAATATACATCATACTGTTTGATTTATGACAATCATGCCTAAATTTATTCTGTCATTAGGGGACTAATTATGATAGAATTACTCAAACAGATCGTATAGGATGATAAGTAATGATCATACTGGATAACCCAAGTGATACATGGAATAATACTTAATCATCTTGCACCATCTAAGACAAAAAAAAACTATGATTTTCTTTTTGTTGCAAATCTATATTTCATGTCTTATGTTTTGATGATTGACAAACATTGTTTCTCTTGGACAGCTTGTTGCTTCTAACTTTTCATGAATCGAAGATCGGACAATCAAAAAGGAGCCAAGTTCAGGAATGCGTAGGTTTAGAGTTGAGTCAGTCTGTACTTTTGTTTTTTACCTTTTGAGTCCACTTGTAATAGTCAAAGAGACTGATGCTATGTAACCCTTCACACACACACTTGAGAGACTTAGAATTTCTGTTTTTACTCATATCGGCCAGGACGATTTCTTGGATCATGCTGGACGATCAGCTTACAATAGAAAGTCTAATTAAGGATTCTTAATTAAGGCAGCCTACATTAACAGATCGTCCTGGACGATACGTGTATCGGTCAGGACGATAAACTCAAAACAGAAAGAAGTAGCCGCCATAGTCAAGTATGGTATACTGTATCTTTAAATTATCGGCCAGGACGACCCTCGGATCGGCCTGGACGATATTCACAGATTATGCCATAATTGTTCAGGAAATCAAGAGAGTAATTAAGGATGATTGATACGATAATATCGTCCTGGACGATCGCAGGATCGGCCAGGCCGATCTAGTCAAAAACCCTATGTTACTTCAGGACGATCAATATCGGCCAGCCCGTATCCAGGGCTATTGTCAGGATGATTTTCCTCTGATTTGAACTAATCGGCCAGGACGATCGTGAGATCGGCCTGGACAATCAAGCCAATTTTCAATCGTCCTGTTTTCCATCCAGGGCGATGCTCTGGCCGATCATCATTGATTTGTACTGATCGGCCAGGCCGATGTCCATATCGGCCCGGACGATATTGTCGGCAACTTGCAATTAATGAGCTCTTTTGAAGCTCTTCTATTTAAGAGCTCTTGTTCAACATTTTTCAAGATCTTTTGGCTGCTGCCTTAACCTGAGAAGACCTTGAGGAGAGAAAGAGAGAGAGGAGAGAGAGAGAGGATCTTGTGAGGGGGAGCTTGTGAGGGGTTTCACAAGGGTTGCTTCAAGGATCTCTCTGCGTCGTCTTCGTCTAGAGTTTCTCATCCGTAGAAGGGTCGGTAGAGGTAAGGAGTTTTGCTTTTGGTTCTGGTTCTCTGCCAGCTTCAGGAGGAAGCAAAAGGAGATAGGTTCTCTGCCTTGCCGGGGTGGCAAAAAGGAGGTTCTTGTGAGGGTTTCTCCACCTAGCCGTGGGGGCTAAAGGAGAGTCACCTTTTTTTGTAGTTTAATACTTGGAGGGTGCCTCCAAGGAGTGGACGTAGGTCGAGTCGACCGAACCACTATAAATTTCTGTGTTCCTTTTCTTGCTTCCGCACTTTTAAATTCCGCACTTTTTTGTGGTGTGATTTGGTTTATGTGATTTTATTTCTTTGTTTAAAAAGAAGTTTTTAAAATACCAATTCACCCCCCCTCTTGGTTAGTTTGGGACTAAGTTCATAGGGCTTAACATCCCCATCGAACTTTCAAGTGGTATCAGAGCTTGATTCGAAAATTAAAGTTTGAAAACTTTTTGAATTTGATCCATGTCTAACTTTGGGAATCGCAACACTATGGAAGGATATTCTATTACCCGACCTCCTCTGTTCGATAACCTACCTTTTGATTTTTGGAAAACTCGCATGTCAATTTTTTTACAATCTACTGATTATCGCATGTGGATGCTTATTCAAGAAGATTATTCTCCACCTTCTTGTGAAATTAACGGTTTTAAAACTGAAGTTGCTTTTACCGAATGGACTTTTGATGAACGAGATTTAGCTCAATTAAATGCGAAATGTTTGAATTGTTTTTTCTGTGCTTTAAAATCTGAGGATTACATGCGTGTTTCAACTTGCAAAACTGGTAAAGAAATTTGGGATAAATTGTGCATTACTTATGAAGGCACTAATGAAGTTAAACAATCCCGTTTAAACATTCTCTTGCATGACTACGAACTTTTTCGTATGAAACCTCATGAATCGATTTCTGACATGTACACTAGGTTTACTCAGATTGCTACTTCATTGCATGCACTAGGAAAAGAACTTTCGAACTATGAAAAAGTTAACAAGATTTTGAGATGCTTGCCTTCGTCTTATGATGCAAAAATTACTGCAATCACTGAATCTAAAGATTTGAACACCTATTCTATTGATAACTTACTTGTGTTTGAATAGTTGCTATTTGAATGATTTATATTTGTGCAACTTATGTAGTTTTGATGATTCCAAACATTATTGTTCAAATGAATAGTTATCTCCTAACAATTTCAGAAGATTTGCACTTGCTCTTGTGTGTACTAACATTTCAGGAAAATCAGACTCCAGACTACGAAAACTTCAAATCAAATTCAACATGAGAAATTTTGTTTATTTGAAGTGTCTTTTCTTTGAATTAATTTTGAAAGGGAGTGATTGTAATTGAGTGAATAAAATCTCACACACACAAACTAAGGAGATCTTGAAATTCTATACTGATCGTACAGGACGATATATATCGTACTGGACGATCTGTCAGTTATCTCCTATAGAGCAGTTGGAACGAATAGGAACTTGCTTCGAAAAATTTTTCTAAGTCCTATTCGTCCAGGACGAATTTTTATATCGTCCCCGGTGATGGGCGCTCTGGAAAATTTTCGTCCAGACGAAAATAAATATCGTACCGGACGAACAGCTCTCTAGAAAATTTTCGTCCAGACGAAACCAAATTATCGTCCCCGGCGATGGGCGCTCTGGAAAATTTTCGTCCAGACGAAATAAATCATCGTCCAGGACGATCGGCTCTCTGGAAAATTTTCGTCCAGACGAACATATTTTCGTCCAAACGATAAACCGACTTAGGACAGTTTTCAGCAGTTTCTAGAACCGACCTTGTAATAACCGTTCGTACTGGACGAACCTAGTTCGTACAGGACGATCAGCTGTACGAAGTCATTTCGTACACATATACAAATAAGGTCGTTTCAGATCATTTAAGTAAAATCGTCCAGGACGATCCACGATCGTACCGGACGATCCACTGCGTACAGAATTGAAAACTTGCAGTTTTTGGGCGGTTTTTCTTGTCTTTTGTATAAATACTTCAAATTAGACTGCCACCCAATCTTTTTGTCATTTGATCTTCGAGCCTATTGAGAGAATAGTCAAGGGGAGAGTGGAAGAGAGCATTCAAAGGAGGATTCCTACCATTGGAGCAAGAAGGCTTCACTTGGATTGCTAAGGTAAGAATCTCTACTTGTGAAATTGGATTTCTTCACTCTTTTCCTTCTTCCTTCTAGGTTCTTGTGAGAAGATCATTCAAGAAGGTCCGGTTCTCTGCCGACACTTGGAGAGTGTGAACAGCCGTGGGTTCTCTGCCTACACTAGGAGAGTGTAAAAGGAAGAAGGTTCTCTGCCTACACTTGGAGAGTGTGAACAGCCGTAGGGTTCTCTGCCCACACTAGGAGAGTGTGAAAGGACGACGGTTCTCTGCCCACACTAGGAGAGTGTGAAAGGACGACGGTTCTCTGCCCACACTAGGAGAGTGTGAAAGGACGACGGTTCTCTGCCAGCACTGTGGATTGTGTAAAAGGACGACGGTTCTCTGCCGCATCGGGGAGTGGTGAAAAGAGGGTTTTGTACAGGCTTCTCCGCCTTGCTGTGGGTGCTAAAGGAGAGTCACTTTGTGGTATTAGTGCAATACTCAGAGGGTGCCTCTGAGGAGTGGATGTAGGTCTGGTTATAGACCGAACCACTATAAATCTGGTGTCATTTACTTTACTTCTTTTACGTTTCCGCATTTTAAATTTTAGTTTTAACAACTCTGTGGTTGAAAAATATTTTTCTACAAACTTTAAAAGAGAATTTCATTTCGGTTCAACTTTAATTTTAAGAGGGTTTAAAATTTTTAAAACTACCAATTCACCCCCCTCTTGGAAGCCGTGGGACATTTACTTAGGCTTAACAACCTAATTACTAGATTCAACAAGTGGTATCAGAGCATTGTTTCAAAATCATAAGTTTGAACTACTTTTTGATTAACGTAGATGGCTACATTTGGAAACCGAAATACTCCTGAGGGTTACTCTATCACTAGACCTCCACTGTTTGACAATATTCCTTTTGATTTTTGGAAAACACGCATGTCTACTTTCTTACAGTCACTTGATTATCGCATGTGGATGTTAGTCCAGGAAGGTTACACAAAACCAACTAGATTAGTTGAAGGAATTAGGGTAGATACACCCTATGCAGATTGGACTATAGAAGAACGTGACTTAGCACAATTAAATGCGAAATGTTTAAATAGTTTCTTTTGTGCTTTAAAATCTGAAGACTACATGCGAGTTTCCACTTGTAAAAGCGGAAAAGACATATGGGATAGACTTTGTATTACTTATGAAGGGACAAATGAGGTTAAGCAATCAAGGCTCAATATCTTGTTACATGACTACGAACTATTTCGCATGAAACCTAATGAATCTATATCTGACATGTACACAAGATTCACTCAAATTGTCACCTCTTTGCATGCACTTGGTAGGGAATTAACTAATGCTGAAATGGTTAATAAGATTCTTCGTTGTTTACCTACTGCATACGATGCTAAAATTACTGCAATTACAGAGTCAAAAGATCTGAACATTTATTCTATTGACAATCTTCTTTGTTCACTCATTGCTTACGAGCAAGGAGTAAGTCAAAGAAAGATTGATGTAGGTGAACAAAGAAAGGACAAGAATATTGCACTAAATGTGGAAGAGTCAGAAAGTGAACACTCACAACCTGAGGATGAAGATGATATAGCACTGATGACTAGACAATTCAAAAGCTTTTTAAAGAGGAAGCAGAAGAGACGCCAGCAATGGAATAGAGGTAAGTATAATAGAAATGGCAAGGTTTCTAATGAAGTAATTTGTTATGAATGCAGGAAACCAGGTCATATAAAGACTGACTGTCCAAAACTCAAAGCCTCTCCTAGCAAGGAGAAGGTAGAGGAGAAACCAATGGTAAAGAAGGGCAAGAAGAAGTTTCAAAAGGCTTTTTGGGCGGACTCAGCTTCAGACTCATCTGAGACTGATAAAGAAGAAGAAGTCACCAACCTTTGCTTGATGGCAGATAAAGCTGAACAATCAGATCAAGAAGAGGGATACTCTCACACAAGACCTCGTGAGAGTATATGGTACCTGGACAGCGGATGTTCTAAGCACATGACTGGAGATACTGCTCAATTCATAACGCTGGAAGCCAGGAGTGGAGGCAAGGTTACACTTGGAGATAATACCACAAAGAAAGTGGTTGGATCAGGTATGATTGGAAACTTGAAAAACTTTTTTATAGACAATGTTTTATTAGTTGAAGGCTTAAAACATAATTTGCTTAGCATAAGTCAGCTATGTGATAAGGGCTATAATGTAAAATTTTTACCTACTAGCTGCATAATTAGCCTAAATGGGAAAATTGTTTTAAATGGAAAAAGGGTGAACAATGTTTACATGCTAGATTTAAATTATATTCAATCTCCTACTGCTTTTTGTTTGAAAACTGTTTCTGATGAATCATGGCTTTGGCATAGGAGACTTTGTCATTCTAGTATGAAAAATCTTAGAAAAATTACCCAAAAGAATTTGGTGAGAGGAATACCTAAACTAGACTTTACTAAGGACCATTTGTGTGATGCATGTCAATTAGTAAAACAAGTGAAGTCCTCTTTTAAGTCCATTAAAGATCTTAGGACCAGTAAACCTTTAGAAATACTACACATGGATCTTTTTGGACCAGTAAGCACTGTTAGTCTAGGAGGAAAGGTATATGGATTTGTTATAGTAGATGATTTTTCAAGATTCACCTGGGTTAAATTTCTTTTTCATAAGAGTGAATCATTTGAGGAATTCAGAAATTTTTCAACTTGGATACAAAGAAAACTAGGATGTGAAATAATCTCTATACAAAGTGATCATGGAGGAGAATTTGAAAATGAAAGATTTGAAGATTTCTGTAAAGAAAAGGGGATTGATCACAATTTTTCTGCACCTAGAACTCCTCAACAAAATGGAGTAGTTGAAAGAAAGAACAGAACATTAATAGAAGCCGCCCGAGCAATGTTAGCAGAATACTCACTTCCTAGATATTTTTGGGCTGAGGCGGTTAGCACTGCATGCTATGTTCTGAATAGGGTGAATGTGAGATCAAATTTGAATAAAACACCCTATGAATTGCTAAAAGGAAGAACACCAAATTTGTCTCATTTGCATGTATTTGGTTGCAAGGTGTTCATACATAATAATGGAAAATCTGCCTTAGGAAAATTTGATCCAAAATCAGATGAAGGAATTTTTGTTGGATATTCAAGTGTTGGAAAATCTTATAGAGTATTCAACAAAAGAACTTTAGTTATTGAAGAAACCACACATGTTGTTTTTGATGAAAATGGAAACTTGGAAGAGCCAAAAGTTGTTGAAGAAGAAATTGAAGAAAACTCCCAAAATATTGATAGATTAAATTTGGAAGAAAATGTGGAAGAAAATTTAGAAAGAGAAGACCCTTTGCCTAGAGATTTGAGATTTTCTAAAAACCACCCAAAGGAATTAATCATAGGTGAACCAAGTGAGGGTGTTAGAACTAGGCGTGGATTAAACAAGGAAGTCAATCATTCAGCCTTTATTTCAACTGTTGAACCCACTAACATTGATCAAGCACTTTCAGATGAATTTTGGATATTGGCCATGCAAGAAGAGTTGAATCAATTTGTAAGAAATAAAATTTGGAAACTAACTACAAGGCCAAAAGATCAAAGTGTTGTTGGAACCAAGTGGGTGTTCAAGAATAAAATGAATGACTCAGGAGTAGTCATTAGAAATAAGGCTAGATTAGTAGCTAAGGGGTATAATCAAATTGAAGGAATTGATTTTGAGGAAACTTTTGCTCCTGTAGCTAGACTTGAAGCAATTAGGGTTTTACTAGCCTTTGCCTGTTTTAAAGTTTTTAAATTGTTTCAAATGGATGTCAAAAGTGCCTTTTTAAATGGAGTAATTGAAGAAGATGTTTTTGTAGAACAACCTCCAGGTTTTGAAAACTCTAAATTTCCAAATCATGTTTTCAAATTAAAAAAGGCATTATATGGATTGAAACAGGCACCTAGGGCTTGGTATGAGAGGTTAAGCACCTTTCTACTTGAAAGATCTTTTGAAAAAGGAAGTGTAGATACAACTCTCTTTTTAAGGAAAATTGGAAAGGATATACTTATTGTTCAAATTTATGTGGATGACATCATCTTTGGATCTTCAAATAAACATCTTTGTGATGATTTTTCTAAAACAATGAGTAGTGAATTTGAAATGAGTCTAATGGGAGATTTAAATTACTTTCTAGGATTTAGCATTAAGCAACTTGAGGAAGGTACTTTTCTTAGTCAAACCAAATATATTAAGGACATCCTCAAAAAATATGAAATGGATAATGCTAAACCTGTTAGTACACCAATGAGTTCTTCAGTTCAGTTAGATAAAGACCTTAAGGGAAAATCTGTTGATCAAAAGAAATTTAGAGGGATAATTGGATCTTTACTTTACTTGACTGCTAGCCGACCAGAATGTCAATTCATTGGAAATTCATTAGTTTCATGGTCTAGTAGAAAACAAAATTCAGTGGCACTATCTACTGCAGAAGCAGAATACATTGCATTAGGAAGTTGTGTGGCACAAGTACTTTGGTTAAAACAACAGTTGATTGACTTAGGATTAACTATAGGCACTATTCCAATTTATTGTGACAATACTAGTGCTATTTGCATTTCCAAAAATCCTATTCAACATTCTAGAACCAAACACATTGATATAAGGCATCATTTCATAAGGGATCATGTATCCAAAGGAGAAATTGAACTCATACATGTTTCAACTGAAAATCAACTTGCAGACATTTTTACAAAACCTTTAGCCTTTGATACCTTCAGTACTTTAAGAACAAGGCTTGGTGTTATTGATTTGAATGCTTAACCAAAATGTCTTTGCAACATTGATATTTGTTGTATTTTGTTTTTGTGATTTTGTAAATTTTGTGTTTTTGTATGAATTGTTTTTGAATTTATGTTTTTGTCTTATGTTTTCTGTGTTGTTGATTATTTTTGTTGTTTTTGTTAATTTAAAAATTTAAAAATCAAAAATTTTTTTTTGGAGATCGTCCAGGACGAAATTTTTCGTACAGGACGATGTGTTAAGAAACAGTTTGCGCGAATTTAAACCGTTTTGAGAGCAGTTTTTTTATTGGATCGTCCAGTACGATTTTTTCTTTTTCTCAAACGTCGGGACGATTGAATGCAGCGGTTGAGTGGATAAGACAGTTTTTAATACGAACTTCGTCTGTACGAAATTTTTTTTCGTATGTACGATCGGTCAAGTCCAAAAGCCTGTACGAAGGGACGCATCGTAAGTTGTGTTGAATACGAAAAGCCGTTACATTTTGGACGAATTGGATCGTCTGTACGAAATTACTTCGTCCAGACGAACAATAATTTTTCGTCCAGGACGAATATTTTCGTCCAGGACGAACATATCGTTTTTCTTTAAATATGAGGGCTTTCAAACTTGAAAATCACACTTTCAAATATCTTTTTCAATCCCTTTCTACATCAAATCAACTATGGCCTCCTCTAGCAAGAGACAAAAAGTTTTGGTGAAGAAACCCAACAGGAATGCTCCAGACAACTTCCTTTCCAAAGCAAATGAGGAATCTTTTCCTCGTTTTGCTTCTGCGAAAATCACTCCGTCTCGCATTCTTATCCAAACGGAGTTGAAATTTCGGGTATTACACCTCTTCGCCTCAACCCAATTTCATTTCATTCTCTCTCTTGTCCACCTCTACAATAAGCAAACCTACCATTACTTCCTAGCCAACATGAGTTTCAATCCTGACCACTCTATCATTAGTTCTTTTGTTTTTAAGAAAAAAGTTGAGATCACCAAGCACGACCTTGGTGCATTTTTAAACTTAAGGACTGAAGGATATAGAGCTCACACACTAATGTCAGAAAACGTCTTCCATTGGTATGAAATCAATAGGGTAATTAGAGAAAATGGAATTGACAATCATGTTGCTAGAGTGGCCGGTATGACCCAAGATGCCCGAATCATCCAGCATATCCTTAGATCCTCAATTATTCCTAAAGCTGGTGATAGGATTAACATTACTCCTCTTCTTTCTTGTCTAACTTTTTTAATCATGAAAAGACATCCTATTGATGAAGCCCAACTCATCCTAGATCATATCTATGGGCTTTCAGAAATAGGACATCCTAATCAGAAGAGGAAGAAGAATATTTCTTTAGGGCACTTGATTACTTATGTTTTGGAGAAGAAGTACAATATAGTCCATCCTGATGAGGAATATGAAGAGCCAGTTTATTACAACGATGCATCTTTCAGACTGCTCTTCAGGGAGGAAAAAGAAAAAGAAAAAGCACATGATAGTGCTTCAGAAGAAGAAGAAGAAGGAGTGCAAGCTTCTGCTTCTCAATCAGATTACCAGAATCTGATTGAGAGATTTGATAGACTAGAGACTCACATTGATCAAAGGTTTGATCAATTTGATGCTCATCTTACGCAGCAGCAACATGACATTGGTAATATTAGAGATGAAGTTCATGAAATAAATACCAATGTAATGTTAATGGCCTCCTACTTTAATCTCTTTGGCGGCATTCCTCCTCCTCCTCCTCCAGAACAGTAGAAGTTTTTTTTATGTGTGTCTGGTGTATTTTTTTGTTTTGTTGTTATGTTTTTGTTTAAGTTCAATGTTTTTATGTAATTTTCTTTTTAATCAATGAAAGTTTGTTTGTCTTAGATTTGTTTTGAAATGTGGCTAATCTTTATGAATTTCATTAATATTATTTTTAATCTACATTGTGCTCAAATTTGATTGTAATATGAGATTATCTATATTAGAAAATCTAGACTTTCTAAATTTATAATTTGTTTATAACTTGTTGTAGTTAGAATTTTTAAGTTCATGTCTATTCATTTAGACTACATAAAATTTAATATTGTTATTGCAATTTTGATGTTATCTTATTTTGTATTTCTATGCTCAAATGATGTTTATGCACCTAGAAATATTTGAAATGTTAGATTATAGATTTTGGAAAGAATTGGTCAAATTACTCTTGAAAATTGTACAAATGTACAAAAATCAAAAGGGATTCGCAAAAATTTGCAAAGTGAAAAAGAGGCACAAAATAAGCCCAACCAAAGACAAATGCACAAAAATGTGCTCCAAAACTTTGAAAAAGATGTGCAAAGCACCACATGAGGTAATTCTCTTCTTTCCAAATTCGTTTAATCTCTTAATTCAAGTTGATCTAATGTTCATTTATATTCTATTGAACTTTGAAATATAGAATTTTTTTTTTTTACATCTCACTTGTAATGATTTTCAATAATCAAAATGTCTAAATTGAATCATGTCTTTGATAAATTCTTCTTACTTACAATGTTATATCATTTCATAAATTTTATGAATTTCTATGATTGACCTAATATCTTTAGTTTAAAATTGCATACTCTATGTCAAATCACAATTTAGATTAAATTTTAACAATGAATTTCATATTATTATTTACATTTCTTGTCTTTTTCTTCTTCACTTTTTGTTGCTGTCAAAAAGGGGGAGAAATTATTATGTTTGTGTTTGTGTTTTTGTTTTGTTTGTGATTTGTGTTTTCTGTTAAAATTTTAGAAAAACAAAAATTTTTGTTCTTTAATGCCTCCTTATTTTAATGTACTCATAAATTCAGGGGGAGTTTAGGAGATAAGAGATTTTGTCTTAACTTGAAACCATACTAATAATAATTGTTTTGCCATCATTAAAAAGGGGGAGATTGTTTGAATAGTTGCTATTTGAATGATTTATATTTGTGCAACTTATGTAGTTTTGATGATTCCAAACATTATTGTTCAAATGAATAGTTATCTCCTAACAATTTCAGAAGATTTGCACTTGCTCTTGTGTGTACTAACATTTCAGGAAAATCAGACTCCAGACTACGAAAACTTCAAATCAAATTCAACATGAGAAATTTTGTTTATTTGAAGTGTCTTTTCTTTGAATTAATTTTGAAAGGGAGTGATTGTAATTGAGTGAATAAAATCTCACACACACAAACTAAGGAGATCTTGAAATTCTATACTGATCGTACAGCACGATATATATCGTACTGGACGATCTGTCAGTTATCTCCTATAGAGCAGTTGGAACGAATAGGAACTTGCTTCGAAAAATTTTTCTAAGTCCTATTCGTCCAGGACGAATTTTTATATCGTCCCCGGCGATGGGCGCTCTGGAAAATTTTCGTCCAGACGAAAATAAATATCGTACCGGACGAACAGCTCTCTGGAAAATTTTCGTCCAGACGAAACCAAATTATCGTCCCCGGCGATGGGCGCTCTGGAAAATTTTTGTCCAGACGAAATAAATCATCGTCCAGGACGATCGGCTCTCTGGAAAATTTTCGTCCAGACGAACATATTTTCGTCCAAACGATAAACCGACTTAGGACAGTTTTCAGCAGTTTCTAGAACCGACCTTGTAATAACCGTTCGTACTGGACGAACCTAGTTCGTACAGGACGATCAGCTGTACGAAGTCATTTCGTACACATATACAAATAAGGTCGTTTCAGATCATTTAAGTAAAATCGTCCAGGACGATCCACGATCGTACCGGACGATCCACTGCGTACAGAATTGAAAACTTGCAGTTTTTGGGCGGTTTTTCTTGTCTTTTGTATAAATACTTCAAATTAGACTGCCACCCAATCTTTTTGTCATTTGATCTTCGAGCCTATTGAGAGAATAGTCAAGGGGAGAGTGGAAGAGAGCATTCAAAGGAGGATTCCTACCATTGGAGCAAGAAGGCTTCACTTGGATTGCTAAGGTAAGAATCTCTACTTGTGAAATTGGATTTCTTCACTCTTTTCCTTCTTCCTTCTAGGTTCTTGTGAGAAGATCATTCAAGAAGGTCCGGTTCTCTGCCGACACTTGGAGAGTGTGAACAGCCGTGGGTTCTCTGCCTACACTAGGAGAGTGTAAAAGGAAGAAGGTTCTCTGCCTACACTTGGAGAGTGTGAACAGCCGTAGGGTTCTCTGCCCACACTAGGAGAGTGTGAAAGGACGACGGTTCTCTGCCCACACTAGGAGAGTGTGAAAGGACGACGGTTCTCTGCCCACACTAGGAGAGTGTGAAAGGACGACGGTTCTCTGCCAGCACTGTGGATTGTGTAAAAGGACGACGGTTATCTGCCGCACCGGGGAGTGGTGAAAAGAGGGTTTTGTACAGGCTTCTCCGCCTTGCTGTGGGTGCTAAAGGAGAGTCACTTTGTGGTATTAGTGCAATACTCAGAGGGTGCCTCTGAGGAGTGGATGTAGGTCTGGTTATAGACCGAACCACTATAAATCTGGTGTCATTTACTTTACTGCTTTTACGTTTCCGCATTTTAAATTTTAGTTTTAACAACTCTGTGGTTGAAAAATATTTTTCTACAAACTTTAAAAGAGAATTTCATTTCGGTTCAACTTTAATTTTAAGAGGGTTTAAAATTTTTAAAACTACCAATTCACCCCCCTCTTGGTAGCCGTGGGACATTTACTTAGGCTTAACAACCTAATTACTAGATTCAACAACTTGGCTCACTCATTGCTTACGAGCAAGGGGTGAATCAAAGAAATCTTGATACAAGTGAGAAGAAAAAGGAGAAAACAATTGCATTGAAGGCACACAAATCGGATTCTGAATCTTCCGGGTCTGAAAGCGATGGAGTTGCCTTCATCACAAGGCAATTCAAAAGCTTTCTAAGGAAAAAACAAAAGCATCATCAAAGTTGGAGAAAAGGTAAGGATCATAAACATATTAAAGGATCTTCTAATGTTGTTTGTTTTGAATGCAGGAAACCTGGACATGTAAGAGCTGATTGTCCTACACTTCAAGATCATTCAAGCAAAGAAAAGGAAAAAGGTGAGGAGAAAGCTGTTGCAACTCGGACTTCCGAGTTTATGATTTTGATGATAACAAATAATATTTATTATTCTTTTATTTCTCCTAGTATTTGCAGTGCATATTTCTTTCTATGTTAACTAATATTTCAGGTACATCATGCACAGTTCTGTGAAGATTCAAGGCTCAAGATTGCGTAGAATTGGTCGTATTAAATGAGTCTGTAATTTTCATTTATTGAGTCAAGTCTTATAATGATGTATGATAGTTTGTTGATCATGCACACACACAGAGGGAGCAAAAAATGATTATAAATATTTTAACTTTTCTGTTCATCGTACTGTACGAATTTATTTCGTACTGTATGATCTGGTGTAACAGAAATAAATTAAAATATTTATTTTTCCTAAAAAAAATTAATTTTGAATATAACTAATCGTACTGTACGATCACCACATCGTACTATACGATCTGTTATAATTAGAAAGACCGCCGTCCATTAAATTAGGCAAAAATTTGAATTTGAACAGTTGTATAATCGTACTGTACGATCATAATCGTACTGTACGATGTTTGAAATATTGCCTAAGTTAATCCTGAGATTATGCAATCAAAACGGCTGAAATTTGTCATTTGGATCGTACTGTATGAACTGGATCGTACTGTACTAACTGGATCGTACAGTACTAACAGGTCAATTTCTGCACATCGTACTGGACGATCTTGAGATCGTACGGTACGATATTTGACGCTGAATTGAGTATTTTTAGGGTTTTTTGAGCCCTCTATTTAAGCACTCTCATAAGACTTTGTAAGAGTCTTTGGCAGCCATTGTGGCTTCGTTTTTCTAGAGAAAACTTGAAGAGAGGACTTGAAAGGGAGAGAGGAAAGGGTGGAGTTTGAGAGAGGGAGAAGAACCTTGGAGGGGGTTTCAAGGGAGTGTGAAGGGAGTTCACACGGTTGCTCCGGCGAGCTTGCACCTCAGTACCATCGGATTCAAGGTTCGTCTTGAAGGAAGTTTTGCGAAGAAGAAGATCTCGTTGGTGTCAAAGGACCCGGCTCCTCCGCCGCACCGGGGAAGGTGGAAGTGATTGTGTAAGGGCTTCTCCGCCTAGCTGTGGGGGCTAAAGGAGAATCACTAAAGGTTTAGTGTAATACTCGGAGGGTGCCTCTGGGGAGTGGACGTAGGTCATGGTTTGACCGAACCACTATAAATTGGTGTGTTCTTTCCTTTATTTTTTCTGCACTTTATTTCCGCATTTATTTTTATTGTGATTAACTGTGTGGATGAAATTGATTATCTATCTTTTTATTGTGAATGAAATTCGCTTCCGCATAAAGTCATAAAAAGATATTTCTTTTAATTAAAGAAGTTTTTAATCATCCAATTCACCCCCCTCTTAGCGCATCTAATAATTTCAATTGGTATCAGAGCAATTTCAATTGGCATTTAGTCATTTCAATTGGTATCAGAGCGGGTTTCAAAAATAGTGTTTTAGAAAACCTTGAAAAAATCGATCATGGCATATTTTGGAAATCGTAACATTGCGGAAGGCTATTGTATCACACGACCACCTTTATTTGAAAATATTTCTTTTAATTTTTGGAAAATTCGCATGTCAACATTTTTGCAATCAATTGATTATCGAATGTGGAATATGATTCAAACTGGCTATTCTGTACCTTCACGTATGATAGATGGAGTCAAAATTAATATTCCTTTTACTGAATGGAGTAGAATAGAACTATTCAATGCACAACTAAATGCTAAATGTTTGAATTGTTTTTTCTGTGCATTAAATTCTGACGATTGCATGAGAATCTCTACATGTACTACTGGGAAAGAAATTTGGGATAGATTATGCATTTCGTATGAAGGTACTAGTGAAGTCAAACAGTCTAAATTGAATATTCTAATGCGTGATTATGAACTTTTCAGCATGAAGCCATATGAGACTATCTTAGATATGTTTACTAGATTTAATCAAATTGTGATGTCATTGCATGATTTAGGTAGAGAAATTTCAAACTTTGAAAAAATTAGTAAAATTCTACGTTCTTTACTTGATAAATTTGATGCCAAAGTCATGGCAATATGTGAATCAAAAGATTTGAATGCTTATTCTATAGATAATCTAATCGGCTCACTCATTGCCTACGAGCAAAGTGTGAGTCAAAGATTTTTGGATGCAGGTGATGAGAAGACAATTGTGCTAAAAGCCAAACACACAGATGAATATGGCTTAGTAGACGATGAAAGCAAGGAGATATCATCGATAACAAATAAATTTGAAATTCTATTAAACCATAAGCATGAACATCAACAAAAGCGGAGTAGAGGTAAATATTATAAAAATGTTAAGTTTTGTTCTGACATAATTTGCTTTGGGTGTAGGAAACCCGAACATTCGAAGCGTGAATGCCCCAACTTAAAAACTCTTCCTGCAAAGGAAAAGAGTAAAAATAAACCGTTTGTAATTTGGGGAAAAGATAAGCAAAAAGTCTCCTGGGCAGAACTAGTTTCTGAATCATCAGAACAGGAGCAAGATGATGAGGTATAAGTATGTTAAGGTTTGTTTGTGTGTTTTTGTTTATGTGTTTTGTATGTTTTTTTTATTTTTGTATGTTTAACTTGTTTTATATAATCGTATGTTTTTATTTCGTTATTATGTTGTTATTTTATATTTTATTTTATCTCCTCTTTTTTGATAATGTCAAAGGGGGAGAAAGTATTGTAGTTTGTTGCATTTTGTTTTAATTTTTGCGGTTATTTAATTTTTTTTTATATAAAAAAAAAACAAAAATTAAAAAAAAAAACTTTTCCCTAATTTATAATGTAATTCTTTTACTGAGGGGGAGTTTAGGAGAATTTTTTTTTAATTTGCAAAGTCAACCAATATTATTTGACATCATCAAAAAGGGGGAGATTGTTGCAACTCGGACTTCCGAGTTTATGATTTTGATGATAACAAATAATATTTATTATTCTTTTATTTCTCCTAGTATTTGCAGTGCATATTTCTTTCTATGTTAACTAATATTTCAGGTACATCATGCACAGTTCTGTGAAGATTCAAGGCTCAAGATTGCGTAGAATTGGTCGTATTAAATGAGTATGTAATTTTCATTTATTGAGTCAAGTCTTATAATGATGTATGATAGTTTGTTGATCATGCACACACACAAAGGGAGCAAAAAATGATTATAAATATTTTAACTTTTCTGTTCATCGTACTGTACGAATTTATTTCGTACTGTACGATCTGGTGTAACAGAAATAAATTAAAATATTTATTTTTCCTAAAAAAAATTAATTTTGAATATAACTAATCGTACTGTACGATCACCACATCGTACTATACGATCTGTTATAATTAGAAAGACCGCCGTCCATTAAATTAGGCAAAAATTTGAATTTGAACAGTTGTATAATCGTACTGTACGATCATAATCGTACTGTACGATGTTTGAAATATTGCCTAAGTTAATCCTGAGATTATGCAATCAAAACGGCTGAAATTTGTCATTTGGATCGTACTGTATGAACTGGATCGTACTGTACTAACTGGATCGTACAGTACTAACAGGTCAATTTCTGCACATCGTACTGGACGATCTTGAGATCGTACGGTACGATATTTGACGCTGAATTGAGTATTTTTAGGGTTTTTTGAGCCCTCTATTTAAGCACTCTCATAAGACTTTGTAAGAGTCTTTGGCAGCCATTGTGGCTTCGTTTTTCTAGAGAAAACTTGAAGAGAGGACTTGAAAGGGAGAGAGGAAAGGGTGGAGTTTGAGAGAGGGAGAAGAACCTTGGAGGGGGTTTCAAGGGAGTGTGAAGGGAGTTCACACGGTTGCTCCGGCGAGCTTGCACCTCAGTACCATCGGATTCAAGGTTCGTCTTGAAGGAAGTTTTGCGAAGAAGAAGATCTCGTTGGTGTCAAAGGACCCGGCTCCTCCGCCGCACCGGGGAAGGTGGAAGTGATTGTGTAAGGGCTTCTCCGCCTAGCTGTGGGGGCTAAAGGAGAATCAATAAAGGTTTAGTGTAATACTCGGAGGGTGCCTCTGGGGAGTGGACGTAGGTCATGGTTTGACCGAACCACTATAAATTGGTGTGTTCTTTCCTTTATTTTTTCTGCACTTTATTTCCGCATTTATTTTTATTGTGATTAACTGTGTGGATGAAATTGATTATCTATCTTTTTATTGTGAATGAAATTCGCTTCCGCATAAAGTCATAAAAAGATATTTCTTTTAATTAAAGAAGTTTTTAATCATCCAATTCACCCCCCTCTTAGCGCATCTAATAATTTCAATTGGTATCAGAGCAATTTCAATTGGCATTTAGTCATTTCAATTGGTATCAGAGCGGGTTTCAAAAATAGTGTTTTAGAAAACCTTGAAAAAATCGATCATGGCATATTTTGGAAATCGTAACATTGCGGAAGGCTATTGTATCACACGACCACCTTTATTTGAAAATATTTCTTTTAATTTTTGGAAAATTCGCATGTCAACATTTTTGCAATCAATTGATTATCGAATGTGGAATATGATTCAAACTGGCTATTCTATACCTTCACGTATGATAGATGGAGTCAAAATTAATATTCCTTTTACTGAATGGAGTAGAATAGAACTATTCAATGCACAACTAAATGCTCAATGTTTGAATTGTTTTTTCTGTGCATTAAATTCTGATGATTGCATGAGAATCTCTACATGTACTACTGGGAAAGAAATTTGGGATAGATTATGCATTTCGTATGAAGGTACTAGTGAAGTCAAACAGTCTAAATTGAATATTCTAATGCGTGATTATGAACTTTTCAGCATGAAGCCATATGAGACTATCTTAGATATGTTTACTAGATTTAATCAAATTGTGATGTCATTGCATGATTTAGGTAGAGAAATTTCAAACTTTGAAAAAATTAGTAAAATTCTACGTTCTTTACTTGATAAATTTGATGCCAAAGTCATGGCAATATGTGAATCAAAAGATTTGAATGCTTATTCTATAGATAATCTAATCGGCTCACTCATTGCCTACGAGCAAAGTGTGAGTCAAAGATTTTTGGATGCAGGTGATGAGAAGACAATTGTGCTAAAAGCCAAACACACAGATGAATATGGCTTAGTAGACGATGAAAGCAAGGAGATATCATCGATAACAAATAAATTTGAAATTCTATTAAACCATAAGCATGAACATCAACAAAAGCGGAGTAGAGGTAAATATTATAAAAATGTTAAGTTTTGTTCTGACATAATTTGCTTTGGGTGTAGGAAACCCGAACATTCGAAGCGTGAATGCCCCAACTTAAAAACTCTTCCTGCAAAGGAAAAGAGTAAAAATAAACCGTTTGTAATTTGGGGAAAAGATAAGCAAAAAGTCTCCTGGGCAGAACTAGTTTCTGAATCATCAGAACAGGAGCAAGATGATGAGGTATAAGTATGTTAAGGTTTGTTTGTGTGTTTTTGTTTATGTGTTTTGTATGTTTTTTTTATTTTTGTATGTTTAACTTGTTTTATATAATCGTATGTTTTTATTTCGTTATTATGTTGTTATTTTATATTTTATTTTATCTCCTCTTTTTTGATAATGTCAAAGGGGGAGAAAGTATTGTAGTTTGTTGCATTTTGTTTTAATTTTTGCGGTTATTTAATTTTTTTTTATATAAAAAAAAAACAAAAATTAAAAAAAAAAACTTTTCCCTAATTTATAATGTAATTCTTTTACTGAGGGGGAGTTTAGGAGAATTTTTTTTTAATTTGCAAAGTCAACCAATATTATTTGACATCATCAAAAAGGGGGAGATTGTTGCAACTCGGACTTCCGAGTTTATGATTTTGATGATAACAAATAATATTTATTATTCTTTTATTTCTCCTAGTATTTGCAGTGCATATTTCTTTCTATGTTAACTAATATTTCAGGTACATCATGCACAGTTCTGTGAAGATTCAAGGCTCAAGATTGCGTAGAATTGGTCGTATTAAATGAGTATGTAATTTTCATTTATTGAGTCAAGTCTTATAATGATGTATGATAGTTTGTTGATCATGCACACACACAAAGGGAGCAAAAAATGATTATAAATATTTTAACTTTTCTGTTCATCGTACTGTACGAATTTATTTCGTACTGTACGATCTGGTGTAACAGAAATAAATTAAAATATTTATTTTTCCTAAAAAAAATTAATTTTGAATATAACTAATCGTACTGTACGATCACCACATCGTACTATACGATCTGTTATAATTAGAAAGACCGCCGTCCATTAAATTAGGCAAAAATTTGAATTTGAACAGTTGTATAATCGTACTGTACGATCATAATCGTACTGTACGATGTTTGAAATATTGCCTAAGTTAATCCTGAGATTATGCAATCAAAACGGCTGAAATTTGTCATTTGGATCGTACTGTACGAACTGGATCGTACTGTACTAACTGGATCGTACAGTACTAACAGGTCAATTTCTGCACATCGTACTGGACGATCTTGAGATCGTACGGTACGATATTTGACGCTGAATTGAGTATTTTTAGGGTTTTTTGAGCCCTCTATTTAAGCACTCTCATAAGACTTTGTAAGAGTCTTTGGCAGCCATTGTGGCTTCGTTTTTCTAGAGAAAACTTGAAGAGAGGACTTGAAAGGGAGAGAGGAAAGGGTGGAGTTTGAGAGAGGGAGAAGAACCTTGGAGGGGGTTTCAAGGGAGTGTGAAGGGAGTTCACACGGTTGCTCCGGCGAGCTTGCACCTCAGTACCATCGGATTCAAGGTTCGTCTTGAAGGAAGTTTTGCGAAGAAGAAGATCTCGTTGGTGTCAAAGGACCCGGCTCCTCCGCCGCACCGGGGAAGGTGGAAGTGATTGTGTAAGGGCTTCTCCGCCTAGCTGTGGGGGCTAAAGGAGAATCAATAAAGGTTTAGTGTAATACTCGGAGGGTGCCTCTGGGGAGTGGACGTAGGTCATGGTTTGACCGAACCACTATAAATTGGTGTGTTCTTTCCTTTATTTTTTCTGCACTTTATTTCCGCATTTATTTTTATTGTGATTAACTGTGTGGATGAAATTGATTATCTATCTTTTTATTGTGAATGAAATTCGCTTCCGCATAAAGTCATAAAAAGATATTTCTTTTAATTAAAGAAGTTTTTAATCATCCAATTCACCCCCCTCTTAGCGCATCTAATAATTTCAATTGGTATCAGAGCAATTTCAATTGGCATTTAGTCATTTCAATTGGTATCAGAGCGGGTTTCAAAAATAGTGTTTTAGAAAACCTTGAAAAAATCGATCATGGCATATTTTGGAAATCGTAACATTGCGGAAGGCTATTGTATCACACGACCACCTTTATTTGAAAATATTTCTTTTAATTTTTGGAAAATTCGCATGTCAACATTTTTGCAATCAATTGATTATCGAATGTGGAATATGATTCAAACTGGCTATTCTATACCTTCACGTATGATAGATGGAGTCAAAATTAATATTCCTTTTACTGAATGGAGTAGAATAGAACTATTCAATGCACAACTAAATGCTCAATGTTTGAATTGTTTTTTCTGTGCATTAAATTCTGATGATTGCATGAGAATCTCTACATGTACTACTGGGAAAGAAATTTGGGATAGATTATGCATTTCGTATGAAGGTACTAGTGAAGTCAAACAGTCTAAATTGAATATTCTAATGCGTGATTATGAACTTTTCAGCATGAAGCCATATGAGACTATCTTAGATATGTTTACTAGATTTAATCAAATTGTGATGTCATTGCATGATTTAGGTAGAGAAATTTCAAACTTTGAAAAAATTAGTAAAATTCTACGTTCTTTACTTGATAAATTTGATGCCAAAGTCATGGCAATATGTGAATCAAAAGATTTGAATGCTTATTCTATAGATAATCTAATCGGCTCACTCATTGCCTACGAGCAAAGTGTGAGTCAAAGATTTTTGGATGCAGGTGATGAGAAGACAATTGTGCTAAAAGCCAAACACACAGATGAATATGGCTTAGTAGACGATGAAAGCAAGGAGATATCATCGATAACAAATAAATTTGAAATTCTATTAAACCATAAGCATGAACATCAACAAAAGCGGAGTAGAGGTAAATATTATAAAAATGTTAAGTTTTGTTCTGACATAATTTGCTTTGGGTGTAGGAAACCCGAACATTCGAAGCGTGAATGCCCCAACTTAAAAACTCTTCCTGCAAAGGAAAAGAGTAAAAATAAACCGTTTGTAATTTGGGGAAAAGATAAGCAAAAAGTCTCCTGGGCAGAACTAGTTTCTGAATCATCAGAACAGGAGCAAGATGATGAGGTATAAGTATGTTAAGGTTTGTTTGTGTGTTTTTGTTTATGTGTTTTGTATGTTTTTTTTATTTTTGTATGTTTAACTTGTTTTATATAATCGTATGTTTTTATTTCGTTATTATGTTGTTATTTTATATTTTATTTTATCTCCTCTTTTTTGATAATGTCAAAGGGGGAGAAAGTATTGTAGTTTGTTGCATTTTGTTTTAATTTTTGCGGTTATTTAATTTTTTTTTATATAAAAAAAAAACAAAAATTAAAAAAAAAAACTTTTCCCTAATTTATAATGTAATTCTTTTACTGAGGGGGAGTTTAGGAGAATTTTTTTTTAATTTGCAAAGTCAACCAATATTATTTGACATCATCAAAAAGGGGGAGATTGTTGCAACTCGGACTTCCGAGTTTATGATTTTGATGATAACAAATAATATTTATTATTCTTTTATTTCTCCTAGTATTTGCAGTGCATATTTCTTTCTATGTTAACTAATATTTCAGGTACATCATGCACAGTTCTGTGAAGATTCAAGGCTCAAGATTGCGTAGAATTGGTCGTATTAAATGAGTATGTAATTTTCATTTATTGAGTCAAGTCTTATAATGATGTATGATAGTTTGTTGATCATGCACACACACAAAGGGAGCAAAAAATGATTATAAATATTTTAACTTTTCTGTTCATCGTACTGTACGAATTTATTTCGTACTGTACGATCTGGTGTAACAGAAATAAATTAAAATATTTATTTTTCCTAAAAAAAATTAATTTTGAATATAACTAATCGTACTGTACGATCACCACATCGTACTATACGATCTGTTATAATTAGAAAGACCGCCGTCCATTAAATTAGGCAAAAATTTGAATTTGAACAGTTGTATAATCGTACTGTATGATCATAATCGTACTGTACGATGTTTGAAATATTGCCTAAGTTAATCCTGAGATTATGCAATCAAAACGGCTGAAATTTGTCATTTGGATCGTACTGTACGAACTGGATCGTACTGTACTAACTGGATCGTACAGTACTAACAGGTCAATTTCTGCACATCGTACTGGACGATCTTGAGATCGTACGGTACGATATTTGACGCTGAATTGAGTATTTTTAGGGTTTTTTGAGCCCTCTATTTAAGCACTCTCATAAGACTTTGTAAGAGTCTTTGGCAGCCATTGTGGCTTCATTTTTCTAGAGAAAACTTGAAGAGAGGACTTGAAAGGGAGAGAGGAAAGGGTGGAGTTTGAGAGAGGGAGAAGAACCTTGGAGGGGGTTTCAAGGGAGTGTGAAGGGAGTTCACACGGTTGCTCCGGCGAGCTTGCACCTCAGTACCATCGGATTCAAGGTTCGTCTTGAAGGAAGTTTTGCGAAGAAGAAGATCTCGTTGGTGTCAAAGGACCCGGCTCCTCCGCCGCACCGGGGAAGGTGGAAGTGATTGTGTAAGGGCTTCTCCGCCTAGCTCTGGGGGCTAAAGGAGAATCACTAAAGGTTTAGTGTAATACTCGGAGGGTGCCTCTGGGGAGTGGACGTAGGTCATGGTTTGACCGAACCACTATAAATTGGTGTGTTCTTTCCTTTATTTTTTCTGCACTTTATTTCCGCATTTATTTTTATTGTGATTAACTGTGTGGATGAAATTGATTATCTATCTTTTTATTGTGAATGAAATTCGCTTCCACATAAAGTCATAAAAAGATATTTCTTTTAATTAAAGAAGTTTTTAATCATCCAATTCACCCCCCTCTTAGCGCATCTAATAATTTCAATTGGTATCAGAGCAATTTCAATTGGCATTTAGTCATTTCAAAAGCTAAGTCTAGGAAGGAGAATAAGAAAATCCAAAGAGGCTTCTGGGCAGAATCTGATACTGATTCCTCTGAGACTAAACCAGAGGAAGAGACTACAAACTTGTGTTTCATGGGAGAAAATCAAAGTGATGAGGAAGAGGTATGTAAACCAACCTATGATGAATTGTTTGAAATTTGTGAAAAAATCCATACATCATACAAAAAACTTAAGAAAACTCATGCTAGCCTAAAATTAGAACATTCAAATCTACAAAAAGAGCATGAAGTTTTTCACAAAGATCATGCAACGATTGATTCAAATCACATGGCTCTCCTTGATGAATTTGATGAATTAAACAAGAAGCATTTGAAATTAGTTGATAAAAGTAATGCATTAAAAGCTTCACACACCTCACTTAACGATGATCTTAAGAAATCTAAAGAGATTGAGAAAAATTTGAGGATTGAGAATGATGCATTAAAAAGAACTAACTTGAGAATTCAAAATGATTTGGAAACATGTAAGAAAGCTAGGATGACACCAACTTTTAATCAAAGGTCAGAACCTAAGAAGAGGCATTTTTACCCAAACCATTTAAGAAAACCTTTTCCTGGTGTTCAATGTTTTTCTTGTGGCATGCTAGGACACATCTCACACACTTGCACAGTTCACCGCAGTACACATTGGGTGTGGAGACCTAAGATGCATGATTCAAAGCATACCACATCTGCATTGCACTCTACATTTCCTAAGAAGGAGCCCAAATCTGTTTGGGTTCCTAAAATTGACTGTTGTTGAGTTTTGCAGGAGTGCTCTCACCAAAGACCTCGTGGGAGCATAAGATAACTGAACATAAGGAGGCTTGCAGCTCAATTGCTTAAATCCGTTGCTTTATCACTTGCTTGAAATCTTTAGTTTTTGTATGTCTTTTATTTTTTAGTTTTTGTGTTCACTTTGTGTTGTTTTTAATTTGCTTATTTTTTTTGTTTTTGCTTTTTCACTTTGGTCTTTATTTTTTGGGCTTCCATGTGATGAAACTTCTCAAGCTTTTAAATATTGGAGTTTTTGGAGATAGGGTTTAGCTTTTTAAAATTGGTTAAAGGGAGTAAACTGTTGATGTTTTTCCCTTCTTCTGACTTTGTTTAGTGGCATGATTTTCTTCTATAAAACAAAAGTCTAAACTCAGTTTAACCAATGGCTTTTTAAGATCTCTTTCTAATCTTGCTACATTAAATTATCTTATGCATAATAGTCAAAATTCTTTGATATCATTCAAGCTTTTGAAATCTTACCATTGCAGTTATCACATGATTTTGATTTTATGTTGTGGATTGTTCTTCCCTATGTTAGAGAGAGAGCTCCTATTCTCTAATATTTGGAGGATATACTCACAACTAAGTATTTTTTCTTTAAGGGTATATTAAAGAATTTTTAGCTTGCAAAAGTTAAAAAGGAAAGAGGCCAATGAAGCCAAATTGAAAAAAAAAACTATATACACAAAAGTGTATCAAAAATCAAAAGATGCTCAAAGAGCCAATAAAAGTGACAAGAGGCATAAAATCAGCCCAATGCAAGCTATCATCTCTTTGGTAAAACTCTTAAAACTTAGAAAACTCATTGATTATGTGATACCTTCAAAGATTTGATTTCAATTTCCATGATTGAGAAAAATTATTTTGGTTTATTATTTATGAGATATTTTTGTTGTTAACAAGCCTTGATTGGATCTTCTTATCCTCTTTTGTTATTCCGAGTTAGGACTCTGTTGTTTTTAAGAGAATTTTGTACCCTGAAGGATGTCCGATCTAGGGTAAATGGAATCAGTTTTTCTATCTTCTTCTGATTGGATTTTGTTAAACCTCTTGATCTCCTAAAACTTTAAAAGTTTAAATTCATGAAAAGAATTCTCATATGATGCCTCCATAAAACAAAAAAAATAGAAAAATTAAAATCCAAAAAAATGTTCGGTGGTTGGTTTTCATTGTGTCATTTTTTGTGTCTTTGACTGTCTTTTCTTTTATTTTATTTTTTGAGAGTCCTGATCATCACCTTTTCTGTCTTGATTTTAAATTCAAGTCAGATCGGCCTGGCCGATATTTATATCATCCTGACCGTTATGACAAATTCTTTCCAAAATCCATCTGCTGACCTTTTTCTGTGCTTACTGCAATTCATCGTCCTGGACGATACATTATCGTCCTGGACGATTTGATCGAACTCATGGTTATAGTCCTGGCCGATAGTATATTTGTCTGGCCGATGCATTCTATGTGCATCGTCCTGGCAGATATACTGGACCGTCCCGGACTATCCACGTGTCAGTACGTTTTGATCTTTAAATTCGGCCCCGGATGATCCATTATTGGACCATCGGCCGGGCCGATCCACTGTTCGTCCTGGACGATACACGTGGCAAGCATTTAAAATGTTTTAACTTCGGCCGGTACGATCAATTATTATGCATCGTCTTGGACGATACACCTAATCGGCCCGGACGATCTGCTTTTTCAACGGTCGTTCGGACTGACTCCTCGAGCCGATAGCCTGTGTCTAATCGGCCTGGCCGATATCTGATCGGCCCAGACGATTGGACCGCCTTTTTGACCAATCGGCCTGTACGTAATTATTGACACATATCGGCCTGGACGATTCCGCGATCGGCCAGGACGATATAGCCGTTTCTTTAAATTCAGGCCGATCCAGCCACGAATTTTTACTCTTCATCCTTTCTCCTTTGTGTTTTTGCTTAAGTTCTCTCAAATGGCTGGTGGGAAACGCGTCTGTCAAACCTCTAAAAGTTCATCGAGGGAAAGGGTTGACCCTCGTTTCCGGGAAGCAAAAGATGAAGCCGCATATCATCGTTATAAAGAATGTGAAATTACTGTTTCCAGAATTATCAATCTGGTCCACATCTCTTACCCGGTAATGGATCTCTTCGCTCACACTTCCCTTTGCTTCATTGTGTCTCTTGTTTTCCCTTTCAATTCTGAGTTCCTTCTAGAATTTTTTGCAAACCTTCGCATCAACTCTACCTTCACAGCCCTGTCCTCCTATGTGAATCGACGCCCTGTCGAAATCACATATCAGGACTGTGTTGATCTTTTACAGCTATCCACCACCGATGATAAGTTGCACATAATTGCCCCTGACCCTAATTTTGACTGGTCCACGGCAAATCACTTTCTTCGCCAGACCAATGTCCGTTACCATGTTGGAGAGACTAGCTCTTTAGTCAGAGATGCTAGGACAATCCAACATGTCCTTCGCACCTCCGTCATTCCAAAAGCCGGCGACCGAGTCCACATTACCCCTCTACTTTCCCTCACTACCTTCTACATCATGGCTCATAGGGAAATCAATACTGCGGGCCTATTTTTTTGTTACATTGATCACCTAACAATAATTCGCGATCCAGGCCACAGAAGAAAGCCAAATCTAGCCTTAGGACACATCATAGCCTATGTTCTTGAAATTAAATACCAAATTCAATATCCCAATCCACCAGATTTCCCAACTCTCTTCTACTCAAACAATTCCTTCAGCACCCTTCACAATACTCATCTCCAACCTGATGAACCTCGGGGGGCTAGAGAGGAGGAGGCTCCCGCTCCAGCTCCCTTTCCTGACCCTGTTCCTCTCCACCAACACTCACCGGTTGATCAGTTGATTGAGAGATTTGATCGTTGGGAGACCCGGTTTGACGCGTATGTTGCTGCCCAGGAGCACAAACACTCTGAGGACATTGCCCGCTACGAGCATCACCGCGCTGAGGATTTAGCTTGATATGACAGTTTTCTTACTCACCAGCAGCAGCAGCATGACCAGGACATCGCCTGGTTCAATGCTCAGTTTACCACCCTTGCCAGTTACTTTCAGCAGCCACCTCCACCTCCTCTATCTGATGATCAGGATCCCTCGTTCTTTTAGTTTGTACTTTGAGTTATTGTTTCTTGTCTTTTTGTAGTTAGTCTTTCGTGATGTTTTTTTTCTGCTGTTTCTGGACTCTCTTTTTGTGATGACAAAAAGGGGGAGTAGGATAGGGTGTGGTAGGAAAAAGTTGATATTGTAATTTTGTTTTTCTAATGAATCTTTTTTTTTGTCCTACTTGTGTTTTGCCATCATCAAAAAGGGGGAGATTGTTGCAAATCTATTTTTCATGTCTTATGTTTTGATGATTGACAAACACTCTTTCTCTTGGACAGCTTGTTGCTTCTAACTTTTCAGGAATCGAAGATCGGACAATCAAAAAGGAGCCAAGTTTAGGAATGCGTAGGTTTAGGGTTGAGTCAGTCTGTACTTTTTGTTTTTTACCTTTTGAGTCAACTTGTAATAGTCAAAGAGACTGATGCTATGTAACCCTTCACACACACACTTGAGAGACTTAGAATTTCTGTTTTTACTCATATCGGCCAGGACGATTTCTTGGATCATCCTGGACGATCAGCTTACAACAGAAAGTCTAATTAAGGATTCTTAATTAAGGCAGCCTACATTAACAGATCATCCTGGATGATACGTGTATCGGCCAGGACGATAAACTCAAAATAGAAAGAAGTAGCCGCCATAGTCAAGTATGGTATACTGTATCTTTAAATTATCGTCCAGGACGATCCTCAGATCGGCCTGGACGATATTCACAGATTATGCCATAATTGTTCAGGAAATCAAGGGAGTAATTAAGGATGATTGATACGATCAGATCGTCCTGGACGATCGCAGGATCGGCCAGGCCGATCTAGTCAAAAATCCTATGTTACTTCAGGACGATCAATATCGGCCAGCCCGTATCCAGAGCTATTGTCAGGACGATTTTCCTCTTATTTGAACTAATCAGCCAGGATGATCGTGAAATCGGCCTGGACGATCAAGCCAATTTTCAATCGTCCTGTTTTCCATCCAGGGCGATGCTCTGGCCGATCATCATTGATTTGTACTGATCGGCCAGGCCGATGTCCATATCGGCCTGGACGATATTGTCGGCAACTTGCAATTAATGAGCTCTTTTGAAGCTTTTCTATTTAAAAGCTCTTGTTCAACGTTTTTCAAGACCTTTGGCTGCTGCCTTGACCTGAGAAGACCTTGAGGAGAGAAAGAGAGAGAGGAGAGAGAGAGGATCTTGTGAGGGGGAGCTTATGAGGGTTTTCACAAGGGTTGCTTCAAGGATCTCTCTGCGTCGTCTTCGTCTATAGTTTCTCATCCGTGGAAGGGTCGGTAGAGGTAAGGAGTTTTGCTTTTGGTTTTGGTTCTCTGCCAGCTTCAGGAGGAAGCAAAAGGAGATAGGTTCTCTGCCTTGCCGGGGTGGCAAAAAGGAGATTCTTGTGAGAGTTTCTCCACCTAGCCGTGGGGGCTAAAGGAGAGTCACTTTTTTTTGTAGTGCAATACTTGGAGGGAGCCTCCAAGGAGTGGACGTAGGTCGAGTCGACCGAACCACTATAAATTTCTGTGTTCCTTTTCTTGCTTCCGCACTTTTAAATTCCGCACTTTTTTTGTGGTGTGATTTGGTTTATGTGATTTTATTTCTTTATTTAAAAAGAAGTTTTTAAAATACCAATTCACCCCCCCTCTTGATTAGTTTTGGACTAAGTTCATAGGGCTTAACATCCCCATCGAACTTTCACTTTTAATCTTATAGGGGATCGTACAGGACGACTTGGGAAATATATGGGATGATATTTAAATTGTCACATATCATCACCTATTATATTGGTTAATCATTAAAATATCATGAACTAATCATACAAGATGATTGCATAATCATACTGGATGATTGGTACAAATATCAATTCACTCTCTCTTAATTAACCTTGGGCTAGTTTATAAGGGCCTAACATCCCTAATGAACTTTCAGATCAATCGTGATTATTAAAAATAGCCATTAAATATAATTTAGACAATATTTTAATATTCAAATTTTATTCTAATCGTACAATATAACATACATCATACTATTTGATTTATGACAATCATGCCTAAATTTATTCTGTCATTAGAGGACTAATTATTATAGAATTACTCAAACAGATCGTATAGGACGATCAGTAATGATCATACTGGATGACCCAACAGATACATGGAATAATACTTAATCCTCTTGCACCATCCAAGACAAAAAAAAACTATGATATTTCTTTTAATCATATAGGGGATCGTACAGGACGACTTGGGAAATGTATGGGATGATATTTAAATTGTCACTTATCATCACCTATCATATTGGTTGATCATTACAATATCATGAACTAATTATACAAGATGATTGCATAATCATACTGGATGATTGGTACAAATATTTAAATTTATCGTACATGGTAATATGGGTTGTGCAGTTTGAAAGGAATGTTTTGTACTAATCGTACAGGATGATCTAATTGAAAGTTCACTGATGGCATAAGAAAGTTTTTTAGGGATTTTAAACCTTTATGAACTAGTCCCAAGGCTAATCAAGAGGGGGGTGAATTGGTATTTTAAAAAATATTTCGATCAAAATAAAATCTTAAAATAAAAACTAAATTCACCATAGAAACAAAGTGCAGAAATTAAACACAGAAACAGTAATAAAGAACACAAAAATTTATAGTGGCTTGGTCAACATGACCTACGCTCACTCTCTGGAGGCACCCTCTGAGTATTGCATTAAGCTCAGTGTCTCTTCTTTTGCCACCACAGCAAGGTAGAGAAGCCTTTACAAACCTCTTTTCCACCAACCCAGGTGAGGCAGAAAACTAAACTTCTTCTGCTTCCTCCAGAAATAGGCAGAGAACCCAACTCTTTTTGCTTCGTCCTAAAAAGATAAAGGACCTTGATCAGATGCTGAAGTAGACCTCTCTAGAACCCCCAAGGAACTAAGGATGACAACTGGAGAAGATGATGATGGATCATTTCTTTGAGCAACTTTATAAACCCCCTCATAAACTCCCCCTCATAAGATCCTCTCTCTCTCTCCCTTACTCTCACTCTCCTCTTAGCTCTCTTAGGTCAGAACATCAGCAAAAGATATTCTAATGGGTAGAACAAGTGGTCTTAAATATAAGAACTTTGGAATAGCTCATTAATTACAACAAAATGACTTTATCATCCAGGACGATATAAATATCATCCTGTATGATCAGTGCAAATTAAGCTCAATCAGCTAGGATGATTTGGGATGATCAGAAGATTTTTGTTCATGTCATCCAAGCTTATAGGATATCATCCTGTACAATTAGTACAAATTGATAGATAATACCTAAATAGATCTGTCTGATGTTGATTGTTCAAGACAACTAGGGTTTTTTGAATTGATCGTCCTGGCCGATCCTGAAATCATCCAGGATGATATGATCAAGCATTCAAACTTTAATTTCTTTTCTTAATTATCAGATTAATTTAGGCATAATTATGTTTCATGTCCTGGATGATGCCCTAGATGATGTCCAAAAATAAATAATACCTAAATAGATCCAGCGGTTAATTCTTTTTTATTTGAGCCTATCATCCCGACCAATACAAAGGTCGTCCAGGATGATTTTCTTAATAACGACTGCCTTAACCAGGATGCCCTAATTAGGGTTTTTATTTTTAACTGATCATCCCTGATGATAGTCGGATCATCCCATATAATATGAGGAAAAATAGAAAACATTAAAGCAAATAAAAAAATTTTGCAAGTGTGTGTGTGTGTGTGTGTGTGTGTGTGTGCAAGGTTACTTAGCTTCAAGAACCACATTATTCACAATAAACTCAAGAAAGAGAAAAGTTTTACAAACTAACTCAGACCTAGTCTACCCTAATCTTGAGCTGGTTCAAATTGCAGTTTGATCTTATGGACCTGAAATATTAGTAGACAAGGCAGTCGTAGAGAAATAGAAGTGTTTGATATCATCAAAATTATATTCTTTGAAAACCAGATTCACAATAATCTTCCCCTTTTTTATGATGAAAAATATTTAAATAATCAAAATGAAAATGAAACAAAAAACTAAATAAAATGAAAACAACTATAAATACTATTCTCCCTTTTAACATCACAAAAAAGGAGGAGGAAAAAAATAGAAAAGAAAAAAAAATGAAAGCAAAGTTTTTTTTAATCAAAGCATGAAAATGATAAAGTCTCCATGTGATCGATTTTAAAGACTTGTAAGACCAATGAGTTAACAACATCAAAATCTAAAAAATGATAAAATATTCTATCATGTTAACTCTTAGCTTGGACTTCTTTTAGGGCAAAATCATCTTTTGAAATCAAAAGAACTAACTAAGAAAAACCAATTGGATAAGAAAAAGAAATCAATTCAAGACTTGGTTTCAAAAAAATATCTTATAGAATAATGTATCAAAGTAATTTGTCACAATCGCAAAATTCAAAATCAAGCCTTTGAAAATCTCAAGTGATATATGAATTCTTCTAAGATTTAAAAGTTTAAAAAGAGAAGAGAACTTGCTTTTGGTGGGCTCATTTTATACCTCTTATTAATTGTATGGTGCACTTTGCATATCTATTAATTTTTGATACACTTTATGTATACTTTTCAATTTGGCGTCATTGCGCATCTTTTGTTTTGTTGTTATTTGCCACTTTTTTTGTTATTTTTACAAGCTTGATTTCTTTTCAAAACTTTTAAATATTTTTAGGAAATCTTCTAGAAGAGAAGAAAAACACTCTCTAATATAGGGAAGAACAAACCACAAAATAGAATTAAAATCTTGATAAATGCTGACAGGATAACAAAAAATTATAATATAAAGCTGCAAAAATATAAGCTCTATAGCAAAATAAAAAAGATCTCAATTGCAATCCAGTTGTTAATTTGAGATAGACTTTTAAGAAAAGAAAATTACACCACTAAAAGGAGAGAAAGAGACAAAATCTTTTTTTTCCCTTTAAGAAGGATGTAAAATATTGACTCATTTTTCAAAAAGCAAAAATATGATATAAAATATCATTTCAAAAGACCATAAAAGAAGAAAAATAAAACTAGTAATCAAAGAGAAATAAAATAAAAATACTATGAACATTTAGAAATCAGTTAACAAGTTCTTACCTCTTGGCTTAAGGTACTGAAAGTGTCAAAAGCCATTAGTTTAGCAAAGATGTCACCTTGATTCTTAGTTGTCTGGTGTAAATGTATCCTTTTGATATTCTCTAAAATGATGCAATATGTGTTTGGTCCTTGAGTTGGATGATTTTGTAGGATGCAAATGGCATTAATCATAAATGTTGAAATTGTGCATACTAATAATGCTTCAACCAAAGGATTTTGGCCATTTTTAAGGTATTCAGAGGAGTGTAATAGAGTTTTGTTTTCTACTAGACCAAGAGACTAAAGATTGTCCTATAAATTGAAGTTTCATTAGTGCTGCTCTTTCTATCTACCATACATCCTGATTGCAAAGAAAGATTCTTATACAATCAGTGGGATTTTTTAGGATCATTGAAATGCACAGAGAAAAACACTAAATATTATATCAGGTCGAAGCAATCAAGTAAAATAAAGATCTAATCGCCCTCTATTCTGTTGATCAAAAGATTTTTCACTTGGTCCTTATCCAACTGATAGAAATTATGGGAGTATTTTTTGGCTTGGCTTTATCCATTTCATTTTTCTTCAAGAAATTTAATGTACTTTGATTAACAAAAAGGTTCCATCATTCAATTGTCTTATGAAAAATCTCAAAAAATAGGATAACTCTCCCATCATACTCATCTCAAACTTCTTACTCATTATTTTAGAAAAATTATCACATATCT
This sequence comes from Dendrobium huoshanense, assembly GCA_016618105.1. NCBI lineage: Eukaryota > Viridiplantae > Streptophyta > Magnoliopsida > Asparagales > Orchidaceae > Dendrobium > Dendrobium huoshanense. The sequence goes on from CM028359.1 coordinate 53,827,522, forward strand.
TTTTATTAGAAGACCCAAAAAATATATCATCAAAATAGATCTTGGGTGGTGTCTAGATGCTAACTATTTTTTCTATTAATCCATATAAGGCCATTTTTAATTTAAAAATATGATTTAGAAATTGGCAACTCTCAAGATTTGGCAAAGGCTTAGCACTCTAATGGCTTCAAGATGGGGAAAGGTCCCCTCAAAATTAATCCCTTCTATTTGGATGTACCAATTGAAACCACCACACCAGCAAAAATTCTTAAAGGTCCCTTTGATCTTTCTACAAGCTAATATTCCTAACAAATTGAATTCCTCTTGCATAGAGATAACATAAGGCTTGATTAATATTGTTGGGTTCAGTCATTGAGATAAAGGCAGAGTGGTTCACTTCCTTCCAATAGTCCTAACACCTTCAGTTATTAAATTCTTCAAGATTTAAATTTTCTACTCCTTGGGTAATCTCTCCTACTCCTTCAGTGATTTGATTCTACTCTATTCTCCAAATTTTCATCTCCTTTGATACGTAGGATCTTAAACAATTCTTCATCTTCATGGAAATTATTATGAACAGAGCAAAATGTTTTCATTCAATTATTAGATGTAGAGTATCAAATGGAAAGGAAATAATACTATCAAATATATTTGGATCTGACATTTGCAAGAAATCCTGAAATGGTAGCATGATTCAAATAATGGAAAGTGGAATGAAGAAAAGCTAAAATAATTTTTTGTCAGCTGGTGAATGTCATGGTGCCATCCAAATTTACCAACTAGTAAATTGACTTATAAATATTCAGAACACTTTTCTTGGCAACTTTCATTTGATGAAGATGAAGAGGACACTGGTAGATGAAGAAAGCAAAGGACGGGAATTTCTCTAGTGGAGGCTTCAGAGAAATTCTTCATTTTTGAATTATAGAAGACTAGTTGATGTTGAAGTTGCCCGATATTGGAGCTAAAACCAAGAGCATATTGTTGTTTTCATTAAGCTATCAAATATTCATGCTTTGGGGTTTTATTACATTTTTTTTTAAGGATGACATTAAATTCAAATTTGTTCCAATAAAATTTCTCCTGGGAAAGAAGACAACTTATTCTCTAATTTGGGTTTTCTTACCTCTTGGCTTCCTCCACCTTGAAGGAGGAATTTAATTTCACAACTTGTTTATTTTTTCTATTAAAAGTTTGTTCAGTTGGATGTTTGAAGCAAAAGGTATAATAATTGAAGGAGATAACTAAATGTTATTAAATTCTTCAAGGAGGTTCTTAATAAGAATAAAATTCCAAGTGCTATTTTCTTTTTCATTTCAAGCATTTTCTAAAAAACAAAAAGCTTTGATTAATTTTTTTTAAGGATGACTCCATTTTCTCCTTTATTCTCTAATTTGGAAATTTAATTGTTTGTAGTCTCTTTGAATAAAATTTGCTATTTGCATTTTCCAAAAAACAAAAAATTAACTCCATTGGAAATCTCTCTAACACCATCCTCAATTATAGACTCTTTATGATCAGATTCATCAAACACTACATGAGTAGTCTCCTCCATCACCAATGTCCTTTTATTAGACAGCCTAAAGAATTTTCCAACACTTGAGTAACCTAAGAACACTCCTTCATCAGATTTTGGATAAAATTTTACTAAGTGTGACTTCCCATTATTATGAATGAAAACCTTACAACCAAAGACATGGAGGTGGGAAAGGTTGGGTGTTTTACCCTTAAGGATCTCATAGGGTGTGTTATCAAGTTTGGCTCTAACATTCACCCTATTCAACACATAACAATCTATGTTTATCGCTTCAGCCTAAAAAATATTTTGGAAGTGAATACTCAACAAGCATGGCTCTAGCGACCTGAACAAAGGTCCTGTTGTTCCTTTCAACTATCCCGTTCTACTGAGGGGTCTTAGAAGCTGAGAAGTTATGACTAATCCCTTTATCCTCACAGAAGTCTCCAAATCTTTCATTTTCAAACTCTCCCCCATGATCACTATTGATGGCTAAGATCTCATAACCAAACTTTTTCTGAACCCAAGTGGAGAAGGTTCTAAACTCATCAAAAGGCTCACTCTTATGTGACAAAAATTTAATCCAAGTGAACCTCGAGTAGTCATCAACAACCACAAATTCATAGACTTTCCCTCCTAAGCTGACAGTACTAATGAGTCCAAATAAATCCATGTGAAGGACTTATAAAGGTCTAGAGGTGCCAATGTCTTTAATGGAGTGGTAAGAGGATTATATTTGCTTTCCTAGTTGGCAGGCATCACAAAGGTACAACAATAACAACAACATCAAGCCTTTATACCACTACGTGGGGTCGGCTACATGAATCCTTTTTCTACATTGTGTCTTATTAAAAGTAAAATTATCGTTTAAATCTAATAAAGAAAGATCATTCCTAATATTTTCTAACCAACTCTTTTTAAGTATACCCCTACCTTTCTTAACACAAGTCAAATCTAATACCTCTACTCTCCTAACCGGGTCATCAGAAGGCTGTCTTTTTATGTGACCAAACCATCTAAGGAGACTCTCTCTAATCTTATCTTCTATAGGAGAAACTCCAACCTTTTCACGTATATGCTCATTTCATATCCTATCTCTAAGGGTAAAGCCACTCATCCACCTGAGCATCCTCATCTCTACCACACTTAACTTAGTATTATGCTTCTCTTTTAATGGCCAACATTCAGTACCATAAAGCATTGCAGGCCTCACTACCATCTTATAGAATTTCCCCTTAAGATTTAAAGGTACATTTCTATCACATAATAAGCCCGATGCATTCCTCGACTTCAACCATCCAACTTGAATTCTACTTATAATATCCCCATCTATTTCACCATCTCTCTGAACAATATATCCAAGCTATCTAAAACGTGTACTCTTATCAATGACTTGATCGCACAAAGTCACAATCCCCTCACTAGGTCTATTACTACTAAAATTACACCCCATATATTCCGTTTTAGATCTACTCAAGTGAAAACCTTTAGACTCTAAGGCTGACCTCCATAATTCAAGTTTTTTTACCTTCAACTCCCTCTCTAGTCTTATGAACAAGAAGAATATCATCAGCAAAAAGCATACACCAAGGTACATCCTCTTGCAAATGTCTAGTGAGAACATCCATGACTAAAGAAAAAAGATATGGGCTTAAGGATGATCCTTGATGTAACCCAACTAAAATAGGAAAATACTTGGTCAAACCACCTTGTGTTTGAACACAAGTAATAGCTCCTTCATACATATCTCTAATGATTTGAATATAAGCATTATTGACTCCTTTTCAAGAACTCTCCATAGCACTTCTATTGGAACTTAATCATATGCTTTTTCTAAATCAATAAATATTATATCTAGATCCTCCTTATTTTCTCTATATTTCTCCATCAAACCTCTTAATAAATGTATGGCTTCCATAGTCGACCTACCCGGCATGAATCCAAATTGATTTTGAGAAATATTAGTATCACACCGCAACTTATGCTCCATAACTCGCTCCTATAGTTTTAAAGTATGACACATTAACTTAATACCTCTATAATTCGTACAATCTTGTGCATCACCTTTATTCTTAAAAATAAGAATTAACACACTCATTCTCCACTCATCTGGCATCTTTTTAGTCTTCAAAATAGTATTAAAAATTTTAGTAAGCCAAGAAATCTCTTCATCTCCTAAGCATTTCCACACCTCTATTAGAATATCATCATGTACAACAGCTTTTACACCCTTCATTTTCTTTAAAGCCTCTCTAACTTCAGTTTTACTAGTACACCGATAAAAATATAAATCTTTATTTTCATTTAGGATGCTAAGTTCACTATAGTCAATCTTAATTTCACAATCTTCATTAAAAAGTTTAGCAAAAATATCTCATCCACCTTTGTTGAATATCATCTTCTAAGAAAAGTATTTTTTGATCTTCATCTTTAATACACTTCACTTGAACTAAATCCTTACTACTCCTATCTCTTTGTTTGGCTAACTTATACATATATCTTTCTCCCTCTTTAGTATTTAATCTATTATATAAATCACTAAAAGCTTATATCTTTGCATCGCATATTGCTTTCTTAGAATCCTTACGAGCCACTTTATATTTTCTCAATTATCAGAATTTTTAAAAGTAAACCAATTTTTATAACAAATCTTGTTATTTTTAATCTTTTCTTGCACAATTGGATTCCACCACCAACTATTTTTACTATTAGGAGCTTTTCCCTTTGATACTCCAAGCACATCTTTTGTAATATTCTTAATATCACTAGCCACTTTTTCCCACATAACATTAGCATCCTCATGCACAGACAAAATCTTAAGATCTAAAATCTTACTCTAAAAAATATTTTTGTTAATATTCTTTAAATGCCCCCATCTAATCCTAGAAAAAATGTTTTATTTTATTTTTTTATTTTATGCCCCTTTATCTTGAAGTCTAAAACTAATAATCGATGTTTTGTACATAAATTTTCACTTGGAATAACTTTATAATCTTTGCAATCTAAATAATTTCATTTTCTAATAAGAAAATAGTCAATCTGGGTTGTATTATATCCATTTTTATAAGTGATGAGATGCTCATTCATTTTCTTAAATAAGGTATTAGCAATTGAAAAATTATAAGCTAAACAAAAATCTAATATGATCTTGCCACCTTCATTCGTCGTTCTAAATCCATGGCCACCATGAATGCTTTTAAAAACATCTACCTCTCTACCAACATGTCCATTTAAATCTCCTCCAATAAAAACCCTTTCTTCAACAGGTATCTTTTGTATTAATTCTTCTAAGTCATTCCAAAAATTTAATTTAGAACTCATATCCAAACCTATTTGAAAAGCATAAGCACTTATAATATTAATAATCTTATCATCAACAACAATCTTTAAAGCTATAATTCTATCTCCAATCCTATTAATTTTTATAACATTATTCTTTAAACTCTTATCTATAATAACACCTGCATAATTTCTAGTATGACTCCTACCCAAATACCAAAGTTTAAATCCTAAACTATTAATTTTCTTAGTCTTCTCTCCAACCCACTTAGTTTCCTGAATGCACAAAATATTTAACTTCCAACGAATCGTAATATCTATTAATTCCATTAATTTTTCTGTAAGGGAACCCATATAGTTCCTATCCTAATTTTAGTTTCATGGACTAGCTTCTTCGCCCACATCCATCCTTGATGTGGGAACCCTTGCCTATTTAACACTGCACCCGGGTGTAAGTGCAGTGGCACTTGCACACTTGTCACTGTATTCAGGCTATATAGCGCGTCGCTTCCAGGGGACACCCTAGCGCATCACAAAGGTGATCTTTAGAAAAATTAAGCTTGGAGACACCTCTAACTAGATCTTTATGGGTTACTCTCCTAACAGTTTTCATACTAACAAGATATAATCTCATGTGCCACAACCAAAAATCATCAGCAATAGTTTTTAAGCAAAATAAAGCAGCATATTCAATATTATTTAAATCAATCATGTAAATATTGTTGATTCATTTTACTTGCAAAATAGTTTTGTTATTTAAGCTTATAATGCAAGTGTTTGTCGAGAATTTTATGATGAAGCCGTTATCAAAAAGTTGGTTGATGCTGAGCAAGTTGTGTTTTAATCTATCAACCAACAAAATATTTTCAATCAAAAGGTTCTTGAAATTTCCAATTATACCTGAGCCCATCACTTTCCTGGTGGTATTACTACAAGAGTAACCTTGCCTCCTATCCTGGTCTCTAGCAAAATGAATTTATTAGCATCTCTAGTCATATATCATGAACATCCACTGTCCAGTACCGCATACTCTCACGAGGCCTTTTGTGAGAGTTTGCCTACAAGATATCAAATGTGAGATTTAAGAACCTAAATAGGTTTGGGTCCCTTCTTATGAAAAGAAGAATACAATATATGTGTGTTATGATGTGAATCATGCAGTTTGGGTCTCTACACCCAATGTGTACTATGATGAACAGTACAAATATGTGAAATATGTCTTAGCATGCTACATGAGAAACATCTAATTCTAGGAAAATGATTTACTAATATGTTTGGGTTATAATGCCTCTTCTTACGTTTTTGCTTTAGATCAAGTGCTGATGTATTCCAATTTATCTCAAGTGTATTCAATTTAGCTCTAAACCTCAAGCTAGCACTTTCTAAAATAGCATTATCAACATTCAAATAGTGTTCTTTATGCTCAGATTCTTCAGTATAAGTTTTAAAATTAGATTCAAGTGAGGTGTAGGATGCTTTCAAAGAATCATGCTCAACAATCAAATCAAAATATTTTTTATTTAAATCATCAAGTTTATCAAGTAAAGATATGTGATTGCTAACAAGTAGAGTGATCTTTGCTTAAACTTTCATGCACTTTTTACAAATTCAAAAACTCTAATTTTAAAGTAGAATACTTTTTCTTAAGTTTTTTATATGATACATGAATTTTCTCACAAATTTAAAATAATTTATCATAGGTTGGTTCACATACCTCTTCTTGATCAGATTGACCAGGACGATCACCCATTAAGTACAAATTTATTATCTCCTCTTTAGCTTCAGTCTTAGATGAGTCATATACAAAATCTGCCCATAATGCTTTTTGGTACTGATCTTGTATTTGGTTTTCTCCTCACCCTTCTCCTTGCTTGGGTGCTCTTTAAGTGTAGGACAATCAGCTTTAACATGTCCAGGCTTCCTGCATTTAAAATAAACAATATCAGAAGAACTTTTATAATTTTTGTTAACCTTATCTCTTTTTCACTTCTGATGATACTTGTTGTTCTTTCTTAAAAAGCTTTTAAATTTCCTAGTGATGAAGGGAACATCATTTTTTTTAGATTTGGAAGAATCAATGTCCGTGTTATTGGCTTTTAGTGCCACAGATTTCTCCTTCTTTTTTCACCTGCATCAAGATTTCTTTGATTCACCCCTTACTCGTAAGCAATGAGTGATCCAAGTAAATTATTAACATAATAAGTATTTAAATCTTTAGATTCAATAATTACAGTGGTCTTAGCATCAAAAGAAGAAGGCAAACATCTCAAAATTTTATTGACCCTTTTCATAATTAGTTAGCTATCTCCTAAAGCATGCAATGAAGTGACAATTTAAGTAAACCTAGTATACATATCAAAAATTGATTCAGAAGGTTTCATATGAAAAAGTTCGTAGTCATGCAATAGAATATTCAACCTAGATTATTTAACTTAATTAGTTTCTTTATAGGTTATACATAATCTATCTCAAATTTCTTTACCAGTTGCACAAGTTGAAACACGCATATATTCTTTATATTTCAAAGCATAGAAAAAATAGTTCAAGCATTTTGCATTAAGTTGTGTTAAATTTCTTTCATCAAAAGTCCATTTAGTAAAAGAAAGTTCAATTTTAATGTCATTAATTTCATGAGAAGATGTATAACCTTTTTTAACAAGCATCCACATATAATAATCAAACGAATGTAAAAACGTAGACATGCAAGTTTTCTAAAAATCAAAAGGAATATTATGAAACAAAGGTGGTCGAGTAATAGAATATCCTTCCATTGTATTACGGTTACCAAAGTTAGCTATCGAACAAAATTTATAAATTTTTAAAAACTAGATTTTATGAATCCCACTCTAATACCACTTGAAAGTGCTCTGATGGCCCTATTTAGGATTTCTATTTTTAATTGATCATCCAGGATGATAGTCAGATCGTCCCGAATGATGTGAGCAAAAATAAAAAAACTCTAAATCAGACAGAAAAAATTCCTCAAAGTGTGTGTATGCAAGGTTAATTAGCTTCGAGAACCATATTATTTACAATAGACTCAAGAAAGAGAAAAGTTTTACAAACTGGCTCAGACCTAATCTACCCTAATCTTGAGCTGGTTCAAATTGCAGTTTGATCTTGTGGAACTGAAATGTTAGTAGGTGTTGGTGGAATTTTGAAAATATATTTTAAAAATATTAGTTTTCTTTAGGACTTAAAATTGAATTCTAAAATCAAATTGTCTCGTTAGAAAAAGTATATCACCTCGAGAGGTGAGAATAAAATTTCATAACGGTATTCAGATTTAGAATTATGAAATTCATCTTAAATATTATGACCGGATGCTAAAGAGAACTTCATATGGCCCCAAAGGGTCAAAATGAGGTTCAACTGAATATCCAGCTACAATATTCAAGAATTGTGATCGTTAGGTTCACATCCAAAGCCTTATCAAAGAAAGATGTATCTCCCCGAAGGGAGAAAATATCATTCGATGATAATTCTTTGAATATGATAACAATGATCACTAGTATTTAGGTTTTCCCAAAGAAATTTAATTGAGTTTTGAAAAATCAATTTTTAGAATCAGGTGCGTGTGTGGTTCTAAATCTCCTACGAGCGCAAGCCCTCGTAGTTAATTACATCGTAAGAAAACGAGGTCTCCTACGAAAACTCTCGATTAAAATAAGGGCAAAATTTTGTTAGAATTTCTAGGAGTGATATCAAAAAGAGAAGTGAATTTTGGAAACTCAAAATGGAATGGATTAAAATTGAGCAGTTATTAACGGAGTTAAAGGAGGAGAGGTAGGGGACACTTTAAGATTCCAGAACCATCCGGAAGTGTCCCAACTTAATCTAAGTGTTGGGCTTTATTTTTTAGGATTGAAATGAAGCTTTAATTAGAGTTAAGTATTTTATTAGAAATTTGGGACTATATTCCCGAAATTTGGGGTCTTATAATCAAAGATTTGCCCCAGATCCTAAATCTATTTTGGACACTGGACCATAGTCATCCGATCCTAATTAATGCAGTGCAAGATCTGGACTTACCCCGGCCTGGATTGGGGAGCCAGCTAACCACCTAATTGATTTAAAAGAAATGATTCCGGTCTTTTATGAAAGAGTGGTAGGGATGTTTTATTTAAAGGTTTGGAGAGTTGGGGCCAACATCTAGAGATTCTCTTATTTGGTCCCTTTGACTTATGTTGGGTGCAAAATGCTAAGAACTATACAATTAAAGTTTTGGCTCTTTTAATTTGTTTTTAATGCAATGCATGCTAGTTAATAATCTCAAATTAAGTATACTTGAAATTTTAAAAACAGGCTTAGAAAATAATAATTTTTTTAGAAGACTGGACTTCCCCAGGTCCGGCACCTCGTCCATATAGGTCAGACTATCCGGACTCTACCCGCAGGCGGGGAAGGGTCTAAAACAAGAAAAGAAGAAGTGCAGAAATATGCATGCGACCCCGGGGTCGATCCCCGGCTAATTCCCTAGATTTATTATCTTTCTATGTTATTTAGACTCACTAAAATTTTAGACTTTTAAGGTTATGAGTAGAAAACTTTCACACCCTCACGAGTCTCACGTATCCAGGCGAAAATAAAAAGCGGCATACAATCGCCAAAAAACTAGTAAAAACAAGTAATCCTAAAGGCAATCAAATCATCACATCAAATATAAATTAATTAATAAATGTCCATAGGCAGAATTGCCTTGCTTATTACAAACTAGAATATTACAGAAAGTAAAGTGGCCGGGCACCACTGACAACAACCCGGATTCTAAACCTAGTAATGACGCAAGTTATTTTGAGTGGGATATTCTCAATCTTCAAGTCTTAAAATCTTCAATCTCATTCTTCTTTGGACTCCTTTTCTTCAATCTTCTTGGAATCTTCGTAGTGGATTACCCAAATGGACAAGAGGGCACTTCCCTTTAAGGGGGAAGGCCACTCTTTCCTCTTTGGGTAAGGAAGAGGTATGATCCAAATTTGGATTTCCAAATGGAAAAGGAGTATTCCCTAAAGGGGTATCCTTTCCTCTTTGGAATCCAAGCTTTGGATCTATGTATCCCAACTCAAAATCAACTTTCACAACACTTGACACTTACACTAATTACATTAATAACAAAATAAAAATCTAGACTCACCTGCAGGGTCATCCTAAGCAATTAATATATAAAAAGCAGTTATTCCCAAGCAATTGTATATGAGCAGAAAAAGAAAGTAAACACACTGGCCACGCTCTTTTTATGATTTGGGGGCTTTAGCAGTTGAAGCACCTGTGCAAAGAGTTTATAATATTTATGCATTTTTTGATTTGCCCCCTTTTATATTGCCCTGCATGAGCGTGGCCACCTGCAGAAAACTGTGTCAACATCCAGATCGTACATAACCTAAGGGTAATCTAGTCGCCAAACACATCAATCCATTCACAGAGTACAGAAAAAGTAAGCAGACACAGCAAAGCAATTTCATCCACAACATGCAGTGAAAACTATGAAAAATCCGGCACACAGCAGTAAAGTAAACACCGGCCTAACCTAGATCTAGAGTTGGTTGTCCTAGCACATCATCTAAAGTGTGTGTAGAAGGTCGTGTGGCTGGGGTAGATTCTAAAGTGGGTGATTAGTTAGAGTTGTCTAGAAAAGTTCTGAATTTGTTAAGGCTTAAAAGGGGATTTAGATTAAAATTTAAGTATTAGTAGATTAAGAATTTTAATTAGACATATTTTAAAAGTTAATTGATTACTACCTTTGTTTCACACCGAGGCCGTGAAGTTTATTTCACCTTTCTTGGGGCTAAGCTAATAGCCTCGTAGGCCTGGGTTACCCAGTAGCAATCGGGGTTAATTAAGTTATTTAAATTGGTTGGAATTAAAGGAGTAGATTGATATTAAAGGGAGTTGGTTACTGATTTTAATAGATTAGTTGAGAGTTTTATTATCCTATTAAGAAAATTCTGGAATTGGGGGAGTTAATAGATTCTGGAGGTTATCCGGATATGTCAACTAAGGGGTCAAAATTTGATTTTTAAAATTATGATTAATATTATGGGTTTCAGATTTTTAACAAATACTAGACCTTATTATGAGTTGTTAGACAGTTGGAATACTCAATTTGGAGTTTTCTATCAAACGTTATGATTTTTAGAAGTTTTGACCCGGTTTTGACCTAGAGTTAACCAAAATGTTGACTTTTTTACTTTGACCATATTTTGGGGGTTTGACATTTTTGTAAAATACTAGATTTTAATTAGAGTCATTAGCCACTGAGTTTGATTGATTTGGAATTTTTTATAATTAGTTATGAATTTTGGAAGTTTGGATATTTATTGAAATTATTAAATTATTTCAATTAAGGGTCATTTTAGTGATTTGATCCCAAATGAGTCCCAAACTTCTTGAAATTAACTCCAATGATCAAATATGATCAAAGGAGATATCAGCAAGTGTTTAAATATTTTTTTGGGATTTTAAATAATTTTTAATTAATTAAAATTGATTAATTATTGATTTTGATTAAAATTAAATTAAAGTGGATTTTAATGTCAAATTAAAGGAATTTAAATTTTCAATGATTAAGAGTTGAAATATGGTTAATTAAAGGTATTATGGGTATTTTTTGTAATTAATATAAATTTATAATGATTTATTAAATTTTTTAAGTCCTTAAAGGGGCTAAAATTTGACATGCTCAATTTTCTAACCTAATGACCTCCAAATCAAGTAAAATTTAAACCTAAGGTACCTGATGTCACTAAGTTTTCTATGTTTAAGTTTCATTTCTATTGGGTGTGTGTACAATGCCCTATGAATTTTCTAAGTTTTCTAGACATTTCCTTAATTATTTTTCCTAGGTGTCTCTACTATTTAAATAGGCATGAAACTTGGTGTGTCTAATCCTGACATACATTTAATCATACCACAGAAATATCACAGCAAAATACTAAAACCCTAAGGAGTTATGAATTTTCAAAGTTTAGGGTCCAAAATAGACCATTTACCTTAAAAATTCATATCACAGAAATCTATTGAGCATATAAACCTAAAAAAATTATTAAACATGCCTAAGATACTCATTAATCATCCACCAAAATTTGGGCTTCATTTGATCACTGGATTGTGAGAAAATAGCAATAAATGAAATTAACATAAACTCAAATATCTCACAATACAGAAATCAAATCAATAAAATTTTACTTTTAATAAATACTACATTATATTATCTTTCAAACGAGCCCAAGAACGCCCCAGTTGGTGGAGAACTCAATTTTCTGTGAATTTTTGAAGATTTGGAGTATTTAAAGCATTTTTTATTCAAATTTGGGTCAAATCAGCTGACGGTGATGTGGCGGCGTGGCGTGACGCCACGTCACCCTCCCATACCACGGGATGAACCCACGTTCAAACATGGAGGAAGCCGCACGGTATACCAAGATCTGAGCCGTCTGATCGTCGATCGTACGGTCCAGATCTGCTCTAGTTCATTTTGAATAGAAATCTTTAAACGCTCATATCTTTCAAAATACTCGACGAAATTGCACGAAATTTGAACTGTAGCTAGAGGGCAATATGATCTTACAATTCCTGGAGTTTGGAGGCTCCATTCATTGTAAAATCGTTACAGTTTCAAATTAAAATTTAAACTTAAAATGAGCATAACTTACGATCCAACCGTCGGAGGTTTGAGATCTTTAGCTTGTTGGAAAGCTGCAGCAATCCTCTACAACTTTGAAGAAGAAGCCAAAAGCCGGATCTTGCGGGATAGAAAGTTATATTGGAAAGTCCTCTTTCTCTCTCTAGAATGCTCTCTCCTCACTAAAATAGTTATTTGAGGCTTGAAAATGGTTGGGAAAAGCTTGGGAAGGCCTTGGAATGTGTTGGAGTGTATGGGAGGAGCTCTTGGAAGGTTGAGAGCTGCTGGAGTTTGGAGCTTTTGATCATATCAAAGGGAATGATGAAGAGGCCACCTTTAGGTCAAATTTTACCCATTTTGCCTTTGGCTTTTGGATTGGATGGTTGAGATTTGATTTGGAGTGGTTTTGGATGAGTGCCAAGTCTCCCCTATGCTGCCCAAAGCTATGGAATAGGGTTGGTGGTTGAGAGTGACATCTCTTGGTCCATGTGAAGAGGGACCACACCTCTTTCCCCATTTGGATGAACCAATGCCAAGCCTTGTTAAAGGGGGGGTTGGTTTAAGCTCTATTAGGGGAGGAAATGTGTCACATCACATCATATTTGAGCAGGTTCTATACTAAGCCATGGATTGCCAAGGTGGCTTGATGATGTGGCCAAGAGTTTGAGATTAAGGATTTGAATTTTTAAGTAAATACATGAAGTTAAAGAGGGTTTTGACCTCTCCAAATGAGTTGACCAAGTCAACCTAATATGAGGATTGACTTGAAAGTCTTTGGACATGTCATGAGTGTCCAATTGAATGATTTTGAAGGATTGATTTGATTCAAATGGGTTGAATGATTGAATTTGACAAGTTTGTAGGTTAAGGGTTGATTTGGTCAACCATAGTTGACTTGGTCAACTTGGTCAAACCAAAGAGTAAGTTTGGGTTCAATGTATTCCTAAATTCATTTAGGATCCATTGAAATGACATTTGGATAATATTTCAAAGGTTGATAAGTCAAATCAAGTTGAGTTTAGGCCAAAAGTTAAAAAATCTTCATTTAAGGGCATTTTGGTCATTTTGGACTCAAGTCAATTCTGGGTCAAATTGAATCTAAAAAGATGTAGATCATTGCTTAATAAGTTAATATCAAGGTATTAAGAGGGATCAAATGATTTGGAGGGGGATCCAAAGTCAAATTCCACTAGGTGAAAGGCCTAGTGGCATGGATTGTAAATATTCGAAGGTTTTGCAACAGTTGGAGTTTGATTAAGTTTAAGGGGTTAGAGTACTCCAAATGGGTTAAAATTTAGAGGGTTGACACTAGAGACATGTCTTATCACTTTGCAAGTGATAGACCCTGAATCAGAGACCATTTGACTGGGTTTTGAAATGTTTGAAAATTCTTTGAAAAGGGTCTTTAGGACAAGACCTTAAGACTTTGAATTTGGGTTTAGACTTCTGGATTTGGAATGGATTTTAAGTTTGAATGATTAGTATTGAAGTATCCAAATCATTTACAATCATGTGGTGATTGTTAATGAATGGATGAGGTCAAAGCTAGATTGAAGTTTGGATCAAAGTCTAAGTTGAAGGTTGGATTGTCAAATTGATTGGATCAAGGTTTGGATATGTTCGAAACTTGAATTAATTTGAATTTGAGTTGAATGAAGTTTGAGATTTAAATTGATCAAAGGTAGGAATCAAATTGAAGTTGGAGTTGATCAAATGTAGGAATTGATTTGAGGTTGAGGTTGATCAAGGGTGGGGATTGATTTGAAGTTGGAGTGGTCCTAAGATCTAGAGGAGTTCTAAGATCTAGGATTTAAGGAAATCCTAGGCTCTAGAGTAGGCTCTAAGGTCTGGCTCTAGGAAAGAATCCTAAGGTCTAGGTGGATCCTAGGATCTAAAATTAATCTGGAGTTTGGAAGGGCCTTAGTGACCTCATACAAAAATGAGGTCAACAGTAGGCAAGGCAGTCATAGAGAAATAGAAATGTTTACTGTCATCAAAATTATATTTCCTGAAAACCAGATTTGCAACACTAAGGATCATACCTGATGAATTTTTTTTTAATTAAAACTCACAGCTGGGCCTACGTGTTAATATAAAGAAATGATTACAAAGCCCTTAAGGGAGACGATCAGCTTACTAATGATCCAACGAGCTATAAAATAAAATAAAGAAAATACTAGGAGCCGAAAGTCTCCACTAATCAAAAGTACAACATAAACTAGTAATAAGCTACTGATCCTATAGATAAGAATCCAAGAAAGAAAGATGTAATGAAAGAAAGGGAGCACGATCTTTCTGCAAAAAATGTAGGTGACATCCATAATAAACTTAACCTACAAAACAAAAAGGATGCAGAGCAAAAGGATGTGATACAAAATTTTATAGAGAAACCACTTCAAAAACTAGGAGGATAAATACTGATAGAGCTCAGCATATAATTAGTAGAAAAAGCCTAATAAAGGTAATCCACAAGCCAGTCAATCCTACTCTTAGGAGCAAATACCATCCAACAACTGAAGGGACCCAAACAATAAAGCTTAAGGCCACCAGCAAACAAGTTCAACACCTCTAGAATATCACAAAAACCTAACTTGAAGGCAGTCCAGAATAGGAGGTGAAATAAAAAAAACCCAAACAGCAAAGCTTAAGGCCATCAATAAAATAATATAACTCCTCCAGCATATCACCAATACCCAACCCAAGGGCACTCCAACACATAAAGTGATATAAAAGCCAAGCCAAAGCCCAAGATAATATAAATTGAGAGCATAAACAACACAGCCCGAAGCTAAATTACCACAACTACCCCCAGTCAGTCAAAATTGTCACCATAAGGTATGATAGCACCAATGAGAAAACTAATCAACAACATCATATGTGTAACCATAGCTTAAGTCTAAATCGACCAAGACAACAGCTAAAATGAATAACATAGAGAGATGCCAGCAGAAAAATAAAAACAATGACAGGAACCCAAAAAACCACCAGAGAAACCATAACCCAGAGCTGGAAAACCTCCAGCAATTATAAAAACCATTACCAGTACAAGTAAGAAAGAAAACAAATTAACCAAAGAAACACAACCCATAACTCCAAATTTGAAAAACCAGCAAATCAAGCCACCCGATCAAAATCAACATAGTAACCCTTCTAAAAATTACAAGCCTAAAAGAGAGCCCCCAGCAATAAAAGCTGGAGCACCAACTCACACCAATAGAAAGAATAGGAGATGCAATCATCAAAGGAAACCAACAATAGAAGATCCCAATAAGCCCCAAAGCACCCTAGGGCAGCCAAAAATACCACAACCAGATAAATCAATTAGATTTTAACATAGGGAAGACCAAGCTCATCCAACCGAAATAAACCTTTAAGAGAAGCAAGAATGGTAGCCTCATTATAATCAAAAAAATCCTCAATATTACAACCCAAATTAGCAAGCCAAGAGGCACAAGAATTACGCTCCTTGCAAATATGGTGAAAAGAGAAATTCATAAAACCAAAAGATTTTTAATTTACCTAACTTGATAGAAAAGATTAGGAGAGCATCAGCTATCATCCACAAAATTTTAAAATATGAAATCAAAATCAGAATTCATCACTATAAGGTTGTTAGTAAGATTAAGAGAGATGCAAACCTTAAGACTATTAAGAATAGCCAAAGTGCTAGCAACAACATAATTACCATTCTGAATAGGACCAGCAAAAGCCATAATCAATTTACCATTACTATCCCTAATAGCTCCACCACAACCCATAAAAGATCCATTGCTAGCACCCGCAATATTTAATTTAAAGAAATAAATAGAAGGTTTGAGCCAGTAAATAATGTTATCCTTTAAAGCAATATGATAGCCTTCCACATTAATGCCTAACACAGTACCAACAAAATAATATTGTTTAAAATTCTTCAAAGAGAGCAACTTAACATCACAAAGAGACAAAGCCTTATCTTTAATCTTTTGAATAACCTTCTGATGGTTCATCCGAATACCATTAAAGAGAGAATTATTCTGCTCCAATCATATGAACCAAAGAATAAGAGAGGGGATAACATTACGGATGTGCCCTTAAGCATAGATTTAAGAGACAAATGAGCATTAAAGCAATTTAACTGAAACAAATCATCGAAATAAACCCAAGTTTTGACAACAACCAGGCCAGAAATAAAAACATGATGCATATTTTTTATATGATAATAACATTGACACTTGGAAGGTAACACAAAACCTTTTTTAATGATATTATCATAATTGGGAATAAATCTATGAAGAATTATCAAAATAAAAATAGAAACAGTAGTTGGAATGCTCTGATGCCTCTTGGGCTGTGGTAAATTGAACATATGATGTTGCTGATGGTAAACTGAAAATTATTGATTCTTTTGGAGGCTCTTTATTTAAGCTCTTATATATATCTTTTTAAGAGATATTTTGCTATTGACTTGTTTAAAGAGGGAACTTAGAGGAAGAGAGGGAGTAGTCTGTTGTTTGCATCTTGTGTTTTAGTGAAATTAGTTTTATGCTTAATTGTCTTTTATTTTAACATATATCTCATATTTTCTTAAAAACAAAATAATTTTTTTTTTTTTTTTTACTTCCTTACTTTGAAATTTTCACATTGTGAGGGGGAGTTTCATAGAATGTTAAAAGCCTTCAATATTCTTAAACAATAATATTTGTCATCATCAAAAAGGGGGAATGTTAAAAATCTGGGCCCAAGTACTGTGATTTTGATTATAATAAATATTATTATTTCATTATCACTATTATCATTGCATATCTATTTTGTTTTCGTACTCACTAATGCTTTAGGACCATAAGTTCACTGACAACATCAATCAGCTCAAGATTGGGTAGACTAGGATTGAGTATGTTTGTAAATTTAATTTCAATGTACTTTTACCTTTATTTAGTTAAATCATAGATTTGATGGGCACTAAGCTGAGTAACCTTATACACACACACTTAAGGGAGTGAGTTGGTGAGTTAAAATATTTTTTTTATTTTTGAACTAATCATACCGTACAATTTATATCATATTGGATGATTACTTAAAATAGAAAACCCTAATGAGGGTACCCATATTAATTAAGTGTGATTTTTAAAAAATTATGCAAATAGAATTATTATTATATTACTCTCATCCTGTGCTGTGCTCTCTTGCAACTCGTTGGAGATTTAGTGTTTCAATTTGTGAGCTCTAGTTTCAATCTCCTAGCATGGTTTTTTGTGGTTTTCTCATCGATTTGTTTCCTTGGTCTTTCCTTTGCTATTTCTACATTCTTTTTTGAGATTTTTTTTTTGTTTGGTTTTGGCTTTGGGAGATGATGGTTGTTGTCAGCTATCCCGTCATCCTCCTTATTTTTTGATGAAAAATCTAAGTCTTTTAAGGAGGTTTTAGCTGGATCATCTTCATCTTTGGCTAAATTTCACTTTGTACGAACTTCATTCTAGGGTTGTTCGACTTTGATGTTTGATGATGTTGTGGTTTCTCAACTGACCGCTCTTTTTGCCTTAATGTTAGTTGGCAAGTTTCTTCTTCGACATCCTAATGTTGATGTCATTCAAAAATTTTTGTTAACTTGAAGCTTTCAGGTTGTTTTCATGTTGGCTTGCTGGATCAGAGGCATATTGTGATTCAATTTACTAATGATCTTGATTATAGCCATATTTTTCAAGGAGATCTTATATTAAAGCTTGTCATATATGTTTACTCAAATCAACACTGAATTTTGATGTTAGGGAGGAATCCCCAATTTCTCATGTGTGGATCTTTTTTTTTTTGAACCTAAGACTGCATTCTTTTAATTTGCAAATTTTATTTGGTCTTACATCTATTTTTGGAAGACCTTTACAAATGGACCAACCTACTACTTCTATCTCTCATCCGTTAGTGGCTCGTGCTCTAGTTGAATTGGATATATCTAAGAAATATCATAAAAAAATCTGGATTTGGTCGGAGCTAAATGGTTATTTCCAAAAAGTCGATATTGAAAATTTACCCATTTTTTTCTCTCATTGTAAAATGCATGGCCATGGTGTTAATGAGTGTTACAGGCTATATCCACATCTCCATAAAGAGAAAGATTCCTCCAAACAACCGCAAGGAAATGTTGTTACTTTGACAGATCATGAGCATGAGATTCCAAATTATGTTGAGGTTGAAGGCAATATTCCTAAAACATGTGATAATTTTGAGGATCCAATACATGTTGCAAACCTATTTTTTATGTATTATGTTTTGATGATTGACAAACACTGTTTCTCTTGGACTACTTATTGCTTCTAACTTTTCAGGAATTGAAGATCGGATGATCAAGAAGGAGCCAAGTTCAGGATTGCGTAGGTTTAGGGTTGAGTCAGTCTGTACTTTTGTTTTTCACCTTTTGAGTCCACTTGTAATGGTCAAGAGACTGATGCTAAGTAACCCTACACACACACACTTGAGAGACTTACAATTTCTATTTTTGCCCACATCAGCAAGGCTGATATTTGGATCGGCCGGGACGATCAGCTTAAAACAGAAAATCTAAATAAAGATTCTTAATTAAGACAGCCGACATTAACAGATCGGCCTGGACGATATGTGTATCGGCCAGGACGATAATCTCAAAACAGAAAGAAGTAGCCGCCATAAACAATTAAGGTATAATGTATTATTAAATTATCGGCCAGGACAATCTTAGGATTGGCCTGAACGATATGCACAAATTATGTCTTAATTGATCAGGAAATCAAGGGAGTAATTAAGGATGATTGATACGATCATATCATCATGGATGATCGCAGGATCGGCCAGGACGATCCAGTCAAAAACCTTAAGTTACTTCAGGACGATAAACATCGGTCAGCTCGTATCCAGGGCTATTGTTAGGACAATTTTCCTCTGATTTGAACTGATCGGCCAGGACGATCATGAGATTGGCCTGGACGATCAAGCCAATTTTCAATCATCCTTTTTTGCATCCAGGGCTATGCTCTGGCCGATCTTCATTAATTTGTACTGATCGGCCAGGCCGATGTCAATATCGGCCTTGACGATATTATCGGCAACTTGCAATTAATGAGCTCCTTTGAAGCTCTTCTATTTAAGAGCTCATGTTCAACGTTTTTCAAGACCTTTGGCTGCTGTCTTGATCTGAGAAGACCTTAAGAAGAGAAAGAGAGAGAGAGAGAGAGAGAGAGAGAGAGAGAGAGAGAGAGAGAGGATCTTGTGAGGGGGAGCTTGTGAGGGGATTCACAAGGGTTGTTTCAAGGATCGCTCTGCTTCATCTTCGTCTAGAATTTCTTGTCCGTGGAAGGGTCGGTAGAGGTAAGGAGTTTGCTTTTGGTTTTGGTTCTCTGTCAGCTTCAGGAGGAAGCAAAAGGAGGTAGGTTCTCTGCCTTGCCGGGGTGGCAAAAAGGAGGTTCTTATGAGGGCTTCTTCGCCTAGCCGTGGGGGCTAAAGGAGAGTCATGTTTTGTAGTGCAATACTTTGAGGGTGCCTCCAAGGAGTGGATGTTGGTCGAGTTGACCGAACCACTATAAATTTATGTGTTCTTTTTCTTGCTTCCGCGGTTTTAAATTCCGCATTTATTTCTGTGGTGTGATTTAGTTTATGCAATTTTCTTTCTTTGTGAAAAGAGTTTTTAAAATACCAATTCACCCCCCCCCCCTCTTGGTTAGCTTGGGACTAAGTTCATAGGGCTTAACATCCTTAACGAACTTTCAAGTGGTATCAGAGCGGGATTCAAAAATTAAAGTTTGAAAACACTACGGAAGGGTATTCTATTACCCGACCTCCTCTATTCGATAACCTACCTTTTGACTTTTGGAAAACCCGCATGTCAACTTTTTTACAATCTACTGATTATTGCATGTGGATGCTTATTCAAGAAGGTTATTCTCCACCTTTCTCATGAAATTAATGGTGTTAAAACTTAAGTTGCTTTTACTGAATGGACTTTTGATGAACGAGATTTAGCTCAATTAAATGCGAAATGTTTGAACTGTTTTTTTTGTGCTTTGAAATCTGAGGATTGCATGCGTGTCTCAACTTGCAAAACTGGTAAAGAGATTTGGGATAAATTGTGCATCACCTATGAAGGTACTAATGAAGTTAAACAATCCCGTTTAAACATTCTCTTGCATGACTATGAACTTTTTCGTATGAAACCTCATGAATCGATTTCTGACATGTACACTAGGTTTACTCAGATTGTTACTTCATTGCATGCACTAGGAAAAGAACTTTCGAACTATGAAAAAGTTAACAAGATTTTGAGATGCTTGCCTTCGTCATATGATGCTAAAATCACTGCAATCACTGAATCTAAGGATTTGAACACCTATTATATTGAATAGCTTACTTGGGTCACTCATTGCTTAGGAGCAAGGGGTGAATCAAAGAAATATTGATGCAGGTGAGAAGAAAAAGGAGAAAACAATTACACTGAAGGTGCACAAATCAGATTCTGGATCTTCTGGGTCTGAAAGCGATGAAATTGCTTCATCACAAGGCAATTCAAAAGCTTTCTAAGGAAGAAACAAAAGTATCATCAAAGTTGGAGAAAAGGTAAGGATCATAAACATGTTAAAGGATCTTCTGATGTTGTTTGTTTTGAATGCATGGAAGCCTGGACATGTGAGAACTGATTGCCTTATGCTTAGAGATCAATCAAGCAAAGAAAAAAATGAGGAGAAAGCTAAGTCTAGAAAGGACAAGAAGAAAAACCAAAGGAGCTTTTGGGCAGAATCTGGTACTGACTCCTCTGAGACTGAACCAGAGGAAGAAACTACAAACTTGTGTTTTATGGGAAAAGATCTAAGTGATCAAGAAGAGGTATGTGAACTTTCCTACGATCAACTTCTTAAAGTTTCAGAAAAAATTCATGCATCATATAAGAAATTAAAGAAAACTCATGCTAGCTTGAAATTAGAATTCTTAAATCTACAAAAAGAGCATGAAATTTTGATTAAAGACCATCAAATAATTGATTCCAATCACATGACTTTACTTGATGAATTTGATGAGTTAAATAAAAATCATGGTGAGTTAGTTGAAGAGCTTGATGCACTAAAAATATCACACACATCACTTGAATCTGACTTTAAGAAGTCAAAGGAGATAGAGAAAAATTTGAGAATTGAAAATGAAGTTTTAAAAAGCACAAATTTGAAGTTTCAAAATGATTTAGAAGCATGTAAGAAAACTAGGATGACTTCTACTTTTAATCAATTGCCAAAACCTAGGAAGAGGCATTATAACTCAAATCACTTAAGAAATCCCTTTCCTGGAGTTAGATGTTTTTCATGTGGTATGCTAGGACACATCTAACACACTTGCACGATTCACCATAGTACACATTGGGTGTGGAGACCTAAGGTGCATGATCCACAGCATAACACACATCCATTGCATTCTTCTCTTCATAAGAAGGAACCCAAACCTGCTTGGGTTCCTAAATCTAACATTTGATAATTTTGTAGGAGGGCTTTCACAAAAGACCTCGTGAGAGTATGTGGTACCTGGACAGTGGATGCTCTCGACATATGACTGGTGATGCTAGCCAGTTTATTGTACTATAGTCCAGGACTGGAGGCAAGGTTACTCTTGGAGACAACACCACCAGGAAGGTGGTAGGAGCAGGTATAATCAGTAATTCCAAGAACCTTATGATTGAAAATGTTTTGCTTGTAGATGGATTGAAGCACAACTTGCTCAGCATCAGTTAATTCTGTGACAAAGGCTTCATCGTGCAATTCTTCACGGATTCATGCATTGTAAGTTTAAGTAACAACACTATTTTGCAGGGAAAGAGGATCAACAATGTCTACGTGCTTGATTTAAATAACATTGAATGTGATGCTTCTTTTTGCTTAAAAACTGTGATTGATGATTCTTGGTTGTGGCACAGGAGGCTTTATCATGCAAGTATGTAATCCCTTAGGAAAGTAACCCAAAAGGACCTAGTTAGAGGTGTCCCCAAACTTAAGTTTACAAAAGACCACCTTTGTGATGCCTGTCAACTAGGAAAGCAAGTCCACTCCTCTTTTCACCGCATTAAGGACATTAGCACCTCTAGACTTTTAGAAGACCTTCACATGGATTTGTTTGGACCCATTAGCACAGTTAGTTTGGGAGGGAAAGTCTATGATTTTGTGATTGTTGACGACTACTCAAGGTTCACTTGGACTAGATTTCTTTCACATAAAAATGAGTCTTTTGAGGAGTTTAAAACTTTTTCTACTTGGATTCAGAAGAAACTAGGTTGTGAGATTTTGACCATCCATAGTGATCATGGGGGAGAATTTGAAAATGAAAGATTTGGAGATTTTTGTGAGGACAAGGGGATTATCCACAATTTTTCAGCCCCTAGGACTCCTCAGCAGAATGGGGTAGCTGAAAGAAAGAACCGGACCTTGGTGGAAGCCGCTAGAGCCATGCTTGCTGAGTATTCACTTCCAAAATACTTTTGGGCTGAAGCAGTTAACACAGCTTGTTATGTATTGAATAGGGTGAATGTTAGAGCCAAATTAGAAAAGACACCCTATGAGATCCTTAAGGGTAGGACACCAAATCTTTCCCACCTTCATGTCTTTGGTTGTAAGGTCTTCATTCACAATAATGGGAAGTCTCACTTGGGAAAATTTGATCCTAAATCTGATGAAGGAGTATTCTTGGAATATTCTAGTGTTAGGAAGTCTTTTAGGGTGTTTAACAAGAGAACTTTGATGGTAGAAGAGACAACCCATGTAGTCTTTGATGAGTCTGATCCTAAGAAACATGGAGTAGAAGATGATGATGTTGGAGAGATTACAAGTGGAGTAGAAAATTTGGGGAAGGGAAGTGAGCACATAAGTAATGGAGGAGTAGAAGGAGTCACCCAAGGAGTAGAGAACTTTGTTGAAAGGGGAGAAACTTCACACACTTTTCCTAGAGATTGGAGATACTCTACAAGTCACCCTAAGGATTTGATCTTAGGAGACCCTTCTAGTGGAGTTAAGACTAGACATGGACTTAGGAAGGAGGTGAACCACTCTGCCTTTATTTCTATGACTGAACCCACCACCATTAACCAAGCCCTTTCTGATGAGTTTTGGATTTTAGCAATGCAAGAAGAGTTGAATCAATTTGTTAGGAATGATGTTTGGGAACTTTTAGAAAGACCTAAGGGACAAAGTGTAGTTGGGACAAAGTGGGTCTTTAAGAACAAAGTGAATGATTCAGGAGTGATAGTGAGGAATAAAGCAAGATTGGTGGCTAAGGGGTACAATCAAATAGAAGGGATAGACTTTGAGGAGACTTTTGCCCCTGTAACTAGATTGGAAGCCATTAGAGTACTATTAGCCTTTGCCTGTTATAAAGGATTTAAGCTTTTTAAAATGGATGTCAAGAGTGCCTTTTTAAATGGGGAGATAAAAGAAGATGTGTTTGTAGAACAACCTCAAGGTTTTGAGAGCTCCCAATTTCCAAATCATGTGTTTAAATTGAAAAAGGTATTGTATGGTTTAAAGCAGGCACCAAGAGCTTGGTATGAGAGGATTAGCACATTCTTGCTAGAGAGGGAATTTGTCAAGGGAAGTGTAGACACCACCCTTTTTATTAGGAGAGTTGAGGATGATCTACTCATTGTTCAGATTTATGTGGATGGTATACTTTTTGGATCTTCTAATAAAAATTTGTGTGATGATTTTTCTAAAACAATGAGTAGAGAGTTTGAGATGAGTTTGATGGGAGAGTTATCCTACTTTTTGGGGTTTAGCATAAAACAATTGAAAGATGGAACTTTTCTAAATCAAACAAAATACATAAAGGATATTTTGAAGAAATATGAGATGGACAAAGGCAAGCCAATTAACACTCCCATGACTTCTAGTGCTCCATTGGATAAGGACCCAAGTGGTAAGTCTGTTGATCAGAATAAGTATAGAGGCATGATTGGATCTTTACTTTACTTGACTGCGAGCCGACCTGACATCATGTTTAGTGTTTTCCTTTGTGCTAGGTTTCAAGCTGACCCTAAGGAATCCCACATTACTACTGTTAAGAGGATTTTTAGATACCTTTTGGGGACACAAGGATTAGGGACTTGGTACCCTACACATATCACTTCTTTCGAGATTATTGGTTTTTCTGACTCTGATTTTGCAGGATGCAAGGTGGATAGAAAGAGCACTTCTGGAACTTGTCAATTCATTAGACAATCTTTGGTCTCTTGGTCTAGTAGGAAGCAAAACTCTGTTGCACTTTCCAGTGCTGAAGCTGAATACATTACTCTTAGAAGTTGTGTGGACCAAGTCCTTTGGTTGAAACAATAGGTATTAGATTTAGGATTACATGTAAGTACCATCTCAATCTTTTGTGACAATACTAGTGCCATATGCATCTCTAAGAATCCTATCCAACATTCAAGGACTAAACTCATCGACATTAGTCATCACTTCATTAGAGATCATGTGACTAAGGGAGACATTAAGTTACACCATGTGACAACAAAAAATCAACTGGCGGTCATCTTTACCAAACCACTGGCCTTCGATACTTTCAGCTCTTTAAGGACCAGGTTGGGTGTGATTGACATAAATGCATGAAACTTTTTCCTTTATTTTATCTTTTTCTTTTTATTTTCTTTTGCTTTTGTTTCCTTTTTATTGCTTTATTTTTTTTTAGTTTTATTTTTCCCTTTGGTCTCTTTTTTCTTAGTTTTCAAAATCATCGCTAATATGATATTATATTCCTTGTTCTTGCCTTTGGAAATTTGTAGTCAATATGTTTTCATCTACTTAATCTCTTAGATAGTAGGAATATTTTGTGATTTTGTCTCTTTCTCTAACCTATTTTAATGGCATAGTTTTCTTTTCTAACCAAAAGTCTATCTCAAATTAAAGATTGTTTATGAAATTAAGATCTTTTCTTATGCTTGCTTAAGCAAATCTATCTTGTATTTATAATGATTAAAGTCTTTTTGTCACATCAAGATCCCTCGTTACTCTTGTCTTTGATTATTAATCCTGCTTGTGGTAATTCTTCCTTATGTTAGAGAGAGAGCTCCTATTCTCTAATATCTGAGAAGATATATTCACAACTAAGATTTTTTAAAGGATTATAAAAGAGAATCTAGCTTGCAAAAAAAAATAAAAATTGGCCAATGATGCCAACAAAAGAAGCGCAAAGACGCCAAAAATTGAAAAATCTATAAAAAGATGCGCAAAGCACCACAAAATTGACAAGAGCATAAAATAAGCCCACTCAAAAGCAAGCTACTCTCTCTTTTTAAATCTCTTAGAACTTAGAAGTTTTGGTTCTCAAAGGCTTGATCTCGATTATCGTACGATTGTGACAAATCTACCTTACTTCATTATTTTATGAAGATATTTTTCTTATGACAAGTGGTAGGTGGATTCCTTTTCTCATATCCAATTAATTATTTGAGTTAGGTCATTGGTTTCAAAAGACAATTCTACCCTAAGAAAACGTTTTGAGCTAAGGGTAAACCATGAACGGATATTCTACTATTCTATGGATTAATGAGATTGGTAACTCATTAACTCACAAGTTTTTTAAAATCAATCACATGGAATACTATATCATTGACATGCCTTGATTAAAAAAAAAAAAGGGGGGGGGGATCTCTTTTACTTTACTTTCTTGTACCCTCCTTTTTGATATGTCAAAAGGGGGACAAGTTTATGAGGTTCCTTTTTTTCATCAATCCTGAATTTTTGCTATTAACTATTTTCGTAGTGTTTTTCCATCATCAAAAAGGGGGAGATTGTTGCAAACATATTTTTTATGTATTATGTTTTGATGATTGACAAACACTGTCTCTTGGACTACTTGTTGCTTCTAACTTTTCAGGAATTGAAGATCGAACGATCAAGAAGGAGCCAAGTTCAGGATTGCGTAGGTTTAGTGTTGAGTCAGTCTGTACTTTTGTTTTTCACCTTTTGAGTCCACTAGTAAAGGTCAAGAGACTGATGCTAAGTAACCCTACACACACACTTGAGAGACTTAGAATTTCTGTTTTTGCCCACATCGGCCAGGCCGATATTTGGATCGGCCGGGACGATCAGCTTAAAACAGAAAGTCTAAATAAGGATTCTTAATTAAGGCTGCCGATATTAACAGATCGGCCTAGACGATACGTGTATCGGCCAGGACGATAATCTCAAAACAGAAAGAAGTTGCCGTCATAGACAATTAAGGTATACTGTATTATTAAATTATCAGTCAGGACGATCTTAGAATCGGCCTGAACGATATGCACAAATTATGCTTAATTGATCACGAAATCAAGGGAGTAATTAAGGATGATTGATACGATCATATCGTCCTGAACGATCGCAGGATCGATCAGGACGATCCAGTCAAAAACCTTAAGTTACTTCAGGACGATAAACATCGGCCAGCTCGTATCCAAGGCTATTGTCAGGACGATTTTCTTCTAATTTGAAGTGATCGGCCAGGACGATCGTGAGATCGGCCTGGACGATTAAGCCAATTTTCAATCATCCTGTTTTGCATCCAGGGCTAATGCTCTGGCCGATCTTCATTGATTTGTACTTGATCGGCCAGGCCGATGTCAATATCGGCCTGGACGATATTGTCAGCAACTTATAATTAATGAGCTCCTTTGAAGCTCTTCTATTTAAGAGCTCATGTTCAACGTTTTTCAAGACCTTTGGCTGCTACCTTGACCTGAGAAGACCTTGAGGAGAGAAAGAGAGAGAGAGAGAGAGAGAGAGAGAGAGAGAGAGAGAGAGAGAGAGAGAGAGAGAGAGAGAGAGAGAGAGAGAGAGAGAGAGAGAGAGAGGATCTTGTGAGGGGGAGCTTGTGAGGGGATTCACAAGGGTTGCTTCAAGGATCACTCTGCTTCGTCTTCGTCTAGAATTTCTTGTCCGTGGAAGGGTCGGTAGAGGTAAGGAGTTTGCTTTCGGTTTTGGTTCTCTGCCAGCTTTAGGAGAAAGCAAAAGGAGGTAGGTTCTCTGCCTTGCTGGGGTGGCAAAAATGAGGTTCTTGTGAGGGCTTCTCCGCCTAGCCGTGGGGGCCAAAGAAGAGTCACATTTTGTAGTGTAATACTTGGAGGGTGCCTCCAAGGAGTGGACGTAGGTTGAGTTGACCGAACCACTATAAATTTCTGTGTTCTTTTTCTTGCTTCCGCGCTTTTAAATTCTGCATTTATTTCTGTGGTGTGATTTGGTTTATGCAATTTTCTTTCTTTGTGAAAAGAGTTTTTAAAATACCAATTCACCCCCCCCCCCTCTTGGTTTGCTTGGGACTAAGTTCATAGGGCTTAACTTCCCTAACGAACTTTCAATATAATCGTCCAATGTTCATACTGAATTGTCCCCTTTCAATGTTGATGTTCCTTCTTGTGCTCGGAATAATAATTACTTCTATCTTATTTAATGATTGTGAAAATATTGATGAGCACATTCTGGCTATCACTATACTAAAAAAATGTTTTTTCAGCTTATATTAGTCCTTGTGTTATCAACAAAAAACTGCTTGATATGGATTTTATGATGATTACCAATAATTGCACTAATACTGCTTCTTTTCAATCGGTTGTGAATGATCATAACAATGTGGTGGAAATTATTGCTGGTAGTAATATGAGTAGCAAAGGGAATGTGGGGGACGGTAATACCTTGGAGAAGGTGAATTGGCTCAGTTTGTAGAAGAAAATGTGGAGCTTGGTATGAGTAGCAAAGAAAGTGTGGAGGATGGTTTTAATTTTGAGGAAGGTGAATTGCCTCAAAAGGTAAGGTAGAAGGGCCTGCAAAATGATAGTAAGCTTCCCTCTTACTCTCATTATCACAGTGATGCTTTTATTGATACGGAGGATATAGAAATTTTTTTCAAATGTTTTGCCAAAGATGATAATGACACTAGCTACATTAAATTTCAAAATATGAGAAGTAGGAAAAATAAGAACTTTATTTTACAATCTCCAAGGACCACTCGTTCGCAAACTAGTCATTAGATCTTTTTTTTTATGTTTAATTCTATTATTTAGAATGTTAGAAGCATTGGATTCCCTTCCTCTAGGATGGGGGTTAAGAAATTATGTCATATTTATAATGTTTCTATTCTTCTTTTATTTGAACCTCTTATTAATACATCTAAATTACTTAGTACTGTTAGATTTTTAGGCTTTAAGCATTTTGTTTTGAATTCTGCTAATAAAATTTGGGTGCTTAGGAATGATCCTATTCGGATTGATATTATTAGAGATTTTACTCAAGTCATACATTATAATATTGAAGTTTTTAATTTGAATTGTTGTTCCTCTTTTATCTATGCTTCTTCTCATAATACTAGAAAAGTTCTATGGGAGCAACTCAGTAGTTTTCAAAGTATTTGTAGCTTGCCCTAGTTTGTGGGTGGTGATTTTAACAATATTTCTAATCTCTGAGCGTATTGGGTGCTCTAGTCTTATACATTCTTCTAAAATTTTAAAAGTTTGAAAGAGAGGAAATCTTGTCTTTTGTGAACTCATTTTATGCCCCTTGTCAATTTGAATGGCGCTCCTTGCGCATCTTTTAATTTTTGATACACTTAGAGAAGAGAAACCCACTCTCTAATATAAGAAAGAATATATCACAAAGCAGACTTTAGTAATTATATGATAAATGCAATGACAAGATTTTAATTAACTTGAAAAATATATAAAAACTTTGAATATTATAAATATAAGGTAGATTATTGTAGCAAGATAAAAAAAGATCATAATTTCAAAAATTAGTTGTTAATTTGAAATAAACATTTGTTTAGAAAGAAATAATTATACCACTAAAAGAGGTTAGAGGGAGGGAAACCATCAATGGTGTTTCTCCCTTTAACTAATTTAGAGATGTTAGAACATTGACTATAAATCTCCAAAAAATAAAAATAAGGAGAAAATATCATAAAGCAAAAAGGCAACAAAAATAAAAGCAACTATAACAGCAAATATGAAAAGCTAACACAAAAACTAAGGCATAAAATAATAACACTCAATAGAGTAGTAAGCATGCAATTCAAAATTTTATTTAGCAGCAAGTTTATGTAATTTATGAGCCGCGAGCCTTTGTCCAAGTATCATATGCTCTCATGAGATCTTTGGTGAGAGCACACCTGTAAAATCATCATATGTCATATTTAAGAACCCAAACAGATTTGGGTTCCTTCTTATGAAAAGAAGAATGTGATGCATGAGTGTCATGCAGTGAATTATATAATTTGGGTGTCCAAACCTAATGTATACTACGGTGAATGGTGCAAGTATGTGTTATGTGTCTTAACATGCCACATGAAAAATATCTAACTCCAGGAAAAGAATTTTTTAATCGATTTGGGATATAATGCCTCTTCCTAGTTATTGGCTTTGGATCAAATGTGGGTGTCATCCAATTTTTCTTAAGTGCATCCAATTCATCTTTAAATCTCAAGTGAGCATTTTCTAAATCAATCTCCAAACAATACTTTTTATGCTCATATTCTTTAGTAGAAGCTTTAAAATCAGATTCAAGCGAGGTGTAGGAAGCTTTCAAAGAATCATGCTCAAATATAAATTCAGAATGCTTTTAATTTAATTCATCAAATTCATCAAATAGAGACATGTGATTGCTATCAATTTGAAGGTGATTTTTACTCAAAATTTCATGCTCTTTTTATAAATTCAAAAAATCCAATTTCAAACTAGCATGAGTTTTCTTAAATTTTTTATATAATGCATAAATTTTCTCACATGTTTTAAGCAATTGGTAATAGGTTGGTTAGCATACCTCTTCTTGATCAGATTGTTCAAAATCAACAGTCATTAAGCACAAGTTTGTTATCTCCACTTCAGGTTTAGTCTCAGATGAGTCATACTCTGCCTAAAAAGCTTTTTGGGCTCGCTTCTTATTCTTTTTGAACTTAGGTTTCTCCTCATTCCTTTCTTTGCTTGAGTGATCCTGAAGTGTAGGATTATCAGCTCTAACATGTCCAGGCTTTCTGCATTCAAAACAAACAACATTAGAAGAACCTTTAAAATTTTTGTTATCCATACCTTTTCTCTAATTCTGATGATGCTTGTGACTCTTCCTTAGAAATTTTTTGAATTGCCTAGTGATGAAGGCAACATTATCGCTTTCAGACCCGGATGAGTCAGTGTCCGAGTCATTCGCCTTAAGTGCAACTGTTTTCTCCTTTTTCCTCTCACCTGCATCAAGATTTCTTTTGTTCACCCCTTGCTCGTAAGCAATGATTGAACCAAGTAAGTTATCGATTGAATAGGTATTTAAATCTTTAGACTAAAAAATTTTAGTGATTTTAGCATCAAAAGAGGAAGGAAAACATCTTAAAATTTTATTCACTTTTTCAAAGTTAGTAAGTTCTCTTCCTAACGCATGTAATGAAGTAACAATCTGAGTAAATTTTGTATACATTTTAGAAATCATTTCATTAGGTTTCATACAAAAAAGTTCATAATCATGCAATAAAATATTCAAACAAGATTACTTAACTTCATTAGTTCCTTCATAAGTAATACACAATTTATCCCAAATTTCTTTACTAGTAGTGCAAGTGGAAACACGCATGTAATCTTTCGATTTTAAAGCACAAAAAAAAATAGTTCAAACACTTTGCATTAAGTTGTGATAAATCTCTTTCATCAAAAGTCCATTTAGTAAAAGGTACTTCAATTTTAATTTCATTAAGTTCACGAGAAGATGGAGAATATCCTTCTTTAATAAGCATCCACATACGATAGTCAATCTATTGTAAAAAAGTAGACATGCGAGTTTTCCAAAAGTCAAAAGGAAGATTATCAAACAAAGGTTAATGTGTTATAGAATATCCTTCCGTTGCATTATGATTATCGTTGTTAGCCATTCATCAAAATTTAAAAAGTTTTTTAACTTAATTTTTATGAATCCCGCTCTGATACCACTTGAAAGTTCGTTAGAGATGTCAAGCCCTTAAGAACTAGCCCGAGGCTAACCAAGAGAGGGGTAAATTGGTTTTTTAAAAAAAAAATCTTACAATCAATCACAAACATAAATCACCATAGAAATCAAAGTGCGGAAAAATAAATGCGGAAATCAAATCAAAGAATGATCACACTGGATCTATAGTGGTTCGGTCAACTCGACCTACCTCAACTACCCGGAGGCCGCCCTCCGAGTATTGCACTACAAAAGTGACTCTCCTTTTACTCCCACAGCAAAAAAGAGAAGCCCTCACAAAAACTTCTTTCCGCCAACCCCAGCGAGGCAGAGAACCAAACTTCTTTTGCTTCCTCCTTAAGCAGGCAGAGAACCCAACTCCTTTTGCTTCCTCCTAAAGTAGGCAGAGAACCCAACTCTTTTTGCTTCCTATTGAAGCACGCAAAGAACCTCGACCAATTGCTGAAGCTTACCTCCCTTGAACCCCCAAAGATGAAGGATGAAGATTGGAGAAGTCACCTTGGAACCTTGCTTGGAGCAACCTTTGTGAATCCCTCTCACAAACTCCCCCTCACAAGTTCCTCCCTTTCTCTCCCTCTCTCTCCCTCTCCTCTTGGCTCTCTCGGGTCAAGACAGCAGCTAAAGGTCTCATTGCATGATAAAATTTGGGTCATTTAAATAGAATTTCAAGAACCGACATTATTGTCCAGGACAATAGGAATATCATCCTGGCCGATCAGTACAAAATAAGCTCAATCAACAAGGATGAGTTGAGATGATCATAAGAAAATTGGTAACATCATCCAGGCCGATACAATATCGTCCCAGCTGATCAGTTCAAATCCGAGTACAATCATCCTAAACATTGCCCGGAATAGAGTCTGACCGATGTTAATCGTCCTGGAGATCATCCCGATCGACCCGGCTGATGTGATCGTATCAATCAGCCTTAATTTCTTTCCATAATTATTAAATTAATTTAGGCATAATTGTGTTGCATCGTCTAGGCCAATATATAAATCATCCTGGTCGATGTCCTGAAATATAGAATACCTAAATTGATCATGGCAACTAATTCTTTCTGATTTGAGCCTATCATCCTAACTAATACAAGGATTGTCCAGGACGATGTGCTTAATGACAGTTGCCTTAACCAGGATGCCCTAATTAGGGTTTCTATTTTTAGTTAGATGATCCTGACCGATATGAACATCGTCCAGGCCGATTTACTCAAAATAGAAAAATACATAAAATCTCTCAAATGTGTGTGTGTGTGTGTGCAAGGTTACTTAGCATTAGGAACCACTTTTGCAATTGACTCAAGAAAGGAAAAATTACAGACTTGACTCAACCTAAATCTACCCAATCTTGAGCTTGCTTGAGTTGCATTCGATCATGTGGACCTGAAAAAGTTAGTAGGCAAGGCGGTCGTAAAAAAATATGAATGTTTACTATCATCAAAAGTCTAATCCATAATCTCATATTCGCAACATTTGGCTCAAGAATTTTTCTATGATCTAGATGTTATGGTGAGAGGTAGCAATATTATCTTGAAATTTGATATTTTTAAGGCTTATGAAAACATTAATTGGAACTTTCTCTATAATATTCTGCATATATTTGGGTTTAATTCAATTTTTATGAGTCTTATTAGAAATTGCATTGAATGTTCTTATTTTTCTATTATTATTAATGGTGAAAGCTCTGATTTTTTAAAATCCTCTCATGGTTTGAGATAGGTGGCCATATTTTTCCTATCCTTTTTATTATTGCGGCCGAGTATTTTTCTAGAGGTCTTGCAAACCTTTTTGATAACCATCCTAGCCTCTATTTCATAACCTCAGGGGGGTTTCCTATTTCTTATTTATGTTTTACTGATGATTTTATTATTTTTATGAATATTTCTCTTAATAGGATTATAGACTTTTGGATTTCTTTCACATCTTTGAGATTGTGAGTGGGCTCTCTTTGAACAAACAAAAATATTATTTTATTGTTTCCAATAAAGTGACTAATGCTCGTATTATGGCTATTAAAGCTCTGACTGGTTTTGTGTAAGGTGACTCACCTATTAAGTATCTTGGGATTCCTCTTTTCATAGGAAGAAAGAAATCTTTTCTTTTTGATGATTTGATTACTTCAGTGCAAAATAAGCTTTTGTCTTGGGATTATAATTTTTTCAGTTTTTGTGATAGTTCTTTGCTCTCTCCCTGCTTATTCTTTTCAAACTCTTCTGCCTACACAAATGGTTTGTAATATAATTGATAAAAAATATTAATAATTTTTTTTGGAAAGGGGCTAATAACAATTTTAAAATTATCTGGTCCTCTTGGGATAACTGTTGTGGTGTGTTGAATGAGGGAGGCTTGGGGTGTAAGTGTATGTTTGATTTGGACTATGTCTTTTCTTTCAAGTTGTGGTATACCTTTCATGCTAAAGTGAGTCATTGGGCTAAGTTTATGTTCACCAAGTATTGTGTGGATAAGCATCCTACTATTTTCTCCTTTAACAAAGGTGAATCTAAAGTTTGGCATAGACTTTACAATGTTAAATGGGTTATGGAGCCTCATCTATCTTGGGGGCTTGGTGGTGGGAACATCTTCTTTTTCCAAGATAAATTGGTTGGGTAATTACTCCATTGATTCCATTAGTAATACTTCTTCTACTGTTGTGGTTAAGGTGAATTTCATTACTTATAATGTTAGAATTTTGATAAAGTTGTTCATGTTATTCCTGATTCAATTATTCAAAAAATTTTGAACCTTCCCTTGAACACTTATTCAGAGGATATTTTATTATGTAATTTGTCCAAAGATGTGGCTTTTAGATTAAAGGAAGCTTGGCATGTTTTCAGAACCAAGAATGTGGTTACTAATATTTTTTTTCATTATTTGACATAAAAGTAGTCCTTCTACTATTTCTATCTTTATCTAGAGAATTTTACATAGGTTCATTCCTACTAATGATAACTTAATTAAAAGAGGGTTTATCTTATCGTCCAAATGCCAATGTTGTTATCATGTAGAGAATATGCATCATGTTTTTCTTTTGGGTCCTTTAGCTATTAAAACTTGGACTTATTTTGATGATATTTTTAAACTAAATTGCTTTAATGCTAACATGTCTATTAATGCTTGCTTAACTCTTGGTTTGTTAATTCTAAAGGTCGTATTAGAAATGTCATTCCTTCTCTTATTTTGTGGTCTTTATGGCTGGATAGGAATAACTCCTATTTTTAATGTTGTTGGTATGAACTATCATATAATTATTAAAAATATGAAAGATAAAGTTTTGAGCCTTTTTTATGTTAGTTTTCTTTCCATCAAAAACTTTAAGAATTATTACTTTGTTGATGTTGATTTAGGCCTCGGGTTGGAAGAGGCTCACTATCTTTCTGAACCTAGGTATGTTTATTGGGTTAAACCTTCTACTAAGTGTTATAAACTAAATATGGATCGTGTTGCTAAAGGTTCCATATTAGGGTGTGGTGGGATCATCAAGGACAGTCATGGGAGTATTTTTATGGCTTTTACGGGTCCATTACAGAACTGTAATGTGCACTTTGCTGACCTCTATGCTATTCTTTTTGGGATGAAATTATTCATGTACCTTGATATTCCTATCATTAGGATTGAAGTTAAATCTACTTATAGTATTCAATACTTAAATAATGTTGAGGACTCGGCGTGCAATCCTATGATTTTTTATCTTATAGGGATATTAAACATTTGATGATCATTGTTAATGTTTCTTTCTCTCATGTGTATAGGGAGGGAAATGCCTGTGCTAATTGGCTTGCCAACTTTGTGAGTGATTTGGCTTGTTTCACGGATTTTTCGACTGCTAATTTATCTATCCCTTTAAAAAGGCTTTTAAGATTAGATAAAATTGGTATGCCTTATGTTAAGATTTAATGTGGTTGATTTGCTGGTGATTGTGGGGATTTTCTTCCTTGGCTTGGGTTTTTTTTTTTTTTTTGGTTTGCTAGTGGTTAGCCCCATTGAGGTTCTTCATTTTGTTGTTCTATTATTCTGTGGGTGCCAGCATGTTATGCTGCTTGGTGACTCCCAATATGATGTTCCTGGATATTTTTGGGCCTTTAGTGCTGGTTTCTTTCTAGAGCGTCTCAGTGTTGGATTCTGTTGGGTGTTATGGAACTATTTCTTATTTCTTTGGTTTTATAATGTTTGGGGGCTTGTCTTTCCTCTTGTGTTATATTCGATCCATTGGTTAGCTTTTATGGTTGTGTCCTATTGTGTTGTCCTTGCTTTTGAGGTTTTCTAGTTGGGGTATTTTTTATCTGTCATTGTTACTATGTATTGCTTTCTGAACTCTATTAAGCATGTTATGGAAGGCATTTGGGTGTTGTTGGTGGGGTTGCTTGGAGATTTACTATCCTTGATTTTTTTGAGTGGTGTTTCTATTTTTTCTGGAACATATTTATTATGGAGTTTGATAGGTTTGGGGAATCTAAGTCTTATTGTCTTGGTTCTCATGTTTTTGGGGGTCTGGGCTATTTTGTGGGGTTACGCTTCACCATTTTGAATATGTCTTGTGGTATTCTCCCTATTGGGATTTAATTATTGGATCATGTTCTTATTGTCATTTGGCCCTTTATGTTTATTTTTTGGTCTGGTACTTATCATGTTTGCTGCTCAGTCTTGTTATTGCTGGTGAGTTTAGCCATCCGAGTGGTTGGGGGTCCTTCTATGTCCATGGTGATTTGTTTTACCCTATCCCTCATTTCTCTAGTGGCACTCGTCTGTAGTATCATTGTTCTTGGTATTGATTTCCTCTAGTTTGGCATTTGGCATTGGAGGTTGTGGTATACCTGCTGCTTGGTGGTTATTAATTGGGTGATTGGTAATATCTGGCTCAGCTTTATTAGAATCTATTTTGTTGATAACTACTGGGTTTGGTTTTCTAGTTTATTCTTTAATTTATGTTATGTCTATCTTGGGCTTCATCCTTTTTGCAGAATTTTGTTTATGCAGGTGTTTGTAGAAAACTCGCTCTGGATGGGAAGATGGAGCTGGTTGCCGCTTTATAGTTCTCTCCTAATTTTTGGGGTGCTCTTTCTTGTGCACCATAGATTATACCTAGTGTTTGTTATAATTTTGCTTAGTAGGGACCATGAACTCCTAGGTTTTTTTTGCTTTCTTTTTGTAGCTCATTTGAGGAGTAGTGAGCTTGAGGTCTCTTTAAAGACCGTGTAATTTTTTCTTGAATTAATGCATAAGCTCCTTTGTGGGTTTTCCCAAAAAAATAGTGATTAAAAAAATTGTAATATACGATCAATATTATATAGGACAATCAACTATGATTATGAAAAATAGCCTCCAATCATAATTTAGGTGTGGGTCCCATTTATTTACTTTATTTTTATATATTACACTCATATCACAAATTTTCTTTAATGAAAAATTAAATAATTTTAAATTACCACTCAAATTAGTGCACAATCCAATTCACCCCCACCCCTACCGCCCCTCTCTCTTGGTTTGCCATAGTGTTTCTCATCTACGAGCTTGAAGAAATATAATAGACAACTTTACTTTGTATAAACTTGCATCATTGTACTGGTGTAGAAATCTGAGCTTGTAATTGGTTGAGCCTAGCCATATTTACTTTATAACATAACATAGTTTATACTTTATATGACATTTATTATGGAATTTTTCTTTATACTACTTTTTTGATACACACATGCATTGATTGATTACCTAATTGTAAATGATTTGTGATTAGAAACTATATATTTTACTTAGACTTCTTGGAATTGCATATGACTTTGCATGGACAAATATA
Organism: Dendrobium huoshanense; assembly: GCA_016618105.1. Classification (NCBI taxonomy): domain Eukaryota; kingdom Viridiplantae; phylum Streptophyta; class Magnoliopsida; order Asparagales; family Orchidaceae; genus Dendrobium; species Dendrobium huoshanense. Next base: position 53,864,624 of record CM028359.1, read on the forward strand.
TTTGGCTCATGTGATTCTATGGCTTTTATACTTTACTTACCAAGTCCTTTACCTATATTTACATACATAGCATGTGTATTTACTTTTATACTACATAAAAATAAATAGGCTTATGACTCCTCTTCTACCTCCTATCAAGTTATCTATAAGACTGTATACATGGGAGAGTAATATGTTAGCCCTAACAAATATCTCAGTCATCTAAAGCCCCTGATCCTCCTACTATATCTATGAATGCCCAACTCGAAGAAGGAAAAAAAGTGTGTCAGATCCAAGACAGTCGAAGATATGAAATACAAGTATGAGCATCTATAAGGACCAGATAGATCTGGGATCCTGTCCCAAGTCAAGGGAGGAAATCCAAAGACATAGTGGTTATCTCGAGGTAAGTTCAAAATGAGAGAGTGCCCAAATGACGATGATCCGTCAACCGAGGAAGTGCTGGAAGTCCATCCAAGTGAATGGTCTAAATGAAACAAAACTGTCATGGTACTTTGTTGGGGTTATACCTCTCAAAAACTATAAAATTGTCCCTTTGTAATAGATCCAACTAGGCCTCATGCTAATGAAGTAAGTGACAATAGATGCATAATCACTCCTAAAAAGTCAGGTGGGCTTATCCCTCTTAGTCAAAGAATCCAAAAGTGAATCGCCAAGGCTCCAAGGTGATAAACCTCCAACTAAAGATCTGTAAAGTAGTTTGAAACATCCGACCATGTATAAAGGTATAAACATAAACAACCTGATCTGGGCTCAATCTATGATTGAAATCACCTTGGCTAACTAAATCAGAAAAGGGAAAAAGTGGTATGTATAATAACTAGATAGTTCATCACAATTGAAAGCTCATGCTACATATATATGCACCCACCCATAAATATAGTGCCATGGCTTCTCAACAACATGATGATGACAACCATAAGAAGAAAAAATTTGTCCAAAGTTGTAGTCTATTAGTACGAGCATAGCTAGAGCTAACAAAACATACCTCACACTGACAATCAGACTTGCCATCAAAAGTGTGCTAGGGTGAAGTATCCTATTTTGTCCAAGTAAAACAAAACCATACAGCCAGGTGGCTATGAAAGCCTCCAAAGACATCTCCTCTTAAACTCCCCTAGCATAAATAGGATTTGACTCTACTACTGGCTCAAGCTCAAAAATCCTGACCGAAGGTGGCTCAGTAGATTGAAATCCTATGTCGAATGGATCATGAGGATAAGCTGACTGTACGGTATATACCTCTCGACTCAATAAGCTCTCAATCCAGTCCTCAAGAGAGATAGTGACTCGGCAGTGTTGGCTCCTCTATCTATGCAAGTGATAGTAGTGAGCTAGTTTCTGATGAATGCCATCTAAATATACAAACTCTCCTCGCCTATGATGGCTAGCAGTTGACAGCTGAAAAGATCATAATCCTGGAGAATGCACTCCTCGTAGGGGATGTCCATCTCATTTAGCCTTAACCAATAATTGTTGGAGACACAAACCCAATGCTTTGCTAATTTTTGGAGCCATGAATAGGAAAGTTGGTTGTAATTAAACAATGATGCATATATAGCTTTGTAAATGTCTTCCTCTTTGAGGATCCTCTAACATGATCTGAGAATATGGCGAGCAGAGCATGTATAACCCCTCAACATCCTGAGAGGGCTACTAAATATTGAATCATAGAGTTGCTCGTCAACCTCATGGCTTGAAAGACAGTAGCTCAAAATTGTGATAGTGTCAGCATGCTCAAAAAGATCTGCAATAGTCTGCGGCATATCCTGAGCATTATAACCCAGTCCCTTAATAATGCAATCCAATGAACTACCATTATTGTGACGTAGTCTAAGGGTAATCACTTAATTATTCAGGTCATGGCTCGTAAGAAGCTCTGAATCATATACAGGTAGACGAGGAGAGAGATTGCATAATCCAACATAATTATCCCTGCCCATCAACATCTCCTGGTTCCATGAAAGATGGTCTCAAATGAAAGCAGAATGGAAGAGATAAAATCTATCAATCTTCCTCCAAATGTGATCCTTAGAAGGCTCTCTATTAGGCATCATACGGGGCCTAGACCAATAAATAGCTATAACCTGTGAACAAAAAAGAAGAAGAAATAGATAAATAAATGTTCAAAGAATATTGCAACAAATTTATTGCACGAAAATGCTCAACAAATTTGTTGGGAAGTACTTTGTTGATTTTTAATTAGTTGACAATACAACGAATATGTATCATGTACGACCAAGTCATACTAAACTAATCAAAAAAAAGGAAAAGACTTTCAAAGTGTTAACAAGATTATTCAAATTGATTACTATCAATGTGAGAAAAATGCGTTTTCACAGTCTGGAGCCTAGAAATTAGTCCTGAGCTGTAATTTGGTGCAATATATTCAAGACTTGATAGGAGAATTGATATCCATCATAAAGCCACCATGTTAAAGTTGAATGAAACAAATTAGTGAGTGCAAGTGCAATGGACATCTCAGCAAATATATACTATAGAATGGCTATGTTTTTTTAAACAAAGCAATGATGTCCGAGGGCTTGTTGTGTTTTAGAAAAGTACCCCTCAAACTTAAGGGAAATTTCTATAAGATGGTGGTGAGGCCTGCAATGCTTTATGGTGCCGAATGTTTGTCATTAAAATAGAAGCATAATACTAAGTTAAGTGTGAAAGAGATGATGATGCTCAGGTGGATGAGTGAATTTACCCTTAGATATAGGATATGAAATGAGCATATACATGAAAAGGTTGGAGTGGCTCCAACAGAAGATAAGATAATAGAGAGTCATCTTAAATGGTTTGGTCATATAAAATGACGGCCTTTTGATGACTGATTAGGAATGTAGATATATTAGATTTGAGTTATGTTAAAAAAGGTAAAGGCAGGCCTAAAAAGAATTGGTTAGAAAATATTAGAAATGATCTTTATTTATTAGATTTAAATAAGAATTTTATTTTTAATATGACACAATGGAGAAAAAGGATTCATGTAGCCGACCCCATATAGTAGAATAAAAGCTTGTTGTTGTTGTTGTTCAAATACTTCAGGGAAATTCAGCTCGAAAAGTTGCGTGGAGCTGTTCACATCGACATTGTCAGATATTTGAGAAAAAATCAATGGGCTTTACAAGGCTGGAAATGCTAACGATGCGTTTAAGTCTTTCAAAGAAACTGATTCAAGGGGTTTTTCAACCTAATATTATTACCTATAACATACTAATTGAAAGTCTTTGGAAGGTTCGGCCAATAAAGGAGGTTGCGATCTTGTCTAACTATTTATAAAAAAAAAAAAAAAAAAAAAAAAAAAAAAAAAAAAAAAGGAAGCACTACATTGACAAGAAGTAAAACTTGGGCTGAATAATAAAACGTGCGAGAGTTTTGCATTCTTCGGAATGAACCCCATAAGAAAAAAAAAACTGCTCATCGTAGCCACGTTTGCATGTCTACAACATCTGGCAGTTGGCATCTAATTCAATTCAATTCATATAAAAAAGAAAACAAAGGATACAGTTTTTCACGCTTACTTTACAAAAAAAAAAAATTTGACTTTTCCCTAGCTTTGGCTCTCAGGATTCTGCTCGCCAATCCTCCGCCCTAGCTTCCTTCTGCGAACGGTCGTTCGGCTCAGGTTCGGCGAGATCCATGTTCCACACGTGAGAACCATCTCCGTCGACTAGGCCTCCTCCTCTGCACGTGAAGAAACCCGATCGGAGAAGGCCAGATCCCCTCTGCTTCGGCTCCTCACGTGAAACAGAATCGATGTCCAGCCCCTAGTGAGCTCCAGCTCCTAGCAAAGGATGAAACTATAAACTCCATCCCTTGCAATTGTATCCCATGTAGCTGCAAGCTCCAACTATTGTAATTGCTGGCTAAACACATACAAATAAGCAAAAAGAAGTTAGTATATCATAACAAAAATTAATATTGAAAAAGAGTAAAACTAGCTATAACATGTAGAACAAAGTACTGAAATTACATAAAGAACAAAAAATAATGCTTAAGCAGAGCAACAAATTATTATAATAGAAAAAAAAACTACAAGAAAAAACAGCAAATAAACTACAGAAAGCTAGAGTAAAAAATAACTACTAGCTAATGAGTGTCTAACTAGTAAATAACTGCTAGTAAACAGGTGAAAACCTTAGTCTATGTCAAACTAGCAAATAATTACAAACCACTTGGCTACTTCTAAATGAAGTAGTAAGACACGCGTGTTAAGGGAACTTCTAAATAAATCCAAAACATAAACCCAAACAGTCAGCCTTGTTTACTAGGTTGTAAAACCTACCAACAGGCAACTTTCAATGAAGATCGTAAGTTTGAATTTAGGCAAAATCTTTAAGCAAAAATGACCTAACCCCTAATCCCTGATTAACATACCGACAACTTATATTATAAACCATAAGTCCAACCTTTAAGAAAAATGTTTATTTAATAACATAACCCTAAACTCCTCACTCAGGCATCCTAGCCTATAGGAATAGGTTGTAAGACCCACCATATGAGCCACTTAGCTTATAGAGCTAAGTCATAAGACCCATCATTGAGCTACTTCTAATGGAAGCCATAAAACCACTCACACCCAAAATATTCAGGCCACCTATAATAGAAGTTGTAAGACCCACTATTATGAGAATCCAAGTTTTAGAAATTATACCTTCGGGGTTAGTGGCTCGTGGATCGTGGCAAGAAGGCTCGTAGACCGAGGAAGGAGGGCAAGCATTTTCATTAATTATAATTATAATTAATTAATTACAATTAATTAAATAATTACTTTTAATTAATTAATTATAATTATTTAAAATAATTAATTAAAATTATTAAAATTAATTAAGATAATAAGTTATAATTAATTTAAAATGAATTATAACTTAATTAATATTAATTAGTTCTAAGAAAATATAATTAATTAACAATAATTAATTTATAAATTTTGATTAATTAAAAATAATGATTTTAATTCATTATACTTAATCAATATATATATATATATATATATATATATATATATATATATATATATATATATATATATATATATATATATAATTAAAATAATTAATAATTAATAATAAAAAAATAATAATAATAATAAAACAAAAATCCTCTCCCTCTCCACTCTCTCTATTCGGCAGAAATATGAGATTTGGCTGGAGAAGCGGGCGGGAGGAAGAAAGTTACCCTCATTGCAAGCTCCTGTTTGTACTTCCGATCAAAATAGGAAGGGAAAGTCGGCTGAAGGAGCAAGGTCGAATAGCCCTAGGGGAGTCGGAGAAGCCAACCGTTAACGAGCTCCTATTGCCGCTTCTGATGAAACTTCCGATCCGGGGAGGAAGGGAAAGTTGGCCGAAGGAACGAAGTCGATTGGCCATGACAAGGCTGGAGTAGCGATTGAAAGGAAGAAAGTTGTCTTCACTGCAAGCGAGCTCCAGTCGTCTCTTCTGATCAAAACATTGGAGCTTCTGGTTCGGCAAAAGGGAGAGAGAGCGAAAGGGGAGATCTTGAGTGAGCTCGTTCGGGAGAGGAGGCCGAAGGCCTCCTTCTCGTGTGCTTTTAAGGATGCGAGGTGGGATCATACGAAGCACGATCGGGCTGGCTGCGATGTGGGAGGAGGTCTTGGACGTGCGACGTGCTTCGGTAGAGGATAGGTGAGTGATATGATTTTTTTTGTTTATGTACAGCAGGTCAACAAATGCCACCAACAAATGTGGTACTTGCCTGGAGCGAGCCATATTTGTTGTATGCTGATTGACTCTATGGATCTCTACATATTTATTCTAGATGTCACACTAGGGTTATCCTCTAGTGGATCTCCAAAAATTTGTTTAGATGTCACACTAATTTTCTTTTTCCATAGATCTCTTGGATGTATTAATACATGGTTGAGATACTTAGTTCTTTTGTCCTATGCATTGTGCTGCAGATATTGATGAAGAATTACCTAATTTGTCCTTAATGACTTGTTAGGAGATTTGTACCTTCGACCCTATGCTTCTTGCTTTGGCGGGCTTGTTGAAGGAGTAGATATCAGTGACCTAAACCCTTAGGTTTATATTAGGTCAGTGGCAAAAAGTCATCGGTCCAGAGCTTTGTGCATAGCAGACTTGTTGAAGACAAAATCCGCTTAGTTTAGCCTTGGGCTTGTTGTTGGAATTTTGGAAAAACAGGTTTTGAAAAATATTAGTTTTCTTTGGGGATTTTAAGATTAAGGTTGAGTTCCAATTCTAAGGTCGAATCAACTCGTTAGAAAGAGTATATCACCCCGAAGGAAAAAAATAAACTTTCATAATGGTGTTCAGACTTAGAATTATGTAAACTCATCTTGAATACTATGATCGGGTGCTAAGGAGAACTTTATATGGCCCCGAAGGGACAAAGTATAGTTCAAATAAATACCCGATTACAATATTCAAGAAACATGATCGTCACATTCACATCCAAAGCCTTATCGAAGAAGGATGTATCTCCCCATAGGGAAATGAGACCATTCTACGATAATTCTTCTAATGCAACTATGACGATCATTATTTAACTTTTCCCAAAGAAATCTAATAAAATTTTAGAAATTAATTTTTTTAAAATCAGGTGTGTGTGGGGTTCCAAATCTCCTACGAGCGCAAGCCCTCGTAGTTAATTACATCGTAGGGAGATAAAAATCTCCTACGAAAACTCCCGATTAAAATGGTGGCAGAATTTTGTTAGATTTTCTAGGAGTGATATCAAAAAGGAAATGAATTTTTGGAAATTCAACAGAGAATGGATCAAAATTGAGCAATTATTAACGGAGTTAAAGGATGAGAGGTAGGGGACACTTTGAGATTCCAGAACCATCCGGAAGTGTCCCAACTTAATCTAAGTGTTGGGCTTTATGTTTTAGGATTGAAATGAAGCTTTAATTAGAGTTAAGTATTTTATTAGAAATTTGGGACTATATTCTCGAAGTTTGGGGTCTTATAATCAAAGATCTACCCCGGAACCTAAATCTATTTTAGACACTGGACCACAGTCGTCCGATCCTAACTAATGCAGTGCAAGATCTGGACTTTCCCCGGCCTGGATTGGGGAGCCAGCTAACCACCTAATCGATTTAAAAGAGATGAGTCCGGTTTTTATGAAAGAGTGGTGGGGACGTTATAATTAAAGTTTTGGAGAGTAGTGGCCGACATCTAGAGATTCTCCTAATTGACCCCTTTGACTTATGTTGGGTGCTAAAATGCTAAGGACTATGAAATTAAAATTTTGACTCTTTTAATTTGTATCTAATGCAATGCATGCTGGTTGACACCTTCCAAATCAAGTATGCTTGAAATTTTAAAAACAGGCTTATAAAATAATTTTTTAGAAGACTGGACTTCCCCAGGTCCGGCACCTCGTCCTCATAGGTCAGACTATCCAGACTCTACCCGCAGGCAGGGAAGGGTCTAAAGCAAGGAAAGAGTAATGCAGAAATATGCATGCGACCCCGGGGTCGATCCCCGGCTAATTCCCTAGATTCATTATCTTTCTATGTTATTTAGACTCACTAAAATTTTAGACTTTTAAGGTTATGAGTAGAAAACTTTCACACCCTCACGAGTCTCACGTATCCAGGGGAAAACAAAAAGCGGCATGCAATTGCCAAAAAACTAGTAAAAACAAGTAATCCTAAAGGCAATCAAATCATCACATCAAATATAAATTAATTAATAAATGTCCAAAGGCAGAATTGCCTTGCTTATTACAAACCAGAATATTGCAGAAAGTAAAGTGGCCGGGCACCACTGACAACAACCCGGATTCTAAACCTAGTAATGACGCAAGTTATTTTGAGAGGGATACTCTCAATCTTCAAATCTTCAAATCTTCAATATCATTTTTCTTTGGACTCCTTTTCTTCAATCTTCTTGGAATCTTCGTAGTGGATTACCCAAATGGACAAGAGGTCACTTCCCTCTAAGAGGGAAGGCCACTCTTTCCTCTTTGGGTAAGGAAGAGGTATGATCCAAATTTGGATTTCCAAATGGAAAAGGAGTATTCCCTAAAGGGGTATCCTTTCCTCTTTGAAATCCAAGCTTTGGATCTATGTATCCCAGCTCAAAATCAACTTTCACAACACTTGACACTTACACAAATTACATTAATAACAAAATAAAAATCTAGACTCACCTGCAGGGTTATCCTAAGCAATTAATATATAAAAAAAAGCAGTTATTCCCAAGCAGTTGTATATGAGCAAAAAAGAAAGTAAACACACTGGCCACGCTCTTTTTATGATTTGGGGGCTTTAGTAGTTGAAGCACCTGTGCAAAGAATTTATAATATTTATGCATTTTTTGATTTGCCCCCTTTTTATATTGCCCTGCATGAGCGTGGCCACCTGCAGAAAACTGTGTCAACATCCAGATCGTACCTAACCTAAGGGTAATCTAGTCGCCAAACACATCAATCCATCCACAGAGTACAGAAAAAGTAAGCAGACACAGCAAAGCAATTTCATCCACAACATGCAGTGAAAACTATGAAAAATCTGGCACACAGTAGTAAAGTAAACACCGGCCTAACCTAGATCTAGAGTTGGTTGTCCTAGCACATCATCTAAAGTGTGTGAGAAAGGTCGTGTGGCTGGGATAGATCCTAAAGTTGGTTATTAATTGAAGTTGTCTAAAAGTCTGGGTTTGTTAAGGTTTAAAAGGGGATTTAGATTAAAATTTAAGTATTAATGAATTAAGAATTTTAATTAGACATATTTTAAAAGTTAATTGATTGCTACCTTTGTTTCACACCGAGGCCGTGAAGTTTATTTCACCTTCCTTGGGACTAAGCTAATAGCCTCGTAGGCCTGGGTTACCTAGTAGCAATCGGGGTTGATTAAGTTATTTAAATTGGTTGGAATTAAAGGAGTATATTAATATAAAAATGAGTTAGTTACTGATTTTTAAAGTTTGATTAATTTAAGTTTACCATTAATTGATTCGTGGCGTTGTGCCACTAGGCTCGAGGAACCAGCCTCCTTAGGACACTTAGCCCCGCAGCCCGGAGTAGTCCAGCCGATAAACCAAATTAATGTAATTGAATTAGAGATTTTTAAAATGTTAAATAATTAAAAATTAATCTATTTTAAGATTTAACACCCCTTAGAATCCATTCGTGGCGTTGTGCCACTAGGCTCGAGGAACCAGCCTCCTTAGAACACTTAGCCCCGCAGTCCGGAGTAGTCCAGCCAATAAACTTCATCTTTAGGGTGGTTATTGTGTTTTAAAGGATTTGTTAAGTGTTTTAAGCATTAAACCAATATTTTCTGTAGTTTTAGAGTGATTTGATCTTTTATAAATTTTTGAATATTTTATTCACTTAATTAAAGAGTCAAAAATTGACTTTTTGATTAAGCTCAAATTCTGGAATGTTTGTATTTTATTAAAATACTATACCTAATTATGAGTTGTTAGACATGTGGCACATTCAATTTGGAGTTTTCTATCAAAAGTTATGATTTTAGGAAGTTTGGGTATTTATTGAAATTATTAAATTGTTTCAATTAAGGGCCCTTTTAGTGATTTGATCCCAAATGAGTCCCAAACTTCTTGAAATCAGCTCCAAAGATCAGAAATGATCTAAGGAGAGATCAGCAAGTGTTTAAAGATTTTTTTGGGATTTTAAATAATTTTTAATTAATTAAAATTGGTTAAACATTGATTTTGATTAAAATTAAATTAAAGTGGATTTTAATGTCAAATTAAAGTGATTTCAATTTTCACTGATTAAGATATAAATTTAAGTTAATTGGGGGTATTTTAGGGAATTTTAAGAATTAAATTAGAATTATTAGAATTTTATTAAGGCTAAAGGGTTATTTCTAAGGGGGATTATTATGGTTCCTACTTGGGAAACCAAATGGACTCTAAATTTGATGAAATTTGGACCATAGGATCACCTGACCTTGAGGACTAAATTCACCAAATTTGAGCTCAAATGGAGTACTCTAAGGTGGTTAACTAAACCACCTAAGGTGAACTCTAAGTCACCTTCAAACCACTATAGGGGTGTATCCTAAGCTTGGATTGGGGCAAAATCAGTGGCTCTACACTCCTTATCCTACACATCATCAACACACAAAAAATCACACCCTAAATCCCATTTGATAGGTCTGTACCCCATTTTGAATTTAAGGGTCAAACCATGACCCTTAAATTTGAAATTTGGGAAAAATGCCCTTGAACATCGTAAAAGGGGGAGATAAAATTTGGACATGTCAAAAACATGTTCAAATTCAATCTCCCAAAATTCCATGCCTGGTGGACTTGTTAAATAAAGAATAATTAAAGAAATTAACAAAATGCTCAAACTCAAATTAAACCTAGCACTGACCTAACCAGGACATGGAACCATAAGGCTTTTGTAGGTCTCCCTGAGACCTTTCCAATGAGCCTAAGAACACCTAATTTGAATAAGTGTGCAGGGAGATATGAATTTCCAAAGTTCCCTTGAATTTCTGGAATTATTAATTCGGCCATTACACAGTCAGCGCTCGCTTTACACGCGCCGCGCGCTGATTGGCTGGGCAATCATTGGCGCCAACAGTTAACGGTCGGATTAACCACAGCCGTCGGATGGCGGATCGGACGGCTGGGATCAGACGCGCTCTGAAACAGCGGGATCTAATCCGAGCCGTTGATCGGAATCAACGACTGAGATTTTATCTTCAACCTCCGCTCTTATCCGAGGCCGTGAATCTTCTCCGGCGTGATCCGATTGATCCTGCCGACGAACTTCGACGAAATTTCACATGGAGGATCAGGGGGGTGGAAACCTTCAATCCAACGGTGAAAATCCCTTTGGGGTGAAGGTTTCCTTCACACTTGACCGGACTACCTAGCTAGGGAGCTCGGGATGAAGGAATTACCGCAGAGAAAGTCTCAACGGATGAGCTTCTCTACTTCAGGGGACGAAGGAGAGCAGATTTCCTTCAGAGACCGTGACTGGAGGATTGCCGGAGGTAGGAATTTGAGCGGGACGCCGAAGCCTTTCACCGGAGTTTGCTAGAACTAATGAAAGGAGAGGTCTGGGAGCTCGAGGGGAGATGCTGGGAGGTTGAGGGAACTCTGGGGAATCGTTTCAAAATGCTGGGATCGACCCTTGAGCTCTGGGGAGCACCTGCCTATTCAGCCTCCTCCCGCGAGCTCGGACGGCCAGGATTAAATCGGAGGAGCTCTCGGATTGATGCCAAGTGGAAAGGGGCACCGTTCCAGAGAGCTCGTGAGCCTCAAGCCGGCGAGCCACAGCCTTTGGAAGGCTTTCGGTCAAGATCGGCCTGGGGGGACCACCGGAACTTGCTCTCCATTGGTTTTGACCGCTGCCGGCCATGGTCTGGGTCAGGTTGACCAGGGGAGGCTGATGGGGACACACTGGAGCTAGGAGTGGAGTCAAATTGGTCTGGGGAAGCCGGGATCGATCCGGTGGCTCGGTTTGGCTCAAACCTGCTTGGTTTGAGTCGAATTGAGCTCGATCCAGGTCAGGCCAGACCCTGGACTAGATATGGGAGGTAGGTCTGGGTCTGGTGCGCCCAATGCAAGTGGCAATTGGGTCCAATTTGGCTTGTGTCAAAGATTGGCTCGGGTTGATCCAAATCTGCTCGGTTCGGGTCGATTTGGGCTCAACCCAGGTCAGGCCAGACCCTGGGCTTAAGGTGGGAAGTGGGTCTGGGTCTGGTGCACCCAAAGCAAGTGACAATTGGGTCCAATTTGAGCTGAGCTGGAAAATGGCTCGGGTCCAAGTGTTTTTGGCTACTTTGGGTTAGCCTAACTATTGACCCAAGCTAGCCCAAGGCATGGGCTGGCTGGAGGGGGTGTATTGGACCTAGGGCCACCTATGTGAGGTGTTGATCAGGTTCAATTGGGCTTATGTTGAGAGTTGGCTCAATCCCAAGTGCTTTTGGGCACTTTGGGTTAGCCTAACTCTTGACCCAAGTGAGCCCAAGGATTGGGCTGGTCAAGGAAGGTGTATTGGGTCAATGGGAACCCAATGGCACCTTTATTTGGATTCAATTTGATTAAGATTAAAAGATGGCTCAAGGTAGACCTCTCTTTGGTCACTTGGGTCAAGCCTTATGACTAACCCAAGTGAGCCCAAGGCTTGGGTCACCAAGATGGGTCTCTTGGGTAGCAAAGGGTTCATCCCATACATTCAAAGGACTTGGAATGGACTAGATTCAAAAAAGGGGTCCATGGGTCAAACTTGGTTGACTTGGTCAACCAGGTTGACCCAAGGTCTGGGTTTGAGCTCAACAAGTTGGGTTTGATATTTGAAATTCATTGAAAGTGGTTTCAAAGAGTTTAGAATTGATTTGAATTGAAATAGCCATTTGAAATCCCATAAGGGTATTTTGGTCAATTTTGGCCCATTGGTCAACTATGGCAAAAAATGGTTTTGAAAAATGCAGTTTACTGCTCAGTGGGTTAAAATGAAGAGTCTGAAAGTGATTGGAGGCTTGGATAAGGGTTCCAAGGTCAAGATCTCAAAGGGGTTAGGTTCAGTGGCATAGGTTGTAAATATTTGAAGGTTTTACAGCCTTTGGATTTTAATTCAAATTCTGGGGTTAGAGACCTCAGAATGAGCTCAAAGTTGGAGGGTAACCTCTAGAGACATGTCTTATCACTTTGCAAGTGATAGACCCTAAATCAGAGACCATTTGACTGGGTTTTGAAATGTTTGAAAATTCTTTGAAAAGGGTCTTTAGGACAAGACCTTAAGACTTTGAATTTGAGTTTAGACTTCTAGATTTGGAATGGATTTTAAGTTTGAATGATTAGTATTGAAGTATCCAAATTATTTACAATCATGTGGTGATTGTTAATGAATGGATGAGGTCAAAGCTAGATTGAAGTTTGGATCAAAGTCTAAGTTGAAGGTTGGATTATCAAATTGATTGAATCAAGGTTTGGATATGTTCGAAACTTGAATTAATTTGAATTTGAGTTGAATGAAGTTTAAGATTTAAATTGATCAATGGTAGGAATCAAATTGAAGTTGGAGTTGATCAAATGTAGGAATTGATTTGAGGTTGAAGTTTATCAAGGGTGGGGATTGATTTGAAGTTGGAGTGGTCCTAAGATCTAGAGGAGTTCTAAGATCTAGGATTTAAGGGAATCCTAGGCTCTAGAGTAGGCTCTAAGGTCTGGCTCTAAAAAAGAATCCTAAGGTCTAGAGTGGATCCTTGGATCTAAAATTAATCTGGAGTTTGGAAGGGCTTTAGTGACCACATACAAAAATGAGGTCAACAGGGCTTTTCTTGAACTTTGGGATAGTTTTATTCGGTCCTTTGCTTTATGCTTTGACGAACTTATTGAAGAAAAATTCCCTTCGATCCTTGCTTTGTGTTTTATGAATGTGTTGAAGGATTTGCGGGTTCTAGATTCAGTTGATAGTACCGAATGTAGGTAGTATCTTGATCCTTAACCACTTGAGGAGACTTTAATCTGACTCACTTGAGTTTATCAGATTAGGAGAGATGGGATTTGACAGCTCTTCATCCTCTGGTTGCTGAAATTGGGGTTCCTCTACTACGGCCTTTCTTATGGCTTGTTGAGTAGATAGAGCTGCCAGTGATCCAGTCATATTTGGGCTTGTTGGATCCAACCTCTTACACACATTCAGACTTCAGACTTGAGCTATTGGAATTACACTCCTCAATGCTGATTTTGTTGATGTTGATAGATATGGAGTCATCCTTTGTAATTGATGATTTTGGAGCCTATGAACATTCAATTGTTATTCGAGACTCATCCTTCCATTGGATCTTTGATTATCCAGTCATTTAGAAGAATTTTATAGACTATGATCACTTGAATTTGTCGAGCCAAATTAGCCTTCGTTCTTCCTAGAGTCCCTACTGACAGGTTGATGAAGTGGGGGTTCCGCTACAACGACCTTTCTTATGGCTTATTGAATAGATGGAGCTGCCAGTGATCCGGCCATATTTGGGCTTGTTGGATCCGACCTCTTACACCCATTCGAACCTTAAGCTTCAGGCTGTTGAAAGACTTCAATCTTTTTTGGCTCAATTTGTAGGAGTGTGTAGCCACAAAAGTCTCTTTTTTGACATTTGAACCATGGTTTGTTGGAGAATGTTGTGTCTCTAACCTTCAAAAGATCACCTGCATATACTTTGAAAAATAAGTATTTATATTTTTTTAGCACAAAAGCACATTTGAATTGATAATTTTAAAAATTTATTTGGAGATCTCGGCATTCAGCATGATGTCGAACTGAATAAATATTTAAAATGTCCCCTATCTTGCAGAGACATTTTAAATTAGAATATATTTGGAATTTTGAAATTTTAAATATTTGTTTGGGGATCTCGAGACGCAGCGTGATGTAGACCCGAACAAATATTTAAAATACCCCCAATCTGATGGGAAATTTTAAAATGTATTCTCATAACATAAGATAATTTCAAAATATAAAATGTACGTGCTAACAAACATCTATAGATGAATAATACATTAAACATAACATTTTTGGGGCAATTTCATGCATAATATTTCTTCAAGTATCGGCTATTGATCGGCGGCATAGGCCTTTGACCATTCAGATCAATGAGCTGATAAGCTCCACCATAGTACACCTTCTCGATGATGAAAGGTCCTTCCTAGTTGGATACGAATTTTCCACCAATTTTTCTGTGTGGGATGATTTGTCTTCTCTACACCATGACCAACTCCCCTTCTTGAAATGATCGAGGACGCACCATTCGATCAAAGGACTTTATCATCCTTACTTGGTAGATCTCTAGGTTCTGTTGAGCTTGCAACTTGAGTTCATCAAGTGCATCGAGCTCTTTCATTCTGAGGTGAGCATTTTGCTCTTGAGTGAGATCATTCTGGATTGCTACCCAAGGTGATGGTAGTTTAATCTTCAATGGTAATACAGCTTCAACTCTGAATACCAACGAATAAGGAGTGGCTTTGGTTGGAGTCTTGTACGTTGTATGGTATGCCCATAGTGCTTCTACCATCTTCGTATGCCACTATATTTTATTCTTGTTGAGGATCTTCTTTAACAATTTCTTCAGCATCTTGTTGAAGGCCTCCGCCAAGCTATTTGCCTTTGGATTGTATATGGATGAATACTGTTAATCGATTTTATGCCGATCAATGAACTTATAGATTTTTGTACTTTTGGATGTAGTACTGTTGTCTGAGATTATGCGGCATGGTACTCCAAATCTGTAGACAACATTATGCGTAAAGAAGTTGATCACATGCTCGGATGTAACTTCTTTGAATGGAGTCGCTTCTTCCCACTTGAAGAAGTAGTCTATTGCTGCGAAGATAAAGCGGTGTCCTGCTGATGATGGTGGATCTATCAGCCCGATAAATTAGTACCCCATCATTTAAATGGCCAGGATGCTATTATAGGGTGCAATGGATTTGGCGGTTGATGTATAACATCACTATGGATCTAGCACTCATGACACCTCTTAGCATGGTCAATATAATCTTTTACCATTCTTGGCAAATAGTATCCCATTCTTTTTACTTTTACCACCACCTTGGGACCTGATTGGTGCACTCCACGAAGTCCTTCATGAACTTCTGCCACCACCTTATCAACTTCTCGAGTCCCTAGGCACCTTAGCCACATTTGATCAAAAGCACGTCGGTACAACGTGTTGTTAACAAATACATATCGTAGCGCTCTCTTCCTAATTTGAGCAGCTAAAGATATGTCTGTTGGCAGCTTACTTTCTTTGAAATAATCAACGAAAGGCTGCCTCCAGTCATCTTCTTCCTCTACATCTAGGCAATGCCACCATGATTCTGAAGCTTGACTAGCCTTGCATCTTTTCTTAGAAATTTATTGTTCTTCAGGCTGATCTTCGAGATCAACTGCCTAGGGAGGTTGAGGATCAATAGATGTTGTATCTTGCTAGCTTGAACTAGGTATTCCCTCTACCTGCGATAATTATAATAATGCTGGCTCTAAGATCCGATGATTGTGTATCATAATTATTATAGGCCATTCATCATCCATATTCGTCATTTCTTTAGCCTGTTTGGCCAGAGAATTTATTTTGCCATTTTGCGCTCGAGGAACTTGAGTTAACTTGACAATTGGAATTTGCTTCATGAGCTCAAAAACTTGCTGATAATAACAGGACAACTCGAACTTAGTGATTTTATAAAATTCTAGTACTTGATTTATAAAAAGTTGAGAATCACCGAAAATTTGGAGATTTTGAATTCGAACGTCGATTATAATTTCCAATCATGCTATTTGAGCTTCATACTCAGCTTCATTATTGGCTCGAGGTTCAGTCAGATTGAATGAGAGTCTCATTATGCCTCCCTCGGGTGCTATAAAAATGATTTAGAGGACAAGCACACTTAATTGATGATTCGCCATTGAAGTACATCTCCCATATTTGTAGCATCTCCTCTTCTTCAACATTCATAATCTGTTCGTCAGGCAGATCATCATTGAGTGGTGAATCTGCAAGGATAGGATGTGCAGCTAGGAAGTCTTCCAGTACCTACCCTTTTATTACCTTTTGTGGCATGTATGTGATATCAAACTATAGTAATAATACTGCCCACCTGGCCAGGCGACCTGTCAACACTGGTCTTGTCATCAAGAACTTCAGTGGATCGATCTTTGATATCAAGGTGATCTTATGAGATAACATGTAGTGGTGGAGTTTTTGAACTGTAAAGATCAATGCCGGACAATGCTTTTTAACCGGGAAATATCTCACTTCTGCTCCGATCAATCTCCGACTGATGTAATAGAGTACATTTTTCTTCCCTTCTTTATTGTGCTGGGACAATAATGCTCCAAGGGACTCTTCTAGAGCTGCTGTGTACAGTATAAGAGGCTTCCCTAGAATCAACACTGCTAGAATTGGAGGATTCAATAAGTATTTCTTGATACTATCAAATACTTCATGGCACTCTTCATCCCATTTGAAGCAGACATCTTTCTTCATCAACTTCGAGAATGGTTGGCACATGCCTGATAGATTTGATATGAATCTCTGGATGAAAGCCAGTTCTCCTTATAGTGAGAGAAGTTATCGAAGGTTCTTTAGAGGCGGCATCTCCATGATTTCTTTGATTTTGCTGGGATCGATCTCGATTCCTCGATGACAAACAACGTAGCCCAGAAACTTACCTGAGGAGATCCTGAAAGCACACTTGAGGGGATTTATATTTAGATCATATTTTTTGATCCTTTCGAACACTATTCTAAAATCATCAATATGGTCTTTTCGGTCCGTGCTCTTAATGACCAAGTCATCTACATAGCATTCGAGCTTTTGATGAATCAAATCATCAAATATACGAGTCATCGCCCGTTGATAAGTGGTAACAGGATTCTTCAGGCCAAAGGACATGACTGTGTAGTAGAATATGCCTATGGGAGTTCTGAACGATGTTTGCTTTCATCTTCTGGCACCATTTTAATTTAATTGTATCCTGACAATCCGTCCCTAAAGGAGAATATATCATAGTTGGAAGTATTGTTAACTAGAAGCTCTAATACTAAGAGTGGAAAGTCATCTTTTGGGCATGCCTTATTAAGGTCTCTGAAGTCGATGCAGATACAAATCTGGCCATTTTTTTCTTTACTGGGACTATATGACAATCCAGTCAGCATACGTTTCTTCTCTGATGAAGCCTGCTTCTATGAGCTTCTTTGTTTCTACAATCACCTGCTCTTCAATCTCTAATCTTATTCTCCTTGGAGATTTCTTGATAGGTGCTGCATCAGGCTTGATGGCTAATCTGTGAACTGCCACATTAGGGGATAAGCCTGGCATCTCAGCATTTATCCTGGCAAAGCAGTCCCTAAATTCACAAAGAAGTTATTTTATTTCTTCTATTTATTCTTTTGGTACGAGAGAACTAATGAAGGTTGGGTGAGGGTCTTTCTCAGTTCTCAAGTTGACTTCTTTTAGCTCATCCATAGTGGCTGACTATCCATCATCTTCAAGCTCTTCTGGTGCAGGTTTGGCCTCAACTGGTTCATCAACATAATAATCAGCTTCGTATGTCTCTTCAACACCACCATCATCGGATTCAACTTCCATGCATGTGATTGCTTGTCATATCTCATTTATGGGGTACTTCCATACAATAAATCCTAGAACCTTTTTCACAAAAATATACTTCTTCTTTATTGAGTGGAGATTTCTTCGATACCATAGGCTCAAGCAGAAATGAACTTGATGTTTAAAGGAATGAGTTTTACCTTGCTTTCTCAACATTCTTTGAATATTTTTGATATTGTATTTGGGAAACCTCGTAGGTACTAATTCTCCGGAATCAATGAGTGTACAAAACTAATTTTGATTTATCTCCTCTTCAAGTTTCCCGGTCGAATAAAATAGACTCGCTGGTCCACCTTTTTCTTTTGGGGGAGGTACATAAAATGTCATGAGCTCTTCAACACAATGCACTTCTTGCGTAGTGACTTCTTTAAAGTGTTGCAGGGGAATACGTGTGACTACAAGTACACTATTTAAGATTGACATGCTGTTTATTCTTCTAGAGAACACATCCTACACTGTGTTCATATAGATAGAATCGTAGTCATAATCATCATTTGAGTATTCAACATCCATACTCCTTTTGGTTATTGATTGGCGAATCCTTTAAGACTTTGTAGGTGTAACATCATCTTCATCCGTGTTACTTCCTAGGTGAGGTACATGTCTTCTTTCTTTTGGGGTGGTTGATGCCTTGGAAAGATTCGGCGTTGCCTTCTTTCTCCCCACCATCTTCTTCTTGGTTTCTTGTCTAGGTTGCTTCTAGTTATGATTCTTGTACCTCAAGAGAGCTTGACGGCTTCACCTTCTTTGGAATGAAGTACTTTCCATCTTCATATATCTTCACCTCATGAACTGCAAAGGGTTGAATATCACCAAATATTCTTAATTCTTCTCCATCCCTGAGGTACTTCATGCATTGGTGTAGTGCTGATGGGATGATGTCGTACTCTTGCAACCAAGGGCGGCCAAGAAGTGCTTTAAAGGCAGTATCTGCATCAATCACATGGAATTTGACATCTGTATGAAGCTCTCCAAATGTAAGGGAGAGTGTAAATGATCCTAAGGTCTTAAGCCCCTTCTCATTAAAGTCATGTACCATTAACTTATTTGATCCAAGATTCTCCACATCGAGGCATAGTGATCTCACTGCTTTCAAGCTCATTAGATTTTTAGATAACCCTGGATCAATCAGGATTTGACTAATCATCATCCCATCACTTTCTACAGTAACATACAGAGGACGATTATGATTTGCCGTTCCGAGCATCATATATTCTTCAGAATAGGTAATGAATGGCTCATTTTGAGTTTGCAAGACCTCCATCATATTACGCTCGGCAAAATTTGCCTTGTACCTTTCTGGGTCTTTGAGAATTTAAATTAAAGTCTCCTGAAGTTCTTTGGACATTATTAAAGCATCATATATGCTGAGTTGTGTAGGAATTTTTCTCAGATGGGATAAGACATTATAATCTATTCCCTTGATTGAGACATCTTTCTTCTTAGGGTCATTGGGGATAATGTCTTCATTGATAACTATCTCCTTCCCCTTATCTTTATTAAAAGCTTCTTTCTTTGGCAGAGATGGAAATATCTTGCCACTTCTCAACTGCATCTAAGAGACCTCCTCTGCCTCATACTTATTTAATGGCACATTTTCTTCTGAGTCAGCCATTGTTGCATCTAAGGATTCATTGGTCGATTCAGAGTCACCACGCAGGTTTATATGTCACATCTGTGATGCTATATCGGGGTCCAACCCATCTTCCTTTGGAAAATATAAGTACTCTTATGAGCTATAATCTATTGATGTCACCATCAGGCAGGACCCAGAACTGACTTTTTCAGCATATGGTGCCACTGAGATGTGGGAAGTGAATTTTCATTATCTTCTTTAGCTCCATCTATTTTAAGCTCTACCATTAACTTAGCGAGCTTGATAGGTTGCCTTACAGTCTGGTAGTATTCATCACTACTATCAATAACTCTTTGAGTTGTAGTCTTTTTTTCCTTGGGCTTCTTCAACTTGGTCTTCCTCTTAGAGGGCTTCATCTTTCCAAACTTCAAAGTACCAGCTTGATTAGGGAATTATTTAGAAGTAAAAGGTAGTGCATAGGTAGAGCTTTCAAATTTAATATTGGCTCCGTAGAAGATTTCCATTTCACCCCTGAAACTCCTTCGAGCTGTTTAAATATTTTCACAATTTTCTTGGAGACCGCAGTCTCCCATTGCACTTCTTGAGCTGGCTTCTTTTCATTTCTTCTTTCTTCAACTGGGGGTATGAAAGAGGATGTAACCATTTGAGTTAATTCCTTTCTGCGATTTGTCAATACATTATCTGATAATGTGATCTCTCCCTTCCGATATTTTCTTTCGAGCCAATCCTTAAAAACATAACAATCTTTAATAGGATGGCTGACTACCCGTTGGTATGGGCAATAATTTGGGTCACCAGTATGCTTTGACTTTTCGGGCCTCTTTCGTTCAGGGAGTTCTAGACCTATTTTCAAGACCTGTAGAAAAAACTTTGCTACACTTTCCCTTTTGAATGAATATTCTTTGTTCATCTTTTCTTTGAGGGATGGGAACGTTCTATCACCAGTTCCTATTGTCTATTTCGGGCATTCTCCACCAAATTGGTAATTTTGTGGCTTATCATTTCCCCCGAGTATGTGCTTCAGTTGGGGGTTAAGGTTATAGACTTGCTTAGGCTTTGCTTGATATTGCATCGATTGCTTGCCTTTTTCTATATTATAAATCACCTGCTTTTCTCTATCAGCTCTGGAGAAGAACGTAGAATCAGCCTCACCCCTTCTAGCACATGGGGCCTTAGCCTTCTTGGGCTTATCAGAGTGATTTTCTTATATCGACAAGTTCAGTTTCTCAAACTTGGCCACTCTATCGAGCAAGTCTTTAAATGTGTTGATTATAGCCATGCACAGGAAGGGTTGCATCTTGTCATCAATGTTGCTCATTAACAATTGTATGGCATGCTCTTCTTCAAGCTGTTGCTCACATTTTATACTCAAAATTTCTCCAACGAGTGATATATTTCGTCAATGACTCTTCCCTTTTTCTCTTCTCTAAAGCAAGGTTAGCGATGGTGATCTTTTCGGATGCACTAGCGAATCTCTTCACGAATATGATTTCCAATTCTTCGAAAGTTTTTACATAATCGTTTGGAAATTCAATATACCATTCAAAAGCAGTTGCTGTTAAACTACTAACAAACTGTCAGAAGAGTAGTGCGGCGTTTCCCCCTGTATTTCTGCAGGTGGCTTTAAATTGTGCCAAGTGCTGTCGAGGATTTTGGTTACCATCAAAAGTGTTGAATTTTGGTACTGAGTATTCTTTTGGATATGATACTTGGTCGTATTCAGCTAGATACAAACAGCCCTTGCCTACTAATTTCTCTGTCTGGTCAACGGCTATGATGGCCCTGATCTTTTCGGTGATAATTCCTTTTAACTATACAACAGTCATAGGTTCAAAAGTACTTGCAATGTTCTGCGGAGTGGGTTAGAAAATATTACTGACTTCATTACCACCTTCAGGAGCGCCACATACTTCTGAGACTTGAGGCATTTGAAATTTTGGAGGATCAGCACGATGATTAGGCATAGCGCCAATAACAGCAGTCCTCTACATTATCTGCATCTTAGCCCCCATCTAAGCTATCATCTCAATCATCTTCTCGTTTAACTAAGAGATTTTTCCATCTTTGGCTCTCATTTGTCACCTCATCTGCCTTCTTATGTCGGCAGGTGAGGAATTTTCATCATCCAAAGGATTTTCCTCCACTTTCTATTCTTCTTGGGAATGGCCACCTCTATTAGTGGTGGACCCCTCTCTGCGATGACGACGGTATACTTTCCTGGGTGGCGGTTACCAATGCTCTTCATCTTCATCTTTATCATCATCATAATTGGCACCATCATCAATGTCTGTATGTGTCATCATGTAAACAACTTCCATGTCCAGAGTATTATTTATTTCTTGCATTTCTTCTTCTAGATTTGTCTCCCTAAATTCCTCGATATTCTCTTCCATAAATTCATCAATATTTTCTTCAACATTTTCTTCAATATTTTCTTCCCCTTCAAGGTATTCTTCTCCTTCTATATTTTCTTCTCCTTCTATGTTTTCTTCTAATACCTTGATCTTCGAGCGGAGATGCCACTGGATCTCTAGTTCTTAGTTAGGTAAGGAGACTTCTTCAACCAGCGGATTGCAGTCAAAGTTGGTTTCTTCCTTTGGAGGGGATGGAGGGTGATGGGATCTCCTGGAGGACTCTTCAAGGTGTCGACCATCGAGAGGGGAGTCATTGTAGATCCTTTTTAGGACCCATTTCTGACGTTCTTTGTAGATTGTGGCAGATCTCTAAGAAGACTAACCAGATGTCACACCCATATCAGTTCTTCTTTCTCTTCTTTGTTTGTCATTTCTTCGAGGCTTTGATCTCCAGACTTGCTTTCCTTTCCACCGGGACCTTCAGCAGTGGATCCCTGAATATATGGTTTAGGTGTCACACCCCGATGTTCACCGCACGGGGTATACTTTCTTTCCTTTCTCTCCACCATGATAGATAGGCGTTCTCTTGGTGGATTTCTTCTGGCCTCGATCACAAAAGGCATTGGAACTTATTCTTCTTCAGCCCACTCTCCTTCACAGTCTTCAGGACTCAGTATACCCAAGCTAATAGAGTCTCGGGCTCCTTCTTCCTTGGAGGGATTGGGGGTTCAAGTCTTTGATACTAGAAAGATTTCTTTAGCTCCCCATTAGAGATATTTCTCTTTACCCACTTTAAATCAGAAAACTTATTTCAAGTAGGTTTGTTGGCTTCAGGCTCCAGGCAGATAGATTTAAAGGATGGACCGGCACCAGTTATTGTTGAGCTTGAAGTTCAACATTCATCTTACTTCTTAGCCTCCTTATAGTCCTTCCTACAGATGAGGAGGCTTCAGCATCGTACTTTTCAAGTGCAGATAACCTGGTTGACAGAGAAGTGGTGTTGGCAGTCACCACGAAAATTTTTCTACCATTCACAATTCTTCTAGTGGCTGGGATTTCAGGCTGCGACAACCTCTCAAACACAAAAATCCTCCTATGAGGATTTTCAGTAGCAGGTCATTGTGCTGGCAGATGCACACAATGGATAGAAGCTTCAGCAGCTTTTGCAACAATGGTAGGGAAGTCAATGCTACCAAACTAGATGGCAGCTCAAGTATTCCCAGTTTCAATAACAGCATTGGCCAGCTGAATCTTGGCTCCTCATTCCAGCTGGATAGTCATCGGGGAGTTTTGTAGATCCATCTGCATAAATAAAATGTAAGAGTTAGTAATCAGAATCTGATACATCACCCCACACTTTCAAAATACAGAGCCTTGCACAGAACAATAAAACAAAAAAAAGATAACATTAGTAAGCAATTCAAATAATATAAATTTAAAATACTGCTAAATACGTTATTTTCATGAATTTTTTTTAACAATCATTCTTTAGAATATTCAAATATCTAATTTTTGAATGAACATTATGAAAGAGTTCTGAGTTTTAAGCTTAAATTGATTTTTATTACTACTATAGCTCTGAGACGAATATCCAAAGATGAAAAGAAAAATCATTCCTCAGCGGAGTCATTAGAAATCTGTGGGCTCCGAAAATTCGGCTCTGGCCTCCGCCCGCAATATGATCGTTTGTGCTTTTATCCTTTCGGAGAGGGAGTTTTAACGTACTAAGTTCCGCCGTAAATTTTGGAAGGCATATGGGTTTGTAGATAAGACACTACCCAGAGATTTCACCCTCATTTTGTGAGGACTTTATGATCTGAATTCTGGTTTCCTATAGGCGCAAGTTCATATAATTAATTGCCCCTCCCGATTACGAGAGAGAACTTTCAATTAAGGCTAGTCATCAATCAGATACATAGTATCAGGCGAATAGTAGCAGCAATAGACATAGGGATTTGGAAAGTTTGTAGATTTAGAATTTGAAGGGTTGAAATACTTAGAGATTTGATATTTAAAATTTGAAATTGCACCATCTTGCACTTAAAGCGGATGGTGGGGGAATGAATGATAAACCTGATTAAGATCCCATGGTTTCATCGTCCAGGGCCATTGTGGTCCCTGGTCTACTTAGTAAGAGGAGGTAGTTGACCCAACCTGACAGAAGGATCCTTGTCAGCAACCATGCATTGCTTCGTTCAAGGGTACCTTGTAGACCTAGGATAAATAGTTATCTAAGGGGATAAATTTGAATCCACCTTAGCTAACAAAGGGCTTTTTGCTCTATCAATCATATCCTATTGATTCATATCTCAAGAATTTGATTCCATTAAGGGACGTATTGACTCTAGCCATAACCGGTATTTTGTGGTGCCATTTGGTAGCAAAACCACTCGGTTCAGAGGGGCCCGGGTTATAACCGTTTATCCTGCGGTGCCATTTGGTAGCAAAACTGTCGGTTAGAGGACACGTACCACAACCTTATTGGCATGAAATTGTTTGAGAATAGTTCATAGCGATATTTTCAACTACGCATTTGGCTCTTTGTGAGCTGAAGTAGTATTTGAATTTGTCTACCCTGGTAAACTATTGTGGAGGGTGGATGGATTTTACTTTATGTGTTTGATGGATTAATTTAATTTTAAATATCTTTGGAATTTTGAATGATTTTGGATTTCTTGGATTTTTTGGATTTTTATGGGTATTTGGGTGGAACTTTAGGTATTTGAAATGGACCCATCCGGTTGAGATTTATTATTCAACACAGTCATCATCGGGTTGTTATGGGTCATTTAAATATATTGATGTCTTGAACCTTGTCGACCCTATCAACTTGCCGATAGGGGATATGGTTTCGTAGGCTTTGTGGCTTTATTAGTGAATTCATATTATTATAGGCCTTGAAGGCCTAATATGAATATATTAAAATAAATACATCGGTCGACACAACTATATATTTGTTTGAAGGTTCGAACCCTATCGACTCCTATAGATCCGTATAGAAGGATTGGGTTCGAACTTGAATTCACTTATCGACCCACACGACATCCCTAAACATTATGTGTGTACCAATAATACGCTCGTCGGGGCCCATACGGGTGTTTGGGGGCATTTTGTAATTATTAATCTGACCTTGTCGACTCCTATTTATTTGCTTAGAAGGATTGGGTCCAAATTTATTGACCCGCGTAGCATCCCTAAGCATAATGTGTATACCAATAACACACTCATCTGGGCTCATACAGGTTCTTGAATGTATACCCCTATTTAGTGTACATATGTGTATTCAAACTATGGTGCACATGTGGAGGTACTTTGAAAGTATTTGGAGATGCCTTCTGTCCGCTTGCATAGAAGTTGTGGATCCAGTGACATGGCGTTGTAGATTGTAAATGCCTTCTATCTGCTTGCATAAGTGTTGTAGATCTGGTGGCGTGGCATTGTAGATTGTAGACGCCTTCTGTCTTCTTGCATAAGTGTTGCAGATTCAGTGGCATTATATTGTAGATTGTAGATGCCTTATGTCTTCTTGCATAAGTATTGCAGATCCGGTAGCGTGGCATTGTAGATTGTAGATGCCTTTTGTCTGCTTGCATAAGTGTTGTAGATTCGGTGGGGTTATGGTCTTGATATTGACTCCCCATTTCTCATTCACCGGGGAGATCTTTCTTCTGGACTTTGAAGTCTGCTGCTTTGAAAAGAACTCTTTTTGAGGTCTTTAGTGTAGTAGACTTATTATTTCCGGTGTTTGTGGACACCAAAACTATTTTTTTCTTAAGTATAGAACTAAGAAGAGACTTTGAAATACCAAGATGTTTAGTTCAAACATTTCTTTTCTTCTGTTAGAGGGTGTCCCTCTATATACCTTGAGTTGCTCTCGTACCCGACATACTCGTAGACTTTAATCACCATTGTCGTTGGTGATATCTGTACTTATGCCCACAGTGGTTCATTGTTCCTATGATATAAACACTATTGTTATCCATAATTATTCATTTGCAGGGAATCGTTGTATCAGCTACGACCCCCTAAAAGTGTTTGTAGAAGAGCCATTGCCCTTGCATCACATCCACCTGTCACCAATCTCAGGTGGGTGTTTTGAGATATTTGCACTTGTTTGTTGGCCGCAGATTAAACGCATAGGAGCCCTCCACGGTAGATTGTGGGCACTTGCATTTGACCTCGTTGGGACTATTGTAGGAGTTCATTGCATTATGCTTATAAATGTTGGTGATGTACTACAATTCTTTCACACTTTGCCCACAAACATGTGTTGAATGTACGGCGAGCCTCCTACAAAGGATTGTAAGTACTTGCACTTAATGTGCCAATTAATCACCTTATGCTTGCACGAGCTCTATGTATTTGTCCTCGATCGAATGATTGCTAGCACTAACGGGTATTTACATTCGTTGTATGCTTCACTAAACACATCCATAAAAGGTGTGATTTGATTGG
This sequence comes from Dendrobium huoshanense, assembly GCA_016618105.1. Classification (NCBI taxonomy): domain Eukaryota; kingdom Viridiplantae; phylum Streptophyta; class Magnoliopsida; order Asparagales; family Orchidaceae; genus Dendrobium; species Dendrobium huoshanense. Next base: position 53,891,121 of record CM028359.1, read on the forward strand.
TGTTGGATGTGAGGATGTTGCAATACCTTCCCCGGCATTGAGTCGTTGGATTCCTTGTGCTCCTTTTGAGTTCATACTCCATTCAAGCTCAAGTCTTGGTTAAAGTCCCCTCTAGTCCTTTGAGTTCAATTTCATGTTCGCATTTTGTTCAAAGTCTTATGGTGTCTTTATAAGTCCATTGTTCATATTGATTTTGATTCCTGATTCCGGTTTGATTTTATTTTATTTGAATTTGAACTTTAGAAATAATTTAAATTTTTATTCTGATTTAGGTCCACAAGTATGCTGCGTTCAATCAAGTTTCCCTTGCATGTTCAACTTGTTCTAGTCATGTTCTTTGTCCCCTGCAGTTCTTTGAATTTGATTCATGTCCAGGTTCTTTTTGATCATTCAAATTAAGTTCCCTGTTGTCTTCTTGAGTTCAAATTCAGACCAAGTTTAAATCCACTTTTTTTGTTTAAGTCCTCAAATTCGGTGGAAATTTTGGCAGCCTCCCAGCATCTCCCCCATTTAGGGGAAAATCCGAGAGATTGAGCCGTCCCACCACGCTACTCGAGCGTGTATAGTAGGTGTCAGCGGACACGAGGCTATACATTTTTCAACCCACCACGCTACTAGAGCATGTATGGGGCCTTCAACAGTATCCATAGGCGAGCACAAGTGAATCTCCCCACCATGCTACAAGAGCATGTATAATGCTTTCCCACTTCGTCGTATGTCTTGCACCGGGCTTCCCTCCAACCGTGCTACGAGAGCGCATATAGGTGGTTCCCCGGTCTGCACCAAACACCAAAAATGGGATTTAAAGTGATTACCAGCCTCGTCGTAGGCGTCGGACTGGGTTTCCTTCCAAAGTGATACGAGAGCACATATAGGGGGTTTGTCTGTTTGCCGTGAATGACGAAAACGGGATTTTAGGCAAGTATCCGCCTCGCCATAGGCGCCTAACCAGGTTTCCTCCCACCGTGCTACAAGAGCGTGTAAAGGTGGTTCGTCGGTCTGCAGCAAATGACGAAAATGAGAATCTGAGTTTTAGAAATAATACCTTCGTGGTCGGTGGCTCGTGGATCGAGGCAAGAAGGCTCGTAAACCGTGGTTGGGGCAAGTATTTCCATTAATTATAATTAAAATTAATTAATGATAATTAACTAAATAATTACTTTTAATTAATCATTTTTAATTAATTAATTATAATTAATTAAAATTATTAAAATTAATTAAGATAATAAGTTTTAATTAATTTAAAATTAATTATAACTTAATTAATATTAATTAATTCTAATAAAATATAACTAATTAATAATAATTAAAAATAATTAATTTGTAAATTTTGATTAATTAAAAATAATGATATTAATTCATTATACTTAATCAATATAATTATAATTATATATATATATTATTAAATAATTAATAATTGATAATAATAATAATAAAAATAATAATAAAACCTAAATCCTCTCCCTCTCCACTCTCTTTGTTCGGCAGAAATATGGGAGGATTTGGCTAGAGAAGCGGTCGAGAGGAAGAAAGTTACCCTCACAGCAAGTTCCCGTTTGTACTACCAATCAAAATAGGAAGGGAAAGTCAACTGAAGGAGCAAGGTCGAACAACTGTAGGGGAGTCAGAGAAGCCCACGGTCGGCGAGCTCGTGTTGCCACTTCTGATCAAACTTTCGATCCGGCGAGGAAGGGAAAGTTGGCCGAAAGAGCGAAGTCGATTGGCCACGACGGGGTTGGAGTAGCGATTGAAAGGAAGAAAGTTGTCTTCACTGTAGGCGACCTCCAGTCGTCTCTTCCAATCAAAAGGTCGGAGCTTCCAGTTCGGCAGGAGGGGAGAGAGCAAGAGGGGAGATTGAGAGTGAGCTCGTTCGGGAGAGGAGGCCAAACACCACTTTCTCGTGTGCTTTTAAGGACGTGAGGTGGGATCGTACGAAGCACGATCGGGCTGGCTGCGACATGGGAGGAGGCCGCGGACGTGCGACGTGCTTCGGCAGAGGGTAGTTGAGTGATTTGATTTTTTTTGTTTATGTACAGGTCAACAAATTCATATTCAATCACTCACAAAACCCCACTAGAGTTCACAAACTTCACCATATGCACACTTTTTGCAACTTGTAAGTCACTTTTTACATGACTCGTACTTAAAAGAAGGGTGGAGGCAATTTAGGTGAGTTTCAAGTTTATGCACATCATCACATACTTAAATTGCTTCAACGAACAATCAATTCAAGATTTGCATTCCACACTCTATGTTTCGTATGGTACAATATATAAATTTAATTGATTCTTCATGTTGTGATATTTGTTACATAGACCCTTGAAAGTCTATGTCTTACAATGACAAGAAAGCCCAATTCAATTAGAATCCATTCATGCATTAAACAAAACTATAGAGATTTACCAATTCAATGCATGCAAACTCTCCTGAATTTGGGTGTCAATTTTGTCATGACAAAGCATTTAAATGAGAAGTGCATACAACTAGTGACAATCAAAACCAATGCATTATCATTGACTTTGAGATCAAATGATAGCGTCTATTCTAGGGCATGATTGTAGGAGACGGATTGGACACAACATGAGTGTTATTACAAGCATTTGAGGGGTCATCAGATACAAATATGACCACCCTACGCATATGACATGCCTCTTTGGCTCTCACAAGAGAGAAAACAAACGGAAATCACCGGATTTCTGCTATTTTATGGAGAGGACAGCGCACATAGGTTTTGGGGAAGCAAACAAATGAAGTTTCTAAGGGACCTATGGCTTGGGGACATCAACCACACATCAAAGGCTAGGGTGCCCTAGGGATTTTTCTAAGTTTTTGAGATTTTACCTCATCCGGGCTGTCCAAGCGCTCCAATCCAAGCTGTATTGCTGTCCAAGCTGCTCCGGGGGAAGAAGACTGCTGTCCTAGCCTCTCCAGATGTTGTCTATGCTGTCCAAGCTCCTCTGGAAATCGCCTTAGCTGTGTGAAAGCTTCTGAAAGCCTGCTTAGCTACTGCGAGTCCACCGGAGTTGAAGGAGGGAGGAGAGAAAGCTACTGGGACCGACAAACAAGACAAGTCGCAGACAGGGTGGCTGCGGGCGACTGGTCTGGCGCGAACGAATACACCTTCTGCTTGAATTGGGTCGCGAACAGGTCTGAAGCGGAAGAAATCCGGGCGGATAGGGTTCTCGCGCGTGAGCTAAGTCTCGAAGAGGAGTTCTGTTTCCTCCTCCTCTCTTCTTCCTCGCTCTAGGAGCATGCACGCAAGCAAGGCGAGCCGAAGGCTCTCTCTCCCTTCTCCGCTCTATCTAGGACTGGCGAACACACCTGGGAGAGCTGCTCTCCTATTCGCTCTCTTGAAGACCACGAGAGGAGCAGACCCACCGCCCAAATGCTTCAATCCGGAGCTCTCGTTGCGGGAAACGAAGAATTTGAGCAGGATTCTGTAAGAACTCTGAGCCGTTCATTTTGATTTCAGATTTAGGTATTTAATTTAGCCCAAATCAATTAATTAGGGATGAAATTGAGCCCAAATTGGGCTCGACTCAAACCAATTTGAGTCGGTTTGGGTCCGATTCGGACCGACTGAGTTAATTTTGTGAAATTAAACTTGAATCGGCATTGCTTTGCATCGAAATGCGCTCGACGAGGCTCTATTGGATTTGATTCAATTTTAATTTAATTAAATTGAAATGAATTTAATTAAATTGGGGTTTAATTTGGGCCGATTTTAATTCCATGACGTTCGATCAAGGTTGGTTCATGCTTGATTGCGAAAATTAACGTCAACACCCACAAATTAATTATGTAAAAAAATGTATCTAGATTGTATAAGGCAGCAACTCAACTACCATTCATAAATGTAATAACTGAAACTTTATATTTTGCTTTCCTACTAGCTGTATATATATATATATTTATATATATGCATGCACATGCTTGTTTGTTTCTTTTAAGTGAGTATTAGATATATATGCTTTTTCCAAGATTTGTTCACTGGCTTTTTCCTAGAAGTGACCAAAATAGGTGTTATACGGTAGGCTATTATGATAAAATTAGAATTTTTAGAAATTAAATTATCTAAATAAAAAAAATCAATCATAAAATAACATATATTTTTCTACTTAAAATTGCATTGACATATTCAAATAACCCAATTTATTTTAAAATAATCATACATAGCCCAAGTGTCACATATAAAAGCCCTCACAGAGGACCAAATAACAAAAAAAACTGCATTGTGAGTCAGTATTTGCATACTCGCATTGTCTGACATCTTTGTTGAAATGGCCAAGCTATAAGTCATCTTCTAAATAAAAAATAGTATTCTCTAACGAGCACATACATATTGGATTTCAAGATTGAAAAAAATTGTCTTCTCTGTCTAGTTGGCAGTCTTTTTCGGACAAGATCTAAAGTCGGGCTGACTTAGCTCTAAGTGAAGTTTCAAGTTTTTAAGTCCCTTATATTTCGCTAGATAGAGGTCGGAGTTACTACCTTCTGGAATCTAAACTCGTTAAAATATTACGCGTCAACAAAAAAGGCACTGAGAGGTCAGAGTACGAATTTTTAAAGTGCACAGTAATCAATAGTTTTAATTGGTAGAAATTACCAAACATAACCTAAAATCTTATCGTACAAACAGAGGTGCAAGATCCTAAATGAAATACACAAAAAAACTTAAATCATCATTTTTTCTCTTCATATTTTCATCAATTTATTTATTTAGTTTTGAAATGAAGCTGTTGTGTTGCTAATTGAACCCTTATTGTGGCACAAGAATAGGTTGACATGTAAAGCAAGATCCAATTGTAATAAAATAGACACTTTCACGGAAAAGATTTATGAAAAAAACCATTATAAATACTTTAATGCCAACAAAAAAAATCAAGCATGCCTGGGATATAAATACTTTAAGATGCTGAATACAAAGCAAGCATCAAGATATTTTATAAACATTTGGAATTCATACCTAGGCATGAATCTATTTTTTAAAAATTGCTGGAAGAGCTCTCTTTCCAACTCTGTTTCCGAAAATTCCGTGGGCATGGTTTTTGATATCATTGGAGCCGGGGCTGGTCTAACCCAAGGTTTCCCGGGTGTAAAGCATGCCAACAACTAAGCCAAAAAAAAAAAAAAACGCATTAAAAGATAAAAAGCTTCATATTGTAGAGGTAAACAGTAATGCAATATATAAAGGAAGATTTCGAAAGCTAGACCGCAGACTTATACTTAACCAGACAGCCAAATAAACACTAGAAGCCTAATGGCATCAAGCAAATTTTGAAAAAAAAAAAATCGTAATTAATTTATTCACAATGCATGAGGAAATGGATTTGTACCAAAGATGTTATATGACTAAAGGAGTAACAAAATTTGGTAAAATAGAAAATTACGAAGGCAGCAGGTTCCAGCCAATAATTATAAAAATATAAGCAGCTTTATTAATGAAAAGTTAAAAGTTTGTTTTCATGATTTAAACCCATCACTTCGAAGTTAAAATAGATAAAGCAAACATAAATTGGTACCATATACAAGAAAAAAAATCAGATTTACAAAACAGGAAAAAAGACAAACCTGTGGGTTCCTAGAAACCCAATACATGTCACCGTCAATATCACTATTAGCAATTTCATCAGCCAAAGATCGAGTGCCTTTAACTGGAAAGAAAATGGCATACTTAGCATTTCCAATAACGTCCTCCAAGTCCTTAATATATGTTGCAGTCAACCTATGAATATCGCCAAAATGTAGACCAGGATGCTTGTATACAAGAAGATCTCCAGAAACTTGACCATTGTCACTACATTTCAAAAATAAAAAAAGGTATTTAATATTCGCAAATGAATCCCATAAATTGAATGCATGGAAAATAAAACTTGCAATGAACTAAAGAGGAAAAATATTGAACAAAGCTTCCTGAAAATTTCTAAATAGAAAATTACAGTTATTTGACAAGGCATACAGTATGATGCAGACTTGATTATACTCGAGTGTTCCAGTTGGATCGGCCGTCCCCATCAAATAGTAGCAATCATCTACAGGAAGTTTTCCTTGAATGAGGCCCTTCCTCTCTTCTTTCATTAACACAAACAGTCGGGATAGTAAGTACGGCTCATCAAGTGGTACTCCTCAAAGAATCATTCTTGAAACAAGAAATTCATCCATCTCGCCATATCTCAGTGAAACTGTAAAATTGTCATTATATTAATACAAAGTAGCTTTCTAATAAGAACCATCATATCCTATTCTCATGAATATTGGTAATCCAGTTTGCACAGAAAAGAAAAATAATGAAGACCACAGAAAAGATTCCAAAAATTTGTGCACAAGATTTAGGTAAGATAATCAGTTATCAGTGGAATATTCTACCTCTCAATGCTGATCGTTTATTAAATCTAGCATTTTGAAGATCATCAAATGCAATCCTCAAAAGTTCCAAGAAGTATTCCTTTGGTACACCTCCATAGTGAAGCAAAGCAATTAAAGTACGTGATAAACATGTCTTCTTTGGTCGATTACTGAAAAATTATGGAGAAAAATAAAAAATAAACACTAGATATTTGCAGCACAGGAAGAATCTTAACACTGTCTATCTCTTATGCATTGAGGCAGATAATCATGTCACGCAAATTCAAAAGTGTGTCTCTAACAAACCACATAAGGCCAACTGAATTGACGAAGCACGACGGAGGATGAGAAAAAATAAACAATGCACAACATGCTTGGTAATCTTTGATCATCATTTTTAAGTTGTTTACACAAGATCATGGTGTCCGAAGGAGAAAGATTTGGACCTCTGTTATGGAAAAGACCCAATTTTTTGGTGAGATACTCTATATCTAAAATAAAGATTAAATTGTTCCCAGGTTTAATGTTTGCTCCATTTTTCAATTAACCAAATCTATTATATCAGCATTTATAGATTCTCTTCATCATAAGCAAGTTAAAGAAATCTAAAAAATATCAAATAAGCTTCATGCTCAACGGATAACATATTTTGTGATCGTGCATGGCATAGAAAATGATATATTGTCCCGAATGTCAAAAATATCATTTCTCTATTGGCTCAACGACAAAATCTACAATTTGAATTTAAAGTGAGATGTTCCCCATTAAATATTTGGTAGAATGGGGTGTGGGCTCCAAAAATTCGGCCCGGCCTTGGCCTGCATTTATTGCTTTTTCTTGGCAAGGGAGTTATAACGGACTAAGTTCTGGAGTAAATTTTGGAAGGTAGATGGGTTTGTAGATAAGACTCTACCCAGAGACTTCGCCCTCATTTTGCGAGGACTTTATGATATGAGTTCTGATTTCCTATAGGCGCAAGCTCCTATAGTTAATTACCATTCTCGATCACGAGAGAGAACTTTTGATAAAGGCTAGAAATCAATCAGATATGTAGAGATACTTGTGATTTGGCATATAGTAGCAGCATGGGTTTGGGATGCTGGAAAATGATTGGGAATCGAATAGTTTGCAGGTTTGATATTTAAAATAAAAATTTTCACCATCTTGCACTTAAAAAGGATGGTGGGGGAATGGATGATGGACCCGATCAAGATTCCATGGTTCCGTCGTCCAAGGCCATCATGGTCCCTGGTCTACTAAGTCAAAGGAGGTAGTCGACCCAACCTGACAGAAGGATACTTGTCGGCTTCCATGGGTTGCTTCGTCCAAGGGGACCTTGTAGACCTGGGGTGAATATTTGTCTAAGAGGACAAATTTAAATCCACCTTAACTAACAGAGGGCTTTATACCCTATCGATCATATCTTATTGATTCATATCTCAAGAATTTAATGTCACTAAGAAACGTATTGGCTCTAGCCATAACTGGTATTTTGTGGTACCATTTGGCGGCAAAACCACTCCGTTTAGAGGGCCCCAGGTCATAACTGTTTATCCTGCGGTGCCATTTGGAGGCAAAATCACAAGTTAGAGAACACGTACCACGTCTCTATTGGCAGGAGATTATTTGAGAATGGATCATAATGATATTTTTGACTAGGCATTCGCTCTTTGTGAGTTTAAGTTATATTTGAATATGTCCACCTCGACAAACTATTGCAGAGGGTGGATGGATATTTGCTTTAAGTGTTTAATGATTGTATTTCAATTTTAAATATTTTGAATCTTGGGATTTTAATGATCTTTGGATTTCAGAATTTGTGGAGTTTTGGATTTGGATGAATTTTGAGGTTTTGGAGCTTTAAACTTCGTGGGTATTTCGGATGGCTTTTGAAAATATTTGTGGACCCCTTCGGTTGAGATCTTCGTTCAACACGACCATCATCGGAAAATTTAGGATCATTTCTATTTGAAAATATTTGTATTTTATAGATAAACCTTGTCGACTCTATCAAGATATCGACAGAGAATTAGATTTTATAGGCTTTATTCGTTTATTAGTGAATTCTCTTGATTATAGGCCTTGAAGGCTTAATAAGAAAGTATTAAATAAATATACCGATCGCCACAGTCGTATATTTATTTGAGGGTTCAAACCCTGTCGACCCCTATTGATCCACATAGAAGGATCATGTTCGAACTTGAATTCACTTATTGACCTGTGTAGCATCCCTAGACGTCATGTGTGTACTAACAACACGCTCGTCGGGACCCATGCGGGTTTTGTTATTTCCTTTGCCCCTTATCATGTACATATGTGCATATATATTACAGTGCATGTGCGGGGGCATTCATTTAAAATATTTATACACGTCTTCTGTCTGCTTGAATGGATGTTGCGGATCTGGTGGCATAGCGTAGCAGTTTCTGGATTGAGTTATTTGCTGTTTTGTACAGGTAGACGGTCGTGCACTACTTATATAATTTACGCAGGTATATTATAGTACAGTAACTAATCTCCAACTTTAATTGTAGATGATTGCATTCATTATAGTTATTTTATATTTTCTTGCATATGATGTACTACGTGTACAACAAGTTTTATATATGTTCACGAACATTTTTGTATCAACCCGACCACGATCGAGCCCGACTAGGCTCGATCGTACTTGATCGACCCAATCTATCATCGTTGAGGCGAAATTGGCCCAAATTAAGCCCAAAATTTATTTTAATTGAATTTAATTTAATTAAATTTAAATCAAATCAAGTCGAATCGAACCTGTTCGAGCCTAGTCGAACCAAATTCAACACAATTCGGTGTCATTTTGAGACCAATTTTGTAAAATTTGCTCGATCTGACACATTTTGGCTCAAATCGACTCTAATCGATTTAAATTGGGTCCAATTTGAACCCAATCTTAGCCCAATTCATCAAGTCTTGGTTCAATTCAAATCCAAAATCAAGATTTCCTCTTAAATCTCGCTCTATTTCCATCAAATCGCCTGATTTCTGTGGTTGTAGTAGGATATCGGGCAGGAAATCTACTTGAACGTGATTTTTTCATATAGAAGGAGTAGAAGACATAGAGGAAAAGATAATTCGCCCCTTCATTTCATTTTCATGTGACCCGTCCAGATCCAGAAATCCAGAGAGCGAGAGAGGGGCAGAGACGGAGCCCATCTCTACCACTTTTTTCCTCTTGCACTTTTTGCCTCAGGTGTTAACCTCCATGTAATAACCAGAAACTTGCATACCTTGTATACATCGAGAAGCAGACCAAATCCCATAAAACCCGCTCAAATCCTGCATACCTCGGACCGTCGAAAGATCCCCGCGTCTCAGTCCGTAAATCCCGCAAAATCGCTGTAGCACAGCGCCGTTCCGAGATGTCTGCGGAAATCCCGCTCTCGCCTCGATCTCGCTCCCATGAGCATCGTTAAATACCCAGCTCTTTGCTCTCTAATACCATGACCAAACTCCTCACACGGAGCTCTCCCGATCTCCTAGCTAGATCCCGAACTCTCCCCCTCTCCGATCCCAGCGAAAGCTCTGATCTTCAGCCATCCCGTCGCTACGCCTCTTCCCCTCCTCCCGACCTCATTGCTTCACCAACGCCTCCACCGAGAGAGAGAGAGAGAGAGAGAGAGAGAGAGAGAGAGAGAGAGAGAGAGAGAGAGAGAGAGAGAGAGAGAGAGAGAGAGAGAGAGAGAGGGCAGCCACCCTTACCCGAGTCTTCTCTGCCATAGCCGAACTCCCCATCCCATTCTCTCCTTCTTCCCCAACCCGATGCCAATCCAACCTCCGATCCAGAAGCCGAACTCCCCCCTCCTGTCGGATCCAGCTCCCGCGACCAAGGCCGAGCCCGATCTCCCCTCTACCCGGCTCTGCTCCTCCGGCTGCTCTCCCCTCTCCGATCGGAAGCAACAACAGGGAGCACGCTTGTTGTGTAGGTAACTTTCTCCCTTGAACGCGCTTCTTCAGCCAACTCCCATTAATCCGTCAAAACAAAAAAAATGTTTATATTAACTTTAATTAATTGTAATTAATTTTAATTAATTATATTAATTATAATTTAATTATTTTTAATTATAATTAATTAAAAATGACTTTTAATTAATTATGATTAATTAAACTTAATCATAATTAATTATGTTATTTTTAATTAATTGTTTTTAATTATAATTAGTTATAATTAATTGAATTTAATTATTATTAATTGTAATTAATTAAGATTAATAAAAAAAGGGGTTTCGCAAATACCCTCTCCCGCTTCGACATCCGAGCCTTCATCGACGACCGCCGATCCGCCGGCCGCCGAAGGTATAACCCCCTAAACTCAGGCTTCCGTCCTCGACGTGTACGACGGACCGGAAAACCGCCTATACACACCTTTATTGCGCGTGGTGGGATGGGACCCCGGTCCGACGCCTACGACGAGGCGGACAGTCGCCTCCACTCTCTCTCCCTCGATCTACCTGCCAACACCGTCAAAGCCCGCGAAGGTACGAATTCTTTAAACTCAGATTTCTCGCATTGTTGTTTGCAGCAGACCGGAAAAACTCCTATACACGCCTTTATTGCGCGTGGTGGGATGGGACGCCGGTCTGATGCTTACGACGAAGCGAGCAATCGCCTAAACTTTACTTCGACGTTCGTGGCGCACCGGAAAACCGCCTATACATGTCTTTATTGCACATGGTGGGAAGGAACCCCGGTGCGGCACCTACGGCGAGGCGGGGTCACTCATAAGTACCCCCAAGCGGGGGGAAAGCAAATTGTGTCATTCATAAGTACCCCCGAGCGGGGGGAAAGCAAATTGTGCATTTAAACAGGTACCGTCAAAGACCCCATACACGCCTTTATTGCGCGTGGTGGGAGGAACAAAAAATCACGGCCGCGGTGTCCTCGTTAGAGGGCACCTACCATACACGCCTTTATTGCGCGTGGTGGGAAAGGCCCAGTTTTCTCGTAGTTTTTCCCTAAAAACGGGGGAGACGCCGGGAGGCTGCCGAAATTTCGGGTGAAATCGTACCTGGACTTGATTGAACTCAAAGAACAATGGTGGACTTGTGGACTTGATTCAATATACTTAAATAAACTTGAATCCAAAAAAAAAATGTGCAAGAGGCTTAATTTGAACTGAAATCAAACTTGAATCAAGCTCGAACCATAGTGGACTTTTGCATTTGAACAAGGACTTGGACAAGTTGACATCGGTCTTGTGGACTTGATTGGACCAAATTGACTTAAGCGAACTCAAACTCAAATGAACTAAGTATCGTGGACATAAGCTCAAGCTTGGACTCTACAAAATAGCAAGGAACTTGATTTAAGCATCCAATGAACTTGAGCTTGCAAACATTTGACTCAAGTCCGAAGTGACTTTAATGAGACATAGAACTTGAAGGACTTGAATGAATGTAAAAGTCTCATATGGAATTTAAACTCAAGGAAGCACTGAACTTGGGTTCAAGTACATATACGAAACAGAATTTGAACCATATAACAAGGGACTCATGAAGGAGGGCATCCAAGCATGATCAATGTTCCAGTAAGAGCCATAATGAATTCCTAACCAAATGCAAATGTCATCAAGCAAGCTCATCATACAAGATTTAAGATATCTTTATATAATAGTAGAAGACTTGTAATATTCAATGTGGCTCGTCTATATGCAAATAACTATGCTCTTCTTTTATGAACATAAGAGCAAAATGAAGTCAAATATATTGAGTCTTACAAATAGAAGGGATTCGATATATAACAAGTGCAAAGGGATACGAGCATACAAACTCCTATGAGCTATTTGTAAAAGATTTGTTGCACACCCAATGTGTTTTCCATAAGCAAACCTGAAGGAGTTCTAAATATGCTTATAATTAGTGGCATGGAGTTTCCTACAATGGAATTTCTTATAAATGAACATAGTGATGTGTATGATGAATGTGAACATTCACAAATGAACGAAGAGGAGCTCTCACTCATATAGAAATCTACTTATGGGTGATGACGATTAATGTGTAGTGGATGCTAAATCACCCATATAGTCAATAACCACTCAGCATCAGTCAAATACATCAGTCTTATACAAGCAAAAATAAAAGATCTGCAATATATACAATTTTTCTACGAATACAGATGTATGTATAACATGCCACTTATGGATAGATGCAGAAAGACTACAGTAAATGCAGTATCCTGTAGTCAACTTCAGTCTAAGGATGAATACATCTACCTCCAGCAATAGTGGATGTATCATAAAGATCAAAATTATAGCAGAATGCATAAAGACTATAAGTTCCTACGAGCTTTTACAACAAGACAGGAGGTTAGTTAGTGCATTATGATTCGCCTACAAAAATCAACAAATAGTGCACGACAGTCTACCTGTATAAAGCAGCGAACAAGTCTATTCAGAAGCTGCTACGCCACGCCACCGGATCTGCAACATTCGTACAAGCAGACAGAAGGCGTCTACAATTATTTCAAAATACCCCTGCACGTGCACTATAAATTGTATACACATAGGTACACTAAAAGGGGTAAAAATAATTATAAAACCCGCATGGGCCCCGGCGAGCGTGTTATTGGTACACACGTGACGTCTAGGGATGCTGCGCGGGTTGACAAGTGAATTCAGGTTCGAAACCGATCCTTCTATACGGGTCAATAGAAGTCGACAGGGTTCGAATCATTAAGCAAATATAAAGTTGTGGTGACCAGTATATTTGCTTTAAAACATTCATATTAGGCCTACAACAATATGAATTCACTAATAAAGGCACGAAGCCTACGAAACCGGATCCTCTGTCGACAACCCGACAGAGTTGACAAGGTTCAATCCATAAAAAGAAATGACCCCCAAACACCCCGATGATGGCCGTATTGATTGGTTATCTCAACCGGAGGGGTTCACAAATACTTTCAAACTCCACCCAAAATTTCCACCAAAAATGCCAAAACCCAAAAATCCCAAAAATCTCAAAATCCCTAAATCCAAAAATATTTAAAAATATGAAATCCAACCATTAATCACTTAAAGCAAAATTCATCCACTCTCCGCAACAGTTTGTCGAGGTGGACAAATTAAAATCAACTTCAGCTCACAAAGAGCGAAATGCCTAGTCGAAAATATCACTAGGATTCATTCTCAAACAATCTCTTGCCAATAAGGACGTGGTATGTGTCCTCTAACCGGCAGTTTCGCCGCCAAATGGCACTGCAGGTAAACGGTTATGACCCGGGGCCCTCTGAACCGAGTGGTTTTGCCGCCAAATGGCACCACAGATAGCGGTTATGGCCAGAGCCAATACGTTCCTTAATGGCGTTAAATCCTTGAGATATGAATCAATAGGATATGATCGATAAGGTACAAAGCCCTTTGTTAGCTAAGGTGGATTCAAATTTGTCCCCTTAGACAAACATCCAACCCCGGTCTACAAGGTTCCCTTGGACGAAGCAACCCATGGCTGCCGACAAGGATCCTTCTGTCAGGTTGGGTCGACTACCTCCTCTGACTAAGTAGACCAGGGACCACGATGGCCCGGGACGACGGAACCATGGGATCTTGATCGGGTCTATCATCCATTCCCCCACCATCCGCTTTAAGTGCACGATGGCGAATTTCCTATTTTTAAATATCAAATTTCAACTCTTCAAATCTTCCAATACTCTGAATTCTCAAATTATCCAGACTTTCCAAATACCCAAATTTAAACCCAATTTTCAATCTCATTGCTGCTACTATATGCCAGATAACACGTATTCTATACGTATCTGATTGATGACTAGCCTTAATCGAAAGTTCTCTCTCGTGATCGGGAGGGGTAATTAACTATAGGGGCTTGCGCCTATAGGAAACCAAAACTCAGATCATAAAGTCCTCACAAAATGAGGGCGAAATCTCTGGGTAGTGTCTTATCTACAAACCCATCTGCCTTCCAAAATTTACCTCGGAACTTAGTCCGTTAAAACTCCCTCGCCGAATAAGAAAAGCGAGCGGAGGCCGGGGCCGAATTTTCGGAGCCCACAGATTTCTGGCGACTCCACTGGGGATTGGTTTCTCTTTCCATCTTTGGCTAGTCGTCTCAGTGCTATAGTAGCAGTTATATCAAATCGTACTCAAAATTTTGAGTCTATCAAAATGATCTTTTAACAGTTCAAAACTCTGAATTTTCTAAAATGATCAATCAAAAAATTTTCCATTGAGATAACATATTTAGCAGCATTTTAGATTTGTATTATTTGAACTGATTGCTAATGTTATTTTCTCTTATTTTTGTGTTCTGTGTAAGTCTCTGCATTTTGAAAGTGCGGGGTGATGTATCAGAATCTGATTACTAACCCTTGCCTTTCATTTATGCAGATGGATCTACAGAACACGCCGATGACTGTCCAACTGGGACAAGGAGCCAGGATCCAGCTGGCTAATGCTATTATTGAGACCGGAAACACTGGAGCTACCATCCAATTTGGTAGCGTTGACTTCCCGACGATTGCTACAAGGAATGCTGCCATTCCTGTGAATGGTAGGAATGTTGAGAAGTCTACCAGAAGACTCAATGCTGATGAAGCTGTCACCCGTCGTGTGCATCTGCCGGCACGACGACCTATTGCTGAAAATTCTCGTGGGAGAATTTCTGTGTTCGAGAGGCTATCACAGCCTGAGGCCCTGACCACCAGAAGAATTGTGAATGGTGGAAGAGTCTCTGTGGTGACTACAAACACCACACCCCTGCCGACCA
This sequence comes from Dendrobium huoshanense, assembly GCA_016618105.1. NCBI lineage: Eukaryota > Viridiplantae > Streptophyta > Magnoliopsida > Asparagales > Orchidaceae > Dendrobium > Dendrobium huoshanense. Next base: position 53,906,213 of record CM028359.1, read on the forward strand.
GGTTATTTGCGCCTGGGAAATACGATGCTGTGGCCTCCTCATCTGGAGGAAGGCCTACAAGGAGGCAAAAAAGGAAAATGAATGCTGAACTTCGAGCTCAGCAACAACAACTCCCTGTTCACCCTTCCAACCTGTCGGCCCAAGAGCCTGAAGTCAATGTTCCCACCAGGAACAAATTTTTTGATCTAAAATGGGTCAAAAGAAATAGCTCTACTGGGGAGCTAAAAAAGTCTTTTTGGGAGCAACGGCCTGAAGCCCCAGCCCCTCCTAGGAGAAGTGAACCTGAGACCCTGTCAGCTCGAGTGTATCGAGTCTTGAAGACTGTAAAGGGAAGGGTCTGAAGAAAAAGAAGTTCCAACAGCCTTTAGTGATAGAGGCCAGAAGAACCCCGCCAAGAGAACGTCTATCTGCTGTGGCGGAAAGAAGAGAAAGAAGATATGTCCCACACGGTGAACATCGGGGTGTGACACCTGAACCATATGTTCAGGGATCCACTGCTGAAAGGTCTCGGTGGAAAGGAAAACAAGTCTGGAGGCCAAAGCCTCGAAGAAATGAAAAGGAAGATAGAAGAGAAAGGAGGATTGATCTGGGCGTGACATCCGGTGAGGCTTCCCGGAGATCCGCCCCCATCTACAAACAACGTCAGAAGTGGGCCCCGAAAAGGACCCATAATGACACTCCTCCAGATGGTAGACACCTTGGAGAATCCTCTAGGAGATCCCGTCGCTCTCCATCCCCTCCAAAGGAAGAGACTAACTTCGATCGCAGTCCACTGGTTGAAGAAGTACCTGTGCCTAATCAGGAGCCGGAAATCCAGTGGCGGCGCCGCTCGGAGATCCGAATACTAGAAAAAGAAGAAAATATGGAAGGGGTAGAAAACATTGAAGAAGAGAAATTCCTTGAAGAGGACGAAAACATACAAGAATACCTCGAAGGGGAAGAAAACATTGATGAATTTCTAGATGAAAATTTAGAAGAAGAAATTCAAGAAATAAATAATACTCTGGACATGGAAGTTGTCTATATGGTGAGACACACCAATGTTAATGAGGAAACCTATTATGATGAGGGTGAAGATGAAGACGATCAATAACCCCCGATTAGGCGAGTTTATCACTGTCGTCGTAAAGCTAGATCCACCACTGGCAGAGGTGGTCACTCCCAAGCAGAAGAAGAAGGAGAAGAAGCCGAGGAGAATCCCTTCGCTGATGAGAATGTCACGCTTGCAGACATGCAGAGACATATGAAGCGACAGATGAGAGCCAAAGACAGAGAAATCTCTCAGTTAAATGAGAAAATGACTGAGATGATGGCTCAGATGAGGGCAATGATGCAAATGATGCAGAGAACTGTTGCTGTTGGTGCCATGCCCAATCCTCCTCCGGATCCTCCAAACTTTCAAATGCCTCAAGTCTCAGGAGTACGGGGCACTCCTGAAGATGGTCACGAGGTTCATAATGTGATCCGTCAGCCCACTCCACAAAATGTTGCAAGTACTTCTGAACCTGTGACCGCTGCACAATTGGAAGGGATTATTACAGAAAAGATCAGGGCTATTATAGCCGTCGATCAAGCAGAAAAGTTGGTGGGCAAAGGTCGTCCGTACCCGGCTGAATACGACCAAGTACCATACCCGAAAGGGTATTCGGTTCCAAAGTTCAATACTTTCAATGGTACTAACAATCCCCGACAGCACCTGGCACAGTTTAAAGCCACCTGTGGGAATACAGGAGGAAATGATGCCCTACTCTTCCGACAGTTCGTTAGTAGTTTAACAGCAACTGCTTTCGAATGGTACGCTGAACTACCAAATGATTCTGTGAAGACTTTCGCAGAATTAGAAAATATGTTCGTGAAGAGATTCGCCAGTGCAACAGAGAAGATCACGATCGCTGACCTCGCTCTAGATAAGAGAAAAAGAGAAGAATCAGTGACTAAATACATCACTCGCTGGCGAAATTTGAGCATGAAATGTGAGCAGCAGCTTGAGGAAGAACATGCAGTACAGTTGTTAATGGGCAACATTGATGATAAGATGCAACCCTTCCTGTGCATGGCTACGATAAATACATTTCAAGACTTACTCGATAGAGTGGCAAAGTTTGAAAAGCTGAATTTGTCCAGGTCAGAAAATCACTCTGATAAGCCCAAGAAGGCTAAGGCCCCAGGTGCTAGAAGGGGTGATGCCGACTCTACATTCTTCTCCAGAGCTGATAGAGAAAAACAGGTGATTTATAATGTAGACAAGGGCAAGCAGCCGATGCAATATCAAGAAAAGCCCAAACAGGCCTACAACCCCAACCCCCAGCCAAAGTTGATACTAGGGGGAAATGATAAGTCACGGACTTATAAAGCTGGAGGCCAGAGACAAGCAATAGGAACTGGTGATAGAACGTTCCAATCCCTCAAAGATAAAATGAATAAAGAATATTCATTCAAAAGGGAGAGTGTCGCCAAATTATTTCGACAAGTGTTGAAATCGGGTCTAGAACTGCCTGAATGCAAGAGACCCGAAGAGTCGAAGCACACTGGTGACCCAAATTACTGCCCATATCATCGAGTGCTGAGTCATCCTATTGAAGATTGTTACATCTTCAAGGATTGGCTTGAAAGAAAATATCAGAAGGGAGAGATCACATTGTCCGACAATGTATTGTCTCACCCTAAAAAGGAATCAGCTCGGGTAGTCACGTCCTCTTCTGTACCCCTGGTTGAAGAAAGAAGAAAAGAAAAGAAGCCAATTAAAGAAGAACAGTGGGAGACTGCGATCTCCAAGAAGACTGTAAAAATGTTGAAGCAGCTTGAAGGAGTTTCAGGTGTAAAGTGGAAGTCTCCTATTGAGCCAATGATAGATTTGAAGGCACTGCCGGAGGTACGACCTTCTACTTCAAAACAGTTTTCCAATCAAGTTAGTACTTCAAAGTCTGGAAAGGTGAAATCCTCCAAGAGGAAGACCAAATTGAAGAAGCCCAAGGAGAAAAAGACTGCAACTCAGAGGGTTATTGACAGTTTGGATGAGTACTACCAGACTGTGAGACGACCTATCAAGCTTGCTGACTTCATGGAAGAGCTCAAAATAGATGAAGCTGAAGAAGGAGATGAAGATTGTCTTCCAAAAGAAGTATGTCGGGTCATCTCAGTGGCGCCTAGTATCCCGATAAAAGAGGAATACACAGAAGAAGTACCCTCTGAATCCTGTATGATGGTTTTGCCAATGGATTACAGTTCAGAGGAGGATTTGTATTTTCCAGAGGTAGACGAATCAGACCCTAGCATAGCATCTCGGATGGGACATATAAACCTGGGTGGTGATTCTGAATCAACAGATGAGTCCCTAGATGCAACAATGGCTGATTCTGAAGAAAATGCTCCGTTAAATAACTCTGAACCGGAGGAGATTGCTCAAGTGCAATTAAGAAGCGGCAAGATACTACCGCCTCCACCGAAGAAAGGGGTCTCCAACAAAGACAAGGAGAAAGAGATAATTATCAACGATGACATTATCCCTGAAGATCCTAAGAAAAAGAAGACCTCAGCCAATGGGATAGACTATAATATCTTATCCCATTTGAGAAAAGTCCCAGCACACCTCAGCATATACGATGCTTTGGTGATGTCTAAAGACCTTCGGGAGACTCTGATTCAGGCTCTCAAAGATCCCGAAAGATACGAGGCGTATTTTGCTGAACGTAGTTTGACTGAAGTTCTATAAGCTCGAAATGAGCCATTCATTACTTTCTCTGAAGAAGACATGATGCTCGGAACTGCAGACCATAATCGTCCTCTGTATGTTACTGCGGAGAGCGATAAGCTGATTATCAGTCGAATCCTAATCGATCCTGGATCATCTGTGAATCTGATAAGCTTGAAAGCGCTGAGATCCCTCTGCCTTGATGTGGAACACCTCGGGCCAGATAAGTTGATGGTACATAGTTTCAATGAAAAAGGGCAGAAGACCCTTGGATCATTCATGCTCCCTCTTGTATTTGGAGAGCTCCACACAGAAGCTAAGTTCCATGTAATTGATGCGGATACTTCATTCAAGGCGCTACTAGGTCGTCCCTGGTTGCATGAATATGGCATTGTCCCGTCAACACTACACCAGTGTATGAAGTATCTCAAAGACGAAGAAGAGTTCAGGATCTCTAGTGACATTCAACCCTTCATAGTTCATGAAGCCACAGTTTATGAAGATGCACGGTACTTCATGCCAAAGAAGCAAAAGTCTTCGAGCTCCCTCGAAGCTAAAGCATCAAATTCAAAGAGTACAAAGCGACCTGAACTAGAGGGTGAGAAAAAGCAGGTGGGGAGAATGAAGGCAGTGCCGACTCTTCCCAAAGCGCCGACCATTCCGAAGGAAAAGAGACATGTACCTCATCTGGGAAGTGACACAGATGAAGATGAGGATACTCCTGCCAAATCTCGAAGAGTGTGCCAGTCAACGGATGAATGGAGTAGGCATGTTGAATTTTCAAATGATGATTATGACTACGACTCCATTTACATGAACACGGTGCAGAATGTGATCTCTAGAAGAATTGACAGCCTATCAATTTCAGATAGTGTACTCGTAGTCACGCGTGTTCCTTTACAACATTTCAAAGAAATTATTCCGCGTGAGGTGCATAAAGTTGAAGAACTCGCTACTCTCTATCTGCCTCCCCGTAAAAATGGGACTATTCCAAAGAATGTGTTATATTCCACGGGAGTTCGCGAAGAGAAGAATCATGATTGAGATTGCATGATCCTCGATTCTGAAGAGTTATTTCCTACGAGGCTACCTAGGTTCAATACCAAAAATATTCAGAGAATGCTACAAAAGCAAGTCAATATTCCTACTACCAAGAGACAGCTTCGTACAAGTTTGGGCCTCTGGTATGGGAGGAGTCTGCGTCCGTTACGGCAGAAGGATACAGACGCATATAAAGGTATTGGATTCATCAAAAGAAAATTCCTCCGGAAAGAGACTTGTCAGGCAATCACATGCATGGATATTGAATCCGATGATGGTGATGCTGAAGAGACATACGAGGCTGAAGATTATGATGAGCAGCCCGTAGAAGCCGAGCCTGCACCAGAAGAGCTTGAAGATGGTGGTCAGGCAGCCACTATGGATGAACTAAAAGAAGTCAACTTGGGGACTGAGGAAGACCCTCGCCCAACCTTCATTAGTTCTCTTCTACCCGAAGAACAGATAGAAGAAATAAAAGAACTCCTATGTGAATTCAGGGATTGCTTTGCCTGGACATATGCTGAGATGCCTGGCTTATCCCCTGATGTAGCAGTTCACAGATTAGCAATCAAACCGGATATAGCACCCGTCAAGCAAGCTCCAAGGAGAATGAGATTGGAGATTGAAGAACAAGTGATTGCTGAAACAAAGAAATTAATAGGGCAGGCTTCATCCGAGAAGAAAAGTATGCCGATTGGATTGCCAATATCATCCCAGTGAAGAAAAAGAACGGGCAAATTCGTGTCTGTATTGACTTTCGGGACCTTAACAAAGCATGCCCAAAAGACGATTTTCCACTCCCTGTATCTGAACTCCTAGTTGACAACACGTCCAACTACGACATGTTCTCCTTTATGGATGGATCGTCAGGATACAATCAAATCAAAATGGCGCCGGAAGATGAAAAGCATACATCATTTAGGATGCCCATCGGAATGTTCTGCTACACAGTCATGCCCTTTGGCCTGAAGAACGCTGGTACCACCTACCAGCGGGCGATGACTCATATATTTGATGATTTAATACATCAGAAGGTCGAGTGTTATGTAGATGACCTTGTTGTTAAAAGCCTTGGCCGAAATGATCACTTAAAAGATCTCAGAATTGTATTTGAGAGAATCAGAAAGTTTGATCTGAAGATGAATCCTCTCAAATATGCTTTTGGGGTCTCCTCCGGCAAATTCTTGGGGTATGTTGTTCGTCATCGAGGAATAGAGATCGACCCTAATAAAATTAAGGCGATCAAGGAGATGCCACCGCCAAGGAACCTTCGACAGCTTCGCTCACTACAAGGACAACTGGCTTTCATTCGAAGATTCATATCAAATCTATCGGGTAGATGCCAGCCATTTTCAAAACTAATGAAGAAAGATGTTCGTTTCAAATGGGACGCAGAATGTCAGGAGGCGTTTGATAGCATCAAGAAATACTTGTTAAATCCTCCCATTCTCGCAGCGCCGATTCCGGGGAAGCCTCTCATATTGTACACAGCTGCACTAGAAGAGTCCCTCGGAGCACTATTGGCACAGAATAATGAAGAAGGCAAAGAAAATGCGCTCTACTACATCAGTAGAAGGTTGATTGGAGCAGAAAGCCGTTATTCCCCAATTGAAAAGCATTGTTTGGCGCTGATTTTTGCAGTTCAGAAACTCCGCCACTATATGCTATCCCATAAAATCACACTGATATCAAAGATCGATCCTACATGCCACAGAAGGCGGTGAAAGGACAAGCCTTGGCAGATTTTCTTGCTGCACACCCAATCCCGGCTGATTCTCCACTAAATGATGATTTGCCCGATGAGCAAATGATGCAGGTTGAGGAGAATGAAAGGCTACCATTCTGGGAAATGTACTTCGACGGAGCATCGTCGATTAGACCAGTCCGACCTCCAAATATTGCAAGAGCCCGAGCCGGCATTGGTCTCATTTTCGTAGCACCCGAGGGAGGCATAATGAGATTTTCATTCAGTTTGACTGAACCTCGGACCAACAACGAAGCCGAGTACGAAGCTCTATTAGCAGGACTGGAAATTGCGATCGATGTCAGAATCCAACATCTCCAAATCTTCGGTGATTCTCAGCTCGTGATAAATCAGGTCCTGAGTATCTACAAGGTTGGTAAAGTCGAATTGGCCCATTACCACCGGCGAGCCCTCGAGCTTCTGAAGCAAGTACCAAATGTCAAAATGGCTCGAGTTCCTCGAGGACAGAATGCTAAAGCAGATTGTCTGGCCAAATTAGCCAAAGAAATGGCGAACATCAACGAGGAGAGGCCTATATTCATCGGAGTTTACACTCGTAGGGTCTTGGAACCCGCTCTATTACAATTCCCGAGGGCAGAAGGAATTCCAGATTCAAGTCAACAAGATGAAACTTCAGTTGACCCTCAACCTCTCCATCAGATCGTTATGGAGAATTATCCAGAAGAATACCACGTGGCCAAGAGACATAAAGCTAGTCAAGCTTCAGAATCGTGGTGGCATTGTTTAGATATTGAAGTCGAAAATGATTGGAGGAAGCCATTCATTGACTACTTCAAGGAAAACAAACTCCCGACAGAAAAGTCTATGGCCGCACAAATTCGAAAAAGGGCGTTGCGATATGCATTTGTAAATGACACGCTATACAGGCGAGCTTTTGATCAAATGTGGCTAAGGTGCCTAAGGACCAAGGAAGCTGATAAAGTGGTATCAGAAGTCCACGAAGAGCTTTGTGGAGCACATCAGTCAGGTCCCAAAATGGCCGCTAAAATTAAGAGAATTGGTTACTATTGGCCAACTATGGTTAGAAACTGTATTGACCACGCAAAGAGGTGCCATGAATGTCAAATCCACGGTGATGTTATACATCAACCGCCAAATCCTCTACACCCAACAATAGCTTCTTGGCCATTTGAATGTTGGGGCACAGACATAATTGGGCCAATAGATCTGCCATCATCAGCGGGACACCGTTTCATTCTGGCAGCGACGGATTACTTTTCCAAGTGGGCAGAAGCGGCTCCATTCAGAGAGGTCACATCCGAACATGTGATCAACTTTTTCACACACAATGTCGTCTACAGATTTGGTATGCCACGCCGAATAATCTCAGACAACGGTACTGCTTTCAAAAGCATAAAAATCTACAAGTTCGTTGATCGACACAAAATTGATTGGCGATATTCATATATATACAATCCAAGAGCAAATGGCTTGGCGGAGGCCTTCAACAAGACGTTGGTGAAGTTGTTGAAAAAGATCCTCACCAAAAACAAAAGAGAGTGGCATACGAAGATGGCAGAGGCACTGTGGGCGTATCGTACAACCTATAAGACGCCAACCAAAGCCACTCCTTATTCATTGGTGTTCGGTGTTGAAGCCATATTACCATTGGAGATCGAATTACCGTCACTCCGAGTAGCAATTCAGAATGATCTCACTCTAGAGCAAAATGCTCGTCTCAGAATGGAGGAGCTCGACGCACTTGATGAACGCAGGTTACAAGCCCAACAAAATCTAGAAATTTATCGAGGAAGAATGGCAAAATCCTTCGATCGTATGATGCGTCCTCGATCATTTCAGGAAGGGGAATTGGTCCTGGTGCTGAGAAGACCAATCATTCCACTCCGAAAAATTGGTGGCAAATTCGTATCCAATTGGGAAGGTCCCTTTGTCATCGAGAAGGTGTACCAAGGAGGAGCATATCAGTTGATCGATCTGAACGGTCAGAGGCCTATGCCGCCAATCAACGGTCGACATTTAAAGAAGTATCATGCATAAAATATTATGTCTAATGTATTTTGTGATGATCAAAATTTTATATGCATATTTATCAATGCATGTTTACTTTTATTTTGAAATTCTCTTGTATAGCAAGAATGTGTTTCAAAATCTCCCATCAGACTGGGGGCATTTTAAATATTTATTCGGGTCGACATCGCGCTGCATGCCGAGATCCCTGAATAAATATTTAAAATCTCAAAATAGAAAGGCCTATCCAAGATGTCCCTGCAAGACAGGGGGCATTTTAAATATTCATTTGGGTCGACATCGTGCTGCACGTCGAGATCCCCCAAATGAATATTTAAAATTTTATATTCCAAATTTATTCCATTCTAAAATGTCCCTACGAGACAGGGGGCATTTTAAATATTTATTCGGGTCGACATCGCGCTGCATGCCGAGATTCCCGAATAAATATTTAAAATTATCAATCCAAATGTTCTTTTGTGCTAAAGAATACAAATATTTATTTTCCAAAGTATATGCAGGTGGTCTTTCAAGAGTTAGAGACAACACCTTCTACAACAAACCAAGACTCAAAAGTCAAGAAAGAGACTTTTGTGGCTACACACTCCTACAAAATTGAGCCGAAGAAGCTTGAAGTCTTTCGACAGCCTGAAGCTTAAGGTTCGAATGGGTGTAAAAGGTCGGATCCAACAAGCCCAAATATGGCCGGATCGCTGGCAGCTCCGTCTACTCAACAAGCCATAAGAAAGGCCGTAGTAGCGGAACCCCCACTTCGTCAACCCGTCAGTAGGGACTGTAGGAAGCACGAAGGCAAATTTGGCTCAACAAGTTCAAGTGGTCGTAGTCTACAAAATTCTCCAAAATGACTGGAGAATCAAAGTTCCAGTGGAAAGATGAGTCTCGAACAACTACCAGATGTTCGTAGGCTCCAAAATCCAAAGCCATGAAGGATGACTCCAAATCTGTCAACTTCAGCAAAATCAGCATTGGGGAGCGCAATTCCCATAGCTCAAGTCTGAAGCTTAAATGGGTGTAAGAGGTCGGATCCAACAAGCCCAAATATGGCCGGATCGCTGGCAGCTCCATCTACTCAACAAGCCATAAGAAAGGCCGCAGTAGAGGAACTCCCATTTCAGCAACCAGAGGACAAAGAGCTATTAAATTCTAGCTCTCCTGATCTGATGAACTCAAGTAATTCAGATTAAAGTCTTCTCAAGTGGTTAAGGATCAAGATACTACCTACGTTCGGTACTATCAATTGAATCCAGAACCTGCAAATCCTTCAATAAATCCGTAAAGCAAAAAGCGAGGATCGAAGGAATTTTTCTTCAACAAGTCCGTCAAAGCACAAAGCAAAGGACCGAAGAAAATTATCCCAAAGTTCGTGAAAAGCTCAAGGCTGAACTAAGTGGATTCTGTCATCAACAAGTCCGTTATGCACAAAGCTCAGGACCGATGACTTTTCGCCATCGACTTAATACAAACCTAAGAGTTTAGGTCACCGGCATCTACTCCTTCAACAAGCCCGCCAAAGCTAGAAAGCATAGGGCCGAAGGTACAAAAATCACCTGACAAGTCAACAAAGACAAATCAGGTAATCCTCCATCAATGTCCGCAACACAAAGCACAGAGCAAAGGAAATCAGTATCTCAATCATTTATGGATACATATAAAAGAGTCAAAAATAAAGGGAGATTAGTGTGACATCCAAGCAAAATTTTGGAGATCCACTAAAAGAAGATCTTAGTGTGACATCCAACTAAAATTTTGGAGATCCACTAAATGAAAGCTTTAGTGTGACATCTAGAACAAATATCTAGAGATCCACAAGGACAAACAGCTTACAACAAACATGATTCGCTCTATACGCGAACCACATTTGTTGGGGGGCATTTGTTAACCTCCATGTAATAACCAGAAACTTGCATACCTTGTATACATCGAGAAGCAGACCAAATCCCATAAAACCCGCTCAAATCCTGCATACCTCGGACCGTCGAAAGATCCCCGCGTCTCAGTCCGTAAATCCCACAAAATCGCTGTAGCACAGCGCCGTTCCGAGATGTCTGCGGAAATCCCGCTCTCGCCTCGATCTCGCTCCCATGAGCGTCGTTAAATACCCAGCTCTTTGCTCTCTAATACCACGACCAAACTCCTCACACGGAGCTCTCCCGATCTCCTAGCTAGATCCCGAACTCTCCCCCTCTCCGATCCCAGCGAAAGCTCTGATCTTCAGCCATCCCGTCGCTACGCCTCTTCCCCTTCTCCCGACCTCATTGCTTCACCAACGTCTCCACCGAGAGAGAGAGAGAGAGAGAGAGAGAGAGCGAGAGAGAGAGAGAGAGAGAGAGAGAGAGAGGGCAGCCACCCTTACCCGAGTCTTTTCTGCCATAGCCAAACTCCCCATCCCATTCTCTCCTTCTTCCCCAACCCGACGCCAATCCAACCTTCGATCCAGAAGCCGAACTCCCCCCTCCTGTCGGATCCAGCTCCCGCGACCAAGGCCGAGCCCGATCTCCCCTCTACCCGGCTCTGCTCCTCCGGCTGCTCTCCCCTCTCCGATCGGAAGCAACAACAGGGAGCACGCTTGTTGTGTAGGTAACTTTCTCCCTTGAACGCGCTTCTTCAGCCAACTCCCATTAATCCGTCAAAACAAAAAAAATGTTTATATTAACTTTAATTAATTGTAATTAATTTTAATTAATTATATTAATTATAATTTAATTATTTTTAATTATAATCAATTAAAAATGACTTTTAATTAATTTTGATTAATTAAACTTAATCATAATTAATTATGTTATTTTTAATTAATTGTTTTTAATTATAATTAGTTATAATTAATTGAATTTAATTATTATTAATTGTAATTAATTAAGATTAATAAAAAAAGGGGTTTCGCAAATACCCTCTCCCGCTTCGACATCCGAGCCTTCATCGACGACCGCCGATCCGCCGGCCGCCGAAGGTATAACCCCCTAAACTCATGCTTCCGTCCTCGACGTGTACGACGGACCGGAAAACTGCCTATACACACCTTTATTGCGCGTGGTGGGATGGGACCCCGGTCCAACGCCTACGACGAGGCGGACAGTCGCCTCCACTCTCTCTCCCTCGATCTACCTGCCAACACCGTCAAAGCCCGCGAAGGTACGAATTCTTTAAACTCAGATTTCTCGCATTGTTGTTTGCAGCAGACCGGAAAAACTCCTATACACACCTTTATTGCGCGTGGTGGGATGGGACGCCGGTCTGATGCTTACGACGAAGCGAGCAATCGCCTAAACTCTACTTCGACGTTCGTGGCGCACCGGAAAACCGCCTATACATGTCTTTATTGCACATGGTGGGAAGGAACCCCGGTGCGGCACCTACGACGAGGCGGGGTCACTCATAAGTACCCCCGAGCGGGGGGAAAGCAAATTGTGTCATTCATAAGTACCCCCGAGCGGGGGGAAAGCAAATTGTGCATTTAAACAAGTACCGTCAAAGACCCCATACACGCCTTTATTGCGCGTGGTGGGAGGAACAATAAATCACGGCCGCGGTGTCCTTGTCAGAGGGCACCTACCATACACGCCTTTATTGCGCGTGGTGGGAAAGGCCCAGTTTTCTCGTAGTTTTCCCCTAAAAATGGGGGAGACGCCGGGAGGCTGCCAAAATTTCGGGTGAAATCGTACCTGGACTTGATTGAACTCAAAGAACAATGGTGGACTTGTGGACTTGATTCAATATACTTAAATAAACTTGAATCCAAAAAAAAAATGTGCAAGAGGCTTAATTTGAACTGAAATCAAACTTGAATCAAGCTCGAACCATAGTGGACTTTTGCATTTGAACAAGGACTTGGACAAGTTGACATCGGTCTTGTGGACTTGATTGGACCAAATTGACTTAAGCGAACTCAAACTCAAATGAACTAAGTATCGTGGACATAAGCTCAAGCTTGGACTCTACAAAACAGCAAGGAACTTGATTTAAGCATCCAATGAACTTGAGCTTGCAAACATTTGACTCAAGTCCGAAGTGACTTTAATGAGACATAGAACTTGAAGGACTTGAATGAATGTAAAAGACTCATATGGAATTTAAACTCAAGGAAGCACTGAACTTGGGTTCAAGTACATATACGAAACAGAATTTGAACCATATAACAAGGGACTCATGAAGGAGGGCATCCAAGCATGATCAATGTTCCAGTAAGAGCCATAATGAATTCCTAACCAAATGCAAATGTCATCAAGCAAGCTCATCATACAAGATTTAAGTTATCTTTATATAATAGTAGAAGACTTGTAATATTCAATGTGGCTCGTCTATATGCAAATAACTATGCTCTTCTTTTATGAACATAAGAGCAAAATGAAGTCAAATATATTGAGTCTTACAAATAGAAGGGATTCGATATATAACAAGTGCAAAGGGATACGAGCATACAAACTCCTATGAGCTATTTGTAAAAGATTTGTTGCACACCCAATGTGTTTTCCATAAGCAAACCTGAAGGAGTTCTAAATATGCTTATAATTAGTGGCATGGAGTTTCCTACAATGGAATTTCTTATAAATGAACATAGTGATGTGTATGATGAATGTGAACATTCACAAATGAACGAAGAGGATCTCTCACTCATATAGAAATCTACTTATGGGTGATGACGATTAATGTGTAGTGGATGCTAAATCACCCATATAGTCAATAACCACTCAGCATCAGTCAAATACATCAGTCTTATACAAGCAAAAATAAAAGATCTGCAATATATACAATTTTTCTACGAATACAGATGTATGTGTTGCAAATCTATTTTTCATGTCTTAGGTTTTGATGATTGACAAACACTGCTTTTCTTGGATAGCTTGTTGCTTCTAACTTTTCAGGAATCGACGATCGGACAATCAAAAAGGAGCCAAGTTCAGGAATGCGTAGGTTTAGGGTTGAGTCAGTCTGTACTTTTGTTTTTACCTTTTGAGTCCACTTGTAATAGTCAAAAAGACTGATACTTTGTAACCCTTCACACACACACTTGAGAGAATTAGAAATTCTGTTTTTACTCATATCGGCCAGGACGATATCTTTGATCGGCCTGGACGATCAGCTTAAAACAGAAAGTCTAATTAAGGATTCTTGATTAAGGCAGCCAACGTTAACCGATCGTCCTGGACGATAGGTGTATCGGCCAGGACGATAAGCTCAAAACAGAAAGAAGTAGCCGCCATAGACAAGTATGGTATAGCATATCTTTAAATTATCGGCCAGGACGATCCTCGTATCGGCCTGGACGATATTAACAAATTATACCATAATTGTTCAGGAAATTAAGGAAGTAATTAAGGATGATTGATACGATCATATCGTCCTGGACGATCGCAGGATCGGCCAGGCCGATCTAGTCAAAAACCTTAAGTTACTTCAGGACGATCAATATCGGCCAGCCCATATTCAGGGCTATTGTCAGGACGATTTTCGTCTGATTTGAACTGATCGGCCAGGACGATCGTGAGATCGGCCTGGACGATCAAGCTAATTTTCAATCGTCCAATCTTGCATCCAGGGCTATGCTCTGGCCGATCTTCATTGATTTGTACTGATCGGCCAGGCCGATGTCCAGATCGGCCTGGACGATAAAGTCGGCAACTTGCAATTAATGAGCTCTTTTAAAGCTCTTCTATTTAAAGAGCTCTTGTTCAACGTTTTTTTAAGACCTTTGGCTGCTGCCTTGACCTGAGAAGACCTTGAGGAGAGAAAGAGAGAGAGAAGAGAGAGAGAGGATCTTGTGAGGGGGAGCTTGTGAGGGGTTTCACAAGGGTTACTTCAAGGATCTCTCTGCGTCGTCTTCGTCTAGAGTTTCTCGTCCGTGGAAGGGTCGGTAGAGGTAAGGAGTTGTGCTTTTGGTTCCGGTTCTCTGCCAGCTTCAGGAGGAAGCAGAAGGAGATAGGTTCTCTGCCTTGCCGGGGTGGCAAAAAGGAGGTTCTTGTGAGGGTTTCTCCACCTAGCCGTGGGGGCTAAAGGAGAGTCACTTTTTGTTTAGTGCAATACTTGGAGGGTGCCTCCAAGGAGTGGACGTAGGTTGAGTCGACCGAACCACTATAAATCTCTGTGTTTCTTTTCTTTCTTCCGCACGTTTAATTCCGCATTATTTTCGTGGTGTGATTTGGTTTTATGTGACTTTAAAAAACGAAGTTTTTAAAATACCAATTCACCCCCCCTCTTGGTTAGTTTGGGACTAAGTTCATAGGGCTTAACATCCCCATCGAACTTTCAAGTGGTATCAGAGCTTGTTTCGAAAATTAAAGTTTAAAAACTTTTTGAATTTGATCTATGTCTAACTTTGGGAATCGCAACACTACGGAAGGGTACTCTATTACCCGACCTCCTCTGTTCGATAACCTACCTTTTGATTTCTGGAAAACTCGCATGTCAACTTTTTTACAATCAACTGATTATCGCATGTGGATGCTTATTCAAGAAGGTTATTCTCCACCTTCTCGTGAAATTAACGGTTTTAAAACTGAAGTTGCTTTTACCGAATGGACTTTTGATGAACGAGATTTAGCTCAATTGAATGCGAAATGTTTGAATTGCTTTTTCTGTGCTTTAAAATCTGAGGACTACATGCGTGTTTCAACTTGCAAAACTGGTAAAGAAATTTGGGATAAATTGTGCATTACTTATGAAGGCACTAATGAAGTTAAACAATCCCGTTTAAACATTCTCTTGCATGACTACGAACTTTTTCGTATGAAACCTCATGAATCAATTTCTGACATGTACACTAGGTTTACTCAGATTGCTACCTCATTGCATGCACTAGGAAAAGAACTCTCGAACTATGAAAAAGTTAACAAGATTTTGAGATGCTTGCCTTCATCCTATGATGCAAAAATTACTGCAATTACTGAATCTAAAGATTTAAACACCTATTCTATTGATAACTTGCTTGGCTCACTCATTGCTTACGAGCAAGGGGTGAATCAAAGAAATCTTGATACAGGTGAGAAGAAAAAGGAGAAAACAATTGCATTGAAGGCACACAAATCGGATTCTGAATCTTCCGGGTCTGAAAGCGATGGAGTTGCCTTCATCACAAGGCAATTCAAAAGCTTTCTAAGGAAGAAACAAAAGCATCATCAAAGTTGGAGAAAAGGTAAGGATCATAAACATACTAAAGGATCTTCTGATGTTGTTTGTTTTGAATGCAGGAAACCTGGACATGTAAGAGCCGATTGTCCTACACTTCAAGATCATTCAAGCAAAGAAAAGGAAAAAGGTGAGGAAAAAGCTAAGTCTAGGAAGGAGAATAAGAAAATCCAAAGAGGCTTCTGGGCAGAATCTGGTACTGATTCCTCTGAGACTGAACCAGAGGAAGAAACTATAAACTTGTGTTTCATGGGAGAAAATCAAAGTGATGAGGAAGAGGTATGTAAACCAACCTATGATGAATTGTTTGAAATATGTGAAAAAATCCATACATCATACAAAAAACTTAAGAAAACTCATGCTAGCCTAAAGTTAGAACATTCAAATCTACAAAAAGAGCATGAAGTTTTTCTCAAAGATCATGCAACGATTGATTCAAATCACATGGCTCTACTTGATGAATTTGATGAATTAAATAAGAAGCATTTGGAATTAATTGATAAAAGTAATGCATTAAAAGCTTCACACACCTCACTTAATGATGATCTTAAGAAATCTAAAGAGATTGAGAAAAATTTGAGGATTGAGAATGATGCATTAAAAAGAACTAACTTGAGAATTCAAAATGATTTGGATACATGTAAGAAAGCTAGGATGACACCAACTCTTAATCAAAGGCCAAAACCTAGGAAGAGGCATTTTTACTCAAATCATTTAAGAAAACCTTTTCCTGGAATCCAATGTTTTTCTTGTGGCATGTTAGGACACATCTCACACACTTGCACAGTTCACCGCAGTACACATTGGGTGTGGAGACCTAAGATGCATGATTCAATACATACTACATCTGCATTGCACTCTACATTTTCTAAAAAGGAGCCCAAATCTGTTTGGGTTCCTAAAACTGACTGTTGTTGAGTCTTGCAGGAGTGCTCTCACCAAAGACCTCGTGGGAGCATAGGATAACTGAACATAAGGAGGCTTGCAGCTCAATTGCTAAAATCCGTTGTTTTATCACTTGCTTGAAATCGTTAGTTTTTGTGTGACTTTTATTTTTAGTTTTTGTGTTCACTTTTTGTTGTCTTTAGTTTGCTTATTTTTTGCTTTTGCTTTGTTCACTTTGGACTTTATTTTTTTTTTTTGGCATTCCATATGTTGAAACTTCTCAAGCCTTTAAATATTGGAGTTTTTTCTTTTGATAGGGTTTAGCTTTTCTATATTGGTTAAAGAGAGTAAATTAGTGATGTTTTTCCCTCTTCTGACTTTGTTTAGTGGCATGATTTTTCTTTTATAAAACAAAAAGTCTAAACTTAGTTTAACCAATGGCTTTTTAAGATATCCTTCTAATCTTGCTACATTAAGTCATCTTATGCATAATAGTCAAAATGCTTTGATATCATTCAAGCTTTTGAAATCTTACCATTGCAGTCATCACGTGATTTTGATTTTGTGTTGTGGATTGTTCTTCCCTATGTTAGAGAGAGAGCTCCTATTCTCTAATATTTTGAGGATATACTCACAACTAAGTATTTTTCTTTAAGGGTATATTAAAGAGTTATTAGCTTGCAAGAGATAAAAAGGAAAGAGGCCAATGAAGCCAAATTAAAAAGAAAACTATATACACAAAAGTGTATGAAAAATCAAAAGATGCTCAAAGAGCCAATAAAAGTGAAAAGAGGCACAAAATTAGCCCACTAATTGCAAGCTATCATCTCTTTGGTAAAACTCTTAAAACTTAGAAAACTCATTGATTATGTGATACGTTCAAAGATTTGATTTCAAATTCCATGATTGAGAAAAACTATTTTGGTTTATTATTTATAAGATATTTTAGTTGTTAACAAGTCTTGATTGATCTCTTAAATCCTCTTGTGTTATTCCAAGTTAGGACTATGTTGTTTTTAAGAGATTTTTTGTACCCTGAAGAATGTCTGATCTAGGGTTAATGGAATCAGTTTTTCTACCTTCCTCTAATTGGATTTTGTTAAACCTCTTGATCTCCTAAAAACTTCAAAAATTTAAATTCAAGAAAAGAATTCTCATATGATGCCTTCATAAAAAAAAAAAAAAAAAATATAGAAAAATTAAAATCTAAAAATATTCGGTGTTTGTTTTATTTTTATTTTTTTGTGTCTTTGACTGTCTTTTCTTTTGTTTTATTTTTGAGGGTCTTGATCATCACCATTCCTTTCTTGATTTCAATTTCAAGTCACATCGGCCTGGCCGATATTTATATCGTCCTGGCCGATAAGACAAATTCTTTCCAAAAATCCATCTGCTGACCTTTTTCTGTGCTTAATGAAAATCATCGTCCTGGACGATACATCATCGTCCTGGACGATTTGATCAAAACTCATGATGATAGTCCTGGCCGATAGTTTATTTGTCTGGCCGATGCATTCTATGTGCATCGTCCTGGCCGATACACTGGACCGTCCCGGACGATCCACGTGTCAGTACGTTTTTATCTTTAAATTCGGCACCGGACGATCCATTATTGGACCATCGGCCGGGCCGACCCACTGTTCGTCCTGGACGATACACGTGGCAAGCATTTAAAACGTTTTAACTTCGGCCGGTACGATCAATTATTGTGCATCGTCCTGGACGATACACCTAATCGGCCCGGACGATCTGCTTTTTCAACGGTCGTCCGGACTGACTCCTTGGGCCGATAGCCTGTGTCTAATCAGCCTGGCCGATATCTGATCGGCCCGGACGATTGGACCGCCTTTTTGACCAATCGGCCTGTACGTAATTATTGACACATATCGGCCTGGACGATTCCGCGATCGGCCAGGACGATATGGACGATTCTTTAAATTCAGGCCGATCCAGCCATGTTTTCTCACACCTCATCCTTTCTTCTTTAATTTTCTGCTTAAAGTTCTCTCATATGGCTGGTGGGAAGCGCGTCCGTCAGACCTCTGGAAGTTCCTCGAGGGCAAGGGTTGACCCTCGGTTCCGTGAAGCAGAAGATGAAGCCGCTTATCATCGCTATAAGAAATGTGGAATTACTGTTTCAAGAATTATCAATCCGACCCACATTTCCTACCCGGTAATGGATCTCTTCGCACACACTTCCTTTTGTTTCATTCTGTCCCTTGTTTTTCCTTTCAATTCTGAGTTCCTGTTAGAATTCTTTGCAAACCTCCGCATAAACTCTACCTTCACAGCCCTGTCCTCCTATGTGAATCGACGC
The DNA here is from genome assembly GCA_016618105.1 of Dendrobium huoshanense. Lineage (NCBI taxonomy): Eukaryota > Viridiplantae > Streptophyta > Magnoliopsida > Asparagales > Orchidaceae > Dendrobium > Dendrobium huoshanense. Next base: position 53,925,020 of record CM028359.1, read on the forward strand.
CCTGTCGAAATCACATATCAGGACTGTGTTGAACTTTTACAGCTATCCACCACCGGAGATAAGCTGCACCTTATTGCCCCTGACCCTGATTTTGACTGGTCCATGGCAAACCACTTTCTTCGCCAGACCAATGCCCGTTACCATGTTGGAGAGACTAGCTCTTTAGTCAGAGATGCTAGGACAATCCAACATGTCCTTCGCACCTCTGTCATTCCAAAAGCCGGCGACCGTGTCCACATTACCCCTCTAATTTCCCTCACTACCTTCTACATCATGGCACATAGGGAATTTAACACTGCAGATCTATTTTTTCGTTACATTGATCACCTCACAACAATTCGCGACCCAGGCCACAGAAGAAAGACAAATCTAGCCTTAGGACATATCATAGCCTATGTTCTTGAAACCAAATACCAAATTCAATATCCCAATCCACCAGATTTCCCAACTCTCTTCTACTCAAACAATTCCTTCAGCACCCTGCACAGTACTCGTCTCCAGCCGGATGAACCACGGGAGGCTAGAGAGGAGGAGGCTCCCGCTCCAGCTCCCTTTCCTGACCCTGTCCCTCTCCACCAACATTCACCGGTAGATCAGTTGATTGCGAGATTTGATCGTTGGGAGACCAGGTTTGATGCATATGTTGCTGCCCAAGAGCAGCAACACTCTGAGGACATCGCCCGCTACGAGCATCACCGCGCTGAGGACTTAGCTCGTTTTGACAGTTTTCTCACTCATCAGCAGCAGCAGCATGACCAGGACATCGCCTGGTTCAATGCTCAGTTTACTACCCTTGCCAGTTACTTTCAGCAGCCACCTCCACCTCCTCCATCTGATGATCAGGATCCCTCGTTCTTTTAGTTTGTGCTTTGAGTTATTGTTTCTTGTCTTTCTGTAGTAGTCTTTCGTGATGTTTGTTGTTTTTTTTTTTTTTTTTACTGTTTCTGGACTCTCTTTTTGTGATGACAAAAAGGGGGAGTAGGATAGGATGTGGTAAGAAAAAGTTGATGTTGTAACTTTGTTTTTCTAATGAATTTTTTTTGATTTTCCTACTTGTGTTTTGTCATCATCAAAAAGGGGGAGATTGTTGCAAATCTATTTTTCATGTCTTAGGTTTTGATGATTGACAAACACTGCTTTTCTTGGACAGCTTGTTGCTTCTAACTTTTCAGGAATCGACGATCGGACAATCAAAAAGGAGCCAAGTTCAGGAATGCGTAGGTTTAGGGTTGAGTCAGTCTGTACTTTTGTTTTTACCTTTTGAGTCCACTTGTAATAGTCAAAAAGACTGATACTTTGTAACCCTTCACACACACACTTGAGAGAATTAGAAATTCTGTTTTTACTCATATCGGCCAGGACGATATCTTTGATCGGCCTGGACGATCAGCTTAAAACAGAAAGTCTAATTAAGGATTCTTGATTAAGGCAGCCAACGTTAACCGATCGTCCTGGACGATAGGTGTATCGGCCAGGACGATAAGCTCAAAACAGAAAGAAGTAGCCGCCATAGACAAGTATGGTATAGCATATCTTTAAATTATCGGCCAGGACGATCCTCGTATCGGCCTGGACGATATTAACAAATTATACCATAATTGTTCAGGAAATTAAGGAAGTAATTAAGGATGATTGATACGATCATATCGTCCTGGACGATCGCAGGATCGGCCAGGCCGATCTAGTCAAAAACCTTAAGTTACTTCAGGACGATCAATATCGGCCAGCCCATATTCAGGGCTATTGTCAGGACGATTTTCGTCTGATTTGAACTGATCGGCCAGGACGATCGTGAGATCGGCCTGGACGATCAAGCTAATTTTCAATCGTCCAATCTTGCATCCAGGGCTATGCTCTGGCCGATCTTCATTGATTTGTACTGATCGGCCAGGCCGATGTCCAGATCGGCCTGGATGATAAAGTCGGCAACTTGCAATTAATGAGCTCTTTTGAAGCTCTTCTATTTAAAGAGCTCTTGTTCAATGTTTTTTTAAGACCTTTGGCTGCTGCCTTGACCTGAGAAGACCTTGAGGAGAGAAAGAGAGAGAGAAGAGAGAGAGAGGATCTTGTGAGGGGGAGCTTGTGAGGGGTTTCACAAGGGTTACTTCAAGGATCTCTCTACGTCGTCTTCGTCTAGAGTTTCTCGTCCGTGGAAGGGTCGGTAGAGGTAAGGAGTTGTGCTTTTGGTTCTGGTTCTCTGCCAGCTTCAGGAGGAAGCAGAAGGAGATAGGTTCTCTGCCTTGCCGGGGTGGCAAAAAGGAGGTTCTTGTGAGGGTTTCTCCACCTAGCCGTGGGGGCTAAAGGAGAGTCACTTTTTGTTTAGAGCAATACTTGGAGGGTGCCTCCAAGGAGTGGACGTAGGTTGAGTCGACCGAACCACTATAAATCTCCGTGTTTCTTTTCTTGCTTCCGCACGTTTAATTCCGCATTATTTTCGTGGTGTGATTTGGTTTTATGTGACTTTAAAAAACAAAGTTTTTAAAATACCAATTCACCCCCCCTCTTGGTTAGTTTGGGACTAAGTTCATAGGGCTTAACATCCCCATCGAACTTTCAGTATGTATAACATGCCACTTATGGATAGATGCAGAAAGACTACAGTAAATGCAGTATCCTGTAGTCAACTTCAGTCTAAGGATGAATACATCTACCTCCAGCAATAGTGGATGTATCATAAAGATCAAAATTATAGCAGAATGCATAAAGACTATAAGTTCCTACGAGCTTTTACAACAAGACAGGAGGTTAGTTAGTGCATTATGATTCGCCTACAAAAATTAACAAATAGTGCACGACAGTCTACCTGTATAAAGCAGCGAACAAGTCTATTCAGAAGCTGCTACGCCACGCCACCGGATCTGCAACATTCGTACAAGCAGACAGAAGGCGTCTACAATTATTTCAAAATACCCCTGCACGTGCACTATAAATTGTATACACATAGGTACACTAAAAGGGGTAAAAATAATTATAAAACCCGCATGGGCCCCGGCGAGCGTGTTATTGGTACACACGTGACGTCTAGGGATGCTGCGCGGGTTGACAAGTGAATTCAGGTTCGAAACCGATCCTTCTATACGGGTCAATAGAAGTCGACAGGGTTCGAATCATTAAGCAAATATAAAGTTGTGGTGACCAGTATATTTGCTTTAAAACATTCATATTAGGCCTACAACAATATGAATTCACTAATAAAGGCACGAAGCCTACGAAACCGGATCCTCTGTCGACAACCCGACAGAGTTGACAAGGTTCAATCCATAAAAAGAAATGACCCCCAAACACCCCGATGATGGCCGTATTGATTGGTTATCTCAACCGGAGGGGTTCACAAATACTTTCAAACTCCACCCAAAATTTCCACCAAAAATGCCAAAACCCAAAAATCCCAAAAATCTCAAAATCCCTAAATCCAAAAATATTTAAAAATCTGAAATCCAACCATTAATCACTTAAAGCAAAATTCATCCACTCTCCGCAACAGTTTATCGAGGTGGACAAATTAAAATCAACTTCAGCTCACAAAGAGCGAAATGCCTAGTCGAAAATATCACTAGGATTCATTCTCAAACAATCTCTTGCCAATAAGGACGTGGTATGTGTCCTCTAACCGGCAGTTTCGCCGCCAAATGGCACTGCAGGTAAACGGTTATGACCCGGGGCCCTCTGAACCGAGTGGTTTTGCCGCCAAATGGCACCACAGATAGCGGTTATGGCCAGAGCCAATACGTTCCTTAATGGCGTTAAATCCTTGAGATATGAATCAATAGGATATGATCGATAAGGTACAAAGCCCTTTGTTAGCTAAGGTGGATTCAAATTTGTCCCCTTAGACAAACATCCAACCCCGGTCTACAAGGTTCCCTTGGACGAAGCAACCCATGGCTGCCGACAAGGATCCTTCTGTCAGGTTGGGTCGACTACCTCCTCTGACTAAGTAGACCAGGGACCACGATGGCCTGGGACGACGGAACCATGGGATCTTGATCGGGTCTATCATCCATTCCCCCACCATCCGCTTTAAGTGCACGATGGCGAATTTCCTATTTTTAAATATCAAATTTCAACTCTTCAAATCTTCCAATACTCTGAATTCTCAAATTATCCAGACTTTCCAAATACCCAAATTTAAACCCAATTTTCAATCTCATTGCTGCTACTATATGCCAGATAACACGTATTCTATACGTATCTGATTGACGACTAGCCTTAATCGAAAGTTCTCTCTCAACTCTTCAAATCTTCCAATACTCTGAATTCTCAAATTATCCAGACTTTCCAAATACCCAAATTTAAACCCAATTTTCAATCTCATTGCTGCTACTATATGCCAGATAACACGTATTCTATACGTATCTGATTGACGACTAGCCTTAATCAAAAGTTCTCTCTCGTGATCGGGAGGGGTAATTAACTATAGGGGCTTGCGCCTATAGGAAACCAAAACTCAGATCATAAAGTCCTCACAAAATGAGGGCGAAATCTCTGGGTAGTGTCTTATCTACAAACCCATCTGCCTTCCAAAATTTACCTCGGAACTTAGTCCGTTAAAACTCCCTCGCCGAATAAGAAAAGCGAGCGGAGGCCGGGGCCAAATTTTCGGAGCCCACATCAGGGAAGGAGAGCAGAGCCGACCGGCTCTGTGTGTGTTCATCCTGCCCGTGCGAAGTGGGGAGCCAGCTGGCCTCCTATGTCTGTGAAACCGAGGAAGGGAAGAGCCACAACTATGGCCTTGTCACTGTCGTGCGACCTAGGCAGAGCAAGGGACCTCTTAGCACCCTTTGCTCGCATGCGCATGTCTTTCCTGACTAGAAGAAGGAAGGGGCCTTCTTGTGTGCAACCGAACTGAACCAGCACGTAAGGACCTTCTCGGTAGTTTCCCTTATCTTCTTTGTCCTTCTTCTTGGAAATAGAAAGGGGGATGTCGTTTCTTCTTCCTCGAGCGAAAGGAAGCAAAATAGGAAGGTTGTTGGAGGCATTAGAGATCATTTGAAGGATGTTTTCTTGTTGTAGAAGACTTTTCCTCCCATTATACCGACTTTGGAAACTTCTTGCCAGCGAAATCCACTTCCGGGAGCACTTACACGGAGAGGACAGCGGTTTGGAGTGTTTTGGAGGCTTCCAAATAGCACAAGGAGCTTGGAATAGAGCTTGGAAAGCAATCCAGAACTTGGAAAGGAGCGCTAGGACAACCCGAGAGAGGTATAACACTAAAGCTTAAGTAAAGCCCTAAGGCCCCCCAAGCCGTTGATGTGTTGTTGACGTCCCCAAGCCCTAGGTCCCTAGAAACTTTTAATTTTTCTACCAAAATCCCTCGTTGCTTCGCAAATCGGTGAAAATTTGGTAATTTTCATTTGTGGATTCTCATGTGAGAGTCCTGAGAGGATTTTAACGCGTATAGGGGTGTTGGATTTGTGTCCAACACTTCTCAAATGCATGGTTTTGCACTCATATCGTATGGCTTAGCCTTCAACTACAATGAACCATTGGTTTTGATGATATATTCCTATCCCAAAGTGTATGATGAAGTGTAGGTTTCATTACATTGTAGGCCATGTTTCTTTCCCCTTACATTTGTGACAAAATCAATCTAATGCGTTAAAAGGCATTTGTTGAGTTTATGGTTTCGCTTAAGATTTTCAACATTATGTAAACACACCTGTTCAATCTCAAATGTTGGATAAACTAATTTAGTGTAGTTAATGGGTTTCCAACACCCATGACTACACTTTTCCTTGTGTTAAAAATGTACAAGTTTGTTTATGTAATATCTCAAATTGGAGAGAATATGTATATGGAATTCTTTTAAAGCTTGCAACTTGTTCAAATTATGTGCAAATTTCATTTATTCATAGATTGCCAAAAATGATTTATGTTTATGAGAATGTGCATATGTTGGAAGTTCTAGAATTTCTTTGAGTTCTTGTGAATGTTTGACCATGAACTTAATCAACATGAAAAGAATTGTGGTTAGGTTCATGTGCAATATCTCGCAAGGTTGAGTAGTTGATTGTTCTTAATTGTGCAAATCTCTAAATTTGGAAACTCAATATTATGCCTTTAACAGATTAGAAGCATGCATACATTAGAATGCGTAGCTCTTTCTAAATTATGATGTATGTGCGCAAGTGAATTTGAGCGGCCCAAAGCAATCTCTACCTCATTATAAAATCCTTCACATTACCCCCAAAGGTTTATGTTGATGATTTCATAATGTGAAGAGCCAATCAAGATCATATGTGATACTTTACAAAGCTCAAAGCTTAGGGTTTGAACTATCACATGCTTATTCCTAGGAATCTTTTAAACCTTTTCAAATCGATCTTTAGGATGCCCCTAGAAGCTCTCAAGTCTCCTAATCATGCCAAAGTTGATTTAGGAGTCCTTTCCAAAGACTTAGGTGTATAGTTCCCTAGGGAAACTCTCTTTCACATATTCATCTCCTTCAGGCAGGATTATTTGGAATTTCCCAAGACTCCAAGTATACCTTTGCATGAACCTTTTGGGTTTGAAGCCAAATTTTGAACTCTCCTACTTTGTTTATTGGAGCACCAAATCAACAAACATTCCTCTTATGTATAGTATTTGAAGCCCCTTTAAGGCTTTAAATGTCTTATATGTGAATCATTGGAGCTTGGAACCAAACCCCAAGCTTCAACCTCTCTTGTTGAGACAAAAAAATCAACAAGCAATCACCCCTCGCATCCATGGTCATTTGGAACCTTTCAAGTATCCAATCATCTCATTGCATGAATCACTTGGAGTTTAGGGCCAAATCCTAAACTACCTCTTTCGTTTGTTGAGACAATATCAACAAATTTATGCACCTCCGTATGGAATATTTTGGAGCCTCTCTAAGCTCCAAATGTCCATCAAATGGATCACTCTAGCTTGAAGCCAAACTTTCGAGACCTCTTTATTTGTTTGTTGGAGCACCTAACCAACAAACAACACTTATATGTGTAACATTTTGGAGCATCTCCAAGCTCCAAATGTTCCATTACATGAATCATTAAGGCTTTAGGAAAGAATCCTAAATCCCCCTTTTATTTGCTAATAACACAAAGTTAGCAAATGAACATTTCCCATCTCATATATAATGATTTGGAATTCTTCAAAATTCCAACACATCATCATATGAAGATTTTGGGGCTTAGAGCCAAATTCTAAGCCCCCTCTTTTATTCGTTTGAAACACAAAGATCAACAAATGAATCCTCTCCTTAGGCTTATGATTCTAATCTTAGCCTATCTCATTTTCCCAAGCTACACGGGTAGATGATCGTGCATCACTGAGTGCACAACTTGATGATTGCCTATCGATTTGTAGTTCTGAAACTACAAATTGCATCTCTTATGCATGACATTTGGAGCCATGTCATTGCATAAATTCTTTAAAACTTGGAACCAACTTTCAAGTTCTCCCATCCCTTGTTGGAACACAAGAAACCAACAAATCTCTTCTCATGCAAGATATACTAAGGCTCCTCAATACTTTAAACATATCATTGCATGAGTTCTTTGGCTTTAGGACCAAATCCTATGTTCTTTCCCTTTCTTTGTTTGTTGAAATGCAAAGTCAACAAATAAATGTACACTTCTCTTTGAACACCAAATGTTCAAGGAACGATCATAAGCTTGCAACCCCCAAGTTGCACACCTTTCCCTCATTTGTCTAACACACATTTGGTAAATGGTTACACATCATTGAACATATGGCTCAATGATTTACCCTCTCATATGCAACCTATAGGTTATGTATCCCTTCACATCTTCCTACAACTCGAAGGTTGTAGGAAGATATTTTTATTCTCTTAATCAAAATTTTGAGGATGTACACTTCCCTTTGAACACCAAATGTTCAAAGAATGCTCATGGGGTTGTAACTTCCAAGTTGCATCCCATCACCTCTTCTCTTTCAACCTGAATTGGAAGAATGAACCTCTTCTTTGGACACCAAATATTCAAAGGAACTCCTCCAATTTGCAATCCCTAGGTTGCACTTTGGACCACTTATTTTCCTACAAGCCTAAATTGTAGGCAACCGCCAAAATTCCCTTCATTTATCTTAACCTAAACTAAGAAAATGAAACCCCACCTCCTTGAATACAAAAATTTAAGGAGACATCCTATTGATTTGTAACCTCAAAATTATAAATCACCCTTCACTTTTATAGGCTCCAAAAGCCTTAGAAATTTTCTTACCTTAGCTCAAAAGCTATAGGTTTCTTCCACTTTCTCTTCCCTTCTACTCTCCTAAACCCAAGTTAGGAGAGTGTACCCCTCTCTTTGAACACCAAATATTCAAAGGGCCATTCAGAAATTTGTAATCCATAAGTTACACCTTCTTTTTTCCTTTTACAATTCAAAAAGAATTGTAAAAAGCCCTCTCATCCCACTAACTCAAGTTAGAGGGGTGAATGTTACTTTCTTTTGAACACTAAAATGTTCAAAGAAATCTTTCCACCTTACAACTTTCAAGTTATGTTTTATCCCCTCTTTCTTCTCTACAAATCTAAAATTGTAGAGAAATTCCCACCTTCCTACAATTGAAAAGTTGTATGAAGCTCTCTTTCACTCAACCCATGTTGAGTGATAAAATCTTGTTCCAAATCAATCTACTTGTTGAACCAAAAATAACAAGTAGTTTCCTTCCAAACATAGGATTCAAAGTCCTACCTCCCTCCATCCTTCCAAACTCAAGTTGGAAGGGTGCAACCCTCTATTTGAACATCAAAGTGTTAAAAAACATCAATGAATTTATAAATCGTAAGTTACATATTCCCCAAACTCTCCTCCAACTTCCAAATTGTAGGAGATTTTCTCTCTCTTTAGCTCCAAAAGCTAGAGAGAGTTCTCCAACATTTATCCAAAAAGCTAAATATTGGATTCCCACTTTCTCTTCTTAGCTCCAAGGCTAAGGAGAATTCTCCAACATTTAGCCCAAAAGCTAAATGTTGGATTCTCACTTTCTCTTTTTAGCTCTAAGGCTAAGGAGAATTCTTCAACATATAGCCCAAATGTTGTGTGTTGGATTCCCTTTCATCCCCTGCTTTAGTCTCAAAGCTAAAAGAAATATCTATTCCTTTTCTAGCTCCAAAAGCTAGGGGGAATTCCTCCAATATTGAGCTCAAAAGCTACATGTTGGACAATTCTTTCTTAGATCCAAATTCTAAGAGAACCCTTAATGTGACATGCTACATGTCACGACCCAACCCGAGACGAGATGGATCCCATTCGTACCGGGCCGCGACGGAGCAGCACTAACCAGGATCTAGCTTTGGAATTTGGTTCGGAACTGAATCTTCCAACTTATTTTAAACAACACAAACAAACACAGAGCTACTAAAAACATCAAATGCAGCGGAACAAAACATCTATCATTTCTTTTCCTCAAAACAATCATCTACCAATACAGTACATGGCTTTTAGACAGAAAGAAAGACAGAACAGAAAAGCCATGACTGTACAAAATCAAAAGGTACAAACAATACCTATACTGATCAGACTCTGAACTAATCCTGGACTTCCTTCCCTTTCCCAGAACCTGAAAACCACCAGAAAACAAGGGTGAGCTCAACAGCTCAGCAAAGCAACAAACCTCCAATCAAAATCCTTAGAATCTCAAAACCAACACATCAGACAAATCCGTACAGAAATCAGAACGGAATCGGACAGATATCAAATCAAACAGAACTGTACGGAAACAGAAGTCGTATCAAATCAGAAACATAACAGATCAGACATATCAAACCAACAGAATCAGAATCGTACAGATCGTATCGAAACAGAACAAAATCGTATCAAAATCATATCAGATCAGATATCAGATATTTAATTAATAGCTAAATGTGCCCCCGGCACCAGAACAATAGCTGAGTAATTAATAGCTAAATGTGCCCACGGCACCAGAACAGATGTGCTTACAGCACCAGAACTTATAGTACTAGAATACATAAATAGTGCATATAGCACCTAAACAAATTTTTCTTCGGATCCGGAACAGAACAGATATCAAAATGTATATTGAGCTCATTTCAGAATTCCCATTTCACTAACTGAATCTCATAGGATCCAGGACCCTTATAACTCCCTTTATATAGCTTATACAGATAGCATATCAAATCAGAAGAATTTCGGACAAATCAGAAATTACCCAAAAATCGGGCAGCACAACGGCAGTATACAGAATTTACACAATTTTCCTGAAAATCAAAATTCACCAAATTCGCACAGAACATAGATATCAACATTTCTGAACATTTATTCTATTGCACAGAAAATTTCCAAGTTCACAGAAAAATCCAGTCGACTAAAAACACAGTCGAATCAAAAATACCCGGACAAAAATCTTCAGAAAATAACCAAAATGTGCACACTCGGCATGTCAACAATATACAGAAACTTACGCGGTAAAAATTAAACCAATCAAAAGATACGGACGAAAATCACGAACAAAAATCAATTCCGGACAGATAATACCGCCAAACACGACAGTTCTGAAGTGGAATGTGCCTTACCTCGTGCACAGCAATTTCCTCAACAGTCTCTTCGAACGAAAACGGCTCCGCGTCTTCCCGAAATCAACTTTTCCAATTTTTTTCTTTTTCTCTCTCCTCAGATCGAAAATCAAATATTTTTATTTTTATAAAATTTCTCTCTCTTCAACGACTGATTTCCCTTAAATCATACACAGATCGGCCTGGCCGATCGTCTCGATCGTCCTGGACGATCAGACCAAAATAATATCCCTGGCCGATACTCCAGGGCGATGATCCGGCCGATGCTTATGAACAGTGTAATCGGCCGTGCCGATGTCCTCAATCGGCCTGGACGATACCTACAGGAAATCACCTGGAGCAAATCTGGGCAAATTCTGGAGCTTCATATCAACTGATCGTCCCATGACGATCCCAGATCGTCCTAGACGATCCTAGAGCAGATCGTAATATTACAATCTCCCCAACTCAGAAAAATGTCGTCCTCGACATTATCCAATCCAAACTCAGTCAAAACAAGTATGGGTACGACTGTCTCTTGTCAGACTCCTTCTCCCAAGTCGCTTCCCGTGCAGTCTGGTGCTTCCACTGGACTTTAACCATCGGAATCTATTTATTTCTTAACTTTCGGACGTCGTACGCCAAAATCAACTCTGGCTCTTCCTTGTACGCCAGATTCTCCTGAATCTCAACCTCATCAGCAGATACCTTCTTCCCAGAGTCGGATATCCACTTCCTCAGAATGGACACGTGAAACACATTATGCACATCAGGCATAGAATCAGAAAGCAATAGTCTGTAAGAAGCTTTTCCAATCCTTTCCAAAATTTCAAAAGGTCCAACATACCTTAGACTAAGCTTGCTTACCTGACCAAATCTGCTCACACCCTTCATCGGGCTGACTTTGACATACACCAAGTCACCAACCTGAAACTCAACAGACCTGTGCTTCTGATTATAATACTTCTGCTGACGGTCTTGAGCAGCTTTCAATCTCTCTCTTATCAAACTGATCTTCTGAGCAGTTTCATCAGCAAAAGTGGCCCCCAAAGCCTGTCTATCTCCGACCTCCATCAGAGTCAAAGGAGTACGGCACTTCCTGCCATACAGAGCCTCGTACGGTGCCATACCGATACTGGACTAAAAACTGTTGTTATATGCAAACTCAATCAAAGAAATGTGATCTTCCCAGCTTCCGCCAAAGTCCAGAGCACAAAGTTTCAACAGGTCATCCAGCACCTGAATAGTCCTCTCAGACTGTCCATCCGTCTGAGGATGAAAGGCTGTACTGAAATGCAGTTTCGTACCCAAGCCTTGCTGAATGCCTTTCCAAAGTCTGGAAGTAAAACGTCCATCTCGATCAGAAACAATCACACGAGGCACACCATGCAATTTGACTATCGCCTTCACATAAATCTGTGCCAAGCGATCAACTGAATCCGTGTGTCTGATTGGAAGAAAATGGGCGGATTTCGTCAATCGATCTACAACCACCCAAATGGCATCGTGCCCTTGTCTAGATCGAGAAAAACCCATTGCAAAGTCCATCGTTACCTCCTCCCATTTCCACTCAGGGATAGGCAACGACTGCAACAGTCCACCGGGTCGCTGATGCTCTGCATTCACCAACTGACAGGCTTCGCATCTCGACACAAACTCAACTACGTCTTTTTTCATTCCAGACCACCAAAAACAAAGTTTCATATCAGCGTACATCTTACCACTGCCTGGATGTACAGTGTAGCCTGAATGATGAGATTCATACAGAATCTCCTGCCTCAAAGCTCCAAACACAGGTGTCCACAACCTGTTCTTACAGAATATAGCACCAGAATCAGAAATTCGAAGTTCAGGAGTCTTACCAGATCCAATCTGAGAGATCAACTTTGAATAATCAGAATCTGACTTCTGGGCTTCTTGAATCTTTGGAGACAAGGAATACTGAATACTCATCTGAGTTAACTCCAAACCACTGGAGGAAATCACCTCCAACTGCAATCGCTCCAAATCACGAATCAGGAAGTCATCAAAAGTAAGCTGAATACCTGATAATCCAAAAGACTTCCTACTCAAAGCATCTACTACCACATTTGCCTTACCAGGCTGATACTGAATAGTCAAATCATAGTCTTTGATCAACTCGAGCCACCTTCTCTGCCTCAAATTCAGATCCTTCTGAGTAAAAATGTACTTCAGGCTCTTATGATCAGTGAAAATCTCACATCTAATGCCATACAGGTAATGACGCCAAATCTTCAAAGCAAAAACTACTGCAGCTAACTCCAAATCATGTGTCGGGTAATTCTTCTCATGTGGTTTCAACTGTCTCGAAGCATAAGCAATTACCTGACCATGCTGCATCAGGACACAACCCATTCCTTTCAGTGAAGCATCACTGAACACCTAAAAACCTTCCGTACCTGACGGAAGTGCTAGTACTGGAGCTGAAGTCAGACAATCCTTCAATCTCTGAAAACTCGCCTCTCACTTCGGTGTCCAAACAAAAGGTACTGACTTCTGAGTCAGTCTCGTCAAAGGAGTCGAAATCTGTGAAAATCCTTTCACAAACTTCCTGTAATACCCGGCCATGCCCAAGCAATTACATACCTCAAATACCGTAGTTGGCCTTGGCCAATCAGCAACTGTCTGAATCTTCTGGGGATCTACAGAAATGCCTTCTCCGCTAATCACATGCCCCAGAAAAAAATGTTCTTCAGCCATAATTCACACTTGGAGAACTTGGCATACAGCTGATGCCTCCTCAAAGTCTCCAACACAATCCTCAAATATCTGGCATGATCATTCTCAGATGCAGAATATACCAGAATATCGTCGATGAAGACGATCACAAACTGATCCAAATACTCCCTGAATACTCGGTTCATCAGATCCATGAAAATAGCAGGCGCGTTGGTTACCCCAAAAGGCATAACCAAGTACTCGTAGTGCCCGTACCGAGTACTGAAAGCTGTCTTCACAACATCAACTTCCTTCACCTTCACCTGATAATATCCGGCTCGCAAATCAATCTTCGAAAATACTGAAGATCCGGAAAGCTGATCAAACAAGTCGTCAATCCGAGGCAAAGGATACTTGTTCTTGATCGTGATCTTGTTCAAATCTCTGTAATCAATACAAATACGGAGTGTACCGTCCTTCTTCTTTACAAACAAAATAGGTGCTCCCCAGGGCGAAACACTAGGACGCACAAAACCTCTGTCAACCAACTCCTGAAGCTGAACTTTCAACTCAGAAAGTTCTTTCGGTGCCATCCTGTACGGAGCTTTCGATATCGGAGCGGTACCCGGAAAAACATCGATAGAGAACTCCACATCTCTATCCGGAGGTAAACCAACCAACTCCTCAGGAAAAACATTAACAAACTCCCGTACCACTGGGATCTCAGAAACAGAACCAACCTCCAGGTTCAGATCCCGCACCGAAGCCAAAAAGACTGGACATCCCTTCTTCCACATCCTGCTCACTTCTAATACAGAAACCAGACTGGAAAGGATACCTCGTAATCCCTGGAATACAACTCTCTCTCCAGCCATAAGCAAACTCACTTGCTTCCTCAGACAGTCTATCTGGGCCTCATACTGACTTAACCAATCCATGCCCAGAATCACATCATACGATGAAATCGGCAACCGAATCAAACTTGATTTCCACTTCTTGCCAGAAATCTCAATCTCACACAAACAAAACTGTCGAGCAATCAAAGAATTCCCAGCCGGTAAAATCACAGACAAAGAAACCGGAAGCAAAAACGAGTCCAAACGCAAAATCTCAAAACAGTGCTCGGACAGAAAAGAATGACTTGCTCCTGAGTCAAACAAAACACGACAGGGTTGATCAGAAATGTAAATCGTACCTGTCACAACATCGGGAGCATCTCGAGCCTCCTGCTGACTCAAGCTGTAAACTCGGGGCTGAACTGGAACAGGGGCTGAAGCAACAGAACTACTCTGTTCCCTCTGAATCTTAGGTGGTCTCCGTGGTCCAGAACTAGAACCACCACCTCTACCAACAAATCCCTCAGGGCATGGAGGAACAGTCCTCGGTCTTCCTGCTGCTGAACCAACAGGTCTGACGAAGCCCTCAGATCGCTGATCAAATCCCATCTGTGGACACTCTGCAATCCGATGTCCTGACTGACCACATCGGAAGCACAAACCAGCCATCATGTAGCACTGGCCAAAGTGTTGTCATCCACAGTTCTGGAACACAGGTGCTGAACTGACTGATACAGAACTCGTCGTACTGGTAGCAGTACCAGACGACCCTCCGCTCCTCCTGGAATCTCCAGATCCAGAACCAGAAACAAATCTCCTCTTTCCAGAGGAACCACTGCCAGAAGTCTCACCTCCAAATCTCTTCCTACTCGCAGTCCACCGCTGCTAAGTAGCCATCAGGTCGTTCTCTATCAGACGAGCTCGCTCAACAAGCTCAGAGAAGTCGGTGATCCGAAACGGTATTAGGGGTTGCCTCAAAGTATCTCGCAATCCCCTCAGAAATCTGTAACACCTCTCAGCAGAAGTGCTAACCAGCTGCGGAGCGTACCTGGCTAATGTAGTAAACTCAGCCTCGTACTACATCACCGTCTTGCTCCCCTGAACAAGCCTCAGAAAAGTCTCCTGCATCTGCAGTCGTGCAGAAGGAGGAACAAACCAATCCCGGAATACCTAAGTGAACTCTTCCCAGGTAATCAAAGAGTTCAGTCTGCCCTGAAATCTGGCTTCCTGCTGGCCTTCCCACCAGTGCTCAGCCTCTCCGTCCAATAGAAAAATTTCCAACGGTACTTTCCTGTCTGACGGACACTGCATCCCGTCAAAAGTCTTCTCCAATCTCCTCAGCCACTCCTCAGCAGCCCTGGGCTCAACAGTGCCCTCGAATCTCGGAGGATTCAACCTCAGAAACAACTGCAAATGTCTATCCAGGTCATCAGATCGAACAGTCAAAGCTCTGCTCTGAGTCTCGCTCATCATCTGAGCAACAAGTGAAGCAAACTGAGAAAGCGTATCAGCACCGACCACTGGGGCTGTACTCCCCACTGGTGCTGCCTAATCTGTACTCTGCCCATCTGTCATGTCTGGGTCTGGCTGATCCATACAGAAAAATCCAGAAAATCCGGAAAACTATCACAAAAACAACACAATAAAAAGCCGAACAAACCAAAACTACCCCCCAGACAGAGTTACTGATCACTTCCTATAGCTCTGTTTCACACAAATCCCAAATTCCAAAACCATTGCTCTGATACCAAAAAGCTTGTCACGACCCGACCCGAGACGAGACGGATCCCGTTCGCACCGGGCCGCAATGGAGCAGCACTAACCAGGATCTAGCTTTGGAATTTGGTTCGGAATTGAATCTTCCAACTTATTTTAAACAACACAAACAAACACAGAGCTACTAAAAACATCAAATGCAGCGGAACAAAACATCTATCATTTCTTTTCCTCAAAACAATCATCTACCAATACAGTACATAGCTTTTAGACAGAAAGAAAGACAGAACAGAAAAGCCATGACTGTACAAAATCAAAAGGTACAAACAATACCTATACTGATCAGGCTCTGAACTAATCCTGGACTTCCTTCCCTTTCCCAGAACCTGAAAACCATCAGAAAGAAAGGGTGAGCTCAACAGCTCAGCAAAGCAACAAACCTCCAATCAAAATCCTCAGAATCTCAAAACCAACACATCAGACAAATCCGTACAGAAATCAGAATGGAATTGGACAGATATCAAATCAAACAGAACTGTACAAAAACATAAGTAGTATCAAATCAGAAACAGAACAGATCAGACATATCAGACCAACAGAATCAGAATCGTACAGATCGTATCGGAACAGAACAAAATTGTATCAGAATCATATCAGATCAGATATCAGATATTTAATTATTAGCTAAATGTGCCCCCGGCACCAGAACAATAGCTGAGTAATTAATAGCTAAATGTGCCCACGGCACCAGAATAGATGTGCTTACAGCACCAGAACTTATAGTACCAGAATACATAAATAGTGCATATAGCACCTAAACAGATTTTTCCTCGGATCCGGAACAGAACAGATATCAAAATGTATATTGAGCTCATTTCAGAATTCCCATTTCACTAACTGAATCTCATAGGATCCAGGCCCCTTATAACTCCCTTTATATAGCTTATACAGATAGCATATCAAATCAGAAGAATTTCGGACAAATCAGAAATTACCCAAAAATCAGGCAGCACAACGGCAGTATACAGAATTTACACAATTTTCCTGAAAATCAAAATTCACCAAATTCGCACAGAACATAGATATCAACATTTCAGAACATTTATTCTATTGCACAGAAAATTTCCAAGTTCACAGAAAAATCCAGTCGACTAAAAACACAGTCGAATCAAAAATACCAGGATAAAAATCTTCAGAAAACAACCAAAATGTGCACACTCGGCACGTGAATAATATACAGAAACTTACGCGATAAAAATTGAACCAATCAAAAGATACGGACGAAAATCACGAACAAAAATCAATTCCGGACAGATAATACCGCCAAACACGACGGTTCTGAAAATTGAGAAAGGTGGAATGTGCTTTACCTCGTGCACAGCAATTTCCTCAACAGTCTCTTCGAACGAAAATGGCTCCGCATCTTCCCGAAATCATCTTTTCCAATTTTTTTCTTTTTCTCTCTCCTCAGATCGAAAATCAGATATTTTTATTTTTATAAAATTTCTCTCTCTTCAACGACTGATTTCCCTTAAATCATACACAGATCGGCCTGGCCAATCGTCTCGATCGTCCTGGACGATCAGACCAAAACAATATCCCTAGCCGATACTCCAGGGCGATGATCCGGCCGATGCTTATGAACAGTGTAATCGGCCTGGCCGATGTCCTCAATCGGCCTGGACGATACCTACAGGAAATCACCTGGAGCAAATCTGGGCAAATTCTGGAGCTTCATATCAACTGATCGTCCCAGGACGATCCCAGATCGTCCTGGACGATCCTGGAGCAGATCGTAATATTACACTACACAACCTCGCATACTTAGGTGCACAGCCCCTTAGGCATGCTAGGATTAGGATTTTTCTTTTTCTGCACATGTGTTTGATGTTGTGGTGTGATTGCCTATTGGATTGTCTGCATTGTGGGTACTTACTCTTAAGTGGTTAAAATAGAAACATATATATGCTTTTTGTGTAGGTGATCAAGTCTAAAAAGGGGGTAAATAAATAAGTCATGATTATACTAATACTATTTGCTTGCAGGTACTGCTTAAAAGCCCCCAAGAGGCATGACCAATATGGTAGAAGCAGGTGCTTAGTACTTTAAGTGCTAGACCAATTTTGAATGTGATATGATGATTATATAAACTACTATCTAACACTATTTTGTAGACTTGAGCCTTTTCTATTTTACATCAAGTATTTGATTAGATCTATGATTTAAAACTTGTGAAGTTTGGACTAGAAGGAAATGTGGTTTAAAGAAAGATGTACTTCCTTGGAGGTGAAGCCTGAAGGTCCACTAAAGAGTTAAAGCTTGAAGATCCCTATAAGTAGAGTCTGTAATATATTAATTGAGTTGTATAATGGCAGGCAACTCAGCTGCCAAACCTATTTGTAATAACTAAGACACTACTTGTACTTCTATTTTGATTGATTTATATACACGTGTTCTTTGTTTACTGTGTGCGCAATAGAACATCATGTTTTTCTTATCTTTCTTCTATTGTTTGTTTTGGATGTTGCTTGGATTTATGATATGATATGCTCTTAGGATAAAATAAATTTTTTATCCTTTAAATTGTAAACAAATCTTCTACCCCTCTTAACATAAAAAAAATTACATGGCTCTCTCCAAGGAGCCAAGTTTGCAAAAATTAAAATAAACATGCATAACCCAAAAAAAGTGTCTCATGTAGAAAATCTCTCATTTAAGGAGTAGATAACAAAAGTTTGGATTTGTGAGTATGTATTATGCATACCCCACATATATAGGCATCTTGGCCTCAAAGCCAAGTTGTAAGCCCTTCTTTCTAAATAAAAATAGTCCATCCACTCTACATTTGCATTAAGACCGGACAATATGATTTTAAAAGCAATTAGGAGGGTTTAACAGATAGTCCTTTTCATGAAGGATAGTAAATCTAGAGGTCGAGCAGCTATGCCTCATATGAGGTGTAGCTTATAAGTCCTTTTTTGCATTCGTTAGACTTATGTTCGAGGCACTACCTATCGATAGTCCTCACCTTATTTTTAGGGTCTGAGACAATAGTTAATTTCAAATTACTATGTAAACCTTCACCTTTTGGGCAATCCCTTCAATAATTATTGTTGGAATGTAAGCCCAAACTTTTTAATCAAAATGATTAACTTAAACAAAATTGGATTTTTAAAATGTAAAGCCCAACATAGAATATTCCGAGCACCTCTAAGATTTCTCAGAATCAAGTGCTCCTACTTTACATCCCTTGGCTCCATTTAAAATCTAATTCTTAGTTGATCTTTTCACCTCCCATGAAATTTCTAAAGGTCAAAACCTTTAAGCAAGACTTTCATGGATTTCAAAAATTAAATTTAGCCAATGTCTAAAATGACTTTCAAAAGAAAAGAAAACCACTAGTTTAATCAAAAGTCTTTCTTAACCATAGAGGCTTGCCCCTATGGGACGTATGTACCCATGAAATAAATAAACCCCACTCGACCAAACATTGAGCGGGGGAATCTCTGTTAAAATTATAAGTTTTATCATTGAGTCCATAAGGAAATGATATTTTTATCCTTTGGAATAATATGTTATCATTCTTATGTCGTGCTCAATCGTAAAGTATGCAATCCATTCGAGGATAAAAAAATTCTCCAACAGATTCTTTGGAGACTCCGCTGGGGAGGATGTCTCTTTTCATCTAAACTAGTAGTTTTCAATTAGGCATCCTAAATATTGGCTAAATGGTATTTGTAAAATCAATTTTTGTATTATTTACCTCTCCAATTTCAAATATTGGGTTGAATGGTTCCAATACAAGCAAAAGCATTTCAAGATGAAATTTCCAAATTGGTTTCAAAAATGATAAAGATGAACTCTGGTTTCCCAAATCAATCATTTAAAAAAAAATCCTCATTCTCAAGTATTCAATCTCAAAATCTATCCCACACCAAAATTATTGTGGTTGTATAAAATTTATAACCAAACAATGTCAAATGGTGTGGAATTCCAAAATCTATCAAATTCATTCATCATCCATTAAATATGGGTTATAGTTGTGGGTGGTCAGTGATTCAAGTAAGTGGTCAGAAAACCCAGAAAAAAAGTGCAGTGATTGATTAATGTTATGTTGAATGGATTCAAAGAAATACAACATAATGATTGATGTAAGGAATTTTGAATTTCAGGAAAACTTTTAAGATTCAGTTATCTGAGGATTCAGTGAGTTAGAAATGGAAGTAAGATAAGTTTTCAAATTTGGAGATAATCTGCAATTGTCTTTTGATCAGTCCCACTTTGCTCCTGGGGACATGATCAAGTTATGGCAAAGTTTTGAGGACATGGAGGTTACTTTCCAAGGTCTTACACTATCTGAGGCTAGAACTTTGGAAAACCAACTTTTATCTGAAAAGAAGGTTTTGGAAGTAAGCTTATCTGCTAGGGAGAGGTCACCTACTCAAAGTAGTAGGAAGAGGGTGGCTGAGTTGTCTCCAAAAGCTTTAACCTCTTGACCATCTATTTTTAATAGGTTGACCCCCTAAGGTTCTGAAATTAGATGTGAGATAGACAGCTTTGACTTCATTATTACCAAAAAATTAATTGGTTGAGAAGGAATATGAGCCAGTTCAGTCTTTAGTAGTTGTCCCAGTTGTTCCAGAGTTTGAGGGTCCTTTTTAGTCGAATCAGTATGTGGAAGGGGGTAGTTCTACCTATGTCCTAACTAGATCCCATAAAAGGAACAAGTATAGGAGGTATAAAAAGAGAATGGAAAATTAAGAGAAAGCTGAGTTAGATGCTGAGAAGATGGACCTCTCTCCTCTTGTTGAGGGGAGTACGTTCTTCCCTTTTTATGTGTCTAGGGGTGATGAAGATGTTAGAAAGATAGTTGCATCACCCCCTAGGCCCCCACTTAGAGTTTCGGAAAGTACTCCTAAGGAGATGAAAAAGAAGTGGGAGATGGGTATAAGGAGAATTTTTCAAAGGGTAGCTGATCAAATGTATACCATAAAAGAGGAAGTGATTAAGGCTATGAAAAATACAATCACTAAAGATTTTGTTTAGTTACTTCTGAAAGAGGATAGAGATCCTTGTTGAGTCCAGTAATTAGGTTGTTAAGCCTAAGTAAATGTCCCACGGCTACCAAGAGGGGGTGAATTGGTAGTTTTAAAAATTTTAAACCCTCTTAATAATAAAGTTGAACCGAAATAAAATTTTCTTTTAAAGTTAGTAGAAAAATGTTTTTCAACCACAGAGTTGTTAAAACTGAAATTCAAAGTGCGGAAACGTAAAAGCAATAAAGTAAATGACACCAGATTTATAGTGGTTCGGTCTATAACAAGACCTACATCCACTCCTCAGAGGCACCCTCTGAGTATTGCACTAATACCACAAAGTGACTCTCCTTTAGCACCCACAGCAAGGCGGAGAAGCCTGTACAAAACACTCTTTTCACCACTACCCGGTGCGGCAGAGAACCGTCGTCCTTTTATACAATCCACAGTGCTGGCAGAGAACCGTCGTCCTTTCACACTCTCCTAGTGTGGGCAGAGAACCCTAAGGCTGTTCACACTCTCCAAGTGTAGGCAGAGAACCTTCTCCCTTTTACACTCTCCTAGTGTGGGCAGAGAACCCTCGTCTGTTCACACTCTCCAAGTGTCGGTAGAGAACCGGACCTTCTTGAATGATCTTCTCACAAGAATCTAGAAAGAAGAAAGAAAAGAGTGAAGAAATCCAATTTCACAAGTAGAGACTCTTACCTTAGCAATCCAAGTGAAGCCTTCTCGCTCCAGTGGTAGGAATCCTCCTTTGAATGCTCTCTTCCACTCTCTCCTTGGCTATTCTCTCAAGAGGCACGAAGATCAAATGACTAAAAGATTGGGTGGCAGTCTAATTTGGACCTTTTATAGAAAAGACAATTCTATACGCAGTGGATCGTCCTGTACGATCCTGGATCGTCCTGGACGATTTTACTTAAACGATCTGAAAGGACCCAATTTGTATATGTGTACGAAATGACTTCGTACAGCTGATCGTCCTGTACGAACTAGGTTCGTCCAGTACGAACGGTTATTACTAGGTCGGTTCTAGAAACTGCTGAAAACTGTTCTAAGTCGGTTCATCGTTTGGACGAAAATAGTTCGTCTGGACGAAAAATTTTCCAGAGAGCCGATCGTCCTGGACGATTATTTATTTCGTCTGGACGAAAATTTTCCAGAGCACCCATCGCCGCGGACGATAATTTGTTTTCGTCTGGACGAAAATTTTCCAGAGAGCTGATCGTCCGGTACGATATTTATTTTCGTCTGGACGAAAATTTTCCAGAGCACTGGTCGCCTCGTACGATGATAAAATTCATCTGGACGAAAATTTTACAGAGAACCCATCGTCCGGGATGAAAATAAAATTCTTCCTGGACGAATAGGACTTAGAAAAAAAAATTTTCAAGCAAGTTCCTATTCGTTCCAAGTGCTCTACAGGAGATAACTGACAGATCGTCCAGTACGATAAATATCGTCCTGTACGATTAGTATAGAATTTTAAGATCTCCTAATTTGTGTGTGTGAGATTTTATTCACTCAATTACAATCACTCCCTTTCAAAATTAATTCAAAGAAAAGACAAACTTCAAATAAACAAAATATCATATGTTGAATTTGATTTGAAGTTTTCGTAGTCTGGAGTCTGATTTTCCTGAAATGTTAGTACACACAAGAGCAAGTGCAAATCTTCTAAAATTGTTAGGAGATAACTATACATCTGAACAACAATATTTGGAATCATCAAAACTACATAAGTTGCACAAATATAAATCATTCAAATAGCAACTATTCAAACAGTATTATCACTAGAAATGGAATTATCGTCACTTTGGATAGCAATCCAGAATGACCTCAATCAAGAAAAAAATGCTTGTTTAAGAATGGAAGAGCTTGATGCACTCGATGAGATCAGATTACAAGCTGAACAAAAGCTGGAAATCTATCGAGAAAGAATGGCAAAATCCTTTAATTGGATGGTGTGCCCTCGGACATTTCAAGAAGTGGAATTGGTCCTTGTGCTGAGAAGACCAATCATCCCACACCAAATAATTGGTGGCAAATTCGTATCTAATTGGAAAGGCCCCTTCGTCATCGAGAAGATGTACCAATGAGGAGTGTATCAGTTGATTGATCTGAATGGTTAGAGGCTTATGCCACCTATCAACGACTGACATTTAAAGAAGTATAATGCATGAAAATTTCATGTCTAATATACTTTATAATGATCAAAATGTTGCATGCACGTTTATCCATACATACTTTTATTTTAAAATTCTCTTGTATAGAAAGTATGTATTTTAAAACCCCTCGTTAGATTGAGGGTATTTTAAATATTTATTTGAGTCAACATCGCGCCGTGTGCTGAGATCTCCGAAAAAATAATTAAAATCTCAAATATATAAAGCCTATCAATGAATGTCCCTATGAGATGGGGGAATTTTAAATATTCATTTAGGTCGACATCATACTATATGTTGAGATCACCAAATAAATATTTAAAATCTCAAAATCTCAAATTTATTCTACTTTAAAAATGTCCCTGCTAGACAGGGGCATTTTAAATATTTATTCGGGTCGACATCGCACTACATGCCGAGATCCCTGAATAAATATTTAAAATTATCAACACAAATATTATTTCATGTTGAAGAATATAATGATTTCTTTTTCAGAGTATATGCCGGTGATCTTTCAAAAGTTCAGGACACCATCTCCTCCAACATACCAAGATTCAAAAGTCAAGAAAGAGATTCTTATGATTATACACTCCAATAAATTGAGCCAAAAAACCTTGAAGTATTTCGATTGCATGAAGTTTAAGGTTCGAATGGGTGTAAAAGGCCAGATCTAACACACCCAAATATGGCCAGATCGCTGGCAGCTCTGTCTATCAACAAGCCATAAGAAAGGCCGCAGTAGAGGAACCCCCACTTCATCAACCTATTAGTAAGCATAGTAAGAAGAACGAAGTCCAATTTGAATCAAGCAGTTCAAGTGATCATAGTCCAAAAAATTCTCCTAAATGACTGATGAATCAAAGTTCCAGTGGGAAGGAAGGATATCGAACAACCAACGAATCTACGTAGGCCCCAAATCTTCAACCAAAAAGGAGAACTCTGAATATGTCAACTTCAGTAAAATTAGTATTGGGAAGCATGATTTCCATAGCTCATGTCTGAAGCTTGAATGGGTATAAGAGGCTGGATCCAACAAGCCCAAATATAACTAGATCATTGGCAGCTCCATCTACTCAACAATCCATAAGAAAAATCGTAGTAGAGGAACCCCCATCTCAACAACTAGAGGATGAAGAGCTATCAAATCTTAGCTCACCCAATCTGATGAACTCAAGTGACTCAGATTAAAGTCTCCAAAAGTGGTTAAGGGTCAAGATACTACCTACACTTGGTACTATAACCTGAATCCGAAACCTATAAATCCTTCAATAAATCCGTAAATCACAAAGCGAGGATTAAAGGAATTTTTCTTTAACAAGTCCGTTAAAGCACAAAGCAAAGGACCAAAGAAAATCATCCCAAAGTTCACACAAAGCCTTAGGCTAAACTAAAAGGATTCATCATCAACAAGTCCGTTATGCACAAAGCTTTGGACCTACGACTTTTTGCCACCGACCTAGTACAAATCTAAAGGGTTAGGTCACCTGCATCTACCACTTCATTAAGCCCGCCAAAGCTAGAAGTAAAGGACAGAAGGCATACAAATCTTCTAACAAGTCAGTAAAGACAAATCAGATAACTTTTCTCCCAATTTGCTACTTAGAGAACTGGACAGAAAAAATAAAAAATCTGAGAACTCAAGCAAAAGCTGTGGAATGAGCACCCTGGATGACATCTACAAATGTTCCTAAAGACTGGGGGCATTTTAAATATTTATTTAGTTCAACATCACGATGCGTGTTGAGATCCCTAAATAAATATTTAAATTTTTTTGATAACATAACTAGATGATAGAAGAATGTTAAGCATATACAAAAATACTATAAACAAAAATGACAATGATATTAAAAGAAGAGTGCATGCAGTAACAGTGCTACCTACTATCGTCAATCTACAAAGTAACACTCAATGGATCTGAGTATGGAGTATCCTTTCGTGATTCCATGGATCTCTACTGGACATCAAGAGCAAATATATCAACTATACTGAAGATTACAAGTCATCTAAAGAGCTATGAAGGCATATAGATGGATTCTTGGAGATCTACATAATAAAAATCTTAGCGTGACATCCAAGAAAACTTTTAGAGATCCACTAAATGAAAACCTTAATGTGACATCCAAGAAAACTTTTGGAGATAAATTAAATAAAAACCATAGTATGACATCTAGAGTAAATATCTAATGATCCATAAGGTCAATTAGCTTATAACAAGTGTAGTTCTCTCTGGGTGTGAACCATATTTATTTGGGGGCATTTGTTGACCTCAATAATATATTCACAAAAAAATGAAATAAATAGATATATGAATCCAAAAATCCTACTCAAATCCCGACTGAAATCTTTAAAATCCAGCTCAAAACGCACTAAAAACACTATTCAGTTGGCGCCGTTCGGGTCTCCTCACGAGATTCCTACAACCTGCGTAGATTGAGTACCCTTGCACGTCATTAAATACCAAACCAATTGAAGCCTTTGGGAGCGGCCTCTTCCCACACGTAGAATCCCTCAGACAAAACCCGCAACCTCCGCCTCTCCTCTACTCTAGACTCGCCGAGACCTCCACTTCTCTGGACAAATCCTTTTCCAAACTTAGCCGAAAAAAACATTCGAACTCCTCACCTATCCGAACCCCACTCCAGCACCCGATCTCCTCTTTGTCAAAAGCAAAATCGAGCCTCCTCTTCCGAAATCCCTATTCGACCTTCAAGTTCTAATGATCCATAGAGAGAGAGAGAGAGAGAGAGAGAGAGAGAGAGAGAGAGAGAGAGAGAGAGAGAGAGAGAGAGAGAGAGAGAGAGGCAGCACCTACCTTCCAAATGCCCTAGAGGACTTCACCTCCTTTGACGGCTTCCCCTCCTACCAAATCAGATGTCATGAAATTTTAAATAGAGGCAATAGTGGAAGCCCGTTGGTTGTGAAGGTAACTTGCTCCTCTTCACGGGCTGTTTCGGCCAAATCCCGAAAAAAACATGCCGAACTACAAAGAGAGGGTAGCAAATGATTTATTTTGCATTAATTATTTTTAATATAATTTCTATTAGTTAGTATAAGTTAATTATAATTAATTAAGTTTAATAATTACTAATAATTTTTTTTAATTATAATTAATTAATAATTAATCATGAATTAATTGTAATTAATTAAATTATGATTAATAAACTTTTTATTAGAATTAATCATTAATTAATTATATTCTAATTATAATTAATTTTAATCTTTAAAAAAATATTACCTCGACTTACATGCCGACGTCAGCGACAACCTCGCGAAGGTACAAATATTTCTAAAACTCATATTCCCTCTCTTAAAGTTCATGGCGCATCTGAAAACTTTATATATACGTTTTTATTGTGTATTGTGGGATGGGACCCCGATGCAACGCCTACGACGAGGAGGGTAATCACCTAAAAGCCTATTTCAAAGTACATGGTGCACCGAAAAATTGCCTATACAAACCTTTATTACGCGAGCTGGAATGGGACCTTGGTGTGGCACCTAAGATGAGGTGGGGTTATTCATAAGTACCCTCAAGCGAGTGGAAAGCAAACTTTTTAGTTATACATGTACCGTCAAAGACCCCATACATATCTTTATTGTGTGGTGGGAGTGAAGTTCACGGCCGCGGTGTCCTCGTCCAAGGACACCTACCATACACCCCTTTATTGCGCATGGTGGGAAGGCTCAGTTTCTCGTACTTTTCTCCTAAACGAGGGAGACGCCGTGAGGCTGCCAAAATTTTAGGTGAAAATATGTTACTACACTTGGATCTATTTGAACTCAAAAGAACAAGAACCTGGACTCAAATGAGAATGAACAGTTGGCTGGTGGACTTGAGGACCTAAATCTGAATAAAAATTTAAATAATTTCTTAAGGCCAAATCCAAATAAAATAAGATCAAATTGGAGTCAAATCCAATATGAACATATATTTTGAACTCAAACAGGATTGAATATAAGGGACCTATGAACTTGTGCACTCGAACTTAGACTTGAATTCAAAAAAAAAAAAAACACACACTAATAACTTGAACTTGCAAGGACTATAGGGGACTCAAGTGAAGGGAAGAGGCTCATCTAGAGCCTAAACTATACTTGGACTCAAACTTGTGAACCTTTGAGCAAAATTTGAACTTGACTAAATCATATGCAAGGGAATTCAAGTTCAAATGAACTAAATGCAAGAGAACTACAAGATTAACTTTCTTACAAACATAAACAAACAATTATAAGCAATGACCTATGGTGAATAGGATCCCTATATCTCACTCATAAGAGAAAGTGATATGAACTTGATGAGCAAAGACAGTTACAATGGGGATATTCATAAAATCTTTACATATGAATGTAGTGAAGTCTCCATTATCAACAATAATTCAACATACAAGCAAAGGTACAAAAAAAGGGTAACACGTCGGCAAAGTATACAAGCTCCTACAAGTTAACATATAAGACTCTTCATTCATACAATGATCTTATCTACAAGTAGTGTTAGTGAATACATCACCAGTGTCACGAATTTTCTACATGAATGAGATAGAAGATCGTAGCGGATGTGAACTCTTACTAACAATGATGGAAGATGTGTCATATGCATAGTAATATACATACGCGGGTGCGATGAGTAATTATGAGATAAAAGCACTGAACCTCTACAAACCATAGCAATTAGTATGCAACATGAGATTTTCACAAGCAGAACACATCATCGATAATAATTCAACATATGTCAATTACACTAGTTCTCTACATGCAGAAGCGGACGTATAACAAATGCAAATGACTTTGGAAATTTGTAGACTGTGCACGCAACATGTCTTCTATAAGAAGGATATAAGGAGTCTTCCATAAGTGTTAAGATACTAATACAACCTATAATCAGGCAGTGATAAGTAGATGCATCTGTCTCTTACATGTGAAGAGAATTTGATATACAACAAGTGCAAGTGCCTACGGTCCATTACAGGAGGCCTGTTGTACATCTGACATATGGTTTGCAAGAAAATATGAAAGATCTACAATACATACAATCTCTCTACGAATACAGATGTATGTATAACATGCCACTTATGGGTAGATGTAGAAAGACTTCAGTAAATGCAGTATCCTGAAATTAATTTCAGTATATGAAGGAATACATCTACCTATCTACTTGTGGTGTTGTGGCGGATGTACAATATAAACAAAAGACCACAATAAAATACATAAAGAATACAGTAAATGCAACTTCCTATGAACTTATGTAAGAGACCCGCTATAAACATTAAGTGACATCTACGAGAAAATATATAAGGCTTTCAACAAATACGAGCTCCTACGGGTTAAAGCAGGAGACTCATTAATGCACTACAATCCACATGCAGAGAACAACGAATAGTTCACGATAGTCTACCTGTATAAAGCAACAAACAACTCTATTTAGAAGCTGCTATGCCCCACCACCGAATTTGGAACACTCGTACTAGCGGATAGAAGGAGTGTAAAAATTCTTAAATGAAATATAGTGTATTCGAATGGCAATTACCTTGAAAACTAAATAATTTCGAAATACCCCTGCACGTTGACTGTAATGTGTATACACATAAGTACACTAAAGGAGAAAATATAATCTCAACCCATATGGGCCCCGACGAGAGTGTTATTGATACACACGTGATGTATAGTGATGCTGTGTGGGTTAATAAGTGAATTCAAGTTCAAACCTAATCCTTTTATACATATCAATAGAAGTCGACAGGGTTCGAAATATCTAACAAATACATGGTTGTTGCGATTGATGTATTTATTTTAATACATTCATATTAGATCTTCAAGGCTTATAATAAAGAGAATTCACTAACAAAGACACAAATTCTACAAAACTCGATCCTCACAAGCAAGTAAATAGGAGTAGATAGGGCCAGGTTTAAACCATCATATAAATATGCAGTCACAAAATTGACCTGAATATTTATTTTATTCATTCATATTAGGCCTTCAAGGCCTTTAAATAAGAAAATTTACAAACAAGGGCACAAAGTCTATGAAACTCGATCCCCTATCGGCAAGTTGATAGGTTCGACAAGGCTCAATCAAATGGAAATGACCCTTACACCTCGATGATGGCCGTATTGACAGAAGATCTCAACCGAAGGGGTTCACAAATATTTTTAAATGCTACCCAAATACCCAAAAGTCCAACTTTCAAAAATCATCAAAATCCAAAAATATTTAAAATTGAAATATAACCATAAATCACTTAAAGCAAAATTCATCCACCCTGCGCAATAGTTTGTCGAGGTGGGCAAATTTAAATATAACTTCAACTCACAAAGAGCTAATGCCTAGTCAAAAATATCACTAGGATCCATTCTCGAACAATCTTCTACCAATAAGGATGTGGTACGTGTCCTCTAACCGGTAATTTTGTGGCCAAATGGCACCGCAGGATAAACAGTTATGACCCGGGGCCCTTTGAACTGAGTGGTTTTGCCGCCAAATGGCACCATAAATAGTAGCTATGGCCAGAACCAATACGTTTCTTATTGGCATCAAATCCTTGAGATATGAATCAATAGGATATGATCGATAAGGCACAAAGCCCTCTGTTAGCTAAGGTGGATTCAAATTATTCCCCTTAGATAAATATTCAACCTAGGTCTACAAGGTTCCCTTGGACGAAGCAACCCATGACTCCCGACAAGGATCCTTCTGTCAGGTTGGGTCAACTACCTCCTCTGACTAAGTAGACCAGGAACCACGATGGCCCGGGATGACAGAACCATGGGATCTTGATCGTGTATATCATCAATTCCCCACCATCTGCTTTAAGTGCAAGATGGTGAAATTTCTATTTTAAATATCAAATCTCCAAATCTCCCAATCCTCCAAATTCCTAAATTCTCCAACCATTCCAAATCTCCCAATCCTCCAAGTTCTGGTTTCCTATAGGCGCAAGCCCCTATAGTTAATTACCCCTCCCGGTCTACTGGCTCTCCTCCTGAGTATTGTTACCTCCAGATCTTCTCAGATCATTCTAGCATGCAAGTAGCAATTAATCTTCTTCTACCAAGAGTTATCTATTAAGAAGATATCCTCTCATCGTGACTCTTTCAACATAAGAGAGGGGCCCTGAAGCTTGATAGAGGATTGCCACCTATCTACGATAATGGAATACCTCCAATGTAAAAAGAAGAACACAAGAGAAGAACAAAGAGCAATAATTCAAACTTCTATAATCCCTGAATTTTAGTAGGGGATTCCACCTACAACAAACAGAGGAATGCCTCAACTGTTAGAAAGTTAGAACGAGGAAGAAGAAAGAAAATGAACGGTTGGAAAAAGTTCAACTTCTACACAAGAAGAGGGGCGCCGATTAAAGTAGGGAAAGTAACCTACTAAAAAATAGCGGAAGACGTCTAGAGCAATAAGAAAAATGGGGGGAAAGAAAGAAAAAAGAAGATAAATTTCTAACATCAATACAATAGGAGGGGCACCTATTTTAGTAGGGAAAGTCACCTACGAAAAATAACAAAATGCCTCCACTATAAGAAATCCAAAATGAGAAAAAGAGGAGAAATCTCCAACTTCTATATAAGAAAAGAGGCCCTGAGTAAACTAGGGAATGTCACCTACTAAAAATTAGTGGAAGACCTCAACTATAAAAAAGACGGAAGGAGAAAAGAAGAAGGTACAATTTCCCCTTGGCCCTAATGGGGTATTTATAGCCTTTTTTGGGAAGAAAAGAACATTCCAGAACTTCCTAGAATTTTTCCATTTTTTTTGAAATTTTCTAGAATTTTTTGAGATTTTTTGGAAATTTTTTAGAAAATACAAATGCATGTGGACCTCACATTATAATATATATATATATATATCTCAAACTGCACGACTAACTGTCGTGAAACCGCACGGTCACGTGGGTCGCGTCGAGCGGGTGTCGCTGCTAGCGGCGTTCGGTCGGCCGGCCAGTCGGTTCAGCAGCCTACACTATTCTGGGCCCAATTTTTGGTTCAGACAGTCCAAATCCAACATTTTTGGGGTCCCCCGACACATTTTTTGACGTTCTAGACTCAATTTTCATAATTTCAAAACTCAACAAGGCTTGTTTGATCAAGTTTGAGAAAGTATTTAATTTTCGAAATGCAATTTTTTTTAATTCAGCCAATGTAAAATGTCGACATATATATTTTCGTACTCATGGAGCTTTTACATCTGAAAATAGAGGGGCAACTGATATATCAACAAAAAAATTATCTTGGTAAGGCACGAGTCTTAAGGCAAAATCAAGTCAAAAACTTAAAAAATTAAATACGGGATCACCTAAACTCTGATTTCAGTAAACTTATAGTCGAACTGATCGTCCCGAAAATACAAACCCAACGACACCAAATTCAACTTAATTCGAGCCCAAATGACTCCAAATCAAGGACCCGAAGCACTATTGGAAAGTTCAAACCACAATTTAAGTTACCAAATAGTTTTCAAACATGACGTATTTATAATCAAATCGAGCAGTTCGATGAGACAAATCCAACGAGCCCAAGATCACAAAATTTTGACATTATTAATACATTTAAATGTCTGGCAAATGGTCCATGATCAAGGGATTCAATCGGCCATCCATTCAAACCACTTCCAATTCGCCCCTGATCTCTCACCTATTTATAGGCCATGCCACTCCAAAAATCTATAAATAGACCCCTCATTTCTCTTGTGAGGGGGGTCAAACAAAAAAGAAGAGAAGAAGAAGGAAGAAGAAGAGAAAGATTGGTGGGAAGAAACTCCTCCAAGACCACCTCCAGAATTCTGCCTCACGCCCGAGTGATGCCACAATTCTGCCCAACGCTCGAGTGAAGCCAGAATTCTGCTTGACGCTCAAGTGACGTGAGAATTCTGAACATGTAATACTGGAGTTTCACCTGAACTCTATGTGACACCAAAATTTCACTCGACCTCCAAGTGACGTCAAAATTCCGCCTGCATCTAAGTGATGCTGGAGTTTCACCCAAACTCCAAGTGATGCCGGAGTTCTACTCGACCTTGAACTAACGTCGGACCTATGCTCGTCGTCAAGTTTCTACCCAACACTGAACTTCTACCGGTTATCAGATTTTCACTGGACATCTATCTGAAGATGAATTTCTATCCATTATAGGACTTCTACCTGACTATAGTCTTTTTAACCTCCGTTACCCGCAGAAAACGGTCCTTTCGACTTATGTCGTCCACCGACTAGTCCTTCAGATCAAACAAACATATTAACTGTGATTCTTTATAACTCCCATTATGTAATGTACTCCATAAGATGTACATCAAGTTAAGGCCTTCCCCCAAGAAGGCCTCATTTGTAATCAACTATAAATACTAGTGGATTCATTCAAACTGGGCTGTGCCCCATGATTTTTCCCCCTTTTTAGGGGTTTTCCACGTAAAAATCATGGTGTCTCCTTTAATGTTTCACCCTCTCTCTTATCTATTTACGTGCCAGATTTTCATGCAATGCTAAGACACTAAACTTTATATTTCTCTACTATCGTGAGTACTCCAGGACGCAACAGCTCTCCAGCTTCTAAAGTTTGAACTAGATTTTTGTTCTAGGTTCATAAATACTCTCTTGAAGTAAAATACCCATTAGTCTTATCCTCTATGAAGTTAATTTTAAAACTATAGCATAATTTCACTTAGGTTTGGTCAAATTTGAAGTGAATTATTAATGTAAGGTTTACCTTTAGATTGAGACTCCATACTTGAATAATCCTCTTTGATCCAATTGAGAGGATTTGGATGGTTGGATTCTTTAGATAATGCACAGTTATCTATATGACTAAGAATCAAAATGGGAGGTTGAAGAAGAAATACAGGCCATTCATTGATTCAAATTTGAAGAATGACACTGATTGAGTTAGACTAGTTGACATACTTCTCTCATGCTCTTTTGAGCCAACATATCTTAATTATTTTATCTTTGATCAAATTGCTATAATTAACCCTAACTTTTTTAATGATCCACCCATGATTTAAAGAGCCAATTAAACAATGCCATCTGGAAATTACAATTAACCATGTGTATCCATATAAATAATTGGATAAAATTCAATCAATTCTTAAAATAATTCATAACTCTTCATACACTTAGTTAAATTAGAAGATTAAGGGCTATATGGATTTCTATTGAGAAGAACTTGAAAATTTTTATAGCTTTGGGTATTTTTTTTATTTCTAAAAAACAATTTCAAAAAGTTTCCCCATAATATTTTTAGGATTATTCTTTAAACTTAAATCTAGCTAAACTCAAATTCATAGGGATGATTCTTAGACATGTTCAACACATGTCCAAACTTAATTAAATCAATTTGAGCTCAAATAGGCCTTCAATTTGAATTTTAAATTTCTAAGTTAAAAAACCACCTATAAATTAAAAATTCAATAAAATTAAGTCCATATATCCATTATGGTTATGCTTTTTAAATGTGATAGTATATTTCAAAGGTTAGTTAGCCACTGATTTGATCACATGCTCTATGCTAGTTAGAATAAGAACTCTTTTAATTTATATATCTATTAACTTTGGATTTATTAACACTATAGGAAATTCATCAATTATCGGCGGTCTAGACTAGCGGTTCTTCAACCGCCGGTAATAACGGTGGCTTAACCGGCGGTGTGACCACCAATTTTTACATACGGTCTAACCGGCGGTTATGTAAATTAAAGCTGCCAGAAATAGCGGCGGTCCAGAAATTGCCGGTTTACCTGCCGGCATTAAATCTTACAAGCGCGTTATATGCGGCTTGAACCATCGGTGTTAAATAAATTATTTCTGTCGATCTAAACCACCGAAAAGACGTCGGAAAATCCCCTAGAATAAGCCATTTCGAGCCTTCCATTTCATTTCATCGCCTGCTCCTTTCTCTCCTACACGACGCTCGCGCCCATCTCCTCCATCCTCTCACAATCGAGATGCACCCTATGTCCACTAACAAGGTCCCTCCGGCCGCCAAAAAGGTCCTCCAAATGAAGATCTCTCCCCCACTACAAGGCTAAAGATTTCTCCCCACTCCCCGCTCATGCGTGAAACTGGCCTCCGAGTTTTGCATTTTTAGTTTTTTTTTTTAATTTTGAAGTTATTTATGCTATTTCAGTTAGATTACATCAAGGATCATCCTTATGCTAATATCTTTTTGTTGTAGTCATGGATGTTCTCACTAGACATTTACGAGAGGATATATCTTGTTGTATGCTTTTTGCTGATGATATTCTTCTTGTTGATAAGATTAGAGAGGGAGTTGATGGTAAACTAGAATTATGGAGGTCAACCATAGAATCTAAAGGTTTTTTCTTGAGTATATCTAAAACTAAATATATTAAGTGTAAATTTAGTAGTAATAGACCTAGTGAGGTTTTTTTGACTTTGGGCAATCAAGTCATTAAAAAAAGTAGCGTTTTAGATATCTTGGATCTATTGTTCAGAGTGATAGTGAAATAGAAGGGGATTTATCAACATAATTCAATTTGGATGGTTGAAATGGAGGAATAAATCGGGCTTGTTGTGTGATAAAAAGGTCCACCTCAAACTTAAGAGAAAATTCTATAAGATGTTGGTGAGATCTGCAGTGCTTTATGGTGTTGAATGTTGGTCATTAAAAAAGAAGCATAATACTAAGTTAAGTGTTGCAGAGATGAGTGTGCTTAGGTGGATGAGTGGCTTTACCCTTAGAGATAGGATACGAAATGAGCATATACGTGAAAATGTTGGAGTACTTCCAGTGCATGATGAGATTAGAGAGTGTCGCCTTAGATGGTTTGGTCACATAAAACGGTAGCCTTTAGATGACCCAGTTAGGAAAGTAGAGGTATTATATTTGACTTATGTTAAGAAAGGTAGAGGTAGACCTAAGCATCCTCATCTCTGCAACACTTAACTTAGTATTATGCTTCTCTTTTACTGGCCAACATTCGACACCATAAAATTATGAAGTAGTTTTTGTTTGAGTGGATGAGTGGCTTGACCCTTAGAGATAGGATACAAAATGAGCATATATGTGATAAGGTTGGAGTAGCTCCAGTGGAAGATAAGAATAAAGAGAGTCGCTTTAGTTGGTTTGGTCACATTAAATGGAGGTCTTCTGCTAACCCGTTAAGGAAAGTTGAGGTATTAGATTTGACTTATGTTAAGAAAGATAAAGGTAGACCTAAGCATTCTCATCTCTGCAACACTTAACTTAGTATTATGCTTCTCAACATAAGCATTATTAACTCCTTTATTTTCAAGAACTATCCATAGCACTTCTTTTGGAACTTTATCATATGCTTTCTCTAAATCAAAAAATATCATATGAGATGGTTGTGAGACCTACAATGCATTCCAATTCCAGTAAAGTACACTTATTCGAAAGTATAGCACGCATACTTATTCAGGATGCATATCTTCTAATAATTATTTTCATAACTATCTAGGGGGATGTTTGCTTCAACGTGCAAATGACTATCGAAGAAGAGAGATATTGGACGTATAATAGATTGTTATCGAGTTGAAGAGAATTGATAGATAAATTTATACAGGGAGTTGAGACTTTCATTCATGTTGCATCTCAACTGATTTCCTTTAAATTCAAAATAATATTTAGATGTCCATGTTCGAAGCATAAAAAATCAAGCATTCCTCAAGCCCGATGATGTGAAGCTTGATTTATATCATAGAGGATTTCTTTCAGACTACTAGATTTGGACATCACATGATGAGTATGAGCCATATAGAGATACTCATGCTGGTCCATCCATAACTTATGAAACATTTGATGAAGAGAAAATGAGTAGATCATTTGAAGACCTTATTTTTGATGTAGCAGGTCCTAATTTATTGGCTAGTGTTGAAGAGCCAATAAATATAAAAACCAAAAAATTCTTTGAGTTACTACATGCAGCTAAAAAATCAATTTGGGATGGTAGTAATACTCATTCAGAATTGTTGATTGTAGTGAGGATGCTAAGTATTAAAACTAAGTATAATATTCCTTGTGACTGTTTCAATGACTTCATTGGTTTTCTCAAGAAAACTAATCCAACGGATAATTTAATTCCCTCAGATTTGTAGCGAATGAAGAAATTAGTATCCAAGTTTTGTCTCACTGCTATAAAAATCAATTGTTGTATCAATAGATGTATATTATACTATAAGGATAATGCAATAGAGAATTATTATCACACCTGCAATGCTCCTCA
Source organism: Dendrobium huoshanense (assembly GCA_016618105.1). Classification (NCBI taxonomy): domain Eukaryota; kingdom Viridiplantae; phylum Streptophyta; class Magnoliopsida; order Asparagales; family Orchidaceae; genus Dendrobium; species Dendrobium huoshanense. The sequence goes on from CM028359.1 coordinate 53,961,153, forward strand.
GTTTAAGCCAAACTCAAAAAAACAATGTAGTCAAAAGAAAGATATTCTATATTCCAATGTGAAAAGTAAAGACCTGGCCAATATAAATATTGAATAGGTTTAGATTTCATACCAAGTCATGGAGTGAAGGAAGAAAAACTGAAAATTATGGAGTATGTGTTAGAGGGAACACTCATGAAGAAGATGAGTGTAATTATTATGGTATTCTGAATGAGATTCTTGACCTGGAGTACCAAGATGAACATGAGAACTTTGTATCCTTGTTTAATTATCAATGATATGATTTAGTATAAAATAGATGCACAAGGATTCATCCTGCATATAGTTTAGTAGATATAAAATATAGTAGTAGATGCAGAAAGTTTGATCCATTTGTGTTAGCAAATCAAGATATTCAAGTTTATTTTGGCAAATATCCCAATGATCACAGGGATAAACAAGATTGACTAGTTCTCATAATATAAAAGTATGGGGAATAATTGATCAATAATATGTTATGGTAATTGCACATCAAGAGAATGAGATGTCAAATTATAGGTCTGTTAAAATTGAGAAGATGCTAACTATAACACCTAGTATTGAAATGCAGTTAGAAGATATGAATAGTTTAACTAGCTCATCAAGTGAGAATGAGAATGAAAACAAAGATACCCTGGAGAGCAATAAAAATATTTCTAATTCTGAGTAGTTTTTATAATTTAGAATTGTAATTTTTATAATTTAGAATTGTAGAATTATAGTTTTTGTAATATTTCTGAATAGTTTTTGCACTTCTAGAATTGTACTTTTTAAATTCTAAGTAATAAAAATGTTAATCATTATTTTATATTCTTAATTCTTTATTTTAGTAATTCATTAATGTGTATTATGCATTCTTTATTTTTTATATATTATAATACTTTACTAATTGCTTCTTTTAATGTAGATGGTTTTAAGTGATGATCCTCCTCGTAGATCCTTTGCCTCAAAGTTTTCTCTAAAAAAGTTGAGTGTAATCCTAACAGACCTAGACAACCTGATGATTATTAGGGAGAGAGAGTTGTTCCACAAGTTATTGAAAGTTCGATGGGGATGTTAAGCCCTATGAACTTAGTCCCAAGCTAACCAAGACGGGGGGGTGAATTGGTATTTAAAAAAAAATTCTTTTCACAAAGAAAGGAAATTGCATAAACCAAATCACACCACAAAAAATAAATGCGAAATTTAAAAGTGCGGAAGTAAGAAAAGGAACACAGAAATTTATAGTGGTTCGGTCGACTCGACCTACATCCACTCCTTGGAGGCACCCTCCAAGTATTGCACTACAAAACGTGACTCTCCTTTAGCCCCCACGGCTAGGCGGAGAAACCCTCACAAGAACCTCTTTTTGCCACCCCGGCAAGGCAGAGAACCTATCTCCTTTTGCTTCCTCCTGAAGCTGGCAGAGAACCAAAACCAAAAGCAAACTCCTTACCTCTACCGACCCTTCCACGGACGAGAAACTCTAGACGAAGATGACGCAGAGCGATCCTTGAAGCAACCCTTGTGAATCCCCTCACAAGCTCCCCCTCACAAGATCCTCTCTCTCTCTCTCCTCTCTCTCTTTCTCTCCTCAAGGTCTTCTCAGGTCAAGGCAGCAGCCAAAGGTCTTTCAAAACGTTGAACAAGAGCTCTTAAATAGAAGAGCTTCAAAAGAGCTCATTAATTGCAAGTTGCCGACAATATCGTCCAGGCCGATATGGACATCGGCCTGACCGATCAGTACAAATCAATGAAGATCAGCCAGAGCATCGCCGTGGATGGAAAACAGGACGATTGAAAATTGGCTTGATCATCCAGTCCGATCTCATGATCGTCCGTGCCGATCAGTTCAAATCAGAGAAAAATCATCCTAACAATAGCCCTGGATACGGGCTGGCCGATATTGATCGTCCTGAAGTAACTTAAGGTTTTTGACTGGATCGTCCTGGCCGATCCTGCGATCGTCCAGGACGATATGATCGTATCAATCATCCTTAATTACTCCCTTGATTTCCTGAACAATTATGACATAATTTGTGAATATCGTCCAGGCCGATCCTAGGATCGTCCTGGCCGATAATTTAAAAATACAGTATACCATAATTGACTATGGCGGCTACTTCTTTCTGTTTTGAGCTTATCGTCCTGGCCGATACACGTATCGTCCAGGACGATCTGGTAATGTCGGCTGCCTTAATTAAGAATCCTTAATTATACTTTCTATTTTAAGCTGATCGTCCAGGCCGATTCGAAAATCATCCTGGCCGATATGAGTAAAAACAGAAATTCTAAGTCTCTCAAGTGTGTGTGTGAAGGGTTACATAGCATCAGTCTCTTTGACTTTTACAAGTAGACTCAAAAGGTGAAAATCAAACGTACAGACTGACTCAACCCTAAACCTACGCAATCCTGAACTTGGCTCCTTGATCGTCCGATCTTCGATTCCTAAAAAGTTAGAAGCAACAAGTAGTCCAAGAGAAACAGTGTTTGTCAATCATCAAAACATAATCCATTAAAAATAGATTTGTAATAATCTCCCCCTTTTTGATGATTGCAAACACAAGTAGGAAAAATTAAACAAAAATAGGTTCATTAGAAAATCAAAGTTACAACAACTTTTTCCTACCACACCCTATCCTACTCCCCCTTTTGTCATCACAAAAAGAGGGTCCAGAAATAATAGAAAAACATCACAAACGACTAACAAACAAACTACAAAAAGATAAAAAACAACAACACAAAGCACAAACTAAAAGAACGAGGGATCCTAATCATCAGATGGAGGTGGTGGAGGTGGCTGCTGAAAGTAACTGGCAAGCGTGGTAAACTGAGCATTGAACCAAGCGATGTTCTGGTCATGCTGCTGCTGCTGGTGAGTAAGAAAACTGTCAAATCGGGCTAAATCCTCAGCGCGGTGATGCTCGTAATGGGCAATGTCCTCATAGTGTTGCTGCTCCTGGGCAACAACATAGGCGTCAAACCGGGTCTCCCAACGATCAAATCTCTCAATCAACTGATCAACCGGTGAGTGCTGGTGGAGAGGAGCAGGGTCAGGAAAGGGAGCTGGAGCGGGAGCCTCCTCCTCTCTAGCCCCCTGAGGTTCTTCAGGGTGGAGACGAGTACTGTGAAGGGTGCTGAAGGAATTGTTTGAGTAGAAGGGAGTTGGGAGGTTTGGTGGATTGGGATATTGAATTTGGTATTTAGTTTCAAGAACATAGGCTATGATGTGTCCTAAGGCTAGATTTGGTTTCCTTTTGTGGCCTGGATCGCGAATTGTGGTTAGGTGATCAATGTATCAAAAAATTAGGTCCGCAGTGTTGATTTCTCTATGAGCCATGATGTAGAAGGTAGTGAGGGAAAGTAGAGGGGGGATGTGGACTCGGTCGCCGACTTTTGGAATGACGGAGGTGCGAAGGACATGTTGGATTTTCCTAGCATCTCTGACTAAAGAGCTAGTCTCTCCAATATGGTAAGGTACATTGGTCTGGCGAAGAAAGTGATTTGCCGTGGACCAGTCAAAATCAGGGTCAGAGGAGATTATGTCCAGCTTATCTCCGGTGGTGGATAGCTGTAAAAGATCAACACAATCCTCATATGTGATTTCGACAGGGCGTCGATTCACATAGGAGGTCTGGGCTGTGAAGGTAGGGTTGATGCGATGGTTTGCAAAAAATTCTAGAAGAAACTCTGAATTGAAAGGGAAAACAAGAGACTGAATGAAGTAAAGGGAGGTGTGAGCGAAAAGATCCATTACCGAGTAAGAGATGTGGACAGGATTGATGATTCTGGAGACAGTGATTCCACACTCTTTATAACGATGATAGGCGGCTTCATCTTCTGCTTCCCGGAAACGAGGGTCAATCCTTGCCCTCGAGGAACTTCCAGAAGTCTGTCGGGCACGTTTCCTACCAGCCATTGAGAGCACTAAGCAAAGAACACAAGAGGATAAAGGGTTGGAAGTGAAAAACCATGGCTGGAACGGCCTCAATTTAAAGAAACGGCCATATCGTCCTGGCCGATCGCAGAATCGTCCAGGCCGATATGGTTCAATAATTACGTACAGGCCGATTGGTCAAAAAGGTGGTCCAATCTTCCGGGCCGATCAGATATCGGCCAGGCCAATTAGACACAGGCTATCGGCCCGAGGAGTCAGTCCGGACGACCGTTGAAAAAGCAGATCGTCCGGGCCAATTAGGTGTCTCATCCAGGATGATGCACAATAATTGATCATACCGGCCGAAGTTAAAATTTTTTAAATGCTTGCCACGTGTATCGTCCAGGACGAATAGTGGATCGGCTGGCCGATTGTCCAATAATGGATCGTCTGAGGCCGAATTTAAAGATCAAAATATGCTGACACGTGGATCGTCCAGGACGATCCAGTGTATCGGCCAGGACGATGCACATAAAATGCATCGGCCAGACAAATATACTATCGGCCAGAAACATCACCATGAGTTCGATCAAATCGTCCGGGACGATATAGTATCGTCCAGGACAATGAATTGCAGCAAGCACAGAAAAAAGATCAGCAGATGGATTTTGAACAGAATTTTTCATATCGGGCAGGACGATAAAAATATCGGCCAGGCCGATGTGACTTGAATTTGAAATCAAGAAAAGAATGGAGATTATTAAGACCCTAAAAAATAAAACAAAAGAAAAGACAGTCAAAGACACAGAAAAATAAAAACAACACAATGAAAACCAAACATCGAACATTTTTGGATTTTAATTTTTCTATTTTTTTTTTTTTTGTTTTATGGAGGCATCATATGAGAATTCTTTTCACACATTAAACTTTTAAAGTTCCAAGAGATCAAGAGGTTTAACAAATCCCAATCAGAAGAAGGTAGAAAAACTGATTCCGTTAACCCTAGATCGGACATCCTTCAGGGTACAAAATTCTCTTGGAAAAACAGAGGCCTAACTCAGAATAATAAAATAGGATAATAAGATCCATTCAAGACTTTTTTACAACTAAAATATCTTATAAATAATAAATCAAAATAATTTTTCTCAATCATGAAAAATTGAAATCAAGTCTTTGAAAGTATCACAAATATAATGAGTTTTCTAAGTTTTAAGAGTTTTACCAAAGAGATGATAGCTTGCATTTAGTGGGCTCATTTTATGCCTCTTGTCACTTTTATTGGCTCTTTGAGCATCTTTAGATTTTTGATACACTTTTGTGTACATAGCTTTCTTTTCAATTTGGCTTCATTGGCCTCTTTCCTTTCTAACTCTTGCAAGCGAAAAACTCTTTAATATACCCTTAAAGAAAAAGTCTTAGTTGTTAGTATATCCTCCAAATATTAGAGAATATGAGCTCTCTCTCTAACATAGGGAAGAACAATCCACAACACAAAATCAAAATCACGTGATAAATGCAAATGGCAAGATTTCAAATGCTTGAATGATATCTAAGAATTTTGGCTATTATGCATAAGATAATTTAATGTAACAAGATAAGAAAGAGATCTTAGATGAAAAGCCATTGGTTAAACTGAGTTTAAACTTTTGTTTTAGAGAAGAAAATCATGCCACTGAACAAAGTCAGAAGAAGGAAAAACATCAACAGTTTACTCCCTTTAACCAATTTAGAAAAGCTAAACCCTATCTCCAAAACTCCAAAATTTAAAAGCTTGAAAAGTTTCATCATATGGAAGGCCAAAAATAAAGAACAATGTGAAAAAAAAAAACAAAAACACATAAAATAAAATAATAAAGCAAACTAAAAAAAAATACAAGGTGAGCACAAAAAACTAGCACAAACAAATAAAATAAAATAAAAGACACACAAAAGCTAACGATTTCAAGCAAGTGATAAAGCAGTGGATTTAAGCAATTTGAGCTGCGAGCCTCCTTATGTCCAGTTATCTTATGCTCCCACGAGGTCTTTGGTGAGAGCACACCTGCAAAAACTCAACAACAGTCAGTTTTAGGAACCCAAACAGGTTTGAGCTCCTTCTTAGGAAACGTAGAGTGCAATGCAGATGTGGTATGCTTTGAATCATGCATCTTAGGTCTCCACACCCAATGTGTACTATGGTGAACTGTGCAAGTGTGTGAGATATGTCCTAGCATGCCACAAGAAAAACATTGAATTCCAGGAAAAGGTTTTCTTAAATGGTTTGGGTAAAAATGCCTCTTCCTAGGTTCTGGCTTTTGATTAGTAGTTGGTGTCATCCTAACTTTCTTACATGTTTCCAAATCATTTTGAATTCTCAAGTTAGTTCTTTTTAATGCATCTTTCTCAATCCTCAAATTTTTCTCAATCTCTTTAGATTTCTTAAGATCATCCTTAAGTGAGGTGTGTGAAGCTTTTAATGCATTACTTTCATCAAATTCATCAAGGAGAGACATGTGATTTGAATCAATCGTTGCATGATCTTTGAGAAAAACTTCATGCTCTTTTTGTAGATTTGAATGTTCTAATTTTAGGCTAGCATGAGTTTTCTTAAGTTTTTTGTATGATGTATGGATTTTTTCACAAATTTCAAACAATTCATCATAGGTTGGTTTACATACCTCTTCCTCATCATTTTGATTTTCTCCCATGAAACACAACTTTTTAGTCTCTTCCTCTGGTTCAGTCTCAGAGGAATCAGTACCAGATTCTGCCCAGAAACCTCTTTGGATTTTCTTCTTCTCCTTCCTAGACTTAGCTTTCTCCTCACCTTTTTCCTTTTCTTTGCTTGAATGATCTTGAAGTGTAGGACAATCGGCTCTCACATGTCCAGGTTTCCTGCATTCAAAACAAACAACATCAGAAGATCCTCTGGACAATCGGCTCTCACATGTCCAACTTTGATGATGCTTTTGTTTCTTCCTTAGAAAGCTTTTGAATTGCCTTGTGATGAAGGCAATTTCATCGCTTTCAGACCCGGAAGATTCAGAATCCGATTTGTGCGCCTTCAATGCAATTGTTTTTTCCTTTTTCTTCTCACCTACATCAAGATTTCTTTGATTCACACCTTGCTCGTAAGCAAAGAGTGAGCCAAGCAAGTTATCAATAGAATAGGTGTTCAAATCTTTAGATTCAGTGATGGCAGTAATTTTTGCATTATAAGACGAAGGCAAGCATCTCAAAATCTTGTTTACTTTTTCATAGTTTGAAAGTTCTTTTCCTAGTGCATGCAATGAAGTTGCAATCTGAGTAAACCTAGTGTACATATCAGAAATCGATTCATGAGGTTTCATACGAAAAAGTTCATAGTCATGCAAGAGAATGTTTAAACGGGATTGTTTAATTTCATTAGTGCCTTCATAGGTGATGCACAATTTATCCCAAATTTCTTTACCAGTTTTGCAAGTTGAAACACGCATGTAATCCTCAGATTTCAAAGCACAGAAAAAACAATTCAAACATTTCGCATTTAATTGAGCTAAATCTCGTTCATCAAAAGTCCATTCGGTAAAAGCAACTTCAGTTTTAAAACCATTAATTTCACGAGAAGGTGGAGAATAACCTTCTTGAATAAGCATCCACATGCGATAATCAGTAGATTGTAAAAAAGTTGACATGCGAGTTTTCCAAAAATCAAAAGGTAGGTTATCGAACAAAGGAGGTCGGGTAATAGAATACCCTTCCGTAGTGTTGCGATTCCCAAAGTTAGACATGGATCAAATTCAAAAAGTTTTCAAACTTTAATTTTCGAATCAGGCTCTGATACCACTTGAAAGTTCGATGGGGATGTTAAGCCCTATGAACTTAGTCCCAAGCTAACCAAGAGGGGGGGTGAATTGGTATTTAAAAAAATTCTTTTCACAAAGAAAGGAAATTGCATAAACCAAATCACACCACAAAAAATAAATGCGGAATTTAAAAGTGCGGAAGTAAGAAAAGGAACACAAAAATTTATAGTGGTTCGGTCGACTCGACCTACATCCACTCCTTGGAGGCACCCTCAGAGTATTGCACTACAAAACATGACTCTCCTTTAGCCCCCACGGCTAGGCGGAGAAACCCTCACAAGAACCTCCTTTTTGCCACCCCGGCAAGGCAGAGAACCTATCTCCTTTTGCTTCCTGCTGAAGCTGGCCAGAGAACCAAAACCAAAAGCAAACTCCTTACCTCTACCGACCCTTCCACGGACGAGAAACTCTAGACGAAGACGACATAGAGCGATCCTTGAAGCAACCCTTGTGAATCCCGTCACAAGCTCCCCCTCACAAGATCCTCTCTCTCTCTCCTCTCTCTCTTTCTCTCCTCAAGGTCTTCTCAGGTCAAGGCAGCAGCCAAAGGTCTTTCAAAATGTTGAACAAGAGCTCTTAAATAGAAGAGCTTCAAAAGAGCTCATTAATTACAAGTTGCCGACAATATCGTCCAGGCCGATATGGACATCGGCCTGGCCGATCAGTACAAATCAATGAAGATCGGCCAGAGCATCGCCCTGGATGGAAAACAGGATGATTGAAAATTGGCTTGATCGTCCAGGCCGATCTCATGATCGTCCGAGTTGATCAGTTCAAATCAGAGAAAAATTGTCCTGACAATAGCCCTGGATGCGGGCTGGCCGATATTGATCATCCTGAAGTAACTTAAGGTTTTTGACTGGATCGTCCTGGCCGATCCTGCGATCGTCCAGAATGATATGATCGTATCAATCATCCTTAATTACTTCCTTGATTTCTTGAACAATTATGGCATAATTTGTGAATATCATCCAGGCCGATCCTAGGATCGTCCTGACCGATCCTAGGATCGTCCTGATCGATAATTTAAAAATACAATATACCATAATTGACTATGGCGGCTACTTTTTTCTGTTTTGAGCTTATCGTCCTGGCCGATACACATATCGTCCAGGACGATCTGGTAATGTCGGCTGCCTTAATTAAGAATCCTTAATTAGACTTTCTGTTTTAAGCTGATCGTCCAGGCCGATTCGAAAATCGTCCTGGCCGATATGAGTAAAAAAAGAAATTCTAAGTCTCTCAAGTGTGTGTGTGAAGGGTTACATAGCATCAGTCTCTTTAACTTTTACAAGTAGACTCAAAAGGTGGAAATCAAACGTACAAACTGACTCAACCCTAAACCTACGCAATCCTGAACTTGGCTCCTTGATCGTCCGATCTTCGATTCCTGAAAAGTTAGAAGCAACAAGTAGTCCAAGAGAAACAGTGTTTGTCAATCATCAAAACATAATCCATGAAAAATAGATTTGCAACAGTTATACCATCATCACCACCACCCAGGAGTCAGTAGTAGTCCTCTAGTGAGCAGGGTCAGGGTCAGTCAGATCCACCTGTTGTTGTACCATCACCCTTTCCTGGGTACTTCTCTCCTCCATCGATGAGTCCTCACTATCCTCCATCGATGAGTCCTCACTTTTCCTCTAGAGATCAGGCATATGCAGCTCCATTCTATTTATATTACCCCCCACCATCATCACAAGTTGTAGGTCCATCCACTGTCCTTTACCCTCCTTACCCCCATCCATATTATTACCCATATCCAATTCAGCTAGAACACAGTGGATCCATCTAGACCAGCAGTGGTTGGTGCTGGGGTCATGCAGCTGCAGCAGATAAGCTTCAGTACATTGAGCCTGAGGGTGATAAGTAAGTTCAATTTATGTTGTTAAGTTTCTTGTATTTTGATATATTATATGTTATTGAAAAAAAAATTAACCTGTAACTTCAATCCTTCAAGACCACGTACTCACAAGATTTGGGATATTATAAAGAACAAATATGATGCTCCTTACTTATCATGGAAGAAGATCCTAAATGAAATTAGGGTATATGGTTTGGAGAATTTAAGGTATACTTATTTGGCATGAATTTAAATATTTAATTTAATTTATATTAATATTTTTTATTTTTCCTATATTTTTTCACAAAAAGAATTTAGGTGGTTGCATGAGCATAACATGAGGATCAGAACAAATTTTGAGAGAAGTGGAGCGACCCGTCCTAGGGACATATTCACGGACATTAGAAAGTCCAAACAACGTCCAATATGTATTGGAGAGGGCATATGGGCAGATCTGAGTAGAGCTTGGATGACCCCTGAGTTCATAAAAATAATAGAGCAGAATAAGCATAATAGAGCATCTGACTGTGGTGGTTTAGGAAGCTCTCTTCATATTGGTGGATTTGTTTCTCATACAAAACATAGACAACAACTAGTAAATACTTCAAATTAGTTTATTAAATATATTTATGTTATTATAACTATATCTTATATTTTTAGAAAGAGTTTTTTTCGTCGGGAGCCAATACCGCTGGAGTTGCATACGAGAGTTCACCAACATCAAGCTGACCATCAGTGGGTTGATGAAAAGGCTAAAAAGGCTCATGTGAGTATATTTTTTTAGAGTTTGGGAATAGAAATTTATTATAATAAAACTCATTCTAATATCATTATATTTTATAGATTTATTCTCGCTGGAAGATTTTGTACGAGCTCGGGAAAGTCGTCAGTCCACTGGTGAGGGATCATCTTCAGGATCGACCCAAATTTCTGAGTATCATATATGATCAGATGTTGTTGGAGGAAGGAAGAGGGGAGGGTATATGGCTTGGGTTTGCAATGCTATGCTTATAAGGGTTGTTCATCCACCTCGACATTTTATGATCCTAGTGGAGCTGAAGAAACTGTATGCCAGAGGGTTGCAGCGCTGATGAGGGAGATAGAAGAGATGATAAAGGTTCAAAATGAGATACAAGAAGAGCTGCGATCCTACAAATATGAAAATCAAAAGAAGAAAGTGCAAGAGCAACAGCAGCCACATGTATCACAAGTTAGCAAGGATACGGAGGAGGATTAGTACTCTTTTTTGTTCGATAAACTTATGATGAACTTATTGTTAACTTATTTGGCTATGAACTTATTTGGTTCACTTATTGAACTTAGTTATAAACATATTTGGTTTCACTTATTGATTTATTTTAATGAATATATTTATGATAATTGTTGTGATTGACTATAGTCGCGGGTTGCCCAAATTTGTGAAAATTACTATATTTTCTTTGCAGGTTTAGAGTTTAGGGTGAAAATCCGTAAAATAGAGAGGAGGTTGTCATTTTTTTTTTCAAATGCTATAGGTTTCCGGTAGACAACTGACGGTTTGGACATCGAAAGCTTCGCTACCGGATGGCTAATTATAGCTGCCAAAAAACTACTAAAATTGTCGGTACATATTGGCGGTATACCAATGGTTTAGAGAAAGAGCACGTGGCGACATGTTATTGGCGACCGAACGTAGCTCTACGTCAGGTAAGAGGACGTAATAATTGTTCGCTTTTCTGGGGGCTTGGACCATGGAAGTTTTATATGTTTCATCAGCATTCATGATGAGCAATGCTATATTGGTTCATTCGTTCTTTGTTCTTATATTCTATAGGCTTTGTGGTATGATTTTGTTCCTCTCACGCATCCGTGAAATTTTTTTTTCTCTACAATTTTCCCACTTCGCTAGCCTTGCTTTGAGTTTTAAATGCTATTTATTGTGGTGATTGGGGGGGGGGGGGGGGGGGGCATTCATTTCTATTAAATTTATTGTTTTTGCCATGCTGCTTTATCTAATAATTTAAGTCTCCTTCACTACCAGTTGGGTGTTTGGCCTATTTATGTAGAGTTTTATACTAAATTTCATTATCCTAATTCCCTTATGAAGTTTTCAATAGTTACTGTAAATATTCTCTGTTGGATTATGATAGCGAATGGTTGATATTTATGCCAGCTGGTTTATTATCTATGGGACATTTTGTTTCATCCAGAGGAAATAACTAGTTGGCATATATACTCATATTAAAGATGGTTAATGTGTATTATTTCCATTCTACTTTTTTATATGTTTATTTCTATTATGTTGTTGTCTTTTTATTCTATTAGTTTCTTTGTAGTTTTCTTCTATCATACTTGGATTTTTTAATAGGTTGTTATGTACTTGTGCTTATTGGGGAACTCTGGCTCATGGGTTATTCTTCTTCTTTTTTGTATCTTGTTCGAGTAGCTGAGAGCTGAAGGTCCCCTTAAGAATCATGGGCAATTTTTTAAATATCTGCGTGTAAGCCTATGGATAAGTTTTAACAAGAAAAAAAAAGTATTTTTTATTAAATCATCATAATTTTCTTAACCCTAATTGCAGCCATTATTGTTTAGATGTGAATTTTCAAGTGACATTTTAGGCTCAAAATTCATATAGCATCTTCCATGGAAATACGAAGGCATCATCCAAAGCCCTCTTTGCAACAATTTTCTATCTTTTTTGTTGCAATTTTAGTTTCTTTATCATTTCTTTTTATAGTTGGGGGTCATTTTTGACCCTTCGAAGGATTTTTCTTTATTTATTTTTTTACTCTTCTTCCCTTCTTTGTTTTTATTTTGGCTTCATGATAGCTTTATCATCCTCTTATAACCCCTTGACTTATTGTAAACCTTACCTACTGGTAAGAATGGGAGTTTTTTTGGAATCTCTGATTTCAACGGTAACTCATGGGCATTTCAAGATGTTGTTTCTAGTTTTGTTTCTACTTCTTCTCCACATTTCCCTTTGTCCCTAACTATTTTTGAAGGTATTCTTACATTGATGTTTGTAGAATATATGATTACTAAATTAGCTGCGCCAATTGAGTTTACTCTTGTACACTAATTTGATATGCACAGGCCTAATATTGACATGATTAGAGCTTTTTTTATTAACCTTTAGTTTTTTGGATCCTTCATGGCTGGTATTTTGAATCCATGCCATATAAAATTAAACTTTTGAAGGACTTAGACTATAGCCATATTTTCTCAAGAAGGTCTTATCATATTAACTCGTGTCAAATGAGCCTACTTAAAATGATTCAATTTATTGACATGTAAGGAATAATTACCAATAGCACTAGTGTGAATTTCTTTTCCCAATTTGTGTTTACATAAGTTTAGTAACAAAAATTTTCACACTTCAGCATCTATTTTTGGTATGCCCCTTCAAATGGAACAAGCCACCACATCAAATTCTCATATGTTTGTTGCTCTTGCTCTAGTTGAATTAGATGTTACTAAAAAGTACCTTAATGAAATTTGGCTTGGTATAGAGAACTTGGTGTATCTACATAAAGCTAAGATCACAAATTTGCCAAATTTTTGTAATGACTAAAAAAATACATGATCATTATATCTCTGAATGCTTCAAATTGCATCCTTATTTATGCACACATAATGAACTAATTAAGAATGTTAATGATATCAATAGTTTGGTTACCCATTAAAGATCCTAAAGTGCCTTCTCATGGCAAGAACCTTCTTGACCAAATAACTAATTCACAACCAACTAAAATATCTCCTATTGAACATGATGTGGTTCCTGGAGTGTTAAGTAGGATCTGACTAAAATGGAATTGTGGGGCAACCAAATCCTTTATTGGTAAATGTTGCTTTTCTTACTGTGCAGGTTTATATTCCCATCATTAATGAATTGTCATATTTATATTATCCAATTACTGTGATCAATTCTAAACACAATAATGCTTTAGCCTTATCTCACATGCCTTGTGTTATTAATAAGAACATTCATTACTTACAAAGCTTAGCTACTGATGAAGTTATTAATGTTAATCCAATGTCTAATGCGCATATACCTAATGTGCAAGATAGCGTGGAAGAAGGTGAAATTATTCAGGTATCCCATTCTAATAATACCCATAAAGATTTTATGAATTCCTCTTCTAAAAATACTATTCCATTTGATTTTGGGAAAATGATCTCTGAAGGAAAACATATTCCAATGACGGGGACATGGAGGATAGAGATGATGGTTTTATCAAAGTTCAAGGTAAGAAGCACAGGAAAAATAATTTCTTAACTAAACAATCTCCTAGGAGTATAAGATCCAAAACTACTATTACTTCTACTTTTAATGATTATGTCTCTTAATTCGAAAGTCAGGGGTATCAGTTGCCCCCCTCTAGGATTCATGTTAAGAATATTTGTTGAAAACAGAATATCCCTATTTTTGCCTTGCTCGAACCTTTAATTCCTGCCAATAATATATTAGCCACCACTCAATTTTTTAGGGTTTTAATCATGGTTTTCCAAACATCTCTAACAAGATTTGGGTCTTTTGTGTGGATCCTATGGTTATTGATTTTATTTGTGATTTTCCTCGAGTCTGACATTGTCATATTCATCTCCATAAAATTAAATGTTTTGCCTCCTTTGTTTATGCTTCTTCTTCTAGGTTTATTAAAAGAGCACTTTGGGACCAAAATTTAACAGTCCATTCAATGGTATCCCTTCCTTGAATTATTTGTGGTGATTTTAAAATTATTATATTTTCTCTAAAAGACTAGGTGGAGATAAACCTATCTATGAGTCTATTGAAGACATTAATAACATGATTTTGGATTTAAATAGGTTCATATTTGTTTTCTTTGTAATAGTTTCACTTAGAATCATGGGATTTTATGTTAACATCTTGATCTTATACTTTTAAAAAACCAGAGGATTGATTTCTATCACGGTACTTATGTTGAGAACCTCAATAGTGTTGCGACTCGAGCTCACAAGTTTTATGTTTTTGAAGATAACAAACATCTTTATATCTCATAGTATTTTTCATTCTATATTTGATTGTGTTTATACTAAGTTTCAGGAATACCATGCAACATCAAATAAATAATTAGAGCTCAAAATTGGGTTGAATAATGTTATGTTGTAAAGGGTCTGTAATATTCATTGAAGTAATTTTGATTTCTTGAGTCAAGTCCTATAAGGGAGTATGCTTGCTTGGTAACTATGCACACACACACTCAGAGGAGTGAGATCTAGTCAAATCCAGAATATCAAGTTTTGAACTATTCATACTGGACGCTTGTGGATAGTCCAGGACGATCCTTTATGATCTTCGAAAATAGCAGCCAACGATAATTTAGGCAAGATTTTACGATTCAATTTTTGTCCTAATCATCCCGAACGATCAATACAAATCTTTCCTAAATTGATCATGTGATTAGGGGATTAATTATGGTTAAATTTTTTAATATGATCATCCTAGATGATCTGTATAGCGTATTGCATGATGTTTGTCGACATACTTGATTTTCCTAAATCGTACAAGACGAAATATCATAAGTTTTCTTCTAATTGTCCTGGATGATCCACAATATCATCGTCGACGATCAGTACAAATTTGCAATAATCATCCTGGACTATACTAATATCAGGGACTATAAGGTCAAATTCTGCACATCGTACGGGGCAATCCTGCGATCATCCATGAAGTTTTTTGGCGTCAGAATTGTGTTTTTAGGGTTTTCTGAAGCCCACTTTTTAAGCGCATCGTACAGGACGATCCTGCAATCGTCCTAGATGTTATTTGGTGCAAAAATTGAGTTTTTAGGGTTTTTGGAAGCCCTCTTTTTAAGCACATCTTACGGGACGATCCTGCGATCGTCCTGGACGACTTTTGCTGCCAAGATTAATTTTTAGGGTTTTTCAAAGCCCTATATTTAAGCTTTGTCAAGGCACTTGATATGTGTCTTTGGCAGCCATTGAAGCTTCATTCTTTTGGAGAAAACTTGAAGAGAGAACTTGAAAAAAAGAGAGGAAAGGGTGGAGTTTGAGAGAGGGAGAAGAACCTTGGAGTGGGTTTCAACGGAGTGTTAAAGGAGGTTTCACATGGTTTCTCTAGCAAGCTTGCATCTTAGTATCCTTAGATTCAAGGTTCATCTTGAGGGAAATTTCAACAAGAAGAAGATCTCTTTGGTGTTAAAGGACCCGGCTAGTCCGCCGCACCGGGGTTGGTGGAAGTGATTTTGTAAGGGATTTTCCGCCTAGCTGTGGGGGCTAATTAAAGGAGGGTTTCAAGTAATAGAAGTTTGTCTGATCATTACCCTCTTCTTATTGGTATTAAAATGTAGCATTGTACCACCCCTTCTAATTTTAGATATTAAAATATATGGCTTTCAGATGATTCCTTTTTAACTAGGGTTTAAAATAATTGGTAAGCTCCTTTGCATCCAGATGATTCTATAAAAGGCATAAATAGACTTTGGTTGAAACATAGATTGTTTAAGTTCAAAATTTACTTATGGATTAAGAATATCTTTAAAAAAATATTCTCTAAAATTTTGTTGGCTGAACCAAATATTAAATCCATTGAAAATAGGTGCTAGTATAAAGCAACTGATCAGAACTTTAAACTTCTCAATGATGCTCACAACTACCTTTTCAAACTTTAAGCCCATGAAAAGGCTTTTTGGAAATAGGAAGCAGCTTCTTAGAATCTTTTGGAGGGTGATAATAACATCAAATATTTTTATGCCTTAGCGAAAAAATGAAAAATGAAAAAATTTATTCATAAGATCCTTCTTATTGATCGTACTACTTTACAGGATGCAGATGATATTGCCAATTCTCCTGTGAATCATTTGAAAAATCTTCTAAGTAACAATTTCATCCAAAATCCTGTTGATATTCCCCATCAATTCCCTACTATTACTAGGGAGGAAGATAACACAACCCTTGCCCAACCCCTTTTTTCTAGAGAGATTTTGAATATAATTAATTCCATTAACTTTTACTCTATAGTCGATCGCGATGGTTTCACAACTATATTTTTCTCAAAAAGCTTGGAATAGTATTGACAATGATATGCATAAGGAAGTTTTGGTATTCTATGTTGTCAAACCTATTCCAAAGTATTTTTCTTCTACTTCATTTGTTTTGATCCCTAAGAAAACTGTTACCAATTACTAGGATGCTTTTACACCCATCAGTCTTTGCTCTTTCTTTAGTAAGTTTATTTTTAAGATTTTAATTGGTCGTCTTGAACCTTTCCTTCTTTCTATTATTTCCCCTTATCAAACTAGTTTCATTAAAGGTAGATATATCTCTGATGGCATTTTGCTTGCTCAAGAGTTGTGTCATGATATTGTTACTAAGGTGAGAGGGGGGAATGTTATCTTCAAGTTAGATATTACTAAAGCTTATGATAATATCAATTGGAACTTTTGTAAAATATTCTTTTATTATTTGGTTTTAACATAGCTTTCCTTCAACTCATTAAAAACTACATTAAAGGTTGCTATTTAATTTATCAGTGATTGTTCATGGTAAGAGCTATGGTTTTTCCGAGCTTCCGAAGGGTTAAGATAGGGTGACCCATATCTCCTTGTTTATTTATTATAACTACTAAGTATCTATCTAGAGGATTTGAAAACTTGTATGACAGCCACCCAAATTTGGTTTATAGGACTTTGGGTTGTCTTGATATTTCTCATTTAAGATTTACTAATGATATTTTATATTTGCTAATTGTTCATTGAACATGGTTAATATCCTCATGAAATTTCTGGTGAATTTTGAAAGTAGTAGAGGTCTTTTCATTAATACCAATAAGTGTTGTTTGATTACTTCTTTGATTATTCCTCATGAACAAATTAATAGTATCACAGGCTTTGTAAATTTTATCTTATTAAGTATTCAGGGGTTCTTCTTTATAAGGGAAAGAAGAGGTCTTTTCTTTTTGATGGCATTATTACTTCTGTTCATAACCGGTTAGCATCTTCGGCATTCACTTTGTTGACCTTTGGGTGGAGACATACTCTAATCAAGAGTGTTTTGTGCTTCTTAACCATTTATATTATTCAAAGCATTCAACTTACTTTTTCTTTTTGTAACCTATTGGAGAGAATTTTTTACAAATTTTTTTTTGGACTGTATTTCTAGTCATTCTAAACTGCTCTAGTTTTCCTGGAATAACTATTTTGGTGAGCCTGAGAAAGGAGGTTTGGTTTCCAAAAGAATGATTGATTTGTCTCATGCTTTCTATATCAAACTTTTGTTAAATTTTAGTGCTAAGCAAAGCTTTTGGGCAAAGTTTAAGGCTTTCAAATATTGTATTGGCAAACATCCTAACATAGCAAACATCCTATAAATAAAACTCCTATTTTTAAACTCAATATTGATAGCGCTATTAAATTGTCTAATTGTGGGCATGGTGGTATTATCAAGGACTTTATTGGTGACACTATCATGGCTTTTGTGGGTCTTCTGACCATATATTTTGTTACTTATCCTTAGCTTTTTATGATTCATAATGGCCTCAAGCTTTGCCTATCTCTTAGCTTTTCTCACATTTGGATTGAAGTGGATTACACTTACAACATACAATGTTTGAATGGTATGGAGGATGCTATTTGTAGCCCTGATATTTTTTATCTGCTTCGTGATATTAAGCAGCTCTATAATTTTGCAATTTTCAAATTTCTTATATATTTTGTGAAGAAATTTTTTGTACCGATTGGTTAGCTAACTATGGCTACACCCTAAATTACCTTACTAATTTCACCCTTTGTAATTTACCTGTTCCAATTAAAGGTCTTATTAAGCAAGACAAAATGGGTCTTCCTTATCTTAGATGACAGTCCTAGCTTGCTGCTTGTATGACTTGTTGTATTCCATATGGGTTTTGTATTCTTTTCCATTCTACAATGTGCTTTCTGGTTAATTCTGCAAGCTGGGCCTACCTTTTCAAATCTCTAGTATGATTTTTTTCTATTTTCTGTCTAGTTTTCAGTTAGATTGTTCTAGCTGAGTCAGTGTTGGAATTGATTTTAACTATTTGGTTGACATTAATCTTGCTTACTGCTTAACTATTTCCTTACTGATCTTAAGAGGGATTTTTTGGTAATTTTAGTGAGGAATGCATTGATCAGTTGTTGGGAATAGATTGTTCGGGTGTAGTTATGGTGTCTCTGGCTTAAGTTCTTTGCAGCAGCTACCTCTTAGTTTCTCTATCAATATCTGCTTACATTTCTATAGTGGTATTGCCTTTATTGGTTGATTACTATTACTTGAAAGTATGTGTATTTTGTCCCACTTAGTGGGCTTCTATTACCTACTATGTCTCTAATGGTTTCTGAGTGCTCTATTGGTTTGGGAGTAGTTTTGAGCGTCATTTGGGATTACTCCACGATTGCTTATGAGATATTTCTTCCATGAGCTGGCCTAATTTGACTGATTATAGCCATTTTAATAATGTTAGCAGTAATCATTATCCTCATAACTTTGTTGTTTCGATACCTTTTATGAATTTGAGGTTTGTATTACTGTTTGTTTTTCATGTTTGGTGCTTTTCTTGTAGTTTTTGGAGTTCTGTGGTTTGTTTTTTTCTTGTGGTCATTATTACTGTAGTCTATCCCTATATTTTCTCCATGGAGGCTAGATCTCTTCTTCTGGTAATCTCTTTTAAGATGATGCATCTTTGTTTATGGTTTTTTTGTATTTTTCTGGTTGTGTTGGTGTTGCAGCTGTCTTCCTATGGAAGCTTTCTCTTCTCTTTCTTTATTCTATTTTATCCTGCTATTGGGTTGTGTCATCGGAGTTTTGCTATTTTTGTTTTCTTTTGCTGGATGGTTCGTGCTCTCGTCTACTATTATGGTTTTTTATTTTCCTGGGTTATGTTTGGATGTGATGTGTTTCTGTTATCCCGCCGTGTGGTTCCTTTAGGATTATATTGCTGAGATTGCTGTTATGGATGTTCTGGACTATATTTTGCTCTTTATGTGGTCTGGGACTTTAATGATTTTACTATGCCTAATGTCAGATATTATATTTTTGATAATTTTTACTTTAATGCTGATAGCTTGAGCATTTTTTTATTCTATTGTATTTATTGTAGCTGATATTTTATTTTTAGGTTGACTCAATTATTAGAAGATAATAATTGTGTTTTTTTTTAAGGATGCAAAGTTGCATAAAAATTAATTGAAGCCTAGATACAATCTAATGTGAGAAGACTAAACTTTCACATTCTTCTTTTATTATCTTAATAAAAGAAGAAGGAAGATTGCTCTCACCAAAAAAGTCCCAAAAAAAAAATCATAAGAACAAGCTAAGTTAGCACAGTAATCAGCTAACTTATTACAATTACGATTGACCCAATGAAATTAAACATTATTAAACTCACTAAGGAAATATAAATCTTCTTCCTCCAAGCTCCAATCCTTCTTCTTCGGTTTGCTGTACAGTTTTTGAAGAAAATGGATAACATTCTTATTATCACCTTCCACAATAATGCCTTTAACATTTTGAAGTCTACCATGTAAGACTTCTTTGAGAGCTGAAAAAGCCAAGAGCTCAAGTTGAGCAATGTCCCAATGTATTTTTCCTTTTCCAAAAGTTAGAATAAATATGCCTTTGCAATCTCTCACAATACCACTAATACCTGCTACATAATTACCTTTCAAAGAAGCATCAAAGTTTATTTTAACCCACTCGGGTGGAGGAGGTTGCCATTTATCTGTACACAGTCCAAAGGACTGATTAGCAACCCAGTGATCCGAAATGGGAGAACTAAATTTAGCTGAGCCAAGAAAAGCTAGAGTAGATGCTGCTCTCATCATATTGCTATCTTTGGTTTTCCCATGCTTCCTCTTGTTTCTACAGTTCTAGACAAACCATAAAGGAATGAGATAGATCCTTTCCAACAACAAATTACAATTCTTCAGTCTCATAAGACCAGTCAAACAGTCCTCCCAATTCCTATAAACAAGAATCTGGAATCCCCAGCTTCTCAGAATTTCAATAACCTTTAACAGTTTAAAGCAACTAGAAGAAACATGGTTCACATCTTCAACTTCATCACAACCCAATGGACATAGGTTATTATCCGACAATCTCCTTCTATATAAAAATAATTCAGTTGGTATTGCATCTTTGTAAAGCCTCCATATGAACATTTCCACCCGAGCATTAAGTTTCAATTTGAAAATCCATGAACACAGAGCTTCTTCCTGCATATCTATGAAACCATCTTCCATTATTAATGTTGCTAAAGATTTACCTGTCAATTGTAGCTTCAGTTCCATGTTATCTTCATGATCATTCTATAAAATCTATACATCAGCAATAATATTCAGCAAATCCCCTCCAAAGTGCATGCTCAATTTATTAAAATCCCATCTACCATCAAGAATTAAGAAGTCAAGAGTTGTATTATCATCAATTAAATTCCCAACAAACGTAGGCCATTTGCTTAAACTTTTATCCAAAATCTAAGTATTCTTTAAAACATTGATCTTGGAACCATCCCCAACCTTCCATCTTACAAAATTATTAAGAGCTTTCCATCCACTAGAAAAAGCTTCCAAGAAGAAGAGTTGTCTTTAGAATTCACATTCTTCCACCATTTATCTCCAAATTTGCTCAGCAGATTCTTATTCAACAAAATGTATGGATCAATAAGCCTGCATGCAAACTTTTCCATCAAAGTATCTCTCCTAGAAATAGCTAAAGGAATTCCCAAACCACCAAACTATTTTGGTTTACAAAGTGAATCCCAAGTTACATAGTGTATCCCTCGGCTTCCATCACTTCTATTCCAAATGAAATCTCTACACAACTTTTCAAAATCTTTCAAAGTTCTCAAAGGAACAAGAGAATGTGTCAAGAGAAAAATGGGAAGGAAAAGGTAAAGAGTTTTTACCCAAACTAGTCTTCCCGCTATAGAGATGTATCTATTTCCCCAAGCATTAAGTTTTTTAATAATTTTATCTAGTAGTATTTGAAAATCCAGCTTCTTCAATCTCCTTAGAACCATCTTGATACCCAAGTAATAAAATTCTGCCACCAACTTTATTCCCAAAACATTAGAATTTTTTTTCCTCTTCCTTATCACAGAATTACCGCACATCAATGAGGATTTCTGAAAATTAATACTCTGGCTGGTCCAAGAACAGTAGTCTTCAACAATTCCTTTGATCCTCTTCACACTTCTCATATTGGCTTCAACAAAAAGTAAGATATCATCTACAAAAAGGAGATGAGAAATCTTTTGTGCTTTAGAAGATATTTTTATACCCAACTCTGGTCCTCTATTAGAGAAGCAATTTGATAAGAGTTGTGAGCTTAGAATAAAAAGGAAAGGAGAGAGTGGGCACCCTTGTCTAAAACCACTCCTCCCTTCAATCCAACTGGAATTAGATCCATTAATCATAATGGAAAATCTAGGATTTGAAACACATTCCATCACCAATTTGACAAATTTGAATGGGAAATCCAAATCAAACATCATTTTCTAGAGAGTTGCCCAACTCATACTATCATATGCTTGCTCCATATAAACTTTAATTGCTAAAAATCCATTGCTCGCTTTAGATCTCCTTAACTTACCAAACACTTCTTGAGCAAAAATAATGTGATCTGAAATCGATCTTCCCTTCACAAAAGCCACTTGTTCTTCATTCACAATTTTAGGGATGGTCTCCACCATTCTATTCAAAAAGATTTTAGCAATAATTTTGTAAATGGAATTACACAAACTGATTGGTTGAAAAAGAAGCAGGAGAAATCGGGTTAGAAGATTTGGGAATGAAAACAATCATAGTATCCTTACAGTCTTTGCACAGCCTTCCTTCGAAAAAAAAAAACATTTTAACAGCTGTAATAACACCCTCTTTGATGATACACCAAAAAGCTTTAAAAAAAGAGTAAGTAATCCGTCACAACCAAGATCTTTATTATTACCCAACTTCATAACAACCTCCTCTATCTCAAGCACAAAAAGCTCCCTATCCAACCATAATGTATCATCAGGACCTAAAACATGCCACGATTTAGGCCAATTTTGCATACAACACAACCTACTCCACCACTTATTATGGAAATAATTAAAGAAAACCTCTTTCACCTCTACCGGATCTTCAGTTAAAAAACCATATGAATTCCTGAACTGAGAAATACAGTTGGCGTTCCTTCTTGCATTTGCAAAAGTATGAAAAAACTTTGTGTTGGAATCACCATCTTCAATCCACTTCACTTTAGACCTTTGTCTCCATCATGTATTCAAGCAATTAAGGATAACATTCAGCTCTTTGACTTTACCTCTAAGCAACCATAATTTCTCTTCATCAAGCCCTCCTTCACTAGCTTCTTCTTCTTGAATCTGAGAAATTTACGCCTTCAAGCTTTCTTTTTCTTTTGAGAAATCTTTCAACTTGAATTTACTCCAATAGAATAAGTCCTTCAAGGTTATTTTGCACTTTTTATTCAGTATTTCCATGTCATTTCCCATGAAATTTTTCTTCCATACATTGAAAATAATGTGAGTTGAAGTTTTGAAAGTTAACCAAGCATCTTCAAACTTTAAACACCTCCTCCCTCTAATGACCGAATCAAATAGCTTCAAGACAATAGGACTATGATCTGAAGTCACTCTGGCTAAATGCCTCACAATAGCTATTTGAATTTTGTTAATGAACAATGAATTGAGAATACAACGATCCAATCTTTCAAGAATTCGCCCACCTCCAACTTTGTTATTGCACCAAGTAAACCTTGGACCAACGAACCCAACTTTATGAAAGTCGTTATCATTCATAAACTTTAACATTTCCATGGGACCATGAGAAAAAACAAACTTTCTCCCTCCCTTCTTATCTTCCTGAGCCAAAATACAGTTGAAGTCACCACCAATAACAGAAGGAATTTTCCTCTGAGAATGCTTCTGGACACACTCCCAAAGTAATCTTCTTTTATTGGCCTCCTTACTACCATAGATAGTGATAATCCTCCAAACTCATTTATTAAAGACATTTAGATCTCCAATAATACTTTGATCTAATGTCTTGACAACCAAAAAAGATGCTACATCTGATCTCCAAATAATCATAATATCACCATATAGACCTTCTGAAGGAAGAAGGAAAAAATCCCACAAAGGGCCCATCAATCTAACAAAAGAGACTTTATCAAAAGAATTGATTTTAGACTCAACCAAACCCACCAAAAAGACTTTAAAATCTTTAATAAATTCTTTCATATAGAGAGAGGCCTCTCTCTTCTTGGCCCCTCTACAATTCCAAAAAGCAATGGATTCCATTTAAAGAACCTTGGGGGAAGATCCCCCATCTCTTCTCTTGTTAACGCCATCAAGAATTCTACCACTATGAATATTTTTAATATGTCCCAAGGACCTAAGCTCCTTAGAAAGTTTACACTTGATTGTATCCCCATTAGAGCCAATATCGTTCTCCTTCTCTACACCCCCACCTTCACCTTATTGACTTTTATTTCTTCAATTTTATTAGATGCTCCACCTCCAACCACCTTAACATCCCCTTTACTGCCACAAACAACCGAGGAGTTAATCAGTTCAAATCCCTCCCCTATCAACTCTTCCGCATTCAACACTTCAAATTTATTTTTATTAACTGGAATAAGAGATTTTCATTTGATGAATGAAAACAAACCTTTAGAGCTGCATCCACTACTTTATTCGGGCTATCCATGGAAACATCCGCATCACATTCTGGATGTATTCTTTGAACAAGAATATCCTTTTCAACATCAATTTCTCCTTCTTCTAGAATATTATCTTCAGCATTAGATTCCAACTCCAGAATTGCATCCAAATTATGTGTTGATTTTTTCACTGCAGCAACCTCACCATGAATATCTGAAGACTTTTTCCACTATTTTTTAGGAAGATTCAATTTATCCTTCATCAAAATAGATCTTCTATTATTCCTCCTCCTATTAACCATTATCCATGGTCCATAGGTATCTCCAGCAACCATATCTTGCATCTTATCCACCTCTTGATATTGTTAGAATTCTTTTCACCAACAGCTCTATCCAAAACATCAGATTTCAAAAGTTTGCAATCAGGTTTTTCATGGCCAATAAATCCACAATCATAACAAAAAGTGGATATCTTCTCATATTCTAATTTCTGAAAAAACCTCCCAGATATGCTCTCCACCCAAACTCATAGTGGAAGACATTGATCAATCTTTACTCTTACACAAACTCTAGCAAACTCTCTTTTTCCCCATTGAAACATGTTTCCATCCATCATAAGAGGTTTGCCAACCATAGAAGCTATTCTTGCCACATTAACTTCATCCCAACATTGCAAGGGTAAATTAGGCATCCTAATCCAAATTGGAGAGGATAAACCTTTCAATGATAAAATAGAGAACTCCACCGTCCACTTTTCCATACCCACAATGTGCCCAATGACAAACCAAGGTCCTCCTGACTAAACACCTTCCATCATCTCCGAAGAATCAAACGAGCATAAAAACCAACCTTTGCCAAGGGTTGTGAAATGAAAACTCCCAAATTGTTTCCATTGTCTTCTTACTTCCCAAGCTACAATATGAGATGGCATTTCCTTCCCAAGCACCTTGATCACTAGAGAGTTCTTCAGTTTATTGGAATTCAGGATCTCAACATCCTCCTTCAATTTCATAGCTTTACCATATTTAGTTAAGACCAAATCCTCCTCTTTGAAATACAGCTGGATATAAGGTTTCTTCTTCCACGGATTATTTTCTACTACCTTCTCAGATCTAATAGGCATTTCCACATTCACATCAACTGCAGTTTGAATTTCCTTATCAACCGAACAACCATTAGAATGATAATTTGTGCTAATAGGAATTTGAGAATTCACAATTATCCCAGAGACAACTCCTGAGATTGCATTTGAATTACCAAACTTGTTAACATAAATTTTCATTTCAGACGACGATGCCGCTAGATCAACTGAATCACGTTCCATGGATTTCTTGGCTATTCGAGGAGTAACAGAACATACCTCTTCAACAATGGCTTTTCCTTTGCCTTCAACATATACCTTCTTCTTAGGAACCTCATGTAAATTCTCCTTAATCAGTAACAGCCCACCAGCACTTTTAAATGCAGGTTTCAAATCGAATTGTTTTGAATTATCATTCTGGCGATTGCTTTCTCCCAAATTACGATTAATCAACCCTCCATCAGCATTGCACTTCCTTGCCTCCGCCAAGGAAAGACGACGGCCCTCCTCCACCATCTTTTCCACTTCATCTCCTCCGGTAACGAACAAACCGGGAAAAAAATTCAAATTTTGAACCTTTCTCTCCCTAGAAAACCAGAGTTTCTCTCACAAATCGAATTGTTTTCTCAATCCTATATACTAATAATCATGTTTAGTGGTTTAGTATTATGACTATTTCATACAGTCTTTATTATTTTTGTTTTCTCCATTTGACTTTGTAGTTATATCTTTATATGTGGCCTGGTTCTTATAGAATTTAACAGGGTATTTCCTTTTTTTGGATGATTCGGCAAAACGTATATCCTTGGATCTCCTCTTTTTGGGTGTTAACGCCTTGCACCCATATTGTTACTATGTGTTTTTGCTTGGTGCTTAGTGGGTACCTTGGGCTCTAAGGTTTTTCTTTCACTTTGGTTTGTAGCTCTTTTGAGTAGTACCAAACTAATGGCTCCTTTTAAGGACTCGTGATCCTTTTTACTTATATTAATGTGTAAGCTAGTTAGTGGATTTTAACTAAAAAAAAGATGAATTTTATTAAATCATCAAAACCTCGTGATAAATTAGAAGAATTTGAAAAAATAATTATTGGACTATATACCAACAATTCTTTAAGGGGCTATTTGGTTGCTTGAAAAAGGAGTATAGTGTAAAAGGAATGTTATTGTAAAAGGTATGTGATGCAAAAGGAATACATTGGTATAATTTGGATGAGTATAAAAGGAATGTATGACTTTACATTTTTTTAGTTTGAATTAAAGTGAATGCAAAATAAAGGGTAAAAAGTGTGTTCCCAGGGAAGTTGGGCGGCTATGACTGGTGATAGAAGGTGATTGCAATGGGTGACAGGTGGCAGGGTGATGGCTTATGGTAGGTGGTAAACAATGGTTAGTGGTTGCTTCTAATGGTCAGTGGCTGGTGGTTGTGGGCCATGGTGTGAGTGAAGAAGGGTAGTTATGTGTCGGCAAACAGTAATAGGCAATAATGGCCAACAACGACAGCAATGGGGGCTAGTAGCTATGGCGATGGGTGGTGGTGAGGCTGTGGTTTCCAAAAATTTGACCTCGGCCTCTGCCATCTTTATTTTACTTTTCTTCGGCAAGGGAGTTTTAACATAATAAGTTTCAGGATAAATTTTGGAAGGCAGATGAGTTTGTAGATAATACACTACCTAGAGATTTCACCCTCATTTTGCGAGGACTTTATGATCTGAGTTCTGGTTTCCTATAGGCGCAAGCCCCTATAGTTAATTACCCCTCCCGATAAAGAGAGAGAACTTTCGATTGGGAGATTTGGAGATTATTAGATTGGTTAGGAGTTAATTATTAGATTAGTCAAACTTGATTTAGATTTACATTTTTAGATTTAGAATTCAACAATTATAAATGTTAATAATAATTTAATTAAGAATTAGGTTTTTTAATAGGTTTTAAGAATTAGATTAAGGTTGGTTGGTTGATTATTAGTGGATTAAAAAAAAAACTAAATCTAGGGAGGCGTGTCACTAAATTTCTATTTTAATGTCTCTATCCTATAGGGAGCATGCATCCTAAGTCTATATTTTCTAAGACTCGGTCCTTAATTTTTGTCCTTAAATGTCGCTAAAGTTGTAGGACTAAATGATGTCTTGTTTTCTAATCCTTAGAACTTTCGTATGTGTGTCACTAAACTTAAGAATCTATAACAAAGCAGTAGAGAGAAAAGAATGAAAATTACAAATAAAAGGAATGTAGGCATTGTTGTTTGGACACACTTCTTTGAAGTCAAGTGTACCCTAAAGCAACATTAACAATGCCCTTTGCTATCCCCACAATCCAAATAAAGCACTTGATACATTTAAAACGACTGACCAAATCATTTTTTTAAATGAAACCCAAATTGACCAAGGTGAGAAAGCTCCCAAAACTAAACTAAACTCAAAACAAGTCCTTTTTTTTATATTTATCCAAAATCCCATTTTTAGAAGCAAACACTAGTAGAAGAAAGTCAACTCAAATAAGAAAGATCACCCACATAAATAAAATCATTCGTTCTAAAATAAAGACATCAAAGAGTTTTCCAACTCAAATCCAATCACAAAGCTCTAAACACCAAAATCTTCTCATGAAACCTCCAAATAAAACAATACATAAAACCCTTTATCGAAAAAAAGAAAGTCAAAACACCAAAGACAATAAACTCTTCTTGACACAAAATCAACCAAGTGCTTTTCTTTTTATTTGGTGTGGGGTAAATTCATAAAGCTTTCCATTAAGACAGTTTTATAAAAACCTCTCATTGTAAAGCATTCATGAAACTCGTCGCATAAAAACCTTCAATACAAAACGAATCTAAAGCCATCGATAAATCATCTAAACATAAGCAAATCAAAGATTTTTTTTTTTTAAACATGAGACAACATAACATTCGAATCTACAAGAAAATAAACACACATTTAAAGCCCATAAAAGCCTTCGTTCTAAAACATTCACAAGACTCATTATAACTTCCCAATACAAAACAAATCTAAGATCAATCATAAGTCTTATTGACATAAGCAAACCAAACTATTTTTCAACGTGAAGAAAGTCATGAAAATTTCACATGTAGAAAACTTATAAAACATCACAATGTAAAATCACATACAAAGCTTCTCTAGCATGAGAAAAACTCATGGCACCACTTCCAAATCATCTTCATTCTTTAACAAAGAACCATAGGAAAAGAAAAGGAAAAGACTATTCAATCTCTTCAACACAAACTCGATAGAAACCTTGAAATCCACAAATGTATGCTACTTTAAATGCTAACGGAAGAAAATCCATTCGTAATAACATACACACCTACAAACGAAGTGCATAAATTTCATTAGGTAGAGGGCTTCTATGTAACCACCATGCCTTTCAAAGCAAGTTCAGAAGTGAATTATATGTCCATGGGAAACTTTAAAATATGAGAAAAAGGGATCATTCATACAAACCTGCTTACTCTAAACATAAACATCCATATAAAACATGGTTCCAACAAAAAAAAAATGCTTACGGATGAATGGACAAAGTATATGTAAAGTTTCTCTCCAACACTTATGACCATCAAGTGGCTAAAGAAAGACCAGACAAAAAAAAAAAAACATGCTTTTAAAGTTCATAGATGGAGTTTCAATCATGAGTTATTGAAAAGAAATATACCTGCCAACAATGATTCACTAAGCTGAAGAGAGAACTTTCATAATGTTAAGTGCATGTGCTTACTACAATGCTTCTTATTCATGCTTGAGGTATGGGTGTAGAACTTTAAGACATCACACGCACAATTCTATTAATTTGTAATGCATCATGAGAGAATGTGATCGTTTTGACTAAGATATTTCTTATGAGATAATCAAAGTTACATGTGAGAACTAACATAAATATGCACAATGGGGCTTCTTGCTCTAGTTATGAGTGAAATAAAATCTCATCCCTTAGGCATAAATCAAAATTATTATCTCATAATTAAATTCGACGTGCTTTATATGCTCACTTGTAATGCCTTCAAATATTCAACCACCAAAATTCTTAGTTTATGTGCATAGGGTCAAAATCTGAAATGGAAAAGCCACCACGTATCTCTCCAAAGATACTCCATAGAAGGCTCATAAATACTCATCCTAAAAGAAACATATGAATACTTCCCGACATTTATCGCAAAAAGAACTTAGACCACATGATGAACAAAAAGATGCCAATATCTCATCTTTTTAAAACAGTTTGGGGTATGAAACGAATAAAAATATGCATCCAATCAATTTCCATAATAGTTTGGAACGTAAAACGCATCGAAATATGCACTTTATCCATTCCCAAAGAAGTTTTGGACTTAAAATAAGTAAAAAAAATCTGCATATAGTTTATTCCCAAAACAGTTTTGAAACTAAAAACAGTGAAAATCTGCTCCTATTCATTTATAAAAAAAAGTTTGGGACTCAAATCAAATCACAAAAACTATACTTATCTTCGCACGATGTCATTGCAGAAAAAAAAATTAAGAGCTTATGCTATACTCCCTCAAAGCTTCCAAGAAAGCTTGCAAACATGTAATCTATAATAGTTCATATGCTAGGCCACCCCTTGCTTCCCTAAACAAATCACCAGAAAAAAAATCACTTTTTCTAAAGATATTTAAGATAACCTATTGAAAAACAAATCGTGGATATAAGCACAAAGGTCCAGCACATCAAATTGATCCATGACATTCATTTCAAGAATATACAACTTAAACTGTTATGGTCTTGCATGAAGTAAAGCATTTATGACGTGATTACCACAAGCTACCATTTGTGATGCATACATGTAAGCAAGCTCTTCATTATTTTAGCTTAGGATACTTCTCTTTACTCAAAACTTATGCGAATATGAAAAAGGAATAAAACAATGCTTGCTTGCCACACACCTTCCAAAGAAAAGAAACTTCCACCACTTCCCAATGGGCAATAAAACAACCATTTAGCATGCATACATGTAAATAAACAATAAGGCCTTCAAGACTTGCTACTATTTACACCTAAGGTATCAAATTATATGACATTCTTCAAGTACGATTCTCTTAAACCCATAGTTCACTTTTAAAACAATAGAGATCAATACACGATAGCAATGTCAACTATGCAAAGTATCATAAAGTCCAACATAGAGAGTGGAAGCATTCACTATGAATTAAGAGGACCAAAGGTGTAATGTCATATACATCATGAAAGCCTCATCCACATTTAAAAAAAAAAAAGAATTTCACATATAAATCGTCAACAATACCTTAAAGACATGGAGCAACCAATCTTAATATTAAAAAGCAACATGTATATACCAATGCCAAAACCCATAGGGTGATAAATCTTCATCTCATACATGAGATTTCAAAATATATGACGTATGCCACTAACATCAAATTGAATGTTTGAATATTCAATTCTAGATATAAGCTTTAGTTCTATTCATTAATCTACAAAAGATTTAGAAGCTCTAGGCTTCTTTAAACTATTATGCCAATGCCACAAAAGCAAAGTTCTAATGACTATAATCAAATCAAAAATTCTTTGCATCACATAAAGAGTTGATCCCAACTAAAGTACTTAATGTTTCCAAGCATGCAATCTTTCATACAACCTCAAGTGAAAGATGTTTCAAATGTAGTGAAGGTAAGAGGTGGAAGACAATAAGTACCAATAAAAAGAACTCAAATAATACCATAATCTCTTGAAAGAGATACCCAATGCTTGCAAAACATTTGTATAACTATAAGCTATGAGTTATAAACAAAATATATATTCAACTTGAACAAAAACATCATAACCCTCGTATAGTGGCATTTGAACAAACAATTGATATGCAATATTCATAAAATCACATGGAACAATCTAGTATAGAGATCCAATTTATACACCTAGTATATTTTCACTTTCTAAGAAGTCTACACAATAAAAAAAACTCATGACCCTCACGACAAATCAGCTCAATAAAGAGACATGAAAGTATGAAC
Organism: Dendrobium huoshanense; assembly: GCA_016618105.1. Classification (NCBI taxonomy): domain Eukaryota; kingdom Viridiplantae; phylum Streptophyta; class Magnoliopsida; order Asparagales; family Orchidaceae; genus Dendrobium; species Dendrobium huoshanense. The sequence goes on from CM028359.1 coordinate 53,992,409, forward strand.
ATAAAAAAAAAAAAGCGAAGAGGATATTATTCTCAGATTTTTGCAAAGAGTTTTGATGCTGCCATGAAACCTATCATAGAGAGTATGCACCTTCACTTATAAATCAAAATAATCAAAGGTGTGATGACATACACACCATAAGTTTCAATCCACATTTAAGCTTAACAAAAATAAGATAAAATAAAATTCCCCATAGATGCAACTTGCTGCCCATTAAAATCATCCATAAGATTTTAGATTAAAATGAGAGGAAATCATGGAAGTTAGAGTAGAAGAAGAAGAATAAGGCAAAGGGGAAAAGAAAGGGAGAAGAAGAGGTAGGAGAAGGAGAAAGAAAGAGAGATACTCACCTTGCAAAGGAACGACTAAGGCGAGTCGATAGCGTTGGGTTCGGCTAGAGTAGACAACGGAGGAGGCGGCTTTGGCTTCCACACGAGAGAGGGACGTCGGGCTTGGTCCGGAGAGGGAGATCGGGATCCGTATCAGGCGGCGTCGGTTTCAGCTAGGGTAGACGACGGGATGTTCGACCTTGGCTTTCGCAAGAGCTAGCCGAAGGCGTCGGGATTGGTCCTGGAGGCAGAACGGACCTCAAAGGAGGGAGATCGGGTGAGTTGCTGTCGGCTAGGGGATCCGGTCGCGTGTGAGAGAGAGAAGGCTGCCGTCGCCTCCTTTGTGTTTCTGCGAATTAGAGAGAACGAGAGGGGGAGAGACGGGCTGAGAAAAAAAAGAAAAATGAGAGAGAGAGAGAGAGAGAGGGAGAGCGTATGCCAATGCCCAAGCTGAGAGTTTTCGCTCTGCGTAAATCGAGCCCATTATCGAAAGAGGAAGCCTGCCAATTTTGTCTTCGTGCTCTAGTCTTCCAAACATCATGCAAATGGGCATATTTACCTGCTTCGTATCTCTGCGATGCCTGATGAAGATCGTAGAAATTGTGCTGGAAAGCTCGAATAAATGGTTGATTTGACTCAAATCATTTGATCCTTTTCCCGATTTGATAAACGATTCAAATTGATTACAAAAATCTTTGGATTTTAATCAGAATTGATCTAGGCTGATTTGAGTATGAACTTGATTCAGATTTGCTTGATTTAGAATTGGGATTAGGCTCAATCAATTAAATTAAATAAAATTAAACTCGAATTGAGACAAAATTAGGTCAAATTGGACTTGTCGCGGTCAAAGCGGACTATTCGGGCGTGATTGAACATGATCGAGTCAAATTAAATGCAATTTAGATATATTCGAGTTCAGATTGGACTCGACGGGGTCTCATTGAATCAATCGAAGGTGCTCAAGCAAAAATAGAGGTCAACAGCTTCCTATGTTGATTTGCTACACGTTCTTTATAATTAAATAGCTAATAGTCATTAAGACTTGAGATATATAATTTTTATAACGTAAAATTATGGGCTGAAAGTTTTAAAAGAAATGGTCTAAGAAGCAGCTAGAATGAAATGTCTTTTTTCTGTCGTGCTCTAGCATTTTGGGGGCAATTTAGGGTTTCATCTTCGAGCTACAGGTTTTGCTCCCTAGTGTGGTTTCCTTATGATTTTATACTTGTTTTGTTTTCTTCTTATTCTACTTGTTCATTTCGTGCTTTTGTTTGAGGTTTCTTTCACTTTTTCTGGCTTTGGTAGATGACAAATTCATCGTCATCCATCCCCCCGATTTCATCTCTTCCTGATGGTAAATCTCGATCTTTTAGGTAAGTTTGGGCTGATTCCTTTTCCTCTACTACTAAGCTTCACTTTGTTCAAACTTTATTTAAGGGTTGTCTGGCTTTGATGTTTGATGACTCCATTGTTTCTCAGTTGATTGCTCCTTTTATGTTAATGCTGGTTGGAAAGTTTCTCCTTAGGCAACCTAACCTTGATGTTATTTGCAAATTTTTTGTTAACCTAATGCTTTCGGATTCCTTCCATATCGTCTTGATGAATCAGAGGCACATATGATCCAACTCTCTGATGACCTTGATTATAGCTAAATTTTTCTAGGAGATCTTACTATATTCATGCTTTTCATATGTGTTTACTCAAATGGACATCAGATTTTGATGTTTGGGAGGAATACCCAATTGCTCCTCTATGGATCTCATTTTTGAATCTGAGACTTCATATCTTTCATTCTCAAATTTTATTTGGTTGTGCTTCGATTTTTCATAGGCCTTTGCAAACGGACCAAGCTAATGCATCTATCTCTCGTGTGTTTGTGGCTCGTGTTTTAGTTGAGTTGGATATATCTAAGAAACATCCTAATGAAATCTTGATTGGGTCAGAGTTGAATGGTTATTTCCATAAAGTTGATTTTGAAAATTTTCCCATTTTTCTTGTTCTCACTATAAAATGCATGGCCATGGTTTAAATGAGTGTTATAGGTTGCATCCTCACCTTCGTAAGGAGAAGGATTCTTCCAAACAATTGCTAGGAAATGCTATTAATTTGGATTCTCATGACAATGGTACTCCTAATCTTAGAGAGCCTGAGTACAATATTCCTAAACCGATTGAGAATATTGTGCACCTATTACAAATAGCCTGTGCTAACACTAAACTGACCATTACCATTATTTGACACCACCGATGATCTTTCCTTCCACGGAGGAATATTGAAAGTTCGTTAGGGATGTTAATCCCTTATGAACTAGCCCAAGGCTAAGCAAGAGGTGGGGTGGGGGGTGAATTAGTATTTTAAAACTTTTTGATCAAATCATGAACTTAAACCAAAACACAATCCACCATAAAAAATAGTTAGTGCCGAAATTAAATACGTAAGTAAAAACAAAGAAAGAACACTTCAGATTTATAGTGATTCGGTCAAACATTGACCTACATCCACTCCTCGGAGGCACCCTCCGAGTATTGCACTAACTTAGTGTCTCTCCTTTAGCTCCCACAGTTAGGTGGAAAAGCCTTTATAAAAACTCCTTTCCACCAACTACGGTGCGGGAGAAAACCGACTCTTTTTACTTCCTCCTGAAGTGGACAGAGAACCAGACTCCTTTTGTTTTCTCCTAAAGCAGGAAGAGAACCTCGATCAATTGCTAAAGAAGACCTTCCTTGAGCATCAACAATGAGGAACGACGATCGGAGAAGACGCCTTGGAACCTTGCTTAGAGAAACCCTTGTGAAATCCCTCACATGCTCTCCCTCACAAGTTCCTCCCTCTCTCTCCCTCTCTCTTCCTCTCCTCTAGGCTCTCTCAGGTCAAGACAATAGAAAAAGACCCTTGTGCTTGAGAATACACGAGTCCTTTAAATAGATTTTTAGGAACTGACTTTATCGTCCATGATGATATTGCTATTGTCTTGTACGATCAGTACAATTTTAACTCAACCTGCCCGGATGACTTGGGATGATTAGAAGATTTTTATTCCTATCATCCAGGATGATAATATATTATCCTGTATGATTAGTACAAATCAAGGAATATCATCCTGAATATCGCCTTTGATGGGACTCTGGATGAAAACAAAATGACTTGATCATCAAGGTTGATCTTGCGATCGTCCTGGCCGATTAGTTCAAATCCGCGTAAAATCATCCAGAACATCACTCTGAATAGACGATGTATGATTTTTGGTCATCCAGGAGCACCCAAGGTTTTTGAACTGATTGTCCTGGCCGATCCTGCGATCGTCCAAGATGATATGATCGAATCAATCAACTTTAATTACTTTCCTTAATCAGTAGATAAATTTTGGCATCATTGAACCCCATCGTCCAGGATGATGTTCTGGATGATGATTAAAAATATAACTTCCTAAATAGATCTGGCGGCTGATTCTTTCTGACTTGAGCATATCGTCCCGGCTGATACAAACATCGTCTAGGATGATATGCTTAATGATGACTGCCTTAACAAGGATGCCCTAATTAGGGTTTCTATTTTTGACTTATCGTCTAGAACATTTTTGGATAGTCCTAAACGATGTTAGCAAAATAAAAAACTCTAAGTTAGATAAAAAAATCACCCAAGTGTGTGTGTGCAGGGTTACTTAGCATCATGCACCATAAAGATTACAATTGACTCAAGAAAGGAAAAAAATATATTACAAATTGACTTAGGCTTAATCTACCCAATCTTGAGCTGACTTGAGTTGTACTTAATCTTATTGACCTGAAATGTTAGTGGGCAAGGCTGTCGTAGAAAAAATAGAAATATTTGCTATCATCAAAATTCTAATTCATGCAACCAGATTTGCAACAATCTCCCCCTTTTTGATGATGGAAAACCAAAATTAATTTAAGCAATACTGAACTGAAAGTAGTGCAATCATATAAAGCATAACATATTCAAATTTCAGAATAGAAATAATGAACTAGAAGTAGTGCAAATAAAATAGATTCAAATTTTAGAACAGAACACACTACTCCCCCTTTGACATCTAAAAAAGGAGGAGGAAAATAGAACATAAAAAAGTAGAAATCTAAACCAAAAAAAAAAAAAAATAGAAATAAACTACAATAAACGAACAACAAAAAAAGAAAACTAGAAAATTGACGGCCCTTAATCGTTTGAAGGCGGAGGTGGTGGTGGTGGCTGCTGAAAGTAACTAGATAGTGAGGAGAACTGTGCTCCAAACAAGGCCATGCCCTGGTCATGTTGTTGTTGCTGGTATACAAAGTAGGTATCAAAATGAGCTAAGTCCTCAGCTCATCGTTGCTCGAAATGGGCTAAGTCCTCAGCATGTTGCTGCTCCTATGTAACAAAATAAGTCTCAAAGTGAGCCTCCCACTGATCAAACTACTCAGCTAGCTCATTTAGCTGAGAGTGCTAGCGATGCGGAGTAGGTGCAGGAACAGATGGGGAAGCCTCCTCCTCTTCAGTCCCATAAGCTTCCCCATCCCTTGGGTGAAGATCAAGACTGTGAAGGACATTGAAAGAATTGTTGGAGTAGATGGCAGCCTGGAAATTTGGAGCAGGATATTGGAGGTTATATTTGGATTCTAAGACATAAGCAATGATATAAACTAGGGCTAGGTTGGCTTCCTCCTATGTCCTGGGTCACGAATAGTTGTCAGATGTTTAATATAACAAAAGATCAAATCAGTAGCATTGAATTCACGATTGGCTAAATATAAAAGGTGGTGATCGAAAGAAGAGGAGTAATATGTATGTGATCACCAGCTTTGGGAATAATAGAGGTACGAAGGACGTGTTGGATCATCTTAGAATCTTTAAGTAAAGAGCTAGTCTCTCCAAAAAGAAAGTTGGCATTGGTGTTGTGAAGAAAGTTGTTGGCCGAAGCCCAGTCATAATCAGGGCCAGAACACAAGGTATGAAGCTTATCCCCTGTGGTGGAGAGTTATAAGAATTCTACGCAGTCCTTGTATGTAATCTCGATGGGGCATCAATTCACATATGATCTAAGAGAAGTAAAGGTATAATTTATTCTAAGGCTTGTGGAGAATTCAAACAGAGGCTCAAAATTGAAGGGGAATGGGAGAGTGAGAATGAAACACAAAGAGGTGTGAGTGAATAAGTCAAGTACCGGATAGGAAAGGTGGTGTGGGTTGATTGATCGAGAAATAGTAATACCGTCCATTTTGTAGCATTAGTAGGCAGTTTGATCATCCACCTCCACGAATCGATGGTCCAAAGTGGCCTCGAGGAACTGACTAGCACCTGGCGAGATCGCTTGCCTCCTTCCATGATCACAAATAGCACGAAAAGTGGAAGTAGAAAGCTAGTAGAAGGAGGTGGATCGTCCAGGATGATCGCAGTATCATTCAGGATGATTTGGTGCAATAATATTGGCTAGACGATTGGTCAAAAAGGTGGCTATGTCATCCAGGATGATTATATACATGCGATCGTCCCGAGGTGACAATTTAGACGACCGTTGAAAAAGCAGATCATCCAAGACGATGAGGTGGATCGTCTAGGATGATGATCAATAATGGATCATATCAGTCGAATTTAAAATGTTTAAATGCACTACTACGTATATCATATAGGATGAACAGGTGAATAATCTGGGATGATGCTCCAATAATGGATTATATCGGTCGAATTTAAGTCTTATTAAAAGTATTTCCACATGTATCATCTAGGAGGAACATGTGGATCAATCGGGACGATTACCAGTAATTGAGAAAGGAATAAAGGCATCATCAAGGATGAAATAGGATCATCCAAAATAATCATGGATGATTGAAGCAGAGGATGATAAGATCATCTAGGACGATAACATATTGTCAAGGATGATAAAGAGCAAAAAGGTCAGAACAACTAGCAGATGGATTTTAGAAGTGAATTGAACCGATCGTCTAGGATGATGTGAATTTCATCCGGGATGATGTGACATAAAGTTTAAATCAAAGTATGGATGGAGATGATCAGAGAAGGCCCAAAAATATAACACTAGAAAGTTAAATAAGATTAAAAAGAGAAAAAAACAAAATAAAAAAAAAAAGTACTTAAAAAAAATAAGTTATAAATATAATAAAATTTCTAGGTGATTGAACTTAGGGACTTGTAAGACCAATGTGTTAACATCGATGAAATCAGAAAAAGGTAGAATATCTGATCCTGCTAATCCTAGCTCATAATTCTCTTAGGGAAAAATCATCTTTTTAAAACAAGAGATCTAACTCAGAACAAACCAATTGGATAAGAAAAAAAAGACATGTTCAAAACTTGGTTCCAAAAAAATATCTTATAAAATAGTATACCAAAGTGATTTATCACAATCATGAAATTTGAAATCAAGCTTTTGAAAATATCAAGAGACACATGAATTCTTTTAAGATTTAAGTGTTCTTGAAAGAGGCAGAAGCTTTTTTTTTGTGGCTCATTTTATGCCTCTTGTCATTTGGTTGGCGCACTTTGCACATCTTTTAATATTTTGATACACTTTATGTATTTTTTAATTTTTGGCGATCATTGCGCATCCAAAGTTTTGCCATCATTGGCCACTTTTTCTTATTTTTTTTCAAGATAGATCTCTTTTCAAAACTCTTAAATATTCTCAATTGTAAGTATATCTTATAGTTATTAGAGAAGAAAAACTCACTCTCTAATAAAAGGAAGAATAAACCACAAAATAGAATCAAATTCATCTGATAAATGCAACAGCAAGATTTCAAAGAACATGAAAGTAATATAAGGACTTTTGAATATTATATATATATAAGGTACTGTAGCAAGATAGAAAAGATCTTAATTACAAAGTCTAGTTGTTTATTTGAGATAGACTTTTATTTAGATAAGAAAATTACACCACTAAACGAGGTTAGAGGGAGAGAAACAATCAATGGTGTTTCTCCCTTTAGCTGATTTAGGGATGTTTATACATTGATTATACAAATTTCAAAAACTAAAAATCAAGACAAAATATCATTTCAAAGGAAAACAAAGCATTAGAGATGAAACAACTAGAAAATCAACAAACATGAAAAGAAAGTAATTATAATCAACAGAGTAGTAAATAAGCAATCCAGAATTTATTAAGCAGCAAGTTTAAGCAATTTTGAGCTGTAAACCTCCACTGTCTAGGTATTATATGCTCTCATGAGGCTTTTTGTGAGAGCAAGCCTGCAAAATCATCAAACGTCAGATTTAGGAACCAAAACATATTTGGGTTCCTTCTTATGAAAAGAAGAATACAATGCATGTGTGTTATATTATGAATCATGTAATTTTGGTCTCCACACCCAATGTGTACTATGATGAATGGTGCAAGTGTGTGAGATGTATCCTAGCATGTCACATGAAAAATATCTAACAATAAGAAAAGGATTTCTTAATCTATTAGTGTAGTGGTGCTTCCTTTTAAAGTTATGAAATGCATGTACTGGTGGTTTGTTGTTTTTAAGCATTTTTAGATTTTCTAACCTTTTTATTTAATCATCAAACTTATTAAGTAAAGATATGTGATTTCTAGCAATTTGGGAGTGATCATTTAATAGGATTTCATGCTCTTTTTTGCAAATTCAAAAATTCTAAATTTAGACTATCATGTGATTTTTTGAGTTTCCTATATGATGCATGCATGTGCTCATAAATTTCCAATAATTGATCATAAGTTGGTTCACCTCTTCTTGGTCACTTTGACCAAGATGATCGTTAGCCATTAAGCACAAGTTTGTTGTCTCCTCTTCAGCTTTAGTTTTAGAGGAGTCTGATGCAGAGTCCGCCCAGAATGTCTTTTGAAATCTCTTCTTATTCTTGTCCTTTTTGACGTTTGGTGTGTCCTCACCGTTCTCCTTGCTTGGGTGAGCCTTAAGCATAAGACAATAAGCTTTAATATGCCCAGGCTTCTTGCATTCAAAATAGATTGTTTTTTTAGAATTCTTAAAATTTTTGCTACTCTTACCTCTTTTCCACTTCTGATGGTCTTTTTGCTTCTTTCTTAAAAAGCTTTTGAATTTCCAAGTGATGAAGGAAACATTATCATTCTCAGATTCGGAAGAATCATTGTTCAAGTCGTTGGCCTTAAGCGCCACCACTTTCTCCATCTTCTTCTCACCTTCATCAAGATTTCTTTGATTCACTCTTTGCTTGTAAGCAATGAGTGAACTAAGTAAGTTATCAATCTAATAAGTGTTTAAATCTTTAGATTAAGTAATTGCAGTGATCTTAGCATCATAAGAAGAAGGCAAACATCTTAAAATTTTATTAACTATTTCATAGTTAGTGAGTTCTCTTCCTAAAGCATGCTATGAGGTGACAATTTGAGTAAACCTTGTATACATTTATGAAATTGATTCATAAGGTTTCATACAAAAAAGTTCGTAGTCATGCAAAAAAATATTCAATCGAGATTGTTTAACTTCATTGGTTCCTTCATAAGTTACACATAATCTATCCCAAATTTTTTTAAAAGTTGCACAAGTTAAATACGCATATAATCTTCAGATTTCAAAGCACAGAAAAATAGTTCAAATATTTTACATTAATTTGTGCTAAATCTCTTTCATTAAAAGTCCATTCAGAAAAAGGAATTTTAGTTTTAATGCCATTAAGTTCATGAGAAGGTGGTCTATAACCTTCTTTAACAAACATCCACATATGATAGTTAATTGATTGTAAAAACGTAGACATGTGAGTTTTCCAAAAATCAAAAGGAATATTATCAAACAAAGGTGGAGTTGTAATAGAATATCCTTCCGTTGTGTTACGATTACCAATGTTATCCATGAATCAAAATTTAAAAAGTTTTCAAACTTAATTTTATGAATCCCGCTCTGATACCACTTGAAAGTTTGTTAGGGATGTTAAGCCCTTATGAACTAGCCCAAGGCTAACCAAGTGGGGTGAATTAATATTTTAAAAATTTTCGATTAAATCACAAACTTAAACAAAAACACAATCCACCACAAAAATAATGAGTGTAGAAATTAAATGCATAAGTAAAAATAAAGAAAAAACACACCAGATTTATAGTTGTTCGGTCAAACCTTGACCTATGTCCACTCCTCGGAGGAACCCTCTAAGTATTTCACTCACTTACTGTCTCCCCTTTAGCTCCCACAATTAGGCGGTGAAGCTCTTATAAAAACTCCTTTCCACCAACCCTGGTGCGGCAGAGAACCAACTCCTTTTGCTTCCTCCTGAAGCGGGAAGAGAGCCCGACTCCTTTTGCTTCCTCCTGAAATAGGAAGAGAACATCGATCAATTGCTGAAGAAGACCTCCCTTAAGACTCTAAGAATGAGGAACAATTATCGAAGAAGATGCCTTGGATCCTTGCTTGGAATAACCCTTGTGAAAACCCTCATAAGCTCCCTCTCACAAGTTCCTCCCTCTCTCTCCATCTCTCTTGCTCTCCTTTAGGCTCTCTTAGGTCAAGAAAACAGCAAAAGACCCTTGTGCTTGAGAAAACATGAGTCCTTTAAATAGATTTTCAAGAACCAACTTTATCATCCAGCATAATATTATTATCATCCTGTACGATCAGTACAATTTTAGCTCAATCAGCCCGGACAAAGTGGGAAGATTAGATTATTTTTTGTTCCTATTGTCCAGGATGACAATATATCATCCTGTATGGTTTGTATAAATTAAGGACTATCATCCTTAACATAGATCTGAATGGGAGTCTGGACGAAAACAAAATGACTTGATCATCAAGGCCGATCTCGTGATTGTCCTGGCCGATTAGTTTAAATCTATGAAAAATCATCCAGAACATCGCTCTGAACAGACGATGTACAATTTTTGTTTATCAAGGAGTAACTAAGGTTTTTGAACTAATCATCCTGGCCGATCTTGCGATCGTCCAAGACGATATGATCGAATCAATCAACCATAATTTCCTTAATCACTAGATCAATTTATGCATAATTGAACCCCATCATCCAGGCCGATGTCCTAGATGATGGTTAAAATATAAAACTTCCTAAATAGATCTGGCAACTAATTTTTTTTCTGATTTGAGCATATCATCCCGTCCAATATAAACATCGTTCAGGATGATATGCTTAATGACGACTGCCTTAACCAAGATGCTCTAATTAAAGTTTTTGTTTTTGACTAATAAGCCAGGATGATTTTTGGATCATCCTGGATGATTTTAGCAAAATAAAAAAAACTCTAAGTTAGATAGAAAAAATTCACCCAAGTGAGTGTGTGCAGGATTACTTAGCATCAGACAGACAGGCACCACAAATATTATAATTAACTCAAGAAAGGGAAAAAATACATTAGAAATAGACTCAGACCTAATCTACCTAATCTTGAGCTAGCTTGAGTTGCACTTGATCTTGTTGACCTGAAATATTAGTGGGCAAGGCAGTCGTAGAAAAAATAGGAATGTTTGCTATCATCAAAATTCTAATTCATACAACCAGATTTGCAACATTCCGGTCATCAGAGTTGACCAGAGGACGATCCTCCATTGCCAGCGAGAAACCTGCCAACGAGCAGCTGACGAAGAAATTTAAGAAAACCTTCAGAAAATTGGGACTTTCTCTCACTTACTTTTTCTCACTAATTCTCAAGGTGGATGAGTGGATTAACCCATAGAGATAGGATACAAAATGAGCATATACATGAAAAGGTTGGAGTAGCTCCAGTGGAAGATAAGATTAGAGAGAGTCGCCTTAGATGGTTTGGTCACATTAACGGAGGCCTTCTGATGACCCGGTTAGGAAAGTTGAGGTATTAGATTTGAATTATGTTAAGAAAGGTAGAGGTAGACCTAAAAAGACTTGGCTAAAAAATATTAGAAATGATATTTCTTTATTATATTTAAATGAGAATTTAACTTTTAACCGAACACAATGGAAAAAAAATGATTCATGTAGCCGAGCCCACGTAGTAGGACAAAGGCATGATGTTTTTGTTGTTGTTGTTGAGTCATATCATGTATTTTGGGTGGATATCCTTGCTAAATAACCTTACAAAAACGTAGGGGAAAATAGAAATGTTTTTTTAAAGAGAGTTTGTTTTATAAAGTAATTTTTACTGTATGATTTTGTGTACTGTACAATACATGTATCATACTATACGCTTTTAATTCATACCGTATGATCTGTTGTGCTCTGCTAAACCCTAACCACAAAACTTAAGAAAGATTCTAATTATGTATCGATCATAGAGTATTATTTGAATTGTTCTCTATGCACTAGTTAAAATCTTTCATAATTAATCACGTGATTTTAGGCAATCAAATCTTGTATATTTATTATGATTAATCATGCTATACAAAATAGTTTATATTCTATGATTACCCATGTACAAAATTCATTATCCTTCAAATCGTACCAAATAAAATCTATGATATTTATACTGATTGTACCATATAGTGTGCATAGTGCTGAATGATCACATGTGTACAAAGTTGGCCATCCCAAGTATGGTCCCAAATGAACAAAAGGATGAATTGAGATCATAATGTATGATGTATTATACAAGTTGAATAGTTTATCTAAATAATCTTGCTAAATGACTTTGATTTGAATTGATCGTAACATACTATACATCGATCGTACTGTAAGAATAGAAGATGGATAGCTTAAAAATTAGGGAATTTTTTTAAGCCCTCTATTTAAGGATCATTAACGCTCTTATTAGTTATCTTTGGCTACTTAGTCTTCTTGAGAGGGAGCTTGACGGAGGGATGAAGGAGACATTAGAGAGAGAAGAGAGGGAGATTTTGTGATGGAGAAGTTGTGAGGGTATTCACAAGGTAGCCCTAAGATGTAATCCTACATAATACCTACAAGTGTCTGCCTGGAATCTTTGTGGCTCTAGAGAAGAAGTTATTCAATAAAGATCATGGTTCTCTAATCATAACCTTGATGGTGAAATAAGATTTGTGGTTATCAGACCATCACCAAGAGGTTAAAAATAGAGTTAAGGTTCTCTACCTATAAAAGTGTCACGGTTCTTTACCACACTAGGGAGATAAAATAGCCTTTACATAAGCTTCTGCACCTTGCTAAGGGAGGAAAAAGAGAGTTAATTTTATTTTGTGCAATATTTGGAGAGGGAGTCTCCAAGGAGTGGACGTAGGTTAGATTGATCGAACCACTATAAAATTTGGTGTGTTCTTTCTATTTATTTTTACTGCTTTTTTATTTCTGCACTTTTGTGTGATTTGATCCATGGTCGAAATATCAGGGTTTTATTACTGTAAAATTAGTTCTATTTTTGCATCAAGAGGTTTAAAATTCTTGTTTGATTAAGAAAACTTTTAAAAGTACCAATTTAGTCCCCCCCCCCCCCCCCCTCTTGGTTAGCCTTGGGACTAGTTCTTTAGGGTTTTACCACCCTCATGAACTTTCACCATTGAGATGAATTAATAGGTCTCTATGATGGCCCATGCCTTGGGCCCACTTAGGTAAGCCATTTGGCTTGACCTGTGTCCAAAGAAGGTCTCCCATGAGCTAAATTAAACCTTAAGTAAATTTACATAAAACCAATTATTGCATTTGGTCCCCCATGACCTAATGCACCTACCATAGTTGGCCCAACCCTAAGGTCATCTCAGGATGAGTATTGGGCTAGCTTAAATTCATAAAAACAAATATGTGTTAAGCTATTTCCCAACTTATACTTCCCCTTGCCCAATAAATATCTACATTAGGTGGTCCTAGGTCCAACACACTAACCCTAGTCAGCCAAACCAGTGAATTAATGTGGGTAAAGACCTAGGCTAGCCAAAAAAAGTCAAAGCCACTTTAACTTGAGTTAATTCCCATCTATGATTAACTAAACTAAACTACCAATTGCATTGGGTAGCCCTTAACTCAACACATTTCCCACACTAATCGCTCAATCATTGAGGCTTTATATAAGGTGAAAACTTAACCTCAAGCTGCCTAAATATCTAGTCCAGCCAAGTGAGAAAGAAACTTTCAATATAACAAATTTCCACTATTGGATTGAAAGATTACGCTATCTTGATCCTCATTATTTTTTTTGGGTTTTGATGGTGGGATCTCTCGGATCATGCCTGAGAGGTCTTACAGTTACGATAAACTTCTCTAGGTTAAGGAAATAATAAGAATTGTTAATTTCAATCAATGACTCAGATTAACACCTACAGTTTGAGAGTGGTCTCGATCCTAACCATTAAATCTCACATCAATTATTCAAGGTTTACTCTGTGTTATCAAGTTATCCGCTCATCATTGCCTCACCAATCATAGGGCGTATCGTGGAAAAAGTGTAGTTGATTAGATAATTTTGGGATTTAATTTCATTGGAAATTAGGAAACATCAAAAGTTGATATCTCCTCGCTCACGTGATAAATTTTTATGTTTTTAGGCTTGAATGGAAGACGAGGAGATCTACCAAATACCTATAGTTTCAAGCTATGAATAGGCAGGAATTTTACTAATTCCAATAATAGCCCTATGGGTAGTTTTCCAATTTTAGCTTTGATTTTCTTAACATAGCTATAAACTATGGGAGATAAATTTTTGGCATGTCTATGACCTACCCAAAATTTCTCCTTAAATTTTGAAACATATTAAAGTTTTTAAACCTAATCTCCCTTCATCAACAACAACATCACAATTTTTCCAAGACCCACATAGAAGGCATTTTTACCATCTTTAGCACACCAAAAAAAATTATTAATCAAAATCTCCATTCTATGAGAAACATTTAAAGTAGGGCATAAAGTGTGAAGAAAATAGATAGGAATAGAGCTTAAGACCTATTTTATAAGCGCCCGTCTACCAACAAATGAGGGAAAATTGAAAGCTAAAGAATATAATTTCTTATGAATCACATTAAAGATGTCATCAAATAAATGAGAATGTTTCTTACCCTTGTAAAGTGGAATACCAATGTATTTCATAGGTAAATGTTTTGCGATAAACCCAAATTTATTTTTAGTACTAGAAATCCTTTTAGGAGATATCGATTTGGCAGGAAAAGTAACTCTTAGAATGATTGAACATTAACCAACTAGTAAGTTGAAACTTGTTGACAAATTTAAAAATAATGTAATGCATTTTAATAGAACCATTAGTAAACATAATAAAATCATCTGCAAAGCTAAAATATGTAATAGGAATGCCACCAGCTATTCAAAAATTCAAATTAGCGTATAAGCTAAAAGATTTTTAAGTCCTCTGGATAAGAATTCCAATTTTTTTTGGTTAAAACCCACCAATGGGCCTACATGTTAATAAGAAAAAGGAGATACAAGGTCCTTAAAAGGACCTCTAGATCTCTACTTCTCTGACGAGCTACAAGAGAAAATAAAAAGTTCCTAAGAGCTTGAGTTCCCAACTAAGCACAACAACAAGAACCCTTAATAACATTCAAAAAACCCAAAAGGGAAGGAAATAAATGAACAAATTCAACACCTCCTTTACTTCAAAAAAAGTTATATGCTATCACATAAGATTAACCTAATCTCTCGAGTCAACCCTTTGCAGTACTTGATGACCCGTCCGACCCTCTCGGGTCGTCTAGACTTTACTGTAATTTGATATTACTTTTGTTCCTCAGCGGGCCGTCAAAGAATATGCTCTAGCTAACTTTCTGGCCGATCATCTGATCCCTGTTGATTCCCCACTCAATGTTGATCTACTTGATGAACTAATAATGGGTGTGGATGAACTGGAGTCCCCTACTTAGGAGTTTTACTTTGACGGTGCGTCATCCATCAAATCCTTAAGTCCATATGAAACTCCTATAATTAGGGTAGATTTAGGCTTAATTTTTGTATCCCCTGAAGGACATACTCTATGGTACTCCTATAGTTTATCATAACCTCATACTAATAATGAAGCTGAGTATGAAGCTCTGATTTTGGGGCTTGAGTTAGCCATTCAGATGAATATTATGTGGGTAAAAATATTTGGAGACTCCTAATTAATAAAAAATCAAGTAGCTGGAGTCTATAAAGTGCTTAAACCTTAGCTTTTTCCATACCATAATAAAAAAATAGAGCTTTTGAGCTTAATACCAGAAGTAACTTTGACGAAGATCCCTAAATCTCAAAATAGAAAAGTAGATGTCTTGGCCTAGTTAGCAAAAGAATTAGCTAAGCCTACTGGAAACCCCGTGTCTATTATTGTCCATTATCATCAAGCTCTATGCCCCATAGACTTGTCTTCTCCAGATCAGATCCGGACATTATTTACTGTTGATGATGAGTCAGATTGGATAGTACCCTTCATAGAATACTTGAAGCATGGTAGGCTTCTAGATGATAGATCTCTCACCGCTTAAATTAAAAAGAGAGCTCTATCATTCACTTTGGTAAATGATACCTTGTACCAATTCTCTTTTGACCAAATGTGATTACGATGCCATAATAAAGAATATGCTCATAAGGTCATGGGCGAGATACATGAAGGGATTAGTGGTGCCCATCAATCCAGACCTAAAATAAAAGTCATAATTAAAATTCTTAGCGACTACTGGCCGACTATGATCCGTGATTGCATCGAGCATGCTAGAAGGTGCCACTAGTGTTAGATTCATAGCATGGTGACTCACCAACCCCCTAATCTGTCACACCTTAGTATTTTATCTTGGCCATTTGAGGGCTGGGGCACAGATGTAGTGGTCTAATAGACTCACCTTTTTCTAAGGGTTAGATGTTCATTTTAGCCACCACAGATTACTTCAATAATTGGGCAGATGTTATCCACTTAAGGAAGTTAAATCAGAAGTTGTGATGCGCTTCTTTCATGATAAAATTATTTATCGCTTTGGTGTTCCACGCCATATAATCTTCAATAAAGTCTCGTCCTTTAGAAGCACCAAAATTGCCAGATTTGCCTACCTCTATAATATTAATTGGCGATATTTTTTGATTTACTATCCCAAAGTCAATGAATTGGCAGAGGTATTTAATAAGACTATTGTGCAATTGATAAGGAAAACCCTTATTGAAAATAAATGAGAATGGCATAAAAGATTACCTGAAGCATTATGGTCCTATAGGACTACATACCACACTCCTACTCAGTCTACCCCATATGCTTTGGCTTTTGGAGTTGAAGCAGTCCTCTAACTTGAGGTCAAGCTCCCCTCACTACGTGTAGCAGTTAGTTATAATCTATCTGAAGAAGATAATGCCTAACTAAAGTTGGAAGAGCTTGATAGTTTAGAGGAGCTCCATTTACAAGCTCATCAGAGCCTTAAGTTATACTAGGCTCGAATGGCCGGGTCACATGATCGCCTTGTTCGACCCCGTGCTTTTCAGGTAGGTGATTTAGTTCTTATTTTGCATAGGCCTATCATTTCACGTGGACATTGAAGTAGTAAGTTTTATCCTATTTGGGAATGCCTCTTCGCTATAGAGCAAGTATATGAAGGTGGTGCCTACCTACTCGATGATGCGAATGGGGTTCACCTCATGCCTATCATCAACGGACAATACCTAAAAAAGTACTATGCTTGAGTTTTGTATGTAGTAGGAGGACCCCCTACCTCTTGCAAATATCCCCCGATATATATAGCTCCCAAAAGGATCCCTTTTGCTTTTCGGCAGTCTATTTGGCCACGATGACTTGTACTCTACCACACGATATTCACCTTGAAAGTTATATGGTCGTCCTTAAAGGTGATACGCTAATACATCATAGGGATATTAGTGCTATACTTCCCAGTTTCACTTGGCTACCCCAGGTGTGGTCTAGGATATTAAAACTAATAGATTCAAAACCTCTTGTTGAGATGTGATATTGGGTCCACACCCACCTATGTCAGTCAAATGTGATGATAGTGATCCACTATTCCTATATGAATCTCTTCTTCCTATCAGCCCTACTCTGACAGATGTAGCCCTCAGTTCACTCATATGAGTTAAATGTGATTGGGGATGTCGTAGCTTCTAGTTTAGACCCTTTGGAGATAAGGTAATGGTTCCATACCATCCTATGCTAGTCAGGAGTGGTAATGCTAATCCTCTATCCTAATTTTGGATTTTACTTTAATTTTGCTGTGATTTTTCTCCTCAGTTCATTCAGATGAGTTGAATGTGGTCTGGGTTATCAAAATCAATAATTCATTTCCTTACAAGATCCTGTGTAATCTCTTTCCCCAGTATTATTCATGTGGCGAAAATAGCCTAAGTTATCAAAGTTATTCATAGTTTCCTCTCTTATATATATATAAAAAATACATATAATAAAAAGAGGGAAGCTCTTAGTATAAAAAAACTGGTTATCCTTGTCACAAGAGGAACCCGGTAATACTCTCTAGAAGCACAAGTTCCTCTTTTTCTTCTCTCTCATTTGAGGCACCTTGGTGTTTGCCTCAAGGATAAATGCATACCTATCTAGGTATGATTTTTCATAATTTTAAATATCTCTATTAAGTGATGTAGTACATTCTATCCTGGATGTCGACATCACTTCCCTACGGGCTTGGGTCTTTCTAAGGAAAGATCAATCACATTCTGCCCTCTTTTGGCAGCCTACTCTCCCATTCATACATCACTATGAGCTGCCAAAGTAGTCTTATGAATGTGATAGTGTCACTTTTACTCCTCATAAGGTACCACCAATTTTTTTGGGTGTTACTCCAATGACCCTTTGATGTTATTCAATCTTATTCATGATTACTATACTTAGGTAGTGAGTGTGTCCCCTTATTAGCTAGAGTTGTATGCCTAGTAGTGATGTAGAATATCTTGTCTTAGATGTTAACATCACAGCTTTGAGACCTTTGATCTTCTAGAAGAATATCAATTCTTCTGCTCCTTTTTGTGACATATAGTACCATTCATACACTAGGCTCAGTCACCAGAGTAGTCTTATAAATATAATAAGGTCACTTCCACTTCCCATAGGGTCCCACTAGTTTGTGTGGGTGTTACCACTATGAGCTTTTTCCTGTTCAGAGTTGTTATCCTTAGTGGCGAGCGTGTTCTCTATCTACTTTGGTTTTTCTCCCCTCTCTTGGTGATATGGGGCATCATGCCTTAGGTGCCACCATCGCCAATTCTTGAGCTTTGATTTTCTAGTAGAAAGTCAACTCCTTAGTTTCTTCCACCACTTGTTTTCCCACTGAGACCTAACTCCTAGCTGTCGAAGATGTCCTTTGGATGCGTTGATGTTGATTTCACTTCTTACAGGGTCCCCATCTGTTAGTATGGGTTTACCACTGTAGCTATTTTGACGGTTGTTTCTACTAGGCTTAGTCCTATTTTCCTTAGCAGAGGTGTCTCTTTGCTACTTCAGTTCTTTCTAATCCTTTGGAATGAGATTACCCCTTTGCACACTCTACTAAGGGTGTATCACTTCCAGCTTTTTAGGAAGACATCATTCTGATGTCTTTCTCCCCTTTCATATAGGGTTAGGGTTACCTAAGAGATCTTGACGGCATTTGGGTACTCATGGCCATGACGATTTATCCTCTAAAATGTGGTTACCAAAATGCTAGCTTTGGATTCCTTAGATAACTCTACCCTAGGATTTTTTTTCATGTACCTTTTCTTTCTCCCTCACATCCCTACACAGAGCTAGTCAGGCTGATGTTGAGGTGACTTTCACCTTCAAACTTGTTATTTTGATACAAATAGATAGATAGTTAGTTTCACTTTACTTGGTTAAGAGAGCCTAATAAAGCCTCTAGAAGGCATTCCTCACCACCTTTTCACTTTTTGAGTGTCCTACTATGATCAGACAGGCACCAGAGCCTGACTCTTTATCCACTACTCCTGATAAGAGTAAGTGAGTATTGAGCCCTTCCTAATTTGTAAGGTCGAGCTAGTTGAGCATATGTTGAAGCTTACCTGGTTGACAGAGCTTGACAGAGCACTTGGAAGGCATGTCTCACCACTCATTTTTACCCCGGATGTCCTATTAAAGACTAGGCAGGCTTCCATTTTATGGCTTATTCACTTTTTCTTAGGTCAGATAGAAGCGTTGAGTCACCCCAATCTACTATTCTAAAAGGATCAGGAGGAGACAGGGTTCTTTCACCTTCTATCCCGTATACGGTTAGACTGGTAGTTAGTTTTACTTTTCCAGTTGAGAGAGTCTGATAGAGTTCTTGGGAGGCACTCCTCACCACCATTTTACTTCAGATCTCCTATTAAAGACTAGGGAGGCTTCCATTTTATGGCTTATTCACTTTTGCTGAGGTCAGGCAGAAGTGTTGAGTCACCCCAATCCACTATTCTTAAAGGATCAGGAGGAGACGTGATCCTTTCAACTTATACCCTGCTGTCCTTATATGGTCATATTAGTAGTTGGTTTTACCTTTCTGGTTGAGAGAGCCCGATAGAGTCCGTAGGAGGCATTCCTCACCACCCCTTTACTTCAGATGTCTTGTTAAAGACTAGGCATGCTTCCATTTCATGACTTATTCACTTTTGCTGAGGTCAAGAAGAAGTGTTGAGTCAACCCAATCCACTATTTCAAAAGGATCAGGAGGAGACAGGATCATTTTCCCTTGTTCCATGATGTCCCTATATGGTTAGACTAGTAGTTACTTTTACTTACTCGGTTGAGAGAGCCCGACAGAGTCCCTAGGAGGCATTCCTCACCACCCCTTTACTCTAGATGTCCTGTTAAAGATTAGGCAGGCTTCCATTTTGTGGCTTATTTACTTTGGCTAAGGTGAGACAGAAGTGTTAAGTCATCCCAATCTAATGTTTCGGAAGGATAAGGAAGAGACAGGATTATTTTTTCCTTCTATCTTGCTGTTCTGATATAGTCAGGCAGATAGTTGGCTTTACCTACCTGGTTGAGAGTGTCCGATAGAGTCACTAGGAGGCATTCCTCACCATCTTTTACCTTGAGTGTCTTATTGTGATTAGGCAGGCACCAGATTTCATGACTCCTTTATTTGCTATTGTTATATAGTCAAGCAAATATTGAGTCAACTCAATCCACTGTTCTAGAAGGATCAGGAGGATATGGGACTCTTTCACCTTCTATCCTGTTGATCGACATGATCATGCAGATAGTTGGTTTAACTTTACTTGGTTGAGAGAGCCCGACAGAGTACCTCAGAGGCATTCTTCACCACTTATTTTACCTTCTATTATGTTGTTTATATATGGTCAAACAGATAGTCGGTTTACTTTTACTACCTTATTTTGGTTCTTTCCTTGGCTCTGCCCTTATTGAAGGGTAAGGCCAAGAGAAGGTCCCACTACTGGTTCACTATTTTGGTGACATCTTACTTGTGCACTGCTGCCCTTCATCCTCTCTTAGGCTTTGCCCTCGCTATAGGGTACAGTCAGGAGAAGAGCTCCCTACTATCTTCCACCTATTTGGTATTCTCTTACTTGTGGTCTCCACTCTACTTCCATTGGCATAGTCGATCAATGCCAACTCAAGCGGTTCACTAATTGTTCGTTGCTCCTGTTGGGGGTCCATTTGTTGACCTTGATTTTTTCAAAATTCTTGGGTCTGGAGAGTTGACTTGGTCAAATTGGCTAAGCCAGGTCTCAAGACCTCTCCCAATCAATTTCTTGGGTCAAATTAAGTCTATTGAGCCCAGACCTAGGTCCTGGGTCAACCTGCTTGACCAGGACAAACAGTGTTGACCCAAATTGATCAAAATGAATTCTTTTAATATAAATTCGATTTTAGAGGTCCTCGAGCCAATTTCTCTTCACCCATGGACTCAGTAGGTCGAGCCCAGTCTATTAAACACAGACTTCTGCCCTGGGTCAACTTGGTTGATCATGGTAACCCACATAGACCTAATTGGCCTAAATGGGTCTACATAAATTTAAACTCATTTCAAACCCTATTCTTGTCTCAATCCACTCTTTGATTGGGTCTAATTGATTTTTTTGACCAGGTTAAACATTAACTTGGTCAACCCTAGCACTTAATGGGTCAAATTGACCCTTTAAGGCCCATTTAATCCCATTTAATGCCCTAATTGATTCCAAAAAGGATTTGAATTACAAAATATGGCCAAAATCGACCTATTTCCCTCCTATTTGATTCCAAACTCTATCCCAACTGTCCATCATAGGGTAGGGGCTTTAAATAGGGAAAAATTAGGTCTTAGAGGGATGTTTTTGTAATTTCTCTCTATCTAAGCACCCTTAGCCTCTAAAATTTGGGAAGAGAGTTCTTATGACCTCCCTCCATCTTCTCGTACCAAATCCTGATGATCCCAAGTAGCCAACGGTGAGATCTCTCACGACCCGAAGGCAAATACATTCTAAGTTGCCTCGCTTGCAATCTAGGCATTGAAAGCTCGTGGCTTCTTCTATAACTAGGAGCGTGGATAGTCTACAAGTGCAATAATGCAACATACATGTCAAACCATCCAAAAACTAAGGTGAAAACCTATACCCTAGCCTAGGACACTTAGGTTTAAATAACTTCTCACATACTGCATTTTATAATGCAATTTTACTCCCCCAACAATGCTATTCATACGTAGATAAGTAAGACCGCGTTATGCGGTCCTAATTACCACATGATTGCGGTAATTATTGCCAGCGGCGCAATCATTGTGTCGTAAGGCAATGTTTGCCCGAACCAGCACGTCCAACTAGAGCGTGCCAAGTGTCGTCCCAAGGGTTTTTCGGCATTTTTTTTATTTTTAACCATTTTAAGGTATTTTAACTTTAAAAAATCTCAAAAAACTCATTTTTGATACAAAAATTATGTATAATATATCGCCTTGTTCATATTTGAATCCTCTATGGTTTAAAATTATTTTCACTTAAAAATAATTAATATATTTTATGTTATTTTAAAAGTATTAAAAACACAATTTTTTTAATTATTTTTAATTATTATTTACTATTCATTCCTATCTATCTACCTCTCCAAACACAATATCTTGCCGGAACCATGTTCAGTGCTGCAAAAGCGTAGGCTGTAGCCCTCTAACATCTTCGGCTCCTCGTTTTTCTGAACTTGATGGAGATTTGTAGCATCATTCAAGTAAATACAGATTGAGATCGTAGAAACATGAGCTTGTGATATAGCTACACCTCATTCCGGACCGGTTAATGCGAGAACTATAAATAAAGGACCAGGATCTCCTATGAAATAGATAAGATTATTCATTAATAGCATAGTCCAAGCAAACCCACTTAGAATCTTTACTGAACTATGAACGGCCATCATATTAGCAAATAAACGTATCCCTGAGCTTAATGCACGAAAACAATGAGGGATTAGCTCAAGGAGTACTAAAAAGGGTGCTAATGGCAGTGGGACTCCTGCGGGTAATGAGAAGCTAAAAAAATGAAGCCCATGTCTTTGAAATCCAACGATCGTAATGCCTATAAAAATGGAAAATGAGAGAGCCAAAGTAATGAGAAAATGACTTGTCACTGTGAAGCTAAAGGGTATCATACCCTGGGGATTACGAAATAACGAAAAAGTAAAAGTGATCGAGATGCGAGGGGAAAACTTTTGTTTCACATTTCCGGAAAGACCACCTATTTGTTCGTTTACCAGGTTCGGCATGAAATCATGAATAAGCTCTACCAAGGATTGCCAAGCATTTGGCACTGACTCCCCCCCCCCCTTTTTTTCGTAACAAAAGAAATCAGAAGTAGGACCAAACCGAGAGTGAGAAACATAAACAAATATGGATTTGTGAATGAGAAAGAAAAGTCCCCTATCTGAATAGGAATCAACAGGAGAATGGAAAATTGCTCAAGTGGGCTGGGACCTATCCCCGCTAGATCTAGGACATCCCTATAGGCTTCACCTTGTACTCCGTTTATGGTCAAATCATCTATCCTGAAGAAGTCAAACATCATTTGGATTTCCATTCTGTGTCTGCTCTGCTCCCTAAAAGAGACTGATCATCACCTTGGCATTGGTTTTTCCAACAAGAGTCTGATGGGAGAATGGCATGATTTTCGATAGCTTGAACGCGGTAGACTGAACACCCGATTTGACACAGATTCTTCGCGCCTTTTTCAAAGTTGAACGGCTTTCTTTTGATACGAAAAGAAAGACAGAGTCTATATCTAGTTATAGTAGAAAGATATATCTATATCTTTTTCTATACTTTTTCTTTACTACCTTTTCTGGTTGTGGCGGACAGGCCGGATAGATTCCCTTTTTTTTGGACTCTCTTTTTTCAATGAAAAAGTACGTCCAGATCATCGTGCCTAAGCGTAAAGCACCAGCTCTTCACTCTAAGACCCTAAATCTCTAGTTTGAGCCATCTAAAGTGCTTTTAGAACTTAGAACCGGAATCAGACCCCGTTATCTAAATTGAAAAGGTAAGATGCGATTCTGAAGTAGAAGTTATCCCCAGTGAAAGGCGCGCAGCGTTGAACTTAGACAAGTGAAAGGTAAAGTTCCAGTAGGCGAGGTTCAATTTCAATAGGTATGGTCTGATTCAATCCTCTGTTCGAATGCCATCACTAGTGACAGCGGGAAAGATCAAGAAAGCAACGGAGAGTTCTAAGACTCCAAGGGTTAGGCTCAAGTCTCGCTCCTAATCATATCTGCTCACTTTTCAACTTCAAGAAAAACAACAAAACTATTGCCTCGTTCTTCTTACCTATCTAAATTCAGGCTAGGCTACATCTGCAGCTATAACGCATATCCCTTCTAGTGGAATACGGGAATGGTTTACAAAAGAATCCTGGCTAAAACAAGATGGACCTATGCTTTTCACACCGAATTGGGAATCTAGCTTTCGGGACTGGCTTGACTTTCTCACCTTAAAGCGGGACTCGCTACTTGCTAAAGAGCTTGCTAAAGGTTTTTTTGCAAATTGAAACGTTTGCATGGTAGAACCTCCAGCAGAGGCAAAGATTAGTGAGCATAATCGCTTTATGCGAGCTTGCTCACTTTGTTCTGTTACCTTGTGCTTGGATGGTCTGCCGAGTCTAAGTATCACTTTGTTTGGTAGGTTTGGACTTTCGAACTCCAGCTTAGCAGTGAACTGCAATCGCTGTTTAAGTAAGGTAGTTTGTCCCTTCGCCTCATCATCACATGAATGTACGAATGATTCATGGAAGTGGACTTCTATAGAAAGATAGAGGCCCTTTAGCCAGGCGCGAAGCGACGGTGGTAAGAATCTCAGCGTATCTGTATCTGTTTCATTCATCCCCACCTAGTAGTGGAGTCCTTTCATGCATAAAGGTTGACTGAAGATTGCGTAGCAAAGAAAGATTGCTTTTTTCAGGAGCCCGCCTATTGTGATTTCACGTCTCGCGCGGAGCTTAATTGAAAGTTGTTGTGGAGATAGAATTGCATATAGAAAGAAGAGTCAGCATTTTTCTTTTCATTGATTGAATGTGAATGAAGGCCGAGACTCAGAATATCATGAAACTCAGATCCTACTCCTGCTGGTCAGTCTGGCGCTTGCCCCATCTAAGAAGAGTTGGGTGGGACGACCCTCCGTACAAAGAAAGAAAGCAGGGTGCCTTGCATCGCTTGAAACCATTAGCACGTGAGTGAAGTCCATCTTTTGTGATTCCTTTGATGTATATACGCAATTCTATCGATCTTCTTTTTATGAAATTGACTTAGCCTTTGCATCCATTCCAGGAAGCATTCCTGTCAGCTCAGGATCATGGGTCACGGCCGTAGCCTCTGATGACCTTCAAGTTTGAATCGTAATAGTAGGCTGAGCCAATGGAGAAGACGACCCGATCCCACATGTGAGAGAGCAAATTCCCCCACCCAAACCTTAGAATGGTACACCGGCATCGATGGGTTTTCCTTTCCACTCATAGGTTGACGGATCAGGGGTCCTGCCTCGTCAAGTACCCCCGGATTGAGATTTCTATGGAAGTGAGGGGCCCGGTACTATTATGATATTATTACTATTTTAGTATTATTTTAATTATTTATCATTATTTGTTATTATTATGATTATATTTATTAATATTGCTTATTAATATTATTATTATCATTATTGTTATTTTAAAATTAAAAGTATTTTCAAAATTATATTACTATTATTATTATTATTATTGTTATTATTATTATTATTATTATTATTATTATTATTATTATTATTATTATTATTATTATTATTTTAAAACCATTTTTATTTTAATTATTTAGATTAATTTATTATTTTAAAATTTATCTGACCCTTAGTTTAACCTTAATTAAAAATTACATTTTTGCACTTTTTTAGATAATTAAAAATTATTAAAAATTCCAAATTTTCTCCAAACACTTGGGAATACCTCCATAGGTCATTTCTTACCATTGGTGGTGATTCCAAATAGTTTGGAGCTTATTTATATCAAAACCATATAATCAACCTTAATTAGGCAGTTTTAATAATTCATTCATTGCCCAAAACTTTAAAAAATCATAACTTTTCGTAGGAAACTCCAAATCTAGCAAACTAACTGTCTAATTACTCATATTAAGCCCTAGTATTTATGTAAAATTTTACAAACACCAAACATAGCATATTTCTCATAGTGACGTTTTGGACCCCATCAACCTAGCACATTGAAGGACCCGAGACTTTCCAAAATTGGATAATATAATTTGAATTTTAAATATCACTATCTTAAGCATTAAAAAGTGATCCAAAAACTAAATTAACTAAAATGGACCCTAATTCATGAACATTTTAACTTTAAATAAAGTTTTCTTTTCTTTTCTGGCCTTCAATATATATATATATATATATAGCTTTTCTAACAAGTGGCCATGCTCAAGCAATGCTTAATAAAAGGGGGGAAAATGTCATGATTTTTAATGATGTTTTGTGCAGGTGATCCAGAATTTGCTCAGCCCCCCTAAATAAATGAGGGCTAAGAATCATTAATAATAAATGCTACAGGTGCTCCAGAGACTGCTTAGCCCTCAATAATTATTTTGGAATTGATGTGATGTGCGTTAGATTTACCCCTAGGTTAGGAATGAAATATATATATTACTTTTCTTATAAGTGGCCATGATCATGCAATGCTAAATAAAAGGGGGGCAAATGTAATGGTTTTTAATGATGTTTCGTGCAAGTGCTACAGAATTTGCTCAACCCCGCTAAATAAATGAGGGATGAGATTCATTAATAATAAATGCTACAGGTGCTCTAGAGACTGCTTAGCCCTCAATAATTAAGAGCATGGCCAAGTGTGTGGCTATGATGTGTACTATTATTTCCATATAAATTGCTTGTGATATATCAACTGCTTGGGCTTTTTATTAGGATAACCTTGCAGGAGAGTCTAAATTTCTCGCTTTTCTTTAATGTAAATGTTTTGTAATATGTGTAAGAGTTGTGAAAGTGTCTTTGAGTTGGGATATTCTTATCCAACTGAAATTCTAAAAGAAAAAGACATCCTCAAAGGGAAGAGTCTTCTTTCATTTGGAAGATTGAGTTTGGATGGCTTTAGATATCCAAAGAGAAAAGGTAATACCCCCTACAGGAGGGAATTATCTCTTCATTTTGATATTCAAGCCATGATGAATCCAAGGAATCCAATGGGGAGAGATCCAAGGAGTCCAAAAAAGAGTCCCAAGGAGTTCAAGGAGGAGAGTTCCAAGGAGTCCAAGGAGAAGAAATCCAAAGAAGACCTGAAGACCAAATATCCCACTCAAAGTCATTTTCGTCAGTCTTAGATTTAGAATTCCGGGTTGTTGGCAGTGTTGCCCGGCCACTTTACTTTTTGTAGATCCTGGTTTGTAATTAAAGGACAGTTGGCTTATGGGCATTTACTTGATTAGTTTGATTATATTGATGTGTTTGGTTTATATTGATTGCCTCTAGGGTTGCCTGTTTTTCCTAGTTTATTAGCGATTTGCATGCCATTTTTATTTTAGCCTTAATTTCATTAGGCTCTCTAAGGACTACAAAATTTTTCTTCTCACAATTTATATTTAAAATATTAAGATTTAAATAATATAGAAACTTAACGAATTTAGAGAATTGTTGGAATCACCCCGGGTCGCATGCATATTATTGCATCTCCTCTCTCCTTCTAATATGACAACTCCCTGCCTACGAGTAGGATTCGGATAATTTGGCCTATGAGGATGAAGTACCAGACCTGGGAGGCCCAGTCTTTTCTAAAATGTTTTTTATAAGCCTATTTTTTAAGTTTAAAGCATTCATGATTGGAAGCCTATTCTACTAGCATTGCATTGAATTAGTAATTAACTAAATTAAATTTAAATTTTTATTAGTTTGGAGCATTTACCAAACATACGTAAAAGGTCAATTAGGAAACCCTCTAGATGTCAGCCTTAACTTCCAAAAACCATTCCACCCACCCATCTTTCATAAAATGACCTGATGGCATGGTTTTAAAATTATTAGGTTGTTAGCTGGCTCCCCAATCCAGGCCGGGGTAAGTCCAGGTTTTGCACTGCATTAATTAGGACACGGGTGTTAGTGTGCGTAGAATACTAAACCCAATTTAGATTTAGGATTCAAGGCTACTATATTCGATCTCATAGTATGCCTAAATAGTGGGTATGTTCCATATCCTTTAGGGACTATAAATCCTACTTATCTGCGTCATATGGATGATGCCACCTAATTTTTTCTCTCACACATTTGTCGATTGCTTGACTTATATTTTCTACAGTTTTTCTAACCACCTTAGTCCTTTCGAATGCTGGTATGAACCCCGCATGCTGACTAAGACATTTAAGACTTTTCTTCCCCTTGAGTAGGACTTCTTGGTGTATACCCTTGTGTCAGTCCCATTTTGGAGAGGATAATGTATGATCCTTAATCGAGAGTCTTCTAAGATGATGCATCAAGTGGGGGAAACACGTGGGGTCTTGCACTCGTGGAAAATTGAATTCCACCATCTACTAAACCCCATCTAAGCTGATGCATCAAGTGGGGAAACACGTGACTGTGATCAGACCATATATATTATTACCCATCAAGGTGCATAGGCGAGAGCCGCTATCCTCCATGGTTAATCGTATGTATGGTCCAATCTGTCTTGGACCATTTGCAAGGAGCACGGTGGCCCATGATCATCTCTATCCCTCGGGGTAGGTGCGTTCGTATACTCCTCTGCAATCCTGCAGCCATAGCGGTGCTCTTCCGGAGGTCCACACTTGCCTTGCCATATCACCTTCCAATTTTCTATTCTAATAGCTCCTTCCATGTCCTTCTAAGTACTTACTTCCACAGTGTTCTCTATGTAGATTATGAGCCATTGGAAGAAGAGTGAGGTCTAGAACTAGTGCCAGCATAAGTTCTAGCACCAACACTTATCCACTATTAGTCTTAGTACAATATACTAGTTCAGAGGTTTTACTAGTATGAAACTTGGTTTGACACCTACATAGTAGAGTAGTTACAATAATATAATGATATGGCTCTCTTTGATAACTACATAGCACAATAGCACCAAATTATGACAATGACATAGCTTTATTTTGGGAGCAATTTGCCTCAATCCACCAATTCTTCCAACCACCACCACCACCTCCTCCACCTGATGAGGATCCTTCATATTTTTAGTTTGCTTTGTATTTTTCATCCTTATTTTTGTATTATTTTTACTTCTATACTTTTTGAGGTATGTGTTTCTCATTAGTATCTTTGTTTAGCAGTTTCCTCCATTTTATGATAACAAAAGGGGAGTACTTTGTTGTTAGTAGGTTATACTTTGTGATTAAATGGTTAATCCTTTATTCTTCTACTATATGTGTGCTCTTTAATTATGCATTATTTTCTTTATTAAAAAACTCATGATTTTTTTTAAATATTCACCTAGTGAGCAGGAGTTTAAGAAGTAGTAAAAATATATTTGTGATATTTACCAACAATGTTTGTCATTATCAAAAAGATAGAGATTATTACAAATCTTAACCTAAATCTTGTGGTTTTGATGATAACAAACATTATTGGATTTCTTATTGTGCTATCTCCAATAATTTACAATTATTTCATATATATTTGACCTATATACTATCATTTTAGGTTCACCATACACTTTGATGAACTCAAGATATATTAAACTAGGGTTTAGTATGTCATGTAAAGTCTATATTTTAAATTCTTATATATTTTTATCTTTCTTGAGTCATGTATTCCGGGGATACTATTCTTGGAAACCATGCATACACAGACTTAGGTGAGTGAGTTAGTGCAAAATCAGAAGTTAGGTTCTCTAAACTAATTGTACTATATGATCCATATCGTATTATAAGATTAACTAATTTAAAAATGATAAAAATAACTAATTATGATAATTAATGCAAGATAAACTAATCATAATGTATAACGTATATCATATAGGAGGATTAATTAAATATTAGGATCCAAACTGCTAATCATAATTTGGGCAATATTTTGAGATTCAAATTTTGTACAAATCAAACTGGAATATAAATTTGTTATGTAATCACATAATTAATTTAGGCATTATTTTATTATATCATACTGAATGATACATATTGTTAATTGATCTAGTCAAATCGTACAAGTTGATTTGACCAATCATACTATATAGCTCTATTCTTACATGGGACGATAATTAAATCATCCCCAATTATACTGGAGGATAATTCAAGCTGTTTAAACTATATACTATACAATGATCTAAATTGTCTTGAACAATCAACTCAATTCATTTTATTGTGTGTACAAGAACTACCTCTTCTTATAGTAATAATAGGAGCACTTTGAACTAATCATACTGAATCATCCTGGATCGTAATGTAAGATTAGAGTTACAAAAATTAATTTAGGGCATTTTGTTTGGCTAGTATTTAATATCTTTCATTAATTTATTTCAAAGATTTTGGCTGCTGAGTGTTATTAAGAGGGAGCTTCAAGAAGAAGATCTAGTAGAGCTTTGGGAATATAAGGTAGTGCTTGTGTATGAGGGAGAAGTTGTGTGAGGGAATCATATGATTACTCCAAGAATATGTCTTACCTTATTCCTCCAAGTGTCTATCTAAGCTACTTAAGATAAATTTTTAAGCTCAAGGATGAGGTTCTCTATCATCACCATGCGGGTGAGAAATGAGTTCAAGGTACTCTACCATCTCCAAGAGGGAAAAAATGATTGAAGGTCCACTACCATTGCTTGGAGGGTGATAAAGCTTCTAGCTCTCAGTCGTAGTGAGTCTTGTGGAAGGGATTTATGCAACGGCTTCCTTGCCTTGCTATAGGGGCAAAAGGAGAGACACTACAGTGATAACGTAATACTCGGAGTGGAGGACTCTGGTGAGTAGACGTAGGTCAAGGTTGAACGAAACACTATAAAATCTTCTAGTGTTCTTTTTCCTAGTTACATTTATTTCTTTTTCCAATTTGTAATATAATCTATGAGTTAAATTTGCTGATTTCAAAATTTATGATTAACTACACTTAGGTTATATTTTGTCTTGCAATAAGAAAATTTGCATGCATTTTAAAGAAAAATACAAAAAAAAAACAAATCTTTTAAATTTTTTAATTACTTCCCAATAATTTTTATTTATCTATATTGATTTAGTTTAAAAAAATTTTTGAAGAAAAAAATATAAAAATAAGTATTTTTTTTATTAGTTTACTTTTGAATTGCGCATGCCCCCCTCCCCCCACCCCTCTTGGGCTGCCTCAGGCTAGTTCATTAAGTTCTCAAAACCTCCTCAAACTTTCATGAACCTCACAAGCCTTTATCATCTAGTCACTCTAGAGAACTTATCCTAGCAATGCAAGAAGAATTTGATTAATATTTTAGGAATGACATATGGAAAATGGTTAGAAGATAATATGACCAGTGTTGTAGGAATAAAGTGGGTTTTCAAGAATAAAATAAATGACTATGGCATAGTGGTTAGGAATAAGGCTATATTAGTAGGTAAGTGGTGCCATCAGATAAGAGGATATGATTTTGAGAAAACCTTTGCTCTTGTACATAGACTAGAAGCCATTAAAGTATGACTAGCCTTTGCATACTTAAAGAATTTATATTTTAGATTGGATATATGTTAAGATTGCCTTTCCAAATGTTGTGATTAAAGAAGATATGTTTATTTAGGAACCCCCAACTTCTGAGAATTTTCAATTTCCCAAACTGGTATTCAAATTAAAGAAGGCATTATATGGATTGAAGCAAGCACTTAGAGTCTAGTATGAGAGGTTGAGCACATTCCTCATTGATAGAGCCTTTGTTAAGGGTAGTGTAGACACCACCCTATTCTTTAAGAAAGTAAGAGAAGATCTACTCATTATTAGAATTTATGTTGATGATATACTATTTTGATCCAAAAATAAGAGTTTATGTGATAAATTACAAAGAAAATGAGTGAAGAGTTTTAGATAAGCATGATGGGAGTTCTTACTTATTTACTTGGATTTAGAGTGAAGAAAATACATGATGGAACCTTCCTTATCCTATTAAAATATATCAATGATATCCTTAAGAAATATGAGATGGAGAATGCAAAGGTGATTAATACTTTCATGAGCTCTTCCATTCATATATATAAGGATATTAATGGAGAAGCAATTAATAAGAAAAAATATAGAGAGATAATTAGATCACTTATTTATTTAACTTCCAATAGACCTAATATCATGTTTAGCATATGTCTCTATGATAGTTTTGTGGTGTTGCGACCCATGACCCCGAGGTTGAGATTTTGATGATGCCAAATAATGTTGCCTAAACTATTTTTCATTGAATATCATTTAATGTTTGCTATTGTCCGTGAGTACTAACATTTCAGCAAGATCACAAGCCACTCAGGACAACGGGAAGACTCAAGACTAGTTGGATTAGGAGTATGAGTCAGACAATGTATTTTGTTATTTATTTTATTTTTATATTTTCTTGAGTCTGGCCACAAACTACAGGTAAGTCTGAGCAATCATGCACACACACAGGGGGAGAGGGTTTTTAAAAGTAAGAAATATAGTTTTTTATTCTCTGGTAATCGTACTGTATGAATTTATTTCATACTGTACGATCTACTATCAAAACACGTGTTATGTGAACACATCGTACTGTATGAATACTATCATATGGTACGATCTATTTCAAATCCAAAACCCTAGCCGCCGAAATTTTACTCCCTTCGTACTGTACGACTAGGTTCGTACGATACGATCTATTTTAAATACATACTTAGTTTAACATATGATTAGTGTAAGATATAAAGGCTTAATTACAAATTGAAAATCATATTGTACGAACCCCTTCATATAATACGATAAACAGAGACAAATTCTGATTGTCCCGAAGATCATCCCAGATGATCCTGTGTTTTTTGTCTCACCGTACTGTACGATTACGATTGTACCATATAATGAACAGAGATGATATTTAATCATCCCGAAATTCATACTGGACGATGCCTTGATTTTCAATATTCGTACGGTATGATGTAGATCATACCATACGATGAATAGAGACAATATTTAATCATCCCGGCTATCATCCTGTACGAGTAATGTTTTCTGAATCGTACTTCATGATATTTTATCGTACTTTATGATTAGTTTTTGAACTATTAGTACACTTTCATGCAAGGATGAAGCTAGTTTGTACATATCATACTGTACGACCAAGAATTGTACTGTATGATGGTAATGGGTGGTTTTGAAATCTCAGGAATTTTGGAGCCCGTTTTTATGTGTAAAAACTTGTCATATTTTGAATGAGGGAGACAGAAGAGAGAAACATGAGTAGAGAGAAAATCCTAGAGAGAGCTCTTAAGAATTTTGAGGGGTTGAGAGAGGAAGAAGAAGGTGATCTTGGTGAGGGAGAAGAGTTGTAAGGGAGATCACATGATTAAATTGATCTTGCTGCAATTTGCTCCTCCTATGGCCTGGGAAGAACTTGTGGGAGGCTTTCTATGGGGGAGACTCGTCTACGTTCGTTGGCCTCGAAGGTACTCTGCCTTCTCCAGGAGGGAGAAAAACGAGAAGGTTCTATGCCTTCACCAGGAGGGTGAAAATAGCGCTTGGCACTCCGCCACGCCGGGTTGGTGAAAGGGAGTATTATAAGGGTTTCTCCGCCTTGCTGAGGGGGGTAAAAGGAGAGCTATTATTGGTAGTGAAATTCCCGGAGCAGAGGACTCCGGAGAGTAGACATATGTCATGATTTGACCGAACCACTATAAAAATCTCGGTGTGCTTTTTCCTTATTATTTTTCTTTTTGCGTGCATTTTTATTTCATAATATTTTCTTGGAAAAATTGTGAAAGAAAAAGATTTTATTGTTGCCCGTTTTCTTAGAAGTTGTTTTAAATTTTCATGTTAAAAATTTAAAAACACCAAAAAATTAGAACACCTGCTTAGGTTTTAATTATTGCAATAAAGTTTTCATAATTCACTCCCTCCAGGAGGTATCATAGCCTATTTTCAAAAATAGTGTTTTAGAAAACCTTGAAAAAATGATCATGTCACATTTTGGTAATCGTAACACCGCGGAGGGTTATTCAATAAGCCGTCCACCACTCTTTGATAACATTCCGTTTGATTTGGGGAAAATTAAAATGTCTACTTTTTACAATCTATTGATTACCTCATGTGAATGTTAGTGAATGATGGATATGTTGCACCGTTTAAAACTATCAATGGATTGAAAACTCATCTACCTTTTAATGAATGGAGCAATGAGGATAGGGAATTAGCCCAATTGAATGCTAAGTGCTTAAATTACTTTTTATGTGCATTAAAGTCTGAAGAGTATATGAGAGTTTCTACCTGTGCCACTAGTAAGAAGATTTGGGATAGACTGTGCATTACATACGAAGGAACAAGTGAAGTAAAATAGTCTAGGCTTAATATTTTATTACACGATTATGAACTCTTCCATATGAAACCTAGCAAAACATTATGTGACATGTACACTAGGTTCACCCAAATCATGACATCCTTGCATGCATTAGGTAGAGAGATTTCAAATTCTGAGAAAGTTAATAAAATTCTTAGATGCTTACCTAGTTCCTATGATGCAAAGATAATTGCTATCATTGAATCTATAGACCTTAAAGTTTATTCTATTGATAATCTCCTTGGGTCACTAATTGTATATGAGCAAGGAGTGAGTCGGAGACAAAGTGATGCAGGCGAAAAGAAAAAGGAGTGAATGGTAGCGTTAAAGACAAACAACTCAGAAAGTGAAAGCTCTATAGGGGAGGATGGGGATGAAATAGCACTGATGACCCCACAGTTCAAGAACTTCCTGAAGAGAAAACAGAAGCAACATCAGAATAGCTGGAATAAAGGTAAAAGCTCAAAGTCTAATAAAGCTTCATCTGATACAATCTATTTTGAGTGTAGGAAGCCAGGTCACCTTTTAGCCGATTTCCCTAATCTAAAGAGCTAACCAACTAAGGAGAAAGGTAATGACAAAGCCAAATATAAGAAAGGAAAGATGAAGACA
This sequence comes from Dendrobium huoshanense, assembly GCA_016618105.1. NCBI lineage: Eukaryota > Viridiplantae > Streptophyta > Magnoliopsida > Asparagales > Orchidaceae > Dendrobium > Dendrobium huoshanense. The sequence goes on from CM028359.1 coordinate 54,027,046, forward strand.
CAAAAAGCTTTTTGGGCCGTCTCTGCCTCAAAATTATCATAAGAAGAAGCAGAGGAGGAGGTAACAAATTTGTGTCTTATGGCTAATGATAACATTGATCATCTGGATCAAGATGAGGTATGTCAGCTTTCATATGAAGATTTGTTACTTATTTATGAGAATATCCATGACTCGTATAGGAAGTTGAAAAAGATGCATGCCAAGCTTAATATTGAGTTTAGTTCTTTACAAACCGAGCATGCTATGTTATTTAAGGAAAATTCTGAATTAGATCGTGATCATGTGCTACTTTTTGATGAGTATGATGCATTAAATAAGAAGCATATTGAACTAACTGAAACGCATGAAACCTTGAAAACCACTCAAGTTGAACTAGAAAGGCTTTTCATAGATTAGACAAACTTGCATTACAAGTAGATCATAGTGAGCATTTGTTAAAAATAGAAGTTCATGGATTGACATATCAAAACAACACTTTTCAAAAAAGAATCAAAGAATTAAAAAAAGAAATTGCATCACTCACATCAGCCCAACCTAGTCAACCCCCAACACAACATGCATCACATAACTTTATGAAGAGGCACAACCACCCATATAGATTAGTAAACCAATTTCCTGGTGTTAGGTGCTTCTCTTGTGGCATGCTAGGTCACATTGCCCACACATGCACAATTCACCATAGGACACACTTAGTATGGAGACCTAAACTGCATCCATCACAGCATAACATGTATACATCTCATTCATGCAAGCATAAGGAGGAACCCAAACTCACTTAGGTTCCCAAATATAATCTTTGAATGATAGGGATGCTCTCACAAAAGACTTAGTGAGAGCATGTGGTACCTGGATAGTGGATGCTCACGACACATGACTGGAGATATGAAGAAGTTCTGGAAGAATCCCTCTCCTTACAAAGGTGAGGATGCAACCTATAACATTCATTTAAACCATGGCCACAAATTTTATAGTGAGAACAGGAAAAATAGGCAAATTTTCAAAATCCACTTTTTGGAAATAACCATTCAACTCCGACCTAATCAAGATCTCATTAGGATGTTTCTTAGATATGTCCAACTCAACTAAAACATGAGCCACAGATAGACGAGAGATAGATGCAGTAGCTTGGTACGTTTGCAAAGGCCTACCAAAAATTGAAGCCAAACCAAATAAAATTTGAGAATTAAAAAAGTGAAGTCTCATATTCAAAAATGAGATCCACAGAGGAGAAATCGGGGATTCCTTCTAAACATCAAAATCTGATGTCCATTTGAGTAAACACATATTACAAGCATGAATATAGTACAATCTAATAGAAAAATTCAGCTATAATCAAGATCATAGAGAGTTGGAACTTATGTTCCTCTTATTCATCTAGACAATATGGAACAAATCCGAAAGTATTAGGTTCAGAAAAAAAATGCAAATAATATCAAGGTTAGGTTGCCTATGGATAAACTTCCCAACAAGCATTAACATAAAAAGAGCAGCCAATTGAGAAAACATGGAGTCATCAAACATCAAAGCTGGGCAACCCTTAAATAAATTTTGAACAAAGTGAAGCTTAGAAGTAGAGGAAGAGGAACCAGCCCAAACATCCCTAAATGACCAAGATTTAGCATCAGGAAGAGATGAAGTTAGGGGGATGGATGAAAATGAAGTTGTCATCTACCAAAGAAAGAAAAAGTGAAAGAAACCTCAAACCAAAGCACGAAACGAATAAGTAGAAGAAGAAGAAAATAAAACGAGTAGAAAACTGTAAGGAAACCACGTCAGGAGAGAAAAACTTGTAGCACGAAGTAGAAACCCTAAATCTCCCCCAAAATGCTAGAGCACGATGGGAAAGAGACATTTCATTCTAGCCGCTTCTTAGACCATTTCTTTTAAAATTTTCAGCCCATAATTTTATGTTATAAAAATTATATCTCAAGTCTTAATGACTATTAGCTATTTAATTACAAAGAACATTTAGCAAATCAACATAAGGAAGCATTTGTTTATAAGTATGAAATTGGAGTACCAATGACATGATTATTCTAGCCTTCACTCTGACGCACTTAATTCTAAGCTTTTTTGTTCTAGGGTTTGGTGTTATAGAAAATATTTAGAAAATATTAACATCATTTTGTTATTTAATTAAAAATGATGAATAACTAGTCATTATAAGAAAATATTCTTTTATTCTCCTGCAAGGGTTGTAGTTGATAGCATCTCATTATTTAGCTAGTATTTTTTCTTGGGCCATGTCATTGCAAAACACAATCATATACATAGACTTCCACTAACTTCTTAATGATTTAATCACAAAATGACTATATATGTTCATATTGTAGTTAAACTTCTATGCTCGAGCATTCCTCAAGTGCATGACTCAAATGGTATCACAATGTAAGTGTGGCTATGAGCTATTATTCGGTGCGCTATCCAAACATTAAGATGCATTCAGACGCTAACACGTGGCATGTCTACATGGAAAATGATTTCACAATTTTATCAGTGAAATTCTAACATGGCTTCAATACATAAATTTGAAATTCGCACAGTTCAAAATTAGGGGTGCCGCTAATTTTTTTGAGATTTCAGTCGCGAAGCTCCACAATATATAAGATTTAGGAAAAAATTTTGGGCAACCTCAGGAGTTAATGAAGAATAGAAAAAATGTTGATGAAAATAAAGATTGATCTAGAGGAGGACATTTCTTTTTATGAAAATATGATATTCTCAGATGACGCGACAGCCGAAAGTAAGCATGAAGATGTCGACATAGCAGAATAGATAAAAGAAGAAGTGCAATCATCAGAAAAGATAAATTTACGAAATGTAGAATTCAACATATCAGTATAGTTTCAAATCCTTTAAGTTTTATTTGAAGCAAGCATATTTGTCTACTACAACATATTTTGCATGTAAAATTAATGAGTTATTTGTGCATAGATATTTTATTATTGAAATACAATGAAAAGTGCTGAAAGAACTTTGAAAAAGAGGAATGCGTATTGTATTTTATAAATTGCTTATTTTATGCATGTTTTGTGAGTATTCAGTGCATATATACTGCGTAGTTATGAGTATTCAGTGCATATACACTACGTATATTATGCGTAGTGAGTGTGTACATACTGCATATTTTATGTGTATAATGTTCGTATTTACTACGTAGTTTATGCATATGCTGTGCTTATTTACTTTTTCTTACTAATTTACGTATAATTTATCAGGATGTTTATGAGAATAAGAAAGAGGCATACGAGGCTTACTGTAATCATGCCCATAATATTGGCATTAGTGTTCGTAAGGATCATCATAGTTATTAGCCAAATTCTAGAAAAATAAAATCCAAGTACTTTAATTATTCCAAAGCTGGTTTCAAGAAGATGCCTGATCTTAATTTCCAATTGAAATATTATAGATTAGGCACCAGAATAGATTGTCCAATAATGATAAGATTTACAGAGGATGAAGCTGGATATTGGAAGGTGAAAAAGTTCATTGAAACCCACAATCATGATTTGTCAAGGCTAGAAGACCAGCATCTCCTTAGATTATGTAGGAATGTGTGTGATGTTAAAGCTTTAGTTCTTAAATATATGACAGATGTCGGGATAAGAACTATTGATGCATATTGTTACAACCTATGACCCCGAGTTTGAGATTTTGATGATGATAAATAAAGTCATTTGAATTATCTATTCATTGAATATTATTTTATTTTCTATTCTCCATGAGTACTAACATTTCAGGAAGATCACAAGCTACTCAGGACGATAGGAAGACTCAAGAAAGGGTAGATTAGGAGTATGAGTCTGACAATGTATTTTGGTATTTATTTTATTTTTACTTTCTTGAGTCTAGCCACAAAATGCATAAAAGTCTGAGCAATCATGCACACACACAAGGGGAGAGTGTTTTTAAATGAAAAAATTAAATTTTTTCTCTCTCTATAGATCGTACTACATGATGTTATTTCATACCGTACGATCAGAGCTTTGTAGGATGATTCTATGAATAGAACGTATCGTACGAATGTAAATCATACTGTACGATATGTTCAAATCCAAAACCCTAGCCGTCATTTTAACTTAAGTAAGTTATTTTACACCGTTCATACTGTATGAACACGTTCGTACTGTACGATTTATTTTAAATACTTATTTAATTTAACCCGTGGTTAGTGCAAGAAATCCAGGCTTAATTATAATTTGAACATCGTACTATACAAACCAATTCGTACAATACGATGAACAAAGATGAATTATAATTTTCCTAGGGATAGTCCTGGATGATCTCTTAGTTTTTGTCTCATCGTACTGTACGATGTCAATCGTACCATACGATGAAAAGAGATGACATTTGATCGTCATGTACGAACAACATTATCGTGGATCATACCGTACAATTTTAAATCGTACTGTACGAATGTTTTTGAACTGTTCGTACCACTTCATACCAGGATGAAGTCTATTTATACATATCGTATTCTACGATCATAAACCATAATGTACGATAGTAATGGCTACTTTGAGATTTCAGGGATTTTGGAGCCCATTTTTGGGTATCAAAATTATAAGTTTTTGAAGGTGTGAATCAGAGAGAGGAGAACGTGGTTAGAGAGGGATTCTGAGGGAGAGAGCACTTGAGAGGTTCTTTAGGGTTTGAGAGAGGAAGGAGAAGGTGTGCGTTGTGAGGGAGAAGAGGCCTTAGGGAGATCACACGGTTGCTCCGAACTTGCTTCATCTTGTTCCTCCTGTGGCCCTAGAAGAATTTGTGGGAGTATCTCCAAGGGAAAGACTCTTCTACATCCGTGACCTCTAGGTACTCTGCCTTCTCCAAAAGGGAGAAAAATGAGAAGGTTCTCTACCGTCTCCAAGAGGGTGAAAATAGAGTTTGGCACTCCGCCATGTCGGGTTGGTGAAAGAGAGTATTGTAAGGGCTTCTCCGCCTTGCCAAGGGGGGCAAAAGGAGAGCTATTGCTTGTAATGAAATACCCAGAGTGGAGGACTCTTGGGAGTGGACGTAGGTCATGGTTATAAAATTTTGGTGTACTTTTTCCTTATCGTCTTTTTATTATTATGTGCATGTTATTTAATAACATTTTCTTGGGAAAATTTGTGAAAGAAAAGTTGTTTAAATGTTTTCATGTTAAAATTTTAAAAGCATAAAAAAAAAATTAGAACTCCTGCTTAGGTTTTAATTATTGTCAAAAAGTTTTCACAATTCACCCCCCCTCTTATTTATCTAGTGATTTCAATTGGTATCAGAGCCTGTTTTCAAAAATAGTGTTTTAGAAAACCTTGAAAAAAATGATCATGTCAAATTTTGCTAATCGTAACACCGCAGATGGTTATTCAATAACCCGTCCACCACTTTTTGATAACATTCCGTTTGATTCTGGAAAAATTAGAATGTATACTTTTTTACAGTCTAATGATTATCGCATGTGGATGTTAGTGAATGATGAATATGTTGCACCGTTTAAAACTGTCAATGGATTGAAAACTCTTGTACCTTTTAATGAATGGAGCAATGAGGATAGGGATTTAGCCCAAGTGAATGCTAAGTCTTTAAATTGTTTTTTATGTGCATTGAAGTCTAAGGATTATATGAGAGTTTCTACCTGTTCCACTAGTAAGGAGATTTGGGATAGACTGTGCATCACCTACAAAGGAACAAGTGAAGTAAAACTGTCTAGGCTTAACATTTCATTACATGATTATGAACTCTTCCGTATGAAACCTAGCAAAATAATATCTGACATGTACACTAGGTTTACCCAAATCGTGACATCCTTGCATGCATTAGGTAGAGAGATTTCAAATTCTGAGAAAATTAATAAAATTCTTAGATGCTTACCTAGTTCCTATGATGCAAAGATAGCTGCTATCACTAAATCTAAAGACCTTAACGTTTATTCTATTGATAATCTTCTTGGGTCACTCATTGCATACGAGCAAGGAGTGAGTCAGAGATAAAGTGATGCAGGTGAAAAGAAAAAGGAGCGAATGGTAGCGTTAAAAGCCAACAACTCAGAAAGTGAAAGCTCTGCAGGGGAGGAAGAGGATGAGATAGCACTGATGACCCAACAGTTCAAGAACTTCCTGAAGAGAAAATAGAAGCGTCATCAGAATAGCTGGATTAAAGGTAAAAGCTTTAGGGTTAATAAAGCTACGTTTGAAATAATCTGTTTTGAGTGCAGGAAGCCAGGTCACCTTCAAGCCGATTGCCCCAATCTAAAGAGCCAACCAGCTAAGGAGAAAGGTGATGACAAAGCCAACTATAAGAAAGGAAAGATGAAGACACAAAAAGTATTTTGGGCCGACTCTGCCTCAAAATTGTCAGAAGAAGAAGCAGAGGAGGAGGTAACGAATTTATGTCTTATGGATAATGATAACCTTGATCAATTGGATCAAGATGAGGTATGTCAACTTTCATATGAAGAATTATTACTTATTTCTGAAAATATCCATGACTCGTATAGGAAGTTGAAAAGATGCATGCCAAGCTTAATATTGAATTTAGTTCTTTACAAATCGAGCATGCTAAGTTATTTAAAGAAAATTCTGATTTAGATAGAGATCATATGCTACTTCTTGATGAGTATGATGCATTAAATAAGAAGCATATTGAACTAACTGAAGTGCATGAAACCTTGAAAACCACTCATGTTGAACTAGAAGAAGCTTTTGATAGACTAGAAAAACTTGCATTAGAAGAATATCATAGTGAGCACTTGCTATTAGAGGAAGTTGATGGATTGACAGCTCAAAAAAAAACTTCTAGTAAAAGAATCAAAGAACTAGAAAATGAAATTGCATCACTCACATTAGGCCAACCTAGAAAATCACCAACACAGCATGCATCACATAACCTTAGGAAGAGGCATAACCACCCAAATAGGTCAGTGAACCTATTTCCTGGTGTTAGGTGCTTCTCTTGTGGCATGCTAGGTCACATAGCCCGCACATGCACAATTCACCGTAGGACACACTTAGTATAGAGACCTAAGCTGCATCCATCACAGCATAACATGCTTACATCTCATTCATGCAAGCATAAGGAGGAACCCAAACTCACTTAAGATCTGAAATCTAATCTTTGAATGAAATTGCAGGGATGCTCTCACAAAAGACATAGTGAGAGCATGTGGTATATGGATAGTGGATGCTCGCGACACATGACTGAAGATATGAAGAAGTTCATCCTACTAGAGACCAAAAGTGGAGGCAAAGTAATATTGGGAGACAACACTACCAGGAAAGTGATGGGCTCAGGTATTGTTAGTAATGCTAAGAATTTTTTTATTGAAAATATTTTATTAGTTGATGGTTTGAAGCATAACTTACTTAGCATTAGCGAACTATGTGACAAAGGTTTTGATATTAAATTTCTATCTGATAAATGCCTAATTAGTTTAAATGATAAACTAGTTTTAGAAGGAAGATGAATGAATAATGTCTACATGTTAGACCATGATTGCATTGATAGCTAAAATTCATTGTGTTTGAAAACAATAGTTGATAACTCATGGCTATGGCATAAGAGACTATGCCATGCTAGTATGAAAACTCTTAGAAACATAACTCAGAAAAACCTAGTTAGAGGCGTACCTAAGTTAGATTTCATAAAGGATCATTTATGTGATGCTTGCCAACTAGGAAAACAAGTCAAATCATCTTTTCATTCAATTAGAAATGTGATTATCGCTAAGCCACTAGAAATCCTACACATGAACTTATTTTGACCCGTTAGTACAGCCAGCCTAGGTGGGAAAAATGATGGATTTGTGATTGTAGATGACTTCACTAGATTCACTTGGGTAAGATTCTTAGCACATAAAAATGAGTCTTTTGAGGAATTTAAGTCTTTCTCCACATGGATTCAATGGAAATTAGGTTGTGAAATCTCAACAATTCATAGCGATCATGGTGGAGAATTTCAAAATGATAGCTTTGAATCATTCTGTCAAGAGCTAGGAATAGAACATAACTTCTCAGCCCCTAGAACTCCACAGCAAAATGGTATAGCAGAAAGGAAGAATAGAACCTTGGTAGAAGCAGCTAGGGCAATATTAGCGGAGTACACCCTTTCTAGATACTTTTGGGCAGAAGCAGTCAACACAGCATGTTATATTTTAAATAGGGTGAACATTAGATCTAAGCTGAACAAAACTCCGTATGAACTCCTTAAGGGTAGGACACCAAACCTTTCACACTTTCATGTCTTTGGGTGCAAGTGCTTCATCTTGAATAATGGTAAACATCGCATAGGAAAATTCGATCCCAAGTTTGATGAGGGTGTCTTCTTAGGTTATTCATCTGTAGGTAAGGCCTATAGAATTTTTAATAAGAAAACCCTTATAGTAGAAGAGTCCACCCATGTAGTATTTGATGAATCAGATAAGTCCTCTGAATCTAAAATTGAAGATAATGAAATAGAGGCAATTCAAGGAGTAGAGACTATGACCTTAGGAGAAAGGGTAGAACCTCAGGAAGATTTGCCTAGAGAATAGAGATATTCTTCTAGTCATCCTAAAGAGTTAATTTTAGGAGACCGCTTAGAAGGTGTAAGAACTAGGCATGGACTTAGGAAGGAGGTTAGTCATTTAGCATTCATCTCTATGATAGAACCTACAAGTATAGATCAAGCCTCAGGAGATGAGTTTTGGATTCTAGAAATGCAAGAAGAGCTGAACCAATTCACCAGGAATGATGTTTGGGAGTTAGTCAAGAGACCTAAAGAATAAAGTTTTGTTGGAACAAAATGGGTCTTCAAGAATAAGGTGAATGATTCAGGAACAATAATAAGGAATAAAGCTAGACTAGTAGCTAAGGGGTATAACCAAATTGAGGGAATAGACTTTGAAGAAACCTTTGCCCTTGTTGATAGACTAGAAGCCATAAGAGTGCTCTTAGCTTTTACTTGCTTTAAGAACTTTAAGTTATATCAAATGGATGTAAAGAGTGCATTTTTGAATGGGGTATTTAAGGAAGATGTCTATATTGAGAAACCCCCCAGATTTGAAAGTTCATAATTTCCAAATCATGTATTAAAATTAAAGAAGACACTTTATGGATTAAAGTAAGCACCTAGAGCATGGTACGAAATACTTAGTTCATTTCTATTGGATAGAGGATATGAAAAGGGTAGTGTAGATACTACACTCTTTTTACAAAAGATCAAAGAAGAAATTCTCATTGTTCAGATTTATGTGGATGACATTCTATTTGGATCTTCAGATAAAATATTATGTGATGAATTTTTAAAAATAATGAGTAATGAGCTTGAAATGAGCATGATGGGAGAACTTAATTACTTTCTTGGCTTTAGTGTAAAATAAATGGATAACGGAACTTTTCTTAGCCAAACAAAGTACATTAAGGTTATCTTGAAAAAATATGAAATAGATAGTGCTAAACCCATGAACACTCCAACGAGCTCAATAATTCAATTAGATAAAGATCCTAGTGGAAAATTAGTAGATCAAAAAAATTATAGAGGAATGATTGGGTCCCTTCTTTCCCTAACTTCTAGTAGACCAGACATAATGTTTAGTGTATGCCTCTGTGCCCATATTCAAGCTAATCCTAAAGAGTCTCACTTAACTGTTGCCAAGAGAATTCTTAGATATCTACTAGGCACCCCAAACTTAGGAATTTGGTATCCTATGCACAGCACTTCCTTTGAAATCTTAGGGTACTCAGATTCTGACTTTGCAGGATGTAGGATAGATAAAAAAAGCACCTCTGGTACCTGCCAATTCATAGGACAATCATTAGTTTCTTGGTCCAGTAGGAAGCAATACTCAGTAGCACTTTCCACAGCCGAGGCAGAATATATTGCAGTAGGAAGTTATGTTGCACAAGTACTATGACTAAAACAATAAATTCTTGATCTTGGCTTACTTGTAGGAACAATTTCAATTACGTGTGACAACACAAGCACAATTTGCATCTCTAAGAACCTAATTCAGCACTCTCAAACAAACATATAGACATTATACATCACTTCATTACAGATCATGTTGCTAAGGGAGATACAGAATTGTAACACATTGTTACAGGAGATCAATTGGTAGACATATTCAAAAAACCTGTAGTATTCGACACCTTTAGTACCTTGAGGACTAGATTAGGTGTCATAGATATATCTGGATAAAAAAAAAAAGAAAAAAAATAAAAAAACAAAAACAAAAACAAATAAAAACAAAACAAAAAAATTTTCTAAGGGTGCTCCTGATCATCACACACTCATCACACAAAAAGCACTAAATTTGACTTTATATTATCGTATTGTACGATACTCTGATCGTACTGTACGATAGATTATAATCTGCATACTAGACACCAAACGACAAATTTCTTCTCTGTTGATCATACTGTACGACCTAAATTGTATTGTACGATAAATTATTGCTTATCATAAGGTACGATATCTCCTCTTTCGTACAGTACTATCCACATCAGTGAACGGGTCTGGACGAGTTAACTCTGGATGGTATGATATTATTGACGATTGTAATGTACGATCCACCTCAGCAAAAATGGATGAGCACGAGTTAAAGCTGTCTGGTACGATATTATTATTTATCATAGTGTATGTTACACCTGTTCGTATAGTACGAAACTTTTCGTCAAAAGTCATACAGACAACCGTTGGGACGATCAAAATTCTTCTGATGGTACTATACAATATATATCGTACTATATGATTTGAACATCATTTCCAGAAATGAACCATCAGAACAATAATTACCACTTCATACTGTATGATGTACTATCATACTGTACGATGTGAGGAAAACTCTATAAATTAGCTTGATAGGCATATATCCTCACTTCACTCACTTCCCTCACTCCACTTGATCCTTCTCACCTTTCACTCAGCCTCTATACGATGTCTAATTACAGCAAGCGAGGTCGGTTGACTGCTGGAAGCTCATCCACTTCAAGATGTTAAGTGCTCATTTTCTAAACCCTGAAAACGAAGAAGCTTACCACAAGTATAAGGCCTGCAAAATTACACCTTCCAAAATGCTTAATCAGGCTGCCCTGAACTTCGAGGTATTGAGCCTCTTCGCTTCTTCCACCTTCCAATTCCTCCTCACCCTAGCCATTCCCTATAACTCTGAAATTCTTTTAGAATTTCTTGCAAATCTCATATACACTGTTGACAATACCACTTTTCACTCTTTTGTTTGTGGTCAAAATGTCGAGATCACTAGAGCCGACAACGCCCAATATTTTGGGCTATCCACTGAAGGTCCTATGGTTTTCTACTTTCTTACAGACAAATTCGATTGGAGTGATGTTAATAGAGTCCTTAGGAATGCTGCATTCCATCAACACCAACCTCTCGTTCAATCGCTAACTCGAAATGCATGAATAATTCAACATGTCCTTTAAACCTCTATGATATCCAAAGGTGGCGACCGTGTCAACATGACCCCGACCTTATCCGTCGCTACCTATCTAATCATGACCAACACAAAATTCGATGAGGCCGATTTGATTATTAACAACATTTCCCATATGACTTTCATTCGCCTCCCTACTACTCGATGGAAACAAAATTTAGCTCTTGGTCACCTTATTGGATATATCCTCCAACATAAATATCAATTGACCTATCCTGGTGAGCCCGATAATCTTCATATTTTTTATATGGATGCCTCTTTCCGTATTCTTTTCCATCGGGGACACGAGCTAGAAGAACCTATTTTTGACTCAGAAGAAGGAGAATATGACCCGGTCGCAGCTCAAGCACGTCCAAAACGACATGGACCACCCCGAGCACCTGCACCAGCACATCCTCACGATGATTTGGTCGAACGCTTCGACCAACTTCTGACTCATCTTGATACTCACATTCAAGAGCAACATTAGCAACACGAGACTGACATGCAATGGTTTGGGGAACACTTTACTACTATTGATCACTACTTTGACGCTCTCTTTCAGTACTTCCAACAAAACCCACCTCCACCACCATCTGATCAGGATCCTCTATTATTGATTATCTATGTATTGTAGTGTTTTTTATCTTAGTGCTTGCTCCTCTTTTTGGTGCTATCAAAAGGGGGAGAAGGTGAGCGTAGTTTGTTCTATGGTAAAATGCATTTCTTTTTATTTTGTACTGCACTTTCTTTTTTTTATACTTTTCTTATTCTCATGTTTAAATAAAAAAAATGCCATTAACACTTGCTTACAACAAATATTATTTGACATCATTAAAAAGGGGGAGATTGTTGTAACCCATGACCCCGAGTTTGAGATTTTGATGATAGCAAATAATGTCGTTTGAACTATCTATTAATTGAATATTATTGTATTTGCTATTGTCCATGAGTACTATAATTTCAGCAAGATCACAAGCTACTTAGGATGACAGGAAGACTCAAGAATGGTTAGATTAGGAGTATGAGTCTAACAATGTATTTTTGGTATTTATTTTATTTTTACTTTCTTGAGTCTTGCCATAAAATGCATAAAAGTCTTAGCAACCATGCACACACACAGGTGGAGAGTGTTTTTAAATGAAAAATTAAGAGTTTTTCTCTCTCTATAGATCGTAATGTACGATGTTATTTTGTATCGTACGATTAAAGCTATGTAGGATGATTCTATGAATAGATCATATCGTACGATGTAAATCGTACTGTACGATATGTTCAAATCCAAAATCCTAGCCGTTGTTTTAACTTAAGTAAGTTATTTTACGCCGTTCGTACTTTACGAACACGTTCATACTGTATGATTTATTTTACATACTTACTTAATTTAACCCGTGATTAGTGCAAGAAATTCAAGCTTAATTATAATTTGAACATTGTACTGTATGAACCAATTCGTACAATACGATGAATAGAGATGAATTATAATCTTCCCAGGGATCATCCAAAATGATCTCTTAGTTTTTGTCTCATCGTACTGTACGATGTCAATCGTACCATACGATGAACATGAAAGTGCTCTGATACCACTTGAAAGTTAGTTAGGGATGTTAAGCCCTATGAACTTAGTCCAAAGCTAACCAAGAGAGGTGGGGGGGGGGGTGAATTGATATTTTAAAAACTCTTTTCACAAAGAAAGAAAGTTGCATAAACCAAATCACACCACATAAATAAATGCGGAATTTAAAAACACGGAAGCAAGAAAAAGAATACAGAACTTTATAGTGGTTCGGTCGACTCGACCTACATCCACTCCTTGGAGGCACCCTCCAAGTATTGCACTACAAAACATGACTCTCCTTTAGCCCCCACAGCTAGGCGGAGAAGCCCTCACAAGAACCTCCTTTTTGTCACCCCGGCAAGGCAGAGAACCTTCCTCCTTTTGCTTCCTCCTGAAGCTGACAGAGAACCAAAACCAAAAGAAAACACCTTACCTCTACCGACCCTTCCACAGATGAGAAACTCTAGACAAAGACGTTGCAGAGAGATCCTTGAAGCAACCCTTGTGAATCCCCTCACAAGCTCCCCCTCACAAGATCCTCTCTCTCTCCTCTCTATCTTTCTCTCCTCAAGGTCTTCTCAGGTCAAGGCAGTAGCCAAAGGTCTTGAAAAACATTGAATATGAGCTCTTAAATAGAAGAGCTTCAAAGGAGCTCATTAATTGCAAGTTGCCGACAATATCGTCCAGGCCGATATGGACATCGGCCTGGCCGATCAGTACAAATCAATGAATATCGGCCAGAGCATAGCCCTGGATGCAAAGCTGGATGTTTGAAAATTGGCTTGATCGTCCAGGTCGATCAGTTCAAATCAGAGGACAGTCGTCCTGATAATAGCCCTGGATACGGGCTGGCCGATATTTATCGTCCTGAAGTAACTTAAGGTTTTTGACTGGATCGTCCTGGCCAATCCTGCGATCGTCCCAGATGATATGATCATATCAATCATCCTTAATTACTCCCTTGATTTCCTGAATAATTATGGCATAATTTGTGAATATCGTCCAAGCCGATCCAAGGATCGTCCTGGCCGATAATTAAAAAATACAGTATACCTTAATTATCTATCGCGGCAACTTCTTTCTATTTTGAGCTTATCGTCCTGGCCGATACATGTATCGTCCAGGACGATCTGTTAATGTCAGTTGCCTTAATTAAGAATCCTTAATTAGACTTTCTATTTTAAGCGGATCGTCCAGGCCGATCCAAAAATCGTCCTGGCCGATATGAGTAAAAATAGAAATTCTAAGTCTCTCGAGTATGTGTGTGAAGGGTTACATAGCATCAGTCTCTTTGATCATCACAACTAGACTTCAAGAAGTGAAAAAATAAAAGTACAGACTGACTTAACCCTAAACCTACGCAATCTTGAACTGGCTTCATCTTGATCGTCCGATCTTCGATTCCTGAAAAAGTTAGAAGCAACAAGCAGTCCAAGAGAAACAGTGTTTGTCAATCATCAAAACATAAGCCTTGAAAAATAGATTTGCAACAATCTCCCCCTTTTTGATGATGGCAAACACAAGTAGGAAAAATTAAAAAAAAAAATAGGTTCATTAAAAAATCAAAGTTATAACAGGTTTTTTCTACCACACCCTACTCTACTCCCACTTTTGTCATCACAAAAAGAGGGTCCCGAAACAACAGAAAAATATCACAAAAGACTAACAAGCAAACTACAAAAAGACAAGAAACAAACAACACAAAGCACAGACTAAAAGAACGAGGGATCCTGATCATCAGATGGAGGTGGTGGAGGTGGCTGCTAAAAGTAACCAGCATGTGTGGTAAACTGAGCATTGAACCAGGCGATGTCCTGGTCATGCTGCTGCTGGTGGTGAGTAAGGAAACTGTCAAATCAGGCTAAATCCTCAGCGCGGTGATGCTCGTAACGGGCAATATCCTCAGAGTGTTGCGGCTCCTGTGCAGCAACATAGGCGTCAAAATGGCCATTGAGAGCACTAAGCAAAGAACACAAGAGGAGAAAGGGTTGGAAGTGAAAAACCATGGCTGGAACGGCCTGAATTTAAAGAAACGGCCATATCATCCTGGACGATCACAGATTCGTCCAGGCAGATATGGTTCAATAATTACGTACAGGCCGATTGGTCAAAAAGGCGGTCCGATCGTCCAGGCCGATCAGATATCGGCCAGGCCGATTAGACACAGGCGATCATCCCGAGGAGTCAATCCTGACGACCGTTGAAAAAGTAGATCGTCCGGGCCGATTAGGTGTATCGTCCAGGACGATGCACAATAATTGATCGTACCGGCTAAAGTTAAAACATTTAAAATGCTTGCCACGTGTACCGTCCAGGATGAACAGTGGATCGGCCCGGCCGATTGTCCAATAATGGATCGTCCGGGGCTGAACTTAAAGATTTACACGTGCTGACACGTGGATCGTCCAGGAAAATCTAGTGTATCGGCCAGGATGATGCACATAAAATGCATCGACCAGACAAATATACTATCAGCCAGGACTATCACCATGAGTTCGATCAAATCATCCAGGATGATATATGATCATCCAGGACGATGAGTAATATTAAGCACAGAAAAGTTCAGCAGATGGATTTTTGAAGAAAATTTATCACATCGTCCAGGACGATAAAATGATCGGCCAGGCTGATGTGACTTTAAATTGAAATCAAGAGAATAATGGTGATGATCAAGACCCTAAAAAATAAAACAAAAGAAAAACAGTCAAAACACAGAAAAATAAAACACAACGAAAACCAAACAACGAATATTTTTGGATTTTGATTTTTCTAATTTTTTTTGTTTTATGGAGGCATCATATGAGAATTCTTTTCAAAAATTAAACTTTTAAGGTTCCAAGAGAAAAGAAGTTTAACAAATCCCAATCAGAAGAAGGTAGAAAAATTGATTCTGTTAACCCTAGATCGGACATCATTCAGGGTACAAAAATTCTTTTGGAAAACAGAGGCCTAACTCGGAATAACAAAATAGGATAAGAAGATCCATTCAAGACTTGTTTACAACTAAAATATCTCATAAATAATAAACCAAAGTAATTTTTCTCAATCATGGAAATTAAAATCAAGTCTTTGAAAGTATCACATAATCAATGAGTTTTCTAAGTTTTAAGAGTTTTACCAAAGAGAGGATAGCTTGCATTTAGTGAGCTCATTTTATGCATCTTATCACTTTGCATCTTTTGATTTTTGATACACTTTTGTGTACATAGCTTTCTTTTCAATTTGGGTTCATTGACCTCTTTCCTTTTTAACTCTTGCAAGTTAAAAACTTTTTAATATACCCTTAAAGAAAAAGACTTAGTTTTGAGTATATCCTCTAAATATTAGAGAATAGGAGCTCTCTCTCTAACATAGGGAAGAATAATCCACAACACAAAATCAAAATCAAGTGATAAATGCAATGGTAAGATTTCAAAAGCTTGAATGATATCTAAGAACTTTGGTTATTATGCATAAGATAATTTGATGTAGCAAGCTAAGAAAAAGATCTTAGATGAAAAGCCATTGGTTAAACTGAGTTTAGACTTTTATTTTAGAGAAGAAAATCATGCCACTAAACAAAGTCAGAAGAAGGGAAAACATCAACAGTTTACTCCCTTTAACCAATTTAGAAAAAGCTAAACACTATCTCTAAAACTCCAATATTTAAAAGCTTGAAAAGATTCATCATATGGAAGGCCAAATTTAAAGAGCAACGCGAAGACAGAACACATAAAAACAAACAAAAAGAATAAAAACAATGCAAACTAGACTAAGTAAGCACAAAAATTAGCACAAAAAAAATAAAATAAAATAAAATAAAATAAAATAAAATAAAATTAAAGACACACAACAACTAAATATTTCAAGCACGTGATAAAGCAGCAAATTTAAGCAATTTTGAGCTGCGAGCCTCCTTATGTCCAGTTATCTTATGCTCCCACGAGGTCTTTGGTGAGAGCACACCTACAAAGCTCAACAACATTCAGATTTAGGAACCCAAACAGGTTTGGGCCCCATCTTATGAAAAGTAGAAGGTGATGTTTGTGTGTCATGCTGTGTATTATTTAATTTTGGTCTCCACACCCATCGTGTACTACGATAAACTGTGCAAGTGTGTGAGATGTGTCCTAGCATGCCACAAGAAAAATATTGAACTCCAAGAAATGGTTTTCTTAAATGGTTTGGGTAAAAATGCCTCTTCCTAGGTTCTGGCTTAAGATCAAAAGTGGAAGTCATCCGATTTTTCTTATATGTATCAAAATCATTTTGAATCCTCAAGTTAGTTCTTTTTAATGCATCATTCTCAGTCCTCAAATTTTATTCAATCTCTTTAGATTTCTTAAGATCATCCTTAAGTGAGGTGTGTGAAGCTTTTAATGCATTACTTTCATCAACTAATTCCAAATGCTTTTTGTTCAACTCATCAAATTCATCAAAAAGAGTCATGTGATTTGAATCAATCGTTGCATGATCTTTGAGAAAAACTTCATGCTCTTTTTATATATTTGAATGTTCTAATTTTAGGCTAGCATGAGTTTTCTTAAGTTTTTTGTATGATGCATGAATTTTTTAACAAATTTCAAACAATTCATCATAGGTTGGTTTACATACCTCTTCCTCATCACTTTGATTTTCTCCCATGAAACACAAGTTTGTAGTGTTAGAATAGTTGCTATTTGAATGCTTTTACTTTTTTTGCAACTTGAATAGTTTTGATGATTTCAAACATTATTGTTCAAATGTGTAGTTATCTCCTAATAATTTTAGAAGATTTGTATTTGCTCTTGTGTGTACTAACATTTCAGGAAAATCAGACTCCGGACTACGATAACTTCAAATCAAATTCAATATGAGATAAGGGAGTGATTGTAATTGAGTGAATAAAAAACATACACACACACATAAGGAGATCATAAAATTTTATACTGATCGTACTGGACGATATACTATCGTACGAGACGATCAGACAGTTATCTCATATAGGGCACATGGAACGAATAGGAACTTGTTCGAAAATTTTTTTCTAAGTCCTATTCATCCATGACGAAATTAATTATCATACCAGACGATTGGTTCTCTGTAAAATTTTCATCCAGACGAATTTTATTATCGTACGTGGCGATTGGTCCTCTAGAAAATTTTCATCCAGATGAAATTAAAATATCGTCTAGGACTATCGGGTCTCTGAAAAATTTTCGTCCAGACGAAAATAAATTATCGTCCGTGGCGATTGGTCCTCTGAAAAATTTTCGTCCAGACGAAGTAAATAATCGTCCAGGACGATCGGGTCTCTGGAAAATTTTCGTCCAGACGAACATATTCTCGTCCAAACGATTAACCGACTTAGAAAAGTTTTCAGCAGTTTCTAGAACCGACCTAGTAATAACCGTTCGTACTGGACGAACCTAGTTCGTACAGGACGATCATCTGTACAATGACATTTCGTACACATAGTCAAATAGGGTCGTTTCAGATCGTTTAAGTAAAATCGTCCAGGATGATCCATGATCGTACAGGACGATCCACTGCGTACAGAATTGAACACTTGCAGTTTTTGGGCGGTTTTTCTTATCTTTTATATAAAATGTCCAAATTAGACTGCCACCCATTCTTTTTGTCATTTGATCTTCGTGCCTCTTGAGAGAATAGACAAGGAGAGAGTGGAAGAGAGCATTCAAAGGAGGATTCCTACCACTGGAGCGAGAAGACTTCACTTGGATTTCAAAGGTAAGAGTCTCTACTTGTGAATTTGGATTACTTCACTCTTTTCCTTCTTCCTTCTAGATTCTTGTGAGAAGATCATTCAAGGAGATCCGGTTCTCTGCCGACACTTGGAGAGTGTGAACAGCCGAAAGGTTCTCTGCCTACACTTAGAGAGTTTGAACAGCCGTAGGGTTCTCTTCCCACACTAAGAGAGTGTAAAAGGACGACGGTTCTCTGCCAACACTGGAGATTATGTAAAAGGATGACGGTTCTCTGCCAGCACTGGGGATTGTGTAAAAGGATAACGGTTCTCTGCCGCACCGGGTAGTGGTGAAAAGAGTGTGTTGTAAAGGCTTCTCTGCCTTGCTGTGGGTGCTAAAGGATAGTCACTATTGGTTTTAATGCAATACTCAGAGGGTGCCTCTGAGGAGTGGATGTAGGTCTGGTTATAGACCGAACCACTATAAATCTGGTGTCATTTACTTTATTGTTTTTATGTTTCCACACTTTAAATTTCAGTTTTTACAACTCTGTGGTTGAAAAATATTTTTCTATAAACTTTAAAAGAAATTTTTACTTCGGTTCAACTTAATCTTCAAAGAGGGTTTAAAATTTTTAAACTACCAATTCACCCCCCTCTTGGTAGCCTTGGGACATTTACTTAGGCTTAACAACCTAATTACTGGACTCAACAAGTGGTATCAGAGCCTAGTTTCAAAATCATAAGTTTGAACTACTTTTTGATTAATGTAAATGGCTACATTTGGAAACTGAAACACACCTGAGGGTTACTCTATCACTAGACCTCCACTGTTTGACAATATTCCTTTTGATTTTTGGAAAACACGGATGTCTACTTTCTTACAGTCACTTGATTATTGCATGTGGATGCTAGTCCATGAAGGTTACTCAAAACCAACTAGATTAGTTGATGGAGTTAGGGTAGAAACACCCTATGCAGATTGGACTATTGAAGAACATGACTTAGCACAATTAAATGTGAAATGTTTAAATAGTTTCTTTTGTGCTTTAAAATCTGAATACTACATGCGGGTTTTCACTTATAAAAGCGGAAAGGACATATGGGATGGACTTTGTATAACTTATGAAGGGACAAATGAGGTTAAGCAAACAAGACTCAATATCTTGTTACATGACTATGAATTATTTTGCATGAAACCTAATGAATCTATTTCAGACATGTACACAATATTCACTCAAATTGTCACCTCTTTGCATGCACTTGGTAGGGAATTAACTAATGCTGAAATGGTCAATAAGATTCTTCGTTGTTTACCTACTGCATACGATGCTAAAATTACTACAATTACAGAGTCTAAAGATCTGAACATTTATTCCATTGGCAATTTTCTTGGTTCTCTCATTGCTTATGAGCAAGGAGTAAGTCAAAGAAAGATTGATGCAGGTGAACCTAGAAAGGACAAGAATATTGCACTAAATGTGGAAGAGTCAGAAAGTGAACACTCACAACCTGAGGATGAAGACGATATTGCATTGATGACTAGACAATTCAGAAGCTTTTTAAAGAGAAAGTAGAAGAGACGCCAGTAATGGAATAGAGGTAAGTATAACAGAAATGGCAAGGTTTCTAATGAAGTGATTTGTTATGAATGCAGGAAACCAGGTCATATAAAGACTGATTGTCCAAAACTCAAAGCCACTCCTAGCAAGGAGAAGGTAGAGGAGAAGCCAATGGTAAAGAAGGCCAAGAAGAAGTTTCAAAGAGCTTTTTGGGCGGACTCAGTTTCAGACTCATCTGAGACTGAAAAAGAAGAAGAAGTCACCAACCTTTGCTTGATGGCAGATAATGCTGAACAATCAGATCAAGAAGAGGTATGTGATTTAACCTATAATGAATTGTTTGAAGTTTCTGAACACATGCATGATGCATATAGGAAAATGAAAAAGATGCATGCTAGTTTAGTTTTAGAATTGGAAGAGCTTAAAAAGGAACATGAAATCCTTAGGAAAGATCATGCTTTAATAGATAACAACCACATGAAACTACTTGATGAATATGATGACTTGAATAAAAATTTTGAGAATTTAAAATCATCCTATGCTGAACTTGAAAAAGAATTTAAGAATTTTAAGGATGAATCTGAGAGCAAGACATATAGAATCCATTATACCAATCGAATCTTGGAAGATATGAATTTATTTTACAAACTCATAA
Source organism: Dendrobium huoshanense (assembly GCA_016618105.1). NCBI lineage: Eukaryota > Viridiplantae > Streptophyta > Magnoliopsida > Asparagales > Orchidaceae > Dendrobium > Dendrobium huoshanense. Next base: position 54,047,875 of record CM028359.1, read on the forward strand.
TAAGAGCTCTCGAGGATAATAGGAACCCCCCTAAACTTGAAGATTTTAAAAATCCTAAATATTATCCTAAATTCATGAAATCCCTTAGAAGACAATCATATGAAAACAAACATAGGAATATTTTCCTAATGTTAAATGTAATAATTGTGGATTTTTGGGACATATATCTCACACCTGCACTTTAAAGATGAAAACTAATTTGGTGTGGAGAACTAAAATGCATAAACCTAGACATATCATACATGCATCTGATTATAAATTTCCTAAAGGTGAACCCAAACTTGTTTGGGTTCCCAGGTCTAACATTTGAGAATTTTGCAGGAGTACTATCACACAAGACCTCGTGAGAGTATATGGTACCTGGACAGTGGATGTTCAAAGCACATGACTGGAAATACTGCTCAATTCATTACGCTGGAAGCGAGGAATGGAGGCAAGGTTACACTTGGAGATAATACCATAAGAAAGTGGTTGGATCAGGTATGATTGGAAATTTGAAAAACTTTTTCATAGACAATGTGTTATTAGTTGAAGGCTTAAAACATAATTTCTTAGCATAAGTCAGCTATGTGATAAGGGATATAATGTAAATTTTTACCTACTAGCTGCATAATAAGCCTAAATGGGAAAATTGTTTTAAATGGAAAAAGGGTAAACAATGTCTACATGCTAGATTTAAATTGTATTCAATCTCCTACTGATTTTTGTTTGAAAACTGTTTCTGATGAATCATGGCTTTGGCATAGGAGACTTTGTCATTCTAGTATGAAAAATCTTAGAAGAATTACCAAAAGAATTTGGTGAGAGGTATACCTAAACTAGACTTTACCAAGGACCATCTTTGTGATGCATGTCAATTAGGAAAACAAGTGAAGTCCTCTTTTAAGTCCAATAAAGATCTTAGGACCAGTAAACCATTAGAAATTCTACACATGGATCTTTTTGGACCTGTAGGCACTGTAAGGGAGTGATTGTAATAGAGTGAATAAAAAACATACACACACACATAAGGAGATCATAAAATTTTATACTGATCGTACTGGACTATATACTATCGTACGGGACGATCAGACAGTTATCTCCTATAGGGCACATGAAACGAATAGGAACTTGTTCGAAATTTTTTTCTAAGTCAGGACGAAATAATTATCGTACCAAACGATTGGTTCTCTGTAAAATTTTCATCCAGACGAATTTTATTATCGTACGTGGCGACTGGTCCTCTAGAAAATTTTTGTCCAGACGAAATTAAAATATAGTCCAGGACAATCGGGTCTCTGGAAAATTTTCGTCCAGACAAAAATAAATTATCGTCCGTGGCGATTGGTCCTCTGAAAAATTTTCGTCCAGACGAAGTAAATAATCGTCCAGGACGATCGGGTCTCTAGAAAATTTTCGTCCAGACGAACATATTCTCGTCCAAACGATTAACCGACTTATAACAGTTTTCAGCAGTTTCTAGAACCGACCTAGTAATAACCGTTCGTACTGGACGAACCTAGTTCGTACAGGACGATCATCTGTACAAAGATTTCGTACACATAGTCAAATAGGGTCATTTCAGATCGATTAAGTAAAATTGTCCAAGACGATCCATGATCGTACAGGACGATCCACTGTGTACAGAATGAACACTTGCAGTTTTGGGCGGTTTTTCTTGTCTTTTATATAAAAAGTCTAAATTAGACTGCCACCCAATCTTTTTGTCATTTGATCTTCGTGCCTCTTGAGAGAATAGCCAAGGAGAGAGTAGAAGAGAGCATTCAAAGAAGGATTCCTAACACAGGAGCGAGAAGGCTTCACTTGAATTTCAAAGGTAAGAGTCTCTACTTGTGAATTTGGATTACTTCACTCTTTTCCTTCTTCCTTCTAGATTATTGTGAGAAGATCAGTCAAGGAGATCCGGTTCTCTGCCGACACTTGGAGAGTGTGAACAGCCGAAAGGTTCTCTGCCTACACTAGGAGAGTGTGAACAGCCGTAGGTTCTCTGCCCACACTAGGAGAGTGTAAAGGACGACGGTTCTCTGCCAACACTGGAGATTGTGTAATAGGACGACGGTTCTCTGCCGCACCGGGTAGTGGTGAAAGAGTGTTTTGTACAGGCTTCTCCGCAGTGATTTTAGCATCATAAGACGAAGGCAAGCATCTCAAAATCTTGTTAACTTTTTCATAGTTCAAAAGTTCTTTTCCTAGTGCATGCAATGAAGTAACAATCTGAGTAAACATAGTGTACATGTCGGAAATCGATTCATGAGGTTTCATACAAAAAATTTCGTAGTCATGTAAGAGAATGTTTAAACGGGATTATTTAACTTTATTAGTACCTTCATAGGTGATGCACAATTTATCCCAAATCTTTTTACCAGTTTTGCAAGTTGAGACACGCATGTAATCCTCAGATTTCAAAGCACAGAAAAAACAATTCAAACATTTCACATTTAATTGAGCTAAATCTCGTTCACCAAAAGTCTATTCAGTAAAAGCAACTTCAGTTTTAACACTATTAATTTCACGAGAAGGTGGAGAATAACCTTCTTGAATAAGCATCCACATGCGATAATCAGTAGATTGTAAAAAAGTTGACGTGCTGGTTTTCCAAAAGTCAAAAGGTAGGTTATCGAACAGAGGAGGTCGGGTAATAGAATACCCTTTCGTAGTGTTGCGATTCCCAATATTAGCCATGGATCAAATTCAAAAAGTTTTCAAACTTTAATTTTCGAATCCCACTCTGATACCACTTGAAAGTGCTCTAATACCACTTAAAGTTCGTTAGGGATGTTAAGCCCTATGACTTAGTCCCAAGCTAACCAAGAGGGGGGGGGGGGTGAATTGGTATTTTAAAAACTCTTTTCACAAAGAAAGAAAATTGCATAAACCAAATCACACCACAGATATAAATGCGGAATTTAAAACGCGGAAGCAAGAAAAAGAACACAGAAATTTATAGTGGTTCGGTCGACTCGACCTACATCCACTCCTTGGAGGCACCCTCCATGTACTGCACTACAAACGTGACTCTCCTTTAGCCACCACAGCTAGGCGGAGAAGCCCTCACAAGAACCTTCTTTTGCCAATCCGACAAGGCGAGAACCTTCCTCCTTTTTCTTCCTTCTGAAGCTGGCAGAGAAACCAAAAACCAAAAGTAAGCTCCTTACCTCTACGACCCTTCCACTACGAGAAACTCTAGAGGGAAGACGAAGCAGAACGATCCTTGAAGCAACCCTTATGAATCCCCTCACAAGATCCCCCTCACAGATCCTCTCTCTCTCCTCTCT